>CM070618.1:48587513-49187513 GCA_036346255.1 Ampelocalamus luodianensis | reverse complement strand
TCCGTGCAGTCTTCTAATCTAGAAGATGCAGCAAAGCTGGCAACCATAAGAAACCAGTCTCAAGTCCGTTCTTCTTGTTGTCTTTCGGCATTCTTATGTGCAACCACCATATCGAATGTATAGTAAGTATGTTTCAGTTAAGGCTTTCTTCTAACAGAATCACTCAACTGCCTGACTGAACTGGGAACTTGCAGCATCTGGAAATGCTAGATGTACATCGGTCTGGAATAACAAAATTGCCAGGATCCGTTGTCCGACTAGGAAACCTGGTGCGTCTACTTGTGGGAAGGGAAACTTCCGGATGGGATTGGGAAGATGCAAGCTCTGGAGGAAACCTTATATATCTGCATCCCATTGAACTCAACAAAATTTGTGAAGGCACTTGGTCGCCTGACCAAACTGAGGAAGCTTATACCATAAAAGTGAGCTTCAAAGAGATGGGTAGTGACGAAGGCGGATTATACAGGGAAACGCTGGTCAGTTCTCTGCGTGAGTTGGACAGACACAGCCTCCATTATCTTCATGTTATTGAATACACCGATGAGAACAACCTCTGTAACAGCCTCAATTTTCGGGACCGCTAAACCCTTCGCAACCGCTCAGGATGTACAGTTGCGAAGCAAATAGTATCTCAAACAAGTTTCCGATTGCAAAAAAAACCAGACTTTTATTATACAAAGCTAAGGTTTAACAACCTGTTTTGACCTGACAAGGGCATCAGGCCAAAGTTAAATATAATACAAGACAAAAGAACTTTCTACCACAGGTACGCTTGAACGCAGTTGAGACCTAATAACAGTAATCGTTGCCTTCAGTGGGTCCACCAAAATCTTGCTCACAAAGATCTTCTGTATTTTCCCAAGTTTCTTCTGTAGATGTTTTGCAAATTGCAAGAATGAGTACTACCACCGTACTCAACAAGCCGCATGGAAATGCTAAATAATTACATGCAAGGAGTTCAATGGATGATTAGGGTTTACCATACCTGGCATATGTGGATGCACTTTGCATTTAAAACAATTTATAAAACAATAATAAGTAATAGCATCAGGGGTTTATCAACAAACTCGATTACCAACTTAACATCTCAAAAACTCTACTTATGCCTTGTATATTGGAATCACCCATGAACACAGCTTCATTAACCGGAAGCACGGTGTATTCGAATACCTTTGATTATTCACTCTGCAGAGTTGCCCAACTTTACCCACAAGATATCTCATGCTCATACTGTCAGTACATAGACACGCAACACGTTAGTGTGCGACTGAGCTGAGATAACAAAGCCTTTTCACTGCTCAACCTTTCTAGTCTCTACACGGTAGGTCTAAATCCATACAGCTCGGGAGACCACCGGCCAATAGTGGAATCCGCACTCCGAGGCTGACGGACCCATACCGTTGTGTAATTCAGCGAGTGCCCTAAACGGTCCACTCCTGACTCACCCCCATTCCGCGGTTGTTCTATCACAAAAGCAACAGTTGACATCCTGTAGATATTCAATCGGATGAGCAGTGTACTAAGCTAGGGAGGAATGACCACGCATGTGGTTGAGCGGTTTTCTGTGTCTGTTACTTGGCACAAAGTTCTTGTCCTTACCTATCATCCAGTGAGGCGATGGCCCAACACCAACTCGTGGCTGTCCACCTCCAGATCTCACTTATGACTCACTTTTAAACGAGTATATTGGGTTGCCCAACTTCCTGGACACAACCCTCAACTCACCACCAAAACCATTGGCGAGTAGCCAATACTTGCTTTTGATTGATGAACACATTTTTGGTGATAAAGTTATTTATAATATTCTATGTAAACTAAGCTTGTCAAGGTGAATATGGCCTACAAGAGTTGGGTGGGTTTGTTTGTGGGGTATTTAGGATTTATCTAATTGTCATGGCATTCAAAAGTATTATTTCAATATTTAAAGTAATTGGCACAAATACAATAATGAAAGTAATAATACATAGATAAAATGTAGGTTCAAAATGATCAAAGAATGCGACTTGCCTTCTTGCACAAAGTCTTCTGGGTACTGGTCTTGTCCTGCGTCTTCTGGAGCTTGGTCGTTGAAGTCGTGACCTAACGAGAAGTAATACAACAAAACAATTCAAATAAAATCCGGCTCGACAAGGAATGAGCTGGGAACAACATGCAAGTAAATAAAACCAGAAAAGAAACACAAAGAAAGGTCGATGGTGTGAGATGGTAGGAGTTTTATCTGGTGTTTGATTGGATCGAACGGAGCTGAGATTTGGATCCAAGTACAACAAAAATATTGTAATTGGGTAGAGAATCCTATAGAAAGGTGAAAAGATTTATTGGGAGTTTAGTACAACTGATTGGAGTCAAGAATGGGCTTTCTGAGTTCGAGATGGTCAGAATAGGCCTCGGGTGTCGAATTAGGGTTTCGGGCAAAAAGTGTCGGATAGTGAATAGTACAAATTTTACTATTCATATCTGAACATGGATTAGTGAATAGTAATAGAATTCACTGTGTTGGCTATAAGGTACGGTAAGCAATATGAATAGTGAGAGGTTTCACCGTTTTCGGATTATGAGCAGTGTTTTCGGTTTTCTTCGGGTGAACAGTAAATAGCTACTGTGCGATGGTCGGTGTTTGGGCTGATTTAAGATAATATACAGTGAGAGGGGTTTTCTGGGTTCGAGGCGGTCAAATTTGACATATAATGTCAAATTAGGGTTTTAGGTAAAAGGACGCTGGATGATGAATAGTACTATTTTACTATTCATAAATGAAAGCTGGAGGTGATCAGTAATTGGAAATTACTATTTTTAGCTGAAAAGAATAGTGGCGGACTATTTTTCATGTGATGAACAGTAACTAGGGTTTACTATGCAATTTCTGGAATTTGGAACAGTGTTTTGGTTTTCAGATAAACAGTAAATAAATTACTGTGCAAAGGAATAGTGAAAGGCTGAAATAGGTGAACGTATCTGAATTACTATTCATAAATGAGATTTGGCCATGAATAGTAATTAGGGTCACAGTTTTCGGACAAAATAGGAACAAAATCATCTATTTTCGGGTTATGAACAGTGTTATTTTACTGTGCACTGAACAGTGTCAAACTGATTCTTGATTGAACAGTAAAAGAATTTACTGTGCAATGCACTGTATTTTGTTTTACTGTTCATGCATTGTGAACAGTGTTGGGCTGAGCCCGACGCTCAAATGGGCTACGGCCCAAACCGGCCAGGCCGTAAAGGCCCAGCGCCCAGCGCTCTGGCTTGAGCCGCGCGGCCGAGAGGCCAGCGCGCTCGCCTGAGCTGGCGGCGACGATGATTGCGGCGGCGGCGGTGATCGGTGGCGAGAGTGAGTGGTGCGGGGAGCACCACGGAGTCTAGATGATTCCATTTTGGGGTTTTGGGAGGACAGAGGAGGTGCGGAGATGGGGTGGTGGCGGAGGTGGCGCACGGCCGGGGCAGAGGACTCTCCGGCGACTCTCCGGCCAAGGGAAGAGGTTCTTGAGCATCAGTGGACCAAGGTGAGTTCATTGGTGGCTTTGGTGGGGTTCGGGATGGTGTGTGGCGGCTTGGCGACGGCGGCGGTGGAGCTCGGTGCCGGCGAGCTCTGGTGAGAATTAGGGATGGGGAGGTTAGGGGAAAGAAGCGGGGTGGAGAGGGGAAGCTTGAGCCGGATGAGGAGGGAAGGGGGAGGAAGGGAGGCGGCGAATTTCACCTTTGCCCGACGGGGAAGAAGAGGAAGGCGACGGTGGAAACTTGAAATTCGGCCGGCGCCGGAGGAGAAGGGTGATGGGGAGGTGGCAGAAGGAAAGGTGAGGTCGGAGGCTTGTCGTGGGTGGCCTTTTTCGGGCTGGGAGGCGGCGGGAACAGGGAGGCGGTGGGAGCAGTGGGCGGCGACGTGGGCAGCCGGGAGTGGCTAGGCGGCGCCGGGAGAGGGGAGGTGGTAGGGTGAGGTGGAGGCGGCGAGGGTGGTAGAAGACTCTGGAGGCAGTGCGTGGCACGGGAGTTGGCGCGTGACGGAGGCGGCGTTGGCGAGATGACGAAGGTGCGGTGACGGGAGTGGTGACGAGGGGAGGAAGAAGGGAAGAGGCGCCTGGGAGAAGAAGGCGTTTCCAGGTGGGGGAGGCGGAAAGGCCCGAAGAAGAAAGCGGGTTTTGGGCTGAGGTTTCCAAAAAGGGAAAGAAATTCAAATTCAAACAAAAAGCTTCAAAAATTTTGAAATCCGAAATTTTGGGTTATTTCAACCTCATCCTTGATTCTTTGATGATTCCCCGCTTCTCTTCCAAAAATTCAAGATCTTGGTAGACGTCGAACCAGGAAATTGACAAGCTACAGCCTTCCCAAGAGTGGATGGGGCTGCTTTCCATGTGGTCGTACACCTACGATCAGATAGTCGGAACTTCCGACCAGTCGAAGTCTTCCCACGACCACTCCTTGTGTGGTCAAAAACCTTCTACGACCACTTCTCGTGTGGTTGAAGACCTCTCTCTATGACCACGAGCACTCGAAGCAATTCTACGACCAAGCAGCAGGCGAAGCGAACAGCACTAGCTGAACAGTACGCATAAACAACACTTGATGAATAGTAATTAAAATGAACAGTAGTTGATATGAACAGTGTTTAAAACAGAAAAACTCACGATTCGTTCCGGGAGCAACTGCTCCTCTTTTTGGTTTTTCTATTGCTTTTCTCGACTCACGACTTCACTTCGATACAAGACTCAATGGTGACTTATATTGGCTGAGTACGATGACTCAACAATGGACTCGGACTCAGTTACTACGAGTACAACTCGGATACACAGACTCCGAAACTAAAACAAAATCTCTAAGACTTAAACTAGAATTGAACAAACTAATACAGGAAGGATTAATTCCAACATTCCAACCTCATGTACTTACACCTCAAAATTACTAGATTGGAGGAGGAAGGTATCCACATACTTAACCGCATCTCTGATCTGCTCTCTCTCAATCTGGACCTAGTGGAAGCACCAAACGAGGGACGTAGATTGTGGAGCTACCGCACTACTACAGTAACATGCAGAAGCTCAAATAGCCATCGGATGAGGAACAGGACACCAAGATTGCTTGTATATTGTAGTAAATCGGGTATTGTATTTGTCGGACTCCGGGCGTTGAATACCCGAAATACTCATGTATGTACCGTACTAGTTCCAAGATCAATAGCCAGTACACACATCCACAATATTGACATACACATCTATGCATAATTACATACAATATGAAACAAATATGGTATATAAACTTAAATGATTACATTGTTGAATAATCCTTAACGCGTTGATTTTTTTGTGTTTATTGATTTGCAACGTTTCCATTTTTGTTTTCATGGCATTGATTGTGTCGGTTTCTTTGCATGGCTGAATAGTAGTCAATTGCATTAATGTCGCACGTTGTAGGGTCATGGGCATTGATGCTGCATGAAGTCCTTAGTTTTTCCGTTACTCTTTCATGTGAGTATGAAGTGATGAATAAAACCAGGAAATGCTGTGGTAGTTAAGCAGCACCAAAACTATTGTCTTCTGATTTGCTGTCTAGGCGAGCGTGTGTTTGTGTCCAGGGCGTTTCACGTGAGTAGACACTGGCGAGCCTAACAATTGGTATCAGAGCCGAGTAGCTTTGATCCTTGACAATAGCGCGCGACTGTTCACGCTCTCCACTATGTCTCCTCCCCGAGATGGGGTGCAAGGCGATGGAAGCACTTCTCGCGGTGGCAATGGCGGTCACGAGATTGGATCTGGCAGCAACGGCGGCCAAGAGATCGTGGTGCAGCAGGTGGTAAAGGAGACGAGGGATCGGTGGTCTACCCCATGCTGGCACGGATGAACTACACCGACTGAGCCCTCGTGATGAGGGTGAACTTGCAAGCACAAGGCCTGTGGGAGGCGATCGTACCTGGCAATGCTGACTACCGTGACGATAGACTAGCGCTGTTCGCCATCCTCCGTGCGGTGACGCCGGACATGCTGTCCGCGCTGGCAGTGAAGGACACGACCAAGAAGGCATGGACGCCGTGAAGATGATGCAGATGGGCATCGAGCGCGTCCAGGAGGCAATGCACAGAAGCTTCGCAAGGAGTTTGAGGATATCAAATTCAAGGATGGTGAGTCAGTGGACGACTTCTCCATAAGGATCATGGGACTCATCAACAATCTCTGGATCCTAGGCGACACGTTGGAAGATGAAAAGATAGTCAAGAAATTCCTTCGTGTTGTGCCACCCAGGTATACACAAGTGGCAATCTTGATCGAGACACTACTTGACTTAAGCACATTATCGATTGAAGAGCCAACCAGCCGGCTTCAATCGGTGGAGCAGCGCTACGCCCGCGATGACTCGTGCGGCTTCGGTGGGCGTCTGCTCCTCACTGAAGAGGAGTGGCTCGCACGTGCCAAGAAGAGGGAGCAAGGTGACGGCTCCTCCAGCGGTGACAAGGGCAGCAGCAGCGGTGGTGACAACTGTTACCGCGGCAAGCCACATGGCCATGGGCGCGGCAAAGACAGGCACGACGGCTAGGATGGTGGCTCGTCCAGTGCGCGTCGTAACATGTCGCAGGTTCAGTGCTACAACTGCGACAAGTATATGCATTATTCCAGGGACTACCGCAAGCCGAAGCGTACCAAGTAAGCCCACCTGATGGAGGCCGACGACGATGAGCCTGCGCTTCTCATGGCGCAAGTGCGCGTGCTCACCAAGGCATCTGTGTGCACGGTTACTAATGTGGTGCTCAACGAGGTGCACGTGCAAGTGCATCTAAGGTGCGAGGAGGACACCCACGATGACGCTTGGTACCTGGACACTGGCGCCAGCAATCACATGTCCAGGTGCCAGGCAAGCCTTGCGAGATGGACGAGGACGTCACCGGCTTCGCCAAGTTTGGCGCTGACTCGGTGGTGGATAGACACGGGCTCCGTCAAGTTCGGCGATGACTCGGTTCACCTGTCGGAACGGGGAGCACCTTGCGCTGATAGGGGTGTACTACATCCCACGACTGCGCAGCAACATAGTGAGCCTCGGGCAACTCGATAAGAACGGCTACCATACGCTCATCCAGGATGGCATGCTCATGATCCACGACCGGCAGCGTCACATACTTGCTCGGGTAAACCGCACTCGCAATCGACTCTATGTGCTCACCCTCAGCATTGCACAGCCGGTCTACCTGTCCACGCAGTGCGGCGATGACTCGTGGCCATGGCATGCCAGGTATAGGCACCTGAACTTCCAAGTGCTGCAGAAGCTAGCGCAACACGATCGGTGATTCATGGGGAGGCGAGGCCGCTCGGACGCGAGAGCTGGCAGTGTGTGGCAATGCGCATCGGTGTGGGAACCGACAGCGTGCGGCGGCTCACGGTGATGTAGCAGAGTGCGAGCGGTCAGAGGGGCACAACGGGCGCGCGGCGTGCACGGCAGCTGCGCGAACGTGTGGCACAACGCCAAGTCGGCGGCTAGCGGCGCAATAGGTAGCACGGGAGTGGTGTGGTTGGCACGGGCGGCCTATAGAGCGTGCATGGGAAGTGCAGAGAGCACCGACGTCAGGCCAGCAGGTCGTGCACGGGAGCGCACAACATGGTGCGCGGCTCAGTGGCCGGTGGCACGCCGTAGCCGACGTACGATGCCGCCACGATCGGGGTGTGACACCAGGCGGCGTGCGACAGTCAAGCATATACTCCGGTACATTGCTGGTACGCAGAGCTATGGCTGTCGTTATGCGAAGAAATTGGAGGAGTCATGGTTTGTCGGCTACAGTGATATCGACATGGCTAGCGATGTCGATGACTGAAAGAGCACGACGAGCCTCTTCTTCTTCCTCGGTCGTAGCCCCATCAGTTGGCAATCTTAGAAGCAGAAGGTTGTGGCACTGTCCTCTTGTGAGGCTGAGTACATTGCGGCGACGTTGGCTGCCTGCCAAGGTATCTGGCTCGCTCGTTTACTCACTGACTTGAAGAATGAAAAGGCAGGAAGTGTCATGCTCAAAGTCGACAACAAGTCGGTGATCTCCCTCAGCAAAAATCTAGTGTTCCACGACCGAAGCAAGCACATAGACACCCAATAAAATTTTATTCAGAAATGTGTTGAAGAAGACAAACTTGAGGTGGAGTACCTCAAGACCGAAGAGCAGCTAGCTAACATTCTGACGAAGGCGCTGGGCTGCATCAAGTTCCAGGAGCTGCACACAAGGATCGGCATCATCGAGATCAAGAAAACGCATCAAGGATTAGGTGGTGTTTGTTGAGTAATCCTTAATGCGCTGATTTTTTTGTGTTTATTGATTTGCAACATTTCCGTTTTTGTTTTCATGGCATTGATTGTGTCAGTTTCTTTGCATGGCTGAATAGCAGTCAATTGCATTAATGTCACACGTTGCAAGGTCATGGGCATTGTTGTGCATTGATGCTGCATGAAGTCCTTAGTTTTTCTGTTACTCTTTTATGTTAGTATAAAGTGATGAATAAAACCAGAAAATGTTGTGGCAGTTAAGCAACACCAAAACTATTGTCTTCTGATTTGCTGTCTAGGCGAATGTGTGTGTTTGTGTCAAGGCATTTCGCGTGAGTAGACACCGGGGAGGCTAACATACATAGTTTACAATACAAGGGCCGATCGGCCAAATAAAAGTTCAAGTATTAAAAGTGGCAGCAAAAAATTGATAGATTAAACACAAAAGTCCAGCAGCATGCCCATCCAAACCTTCAGGCAACCGACAAGGAGTAAACCCTAGAAAGATCTGTCTCCGTAGCGCCCCCCCCGACACTGAGACAGAAGAAGGCGTCGTCCGACATTTGATCATCCTCATCATTTGAACAACAATTTAAGTAATATTAAGTACATTGCGTACTTTGTAAGACTTATAGTGTATCGTAAAAATTATATACATGCTTGGCTAATAAGAGATGAGGCTATTTTCAGTATTAAGCAAATTTTATTTGCAACATCAATACATAGTATTTTGCAACGGAAGTTTGAAGAGTAGTTAAATAAATAAGGAACAAGTAACTTGATAAATAACAAATCATAATCCTCCTTGACTACGATCAAAATCTTATTTTTCGCTATAGATATGACACTCAAATTAAACAACATCAAAATATCCATCCCAATATTTCCTGATACAATTTTTTTTTTTTGCAAAAGTAGAGACTATACCCGATGTGATTGCACTAAGCAAGCTCATGACCGCGAGCACGACTATTTAAATAGATTTACACTCTGCAGAGGCGTACAACTTTACCCACAATATACGACTTCTCTAGTTTATCCAGCATCCGTCGATACCACTGCTCACGATCTATACATCATCTAGTCCTCGCCTGGGCCAATTAAGGACCGAACACCCCTATCTACATGTGAGAAACCCTCTCACATTCATCAGTTTATATTATAACTCGCTCACGTCGCAATCTAGGTTTTTATCTTTATTTTTATACAAAATTAATATAGGCAACCCTTCTAGACTATCATTTCAAAATATCCCAAATCATATTCAATATTTCATCCACTTTTAATCTTTTGTAAAGACTAGAGCCCGACTAAGCATATATGTGATATTCGTATTCGAAAAATCCAATTCAACATCATTTATTGCCTAAACCTTACCCCTAATGGCCACAACAGTAAGGGTATCAATATTTCAAGGAGGATCATGCATTGAATAGGAATATAACTACCGTTATCCCCAAACATAACAATTTTAAGCAAACATACACGCATACAAAATAGATTTTGTAAAAAAAAGTACAATAATTGAAATAATAGGATCAACATGGTCAACGGAGGTGCTTGCGTTGCTCTGATATCTCGAGTATGAGGATGGTGGATCGTCAAAAATTTCGTTTGAGGCATCAACGTCTATTCAAAAAGAGTCGATAGCAAATTAATTATAGAAAAATAATTTAAAAGCAAGAAAATCCAATTTTTGTATATTTAGATAGAGCATGATTTTAGATGAATTTAGAAAAAATATCCATTCAATTTGGAATTCATATGCAAAAGTTATTAAGGTTTGAATTTGCTTCAGTTTTGAAAATCCAGAAATTAATAAAAAGGTGACGTTGAAAGCATATTCTCTGAGGTTTACACTTTCTAACAGAGAAAACGTATTTTCTTCTGAGTTCTTCTGAGGTTTATGCTTTCTAATAGAGAAATCATATTTTCCTCTAAACTGAATGTGATTTTTCTCATTTTCCCTTTTTTTCTAGGTTTTATAACTTACATGTGCGGCCTACTTGTGAGTGACTCATATTTTTATTTTCTTAATTTTATTTATAAAATAGAAGCGGGCTGTCGGGACCCAGAATTACGATTCTGGAACCCTCTGTGTATACTGCACTAGTCCAGGATCACTCTAGTGCACACAGGGTTAACATAGGTAAATATCGATCCACACAAGCGATAAATAAAGTAAACGATTAGTTTGAATAACAAATAAGGGTTTTGACCTTATGGTCGAGTTTACACTTATTAAGCCACGCAGGGCTAACAGGAAATAAAGCGGCGAATGAACGAAAAACTCCAACGTAGATCCCACCAATTCACCACAGCAACCGAATGGGATCCGGACCTTAACGCACGATCGCCCTTCAAACTCCTCCTCCTCGAAAGCAGGCGTAGACTCCTCCTCTTCTGTAGATTTGGGCGCAAGTTTACAACAAGCGTGAGTACACAACCGTACTCGCAAATCATACCACAGAATGCAAGGTATAGATGCAGCTTATTCCAAATAAAAGGCTTCTGTGGTTCTTTTGCATAAAAGCAACATTTGCAATGGAATACCATAATAGATTGAAAGCATAATTCAAAACAAATAGACAATAATAACTTTAACATTTGTTTCCACAAAGACACACAGCTAAACAGATTATTTCACATAGCCATATGATTGAAGTCACACAGCTCCCATTCCCACATTTTATGAAAACTACCCCTCATGTGAAATCCCCGAGCATGTCCATGACCGCGGACGCAACTATTTGAATAGATTAATTTAACACTCTGCAGAGGTTGTACACTTTACCCACAATATACAACTAGTGTAGCAAGCACCAGTCGTAACAAAACAGTTCGAAAAATTCATCTCAAACATTGACATTCCCAGTGTGCTTACAAACCGCTATACCAGCTCACATAGAATTGGTATAACACACACCGCTGGACAGGGAAGACGAATCGTCCCGCGACGCAACCACCAAGTAGTCACACCTCCACCCTATCACACAGCCTAACCTATCCACCTGAACATCAATGCCGAGAATCCATAACTTACTAAGTTAGGCCCGTCCCATACCAGGCATGTGGTCGTACAGTAAGGCTCAGTTCAATGGCGCACGAAGTTAAGTCCTTAATTGACCAAGGCAAGACTTCCAATTTCTAACTAAATCACAAAGACCATCATTCCCATCACATAGACCACCATGTCACACAGTCTCCACCACTTGCCTCAGTCTAAATCCTTTACCACCCAGTTGGTTGTAGTGCAACACATGCCATCACGAAGTAACAACACATAACACACAGTTTTACACGAAGTTCCATAGTCACTTAGTCAAAATTAATATTTGCAACTTACATATGATGATGACTCGTGGCATGGCTAAGCAATTGTACTCGCATCTAACCAACCCACGTTGGTGCTATAATATTACCAACTCATAACCAATCTAGGGTGACAAGGAATTATGACATACAAGGCCAAGGTGTGATAACAATTTGGATAATAACTATGCCCAAAGCATTTAAATAAATAATTAAAGTAGAATGCAATAACTTAACACAAAGTAATTTGAAAACTGGGTCCAAGATGATCAAAGGTATGACTTGCCTTGGAAAAGGTCTATGTACTGGTCTTGATCTTGGGGTGCTCCTTCTTCCACAAAATTCCCCGACGAATCGACGTCTACTCGCAAACGAGACACAAACAAACAAAATAAATAAATAACAGAGGCAAAACTAACTCCAAAAATTAAATAAAAATCTCAGATAAATAGAGCTTGAATTTAGACAAATTTAGAAATTTGAATGGGCTCAATCGGAGTTAGGATGCAAAAGTTATGGGCTTTGGAAGATTGGAAATCTAAAAGAAACCCTAATTTGGATTTTCTGGAATTTCCGAATTATTTCTCTAAAGAAAAATCGGATTATTGCGCAATCACGACGTCACCCTCGAAATTTCAGAAAAGATAAATAAAGAAAAACCGACATGTGGGACCCACATGTCAGTGAGATGGCTCACGGTAGACCAAGTCTACCGAGCCGGTTGAATCTGGAGCCGGTGGACTACCACGTGGGCGCGCATGTGGACGCTGACGGGGCTCCACGCGGGCGACACGAGGGCACGGACGGCGACGCGCGGCGAGGTGGCGGCGAGGTGGCGTGCCACGTCGAACCCGACGACGGCGCGGCGCTCGGGGCCGAGGGTTCCGCGAACAGCGGCGTTTACGGCGGTGGGTGGTACCGGAGGTAGAGGATGACACGAGGATCACGCGGTGTGCTCACCGTGCACGGAACGTCGTGGCGCCGCGGCGGCGAAGAGCGGCGAGAGGATTCGGGCTCGACGGATCGGAGCTACGGCGATCTTCCGCGAAACCAAGGCCACCAGAGGTAGAGGAGCTCCGTGCGATGCCGAGGGTGCGACGAAGAGGCGCGGCGCACCAACGGCGGAGAACAAGCTCGTCGGAGTTGCGCGCGCAGATCGCTTCTCCGAGCTTTGCGCGCTAGGTTAGGGTTCGAGCGGCGCGTGCGCGGGTTGGAGCACGAGATCGAGGGCTACCTCCTTTATACCCGAGGCTGGGAGAGTCCAGAGGCACGAACGGCGAAAAGTGGGCGGCGACGGAGTCCCGCCGTCCCGACTGGAGATTTATGATGACGTGGTGGGGTGGGACCCACACGTCAGTGGCTAAGGTTAGGACGCGGCGCGTGCGAAACGGTGCGGCAGCGAAACGGACTCACGATCTGACCGTTCAGTTCTGATCGAACGACCCACAATCAAAGGAACATTCGGACCGTCTGGTTACCTCACGCGCATCTAGCCGTTCATCCTCGATCGAACGGTGGAGAACGAGCGAGGCGCTCGGAGAGAGAGGGAGAGAGGGCTGACACGCGGGGCCCACATGTCAGGCGGAGCAGCGCCAGTGGTGGTGGTCACACATGAGTCGGGCTGGGCGTGGTCAAGCGGGAATAGGGTTGGGCCGGAAAGATTAGGCCTGAGAGGATTTTGAGATTATAAATAGCTTTTCTATTTTAGAAAATACCAGAAATTCAAATAAGCAATAGAAAATAGCAAATGAACTCACAAAAATTCTAGAAAAATCTAGAAAATATATCTGAGCACATAGAACCCAAATAAAATAGTTTTGGCTATTGTTCAAGTTGGGATTATTCACATTAAATGTTTTTTATTGTAAATTCCAATATTAAGCTTTTGAAATTAAATTCAAATAAAATCCAAATGGTAAATTTTCCCCTACTAACTATTTAAAAGATTTTTTTAAACTCAGAAAATTGGGATGTTACAAACCTCGCCCCCTTAAAGGAATCTCGACCCCGAGATTCAGGTTAGCTAGAGAAAAGGCTAGGAAACTCGGCTTTCAGCTCATCTTCACGTTCCCACGTTGTTTCTCCTTCTGAGTGGTTTCTCCATTGAACCTTGCAAAAACGAACAGTCTTTCTTCTGGTGAGGCGCTCTGTGACATCCAAAATCTTGACTGGCCGCTCCTTGTAGGTAAGATCCTCCTTCAAGTCAATTGATTCCAACGGGGCTTGCTCTTCTGGCACACGAAGACACTTCTTCAACTGCGAGACATGAAAGACATCGTGCACTCGCTAACGATCGCGTAGCTCAAGCGTAAGCAACTTCTCCACGGCGTTCCAAAATCTGAAATGGGCCAACATACCTAGGGCAAGCTTCCTTGGCATGAAACCTTTGAAACCTCGGCGGGGTCACTCGAAGATAAACGAAATCCTCGGGTTCAAAGCTGAGATCACGGCGACGATTATCAGCATAGCTCTTCTGCCTGGACTGAGCTATCTTCAATCTTTCTCTGATCATAGCCACCTGCTCTTCTGCTTCTTGAATGATGTCCGGGCCGAACAATGATCGTTCAGCTGTCTCTGACCAGTTCAACGGGGTTCGGCAGGCACGGCCATACAAAGCTTCAAATGGTGACATTTGCAGACTAACTTGGTAACTGTTGTTGTACGAAAATTCTGCATACGGTAAACTTTTATCCCATCGGGTAACGTTAGCTAGAGCACAAGCTCTCAGCATATCTTCCAATATCTGATTGACTCTTTCAGTCTGTCCATCTGTCTGTGGATGATACGCAGTATTGAAATTCAAATGGGTACCCAATGCTTCATGCAAGCTCTGCCAAAAACGAGAGGTGAACTGAGATCCTCGATCTGACACTATCTTCTTGGGCACTCCATGCAAGCTGACAATTCTAGCCATGTACAATTCCGCAAGGCGATCTCCTGAGTACGTGGTTTTGACCGGCAGGAAATGGGCGACCTTGGTCAAACGATCGACTATTACCCAGATCGAATCGTAACCCGATTGGGTCTTGGGTAAACCGGTGATGAAATCCATTCCGATCTCTTCCCACTTCCATTCTGGAATCTTCAGCGGTTGCAGCAAACCTGCTGGTCTCTGGTGTTCTGCCTTTACTTTCTGACAGGTGTCGCACAAGGCAACGAACTCTGCGACTTCTCGCTTCAAATTTGGCCACCAAAATTTAGTCTTAACATCCTGGTACATCTTGGTACTTCCAGGATGAATCGAATACCTTGAGTCATGGGCTTCCTTTAAGATTAACTGTCTTAGACCATCGATGTCTAGTACACAGATACGACCATTTATCCAGAGTATGTCTTGTTCATCCTTGGTGAAATCTTTGAATTTCCCTTCTGTCATTTTGACCTTGATTTCTGACAACACGGGATCCTTTGGTTGTGCTTCACGAATTTGCTTCTCCAGGGTAGACTGTACCTCCAAATTGGCTACAAATCCTTCGGACACAACTTCTAGCTTTAGCTTCTGAAATTCTTCATAAAGTTAGGGCAACTTTCCTCTACTTCAAGGCATTGCAGTAACTCTTACGACTTAGAGCGTCTGCAACTACGTTGGCTTTTCCGGGATGGTAGTGGATTCCAAGATTATAATCCTTGATCAATTCCAACCATCTTCTCTGTCTCATATTCAAATCTGACTGGGTGAAGATATACTTTAGACTCTTATGATCTGTGTAGACTTCACAGCGATTACCGATGAGGTAATGACGCCAAATCTTTAAAGCATGCACTACGGCAGCTAATTCCAGATCATGAGTAGGGTAATTCTCTTCGTGAGGTCTCAATTGCCTTGATGCATAGCGACACCTCTTCCTTCTTGCATCGGGGCGCATCCTAATCCTTGACGCTAAGCATCACAAATATCAAATCCTTTGAATATCCGTAGAATCAACACTGGGGCTGAAGTCAAACGCTTCTTCAACTCTTGAAAACTTTCCTCACAGGCTGGAGTCCAAGTGAACTTTTTCTCCTTCTTCAACAATTGCGTAAGGGGCTTAGCAATTAATGAGAATCCTTCGATGACACGGCGGTAATAACCTGCCATCCCCAAGAAACTACGAATCTGACTCACGATCTTGGGCTGCTCCCAATGTAATACTGCTTTAACTTTACCGGGGTCAACTGCTACTCCCTCGGCTGTCATCACGTGACCAAGGAAATCCACTTCCTTCTTCCAAAAATCACACTTACTGAACTTGGCATACAGCTGATGCTCTCGAAGTTTTCCCAATATTATCCTTAAATGTTCGGCGTGTTCTTCCTCCGACTTGGAGTACACCAGAATATCATCAATGAACACAACTACGAACTTGTCCAAATATTCCATGAATACTTTATTCATCATGTTCATGAAGTATCTTGGGCATTAGTCGCACAAAGGACATGACTAAGAACTCATAATGTCCATACCGTGTTGAGAACGCGGTCTTGGTATATCCTTAGGACAAATCTTTAGTCGGTGGTAACTTTGATCGCAGTCGATCTTTGAGAATAATCCGGCTCCTTTCATCTGATCAAACAGATCATCTATCCGGGGTAGTGGGTACTTGTTCTTGATAGTAACTTCGTTGAGAGAACGGTTATCAATACACATCCTCATACTTCCATCTTTCTTCTTGACAAACAACACTGGCGCTCCCCATGGCGACGAACTAGGTCTCACGAAACCTTTCTCAAGAAGTTCTTCTATCTGCTTCTTCATCTCTACCAATTCATCGGCTGGCATCCGATAAGGTCTCTTTGAGATTGGTGCTGTCCCTAGCACTAGGTCGATGACAAACTCAATGTCACGATCCGGTGGCATTCCTGGTAATTCTTCCGGAAACACATCTGGGTATTCACTGACCACTGGTACTTCTTCCAAGGAAAGGGTCTTCAAACTGTTTACTAGCAAATGTCCATCACGAACTGAGGTGGCTAGAAACTCTACCTTGTTTCCTTTGGCATCCTCGATTATTCTGACTCTTCGCCACAATCTAGCACGGCTTTGTGCTTGGATAACCAATCCATGCCAAGAATGACATCTAGGGTTTGGGTATCTAGGACAATTAGGTTGGCTAGAAACTCAACTCCAGCTATGAGTAACTTAGCTCCTAAACATCCCACTCTAGTACTTAGCTCTGCTCCAGCGATCGACTACGAGTATGCTTAAGTTGCATAACTTCTAATTTATTTTGGTTGCAAACATTCCAAACAAGCGAATGCGAGGCTCGAATCAAACAAAGCGATGTAGGTACGAGTTAACGAAACTTACCCAAGATGACGTCCGGTGATTCTGGGCTCCTTCCAGTGTGACGTGGTTGACACGGCCTCTAATCACGGATCGCGGTGCTCCTCCGCTTGACCGCAACTTGTGAAGCTCCTTGGTTGATGCACGTGCTGGCGTCTTGGATGGAGTAGCTCCAAGGTTGAAGCGTCTTCGGAGTGATTGTTCCCCTTTGCGGACAATTTGGTTGGCAAAATGTCCCGGCCGACAGCGAGCATAACAGATCTTTAGTGCGCTCTGCTGGTTGCTTCTCGAATTGGGGTTGACAGTGCGGGGTTGCGAAAGTTACGGCGGTGGATGGGGTGTTGAAGTTGGTGCGAGTGCTCAAGCGAAATGCAGGGTGAAACACGTTGAACTTGTCTTGCCGCACCGTTCTTGCCCTCTGTGATTGATGGTTCCCTTGCTTTGAGCCATCCGGCGTTTACGGTTATCCTCCGCCTTGCGTTTGTCCTCCAAAACAAAGGCTTTGTTGACCAGCTCTTGGAAATCGGGAAAAGTATGGGCGATCAAACTTACTTGCGGCCAGTGTTTAGTCCCTTCAAAAGCGACTCGCGAGCCTTGTCCGTGGCTACATCTTCCACGCATAGCGAGCTAGTTGAAAAACTTGTTGAGGTAGTCGACACGACATAGCTCCTTGCTTGAGAGCGGAACTCATCCTTCTTGATCGATAATGCCTTACGCACGTGATAATGGCGAATGCCGTAGAAAATTCCTCCCGGTGATATCCCGTGGCGTCTCATGGGCGCACGAAGTTCTCCCACCATTCAGCGTGGTGCCTTCCATCCGTGAGTGGCATACGAACCTTTTCACGATCGCTGCCCTGAGTGATCAGCAGCTTTCTTTCAATAACTCTGAGCCAATCATCTGCTTCCACTGGAGAGACGTGTCCAGAAAAGGTTGGTGGACGAGTCCTCATAAATTCTGCAAGTTTGGATGGTCCATGGTGACCATGAGCAGCTGGGGCTCCATACTGTTGATTGTTGTTGTTGTTGTTCTGGTTGTTCATAGCTTGCATCTGAGTCATCATAGTGTTCATCAGCTGAGTCTGTGCTGCCATGAAAGCTCCAAAGTTTTGCAAGTCAATTGGGGGTGCTTGTGGCGGAACTGCTCCTGCGGCTGGTTGCTCATTGCTTCTCGGTGCTGGGGTGCCGGAACCACTTGCAGCAGTCTGACGAGTTTGAACCATCTGGCGAAGCTCCATGGGTTAGATAAGGTAGCAAGCACAAGATAAGTTGAGAACTAAGCAGGGGGTAGGTTAAACCCAACAAAACACAGCTCAAGAAACTCAAATGAAATACCTTTATTACTTAGGGTCTTAGCATGGCTGCAACAAATGCCTAAGGGCCTCTGCA
This sequence comes from Ampelocalamus luodianensis, assembly GCA_036346255.1. Lineage (NCBI taxonomy): Eukaryota > Viridiplantae > Streptophyta > Magnoliopsida > Poales > Poaceae > Ampelocalamus > Ampelocalamus luodianensis. The sequence goes on along the minus strand of CM070618.1, from coordinate 49,169,321 downwards.
GCTCATACTCGCACACAAAAAGAAACAACGACCTAAGCACACAAAACTACCGCCTAAAGGGCGACTCACTAAACTGAAACTGGCTAAGCCTGAAAAACTGAGACTACGACCACTACTCGAGAAAGCCTCCACAACCGCGCGCGCGCTCGGCGACGGTGGACTCGGAGTGAGCCGGCATCTTAGCAAACTGATCTCGATGCCACAGGCCGGTGCAGCGAGAACAGCGTTCCTGCAAGCGCTCCAGCTCCGGCTCCTCCGCTCTGCATCTTCTTCGGGCTCAACTGGCCTTCCTCGGGATCTTCTTGAGTCCTCCTCGGGGTCTTCCTCTTCTTGGGACTTGGTCGTAGAAGATCTCTTGCAGTGGCGACCTTCTCTTGACTCTGCGGGGCTTCATAGACATGATCCAACTCCGTGATGGTCCTCTCCAAAGCTTCCTCTGGCGGCCACAAGCGTGCGAGGTGCACCATCAGAGCGTTGCTCTCTCCTTACGTGGGCGGGTAGCGTCTTTGGCAAGTCCACACCGCAGCTACGGGGTGGTAACGGAAGACGGTGTCCTGAAGCTCTCGGGCGTAGATGTTGCAGATACGCAGCATGGCCAAGCGCGACGACTCCTGGATGCCTTCCAGCCAAGTGATCTTCCTCACAGAGACGTGCGAAGGTTGGCTTGCCTTGTCGTTCCTCCTGGCATAGATCGTCAGGCGACAAATCACTCCACGGTTTTGTCCATTCACCGTCCAGTTGTTGCCGACGTACAGCGGACGATCAAAACCTCCAAGAACTTGTAGCAACTTCCAAAGCTCAGCGGCGTATCCTCCAGTGCGCTCACCATAGCTCTGAAGACGAGGCATCTGTCAAGACAGACGAACAGGGTAAGAGCAACTTTAAAACAGCGGGGAGAGAAGAGATTATAGCAAAAGTTGAGGCGAGAGAGACATGAGAAGAGTTAAGCAATCAATTAACTTTGCAAGTTAATTTTTCCTTTAGAAAATAATTTGGACACTCTAAAGACGGCCAATCTATCTAAGGTCAAGACCTACAGTCAGTATGGCTCTGATACCACCTCTGTCGGGACCCAGAATTACGATTCTGGAACCCTCTGTGTATACTGCACTAGTCCAGTATCACGCTAGTGCACACAAGGTTAACATAGGTAAATATCGATCCACACAAGCGATAAATAAAGTAAACGATTAGTTTGAATAACAAATAAGGGTTTTGACCTTACGGTCGAGTTTACACTTATTAAGCCACGCAGGGCTAACAAGAAATAAAGCAGCAGCGGAACGGAAAAACTCCAGCGTAGATCCCACCAATTCACCACAGCAACCGATCGATCCGGACATTAACGCACGATCGCCTTGAAACTCCTCCTCAAAGCGGCGTAGACTCCTCCTCTTACAGTAGGTTTGGGCGCAAGTTTTACAACAAGCGTGAGTACACAACCGCACTGCAAATCATACCACGAATGCAAGGTATAGATGCAGGCTTATTCCAATAAAAACACGTGGTTCTTTTGCATAAAAGCAACATTTGCAATGGAATACCATAATAGATTGAAAGCATAATTCAAAACAAATAGACAATAATAACTTTAACATTTGTTTCCACAAAGACACACACTAAATGATTATTTCACATAGCCATATGATTGAAGTCACACACTCCCATTCCCACATTTTATGAAAACTACCCTCATGTGAAATCCCGAGCATGTCCATGATCATGACGCGCTATTCGAATAGATTAATTTAACACTCTGCAGAGGTTGTACACTTTACCCACAAGATACAACTAGTGTAGCAAGCACCAGTCGTAACAAAACAGTTCGGAAACTTCATCTCAAACATTGACATTCCCAGTGTGCTTACAAACCGCTATACCAGCTCACATAGAATTGGTATAACACACACCGCTGGACAGGGAAGACGAATCGTCCCGCGATGCAACCACTAAGTAGTCACACCTCCACCCTATCACACAGCCTAACCTATCCACCTGAACATCAATGCCGAGAATCCATAACTTACTAAGTTACGCCCGTCCCATACCAGGCATGTGGTGCGCATGATGAGGCTCGATTCAATGGCGCACGGTTAAGTCCTTAATTGACCAAGGCAAGACTTCCAATTTCTAACTAAATCACAAAGACCATCATTCCCATCACATAGACCACCATGTCACACAGTCTCCACCACTTGCCTCAGTCTAAATCCTTTACCACCCAGTTGGTTGTAGTGCAACACATGCCATCACGAAGTAACAACACATAGCACACAGTTTTACACGAAGTTCCATAGTCACTTAGTCATAATTAATATTTGCAACTTACATATGATGATGACTCGTGGCATGGCTAAGCAATTGTACTCGCATCTAACCAACCCATGTTGGTGCTATAATATTACCAACTCATAACCAATCTAGGGTGACAAGGAATTATGACATACAAGGCCAAGGTGTGATAACAATTTGGATAATAACTATGCCCAAAGCATTTAAATAAATAATTAAAGTAGAATGCAATAACTTAACACAAAGTAATTTGAAAACTGGGTCCAAGATGATCAAAGGTATGACTTGCCTTGGAAAAGGTCTATGTATTGGTCTTGATCTTGGGGTGCTCCTTCTTCCACAAAATTCCCCAACGAATCGACGTCTACTCGCAAACGAGACACAAACAAACAAAATAAATAAATAACAGAGGCAAAACTAACTCCAAAAATTAAATAAAAATCTCAGATAAATAGAGCTTGAATTTAGACAAATTTATAAATTTGAATGGGCTCAATCGGAGTTAGGATGCAAAAGTTATGGGCTTTGGAAGATTGGAAATCTAAAAGAAACCCTAATTTGGATTTTCTGGAATTTCCGAATTATTTCTCTAAAGAAAAATCGGATTATTGCGCAATCACGACGTCAGCCCTCAGAATTTCAGAAAAAGATAAATAAAAGAAAAACCTGACATGTGGGACCCACATGTCGGTGAGATAACTCACGGTAGACCAAGTCTACCGAGCCGTTGAATCTGGAGCCGTGGACTACCACGGGCGCGCATGTGGACGCCGACGGCTCCACGCGGCGACACGAGGGCACGCAGACGACGCGGCGGCCGAGGTGGCGGCGAGGTGGCGTGCCACGTCCGGACCGACGACGCGGCGGCTCGGGGCCGAGGGTTCCGGCGACCAGCGGCGTTTTACCGGCGGTGGGTGGTGCCGGAGGTAGAGGATGACACGAGATCACGCGGTGTGCTCAGTGCAGGAACGTCTGTGGCGGCGGCGGTGGCGAAGAGCGGCGGAGAGGATTCGGGCTCGGCGGGATCGAGCTCGGCGATCTTCCGCGAAACCAAGGCCACCGAGGAGGTAGAGGAGCTCCGTGCGTCGCGAGGGTGCGAGCGAAGAGGCGCGCGGCACCAACGGCGGAGAACAAGCTCGTCGGAGTTGCGGCGGCGCAGTCGCTTCTCCGAGCTTTGCGGCTAGGTTAGGGTTACGGCGGCGGCGCGGGTTGGAGTCACGAGATCCGAGGCTACCTCCCTTTATACCGGAGGCTGGGAGAGTCCAGGCACGAACGGCGAAAAGCGGGCGGCGGCGGAGTCGGTCGTCCCCGACTCGAGAGACGATGATGGCGTGGCGGTGGGACCCACACATCGCTGGCTAAGGTTAGGGCGCGGCGGCGTGCGGCGGTGCGGCTGCGAACGGACTCACGATCGGCCGTTCGATCCGATCGAGCGCCCACAATCAAAGGAACATTCGACCGTCCGTTACCTCACGCGCATCTAACCGTTCATCCTCGATCGAGCGGTGGAGAACGAGCGAGGCTTCGAGAGAGAGAGGAGAGGGGCGACATGCGGGCCCGCATGTCAAAGTGAGGCGCCATGGTGAAATGGTTGTACATGGAGTGGGTATTTGGGTGCGGAATAGGGTTGGGCCGGAAAGATTAGGCCTGAGAGGATTTTGAGATTATAAATAGCTTTTCTATTTTAGAAAATACCAGAAATTCAAATAAGCAATAGAAAATAGCAAATGAACTCAGAAAAATTCTAGAAAAATCTAGAAAATATATCTGAGCACATAGAACCCAAATAAAATAGTTTTGGCTATTGTTCAAGTTGGGATTATTCACATTAAATGTTTTTATTGTAAAGTCTAATATTAAGCTTTTGAAATTAAATTCAAATAAAATCCAAATGGTAAATTTTCCCCTACTAACTATTTAAAAGATTTTTTTAAACTCAGAAAATTGGGATCTTACACGGGCCCACATGTCATAGACCCATCAATTAATTAACTAAATGGTGAAATCCAGTTTGATTTAATCCACTAACAGTTGGGGTCCACATGTTAGTCTCTCGGTTTTTAAAACATGTTTTAAAACCGAGAATAGTAAGTGGTCCCACATATCAGTGACTCATTTACTAAATACATTTTAACTTATATTTATGATTAACTTTTCAACCGATCCCACTTGTCATACACTCACCACACTTAACCTTTGTTACCTAGCGCTAATCATCTCTTAAGCCCAGGGGGTCCACTGGCAGAGAGAGAGAGAGAGAGAAGAGCAGTAGAGCTGCGCGCATGGTCGGGAGCCATGGCGAGCTAGCTAGCGGCGAGGTAGTTGCGGAAAGGCTCAGGGGAGCCCGGGAATGGCGAGAGGGTGTCATGGCGATGCTAGGGGGATGAAGATGGCTGGAGAGATGGATGGAGTTAGCGTCACGGTGCCGAGAAGCGATGAGGAGCTTCGGGTCGGTGACGGCTTTGGCGAAGGAGGTGTTCTCAGAGCTAAAGGAGAGGCGCACTAGACTCAGTGAGTTCAGGTGATGCTAAGGGAGTAGGCACGGGGACCTAGGGTCACCGAAGGTGAGCCAACGGCATGCAACCGCGATGATGCCATGGGTGGCTAAGGGAGAATGGGTGCTAGGGGCTCGCCCTTGGAAAAATAATCCGCGCACGAGGATCAAAGGCTCACCACGATCATGAGGAGTGTGTCAAAGAAGTTGGGGAAGGGCTGAGGTAGCTTGTTGAAGACGAGCAGCAGCGGTGCGGAGGGGGTTCACGGTGATAGCTCTTCATAGTGATGGAAAGGCTACAAGGAGTGTCACATTAGTCCGCTGATGCCCTAGATATGGTGTGTACGCAAGCAATTGGACCAAGACTCATTGGGATTCGAGGAAGATCAAAAATGGTGGCGACGGCAAGGAATAGGGAAGATGATGGTGAAGCTTAGATTCTTGGTGAGTTTGCCTGCGTTGAGTGAGGGGGAAAGCATCATAGGATATGGCACAAATGGTGACGTGGTTGATTTGAGCTCGAACTCACTGGAGCGACAGGAACACGTTGGCAAGATCTAGTGCATGCCAGAGTCGAGGATGAATGTAACAGCCCAATTTTCAAATTTCAGTAAAATTTAAAAGTTTACTTATGTTTGTGGATTTTCCTGAATTTACAAAAGCTTTTTATAAATATTTTAAAGCTAAAACAAATTTATTTGCAAAATTAAAAGCCAACAAATAGTTGGAAATAATTTTATTAAGTCCAGAATGAATATAGAATTTCGTGAATTTTTCCATAATTTTGGAAGTATTTTGCTATTTTCTAAAGCCTAAATGAATTAATGAAATTAAAACAATTGAGAAACCCAAAGAAAATCAAAAATGACTTTGGGCGAAACCACACCTCCCGCCCAAATCTCACAAACGCCGCACCACCGCCCGCAATCGCGCACCCGCCTCTCGCCCTCTCACCGTCCATCAAAATCGAACGGCTACCATTTCTTCGCGTATCTTTCTTTTCTCCACCGTTGGATCATGCACCGCGGTCAAGATCTGCTCACGAACAACGACGGTCCGAATGCCATCATCAACGTGAGCCGCGATTTTAATCCAACGGCGCGCCAAAGCGCGCTTACCCGCCGCTCGGTCTAATCTCAACCATTGGATCTTAATCCAGCGGCCGCGCTCAAAGTCACTTACGCCGCGAATCTAATCTCGGCCGTACATTGAAAATCGGACGACCACAGTCGTCGTCTTCCTCGCCTTCTTCTTCTCGCGTCGCTCGCAACCGCCGCCATGGACACCCACGTCAGAAGCCGCTAACGGCTCAATCCCAACCGCTCAGATATTCGGCGTGTGCGTGCACGAGACCGCATCCACCACCGCCGCATTTCCCCATGATCTCCTCTTCTCGGGGCGGTTCGCCCTCAACGCCGCAGCGCGCGCCTTGACCCCACCTCCCACGCCGCCACAGAGCCACCTAGCCCCTATAAAGGCACCACCGGGAGCGCACTTACGCTCTCATCTCATCTCTCAATTCTCATTTCCGCTTGAGCTCTACCGCCACCGTGTCGTGAGTTTAGGGTTTTTCGCCGCGGAAAAACTCCGAAGCGCGCCGTCAACGTCGCCAAGCCGCGTGGTACGCACCATCGTCTTCACCGACACCGAGCCACCTCGGGGACCCTTCATCACTCGGGCGCCACCGAACTCGTTGTCGTCAACACCGAAACCCTCCGCCGCCAAAAGCTCACCACGGTCAACTCGGCGACCATTCGCGTCCAAAGCGGTACCATCGTGTTCGCTTTATCCCCCTCTACAAGTTGCGACCACTCACCCTTCCGAGAGCGCGATCGTCGTTATCGCCGCGTCGCGTCGCCGCCGTGCACGCCGACGTGGCTTTGCCACCTGGCGCCACATCACCTTTCGCTGCGTGGCGCACACGCCGCGTTCGATCGGCGCCACACACACACACACGTGGCGACCCACCGCACCGCCCTTCCCTAGGCTCGGTGCACTTGGTCCATGGGCGAGTCAGCGACTCATGGGGCCCACCGCCGATTCAATTTTAAATCTTTTAATCCCGAAATACTGTAGCTAATGTAATCATTGCGCAATAAATGGATTTTCAGTAGGAAAATAATTCTGGAAATTCAATGAAATTTCAGATTTAGTTATAAAGTTCAAAAATTCATAACTTTTGCATATGAACTCCAAATTGGGTGATTCAAATTGCAAAATTTATATAAAATTATAATCTAGCTAACTAAACCAAAATATTTCAGTTTGGAGTTGATTTGAACTATGTTTTTGAATTTATTTGAATTTGAATATTGAATTTGTCGTATTTTAGATAGACTTCGACGACTCGGAGAGTTCGATCAATCAAGATTTAGAATTTCAAGACATCGACCAAGGCAAGTTATACCATTGACCATATTGCCCCTATTATTTTAAGTTATTTTCAGTTTTTAAATTCCTTATTGCATGCATATGTTGTTATAAATATTTTAATATCCTGTTTTACGTATAGATAATTCCATATGTTATTGTATGGTCAAATTTGAATGTTGTATCTGACTACCTTGATACCATAGGCAAGATATTACCAAAACTTAAATATATGCTTAGCCAAGCTTAGTCCACATTTACAGAATTTGGGAGGGTTTACACCAGATTTCCACAAATTGTTTTTAAACTTGTTATTGTGGTATTGTTTTACCACATGAGTTTATAAATGAAATTTTTATTCAAAATAAAACCAAAATGGGTTTGGACTTGGTGAAATGGTCGAATGGTGGGTGCAGTTTATGCCTGGATTTGATCCAGTTAAGATCAAGGCCCATGGATTGTAGGAATGACGCCTAAGTCAATTGAGGACCGGTCTTTGAGCCGCTTATTGCTATGCCATAATGTACCACCACATGTCTGTATGGGCGGGATTTGGCTAACTAATTTGTGATGTCCTAGTATATTTATGTCATGTGATTTTGTGGGTGTCGGTTAGGCGTTTTATTCCCACTTGGCGCAAGAGGGGCTTCCGAGGACGGTCACCCAAAGGCGAAACCCTTGGATAAAACATTGTAAAGGCCTCATGGTAATTGCTCGATCACACGCCTTGAGCGTGAATTGGCCGACATAACGAGCATGTCACCTCGTGTGGGTAAAGTTGTACCAACTCTGCGAGTAGAAACTATTCGAATAAGCGCGTCGCGTCATGGACATGCTAGCGGGGCCACTTAAAGTTAGTATTGTTTTTGGTTTTAAAATGCTTTAATAAATGTTGAGGATGGTTAATCCTTATGAAAATTTAGGCGGGAAGCCAAGTGTTAGGAGGGGATCCTTCACTTTATCATTGGAGGTTATCCACATTGTATCATTGCTATTTCAAAATATGGTTTTATCTATAGTATAAAAATTGCCTTAGAAACTACTATGCTTATTCAAATCTGAAAATGTTGTTTATGCAAAACAACTCTGCCATACTCACTTGTTTCCTTATGCATGCATTTAAATTCAATATTATGTGACTTGCGAGCACGGTAGTAGTGCTCACTCTTCTTGAATAAATCTTATTCGGAGAAAGCTGCTATATTGACGGTGAGGACCCGACGAGTAGGCCTTCTCACCTGCACGATTGCACTGTGGCGCATCGTGTAGCTCCCACTATTATGTTATTTCATTGTGTTTATCATTTGACATTTGATATTATTATTCGAACTCATTTGTATTAAATAGATTATTTATTTAATGACATTTACGTTTTAGTGATATGAATGTGATATTCATTTTTGTGAGACTGTGTACACTGGAAATCCTGGACTGGTGTTTGAACACAGAGAATTCGGGATCCTTCGTTCCCGGGTTCGACAATGAAGATGATCACGGTCATGCTACGAGGCTCTAGAAGCTGCATTAAGCAGAGAGGAAGGATGAGTGAATCTCAAGGGTGACAATGACATGATTTGTTATGAGTGAGGAAGCTCACCAGAGCAGCAGAGTTGAGGAGGCGGGCTCATCGGTGTCGAAGATGACGCAAGCATTCCCGCGAAATCAAGAGGTGATCAAACTCAGGTTTGCGTGAAATGGAATATGGGTGAGCTGAGGAAGACGATGCGTGCTCCATTGCTTATGTAGCTAAGGTATTCACGTAAGAATATCAGTGAGACACCGACGATTGCGCGAGAAACTAGCAGGCAGCCCCGGGTCTCTCCATGCGTGCGGGAAAAAGGCTAGCAGAAGGGTGGATAGCATCGGCAAGGGCAGGAGGAGGTGATAGGGGTTGTTGAGGCACCAAACTATGGGCGCTGGTCGTGATCCGTGGGTGGAGTAGGCGCGGCTGCGGCGCATTAGCGCGCGGAGATGAAAGCGAGGTGGAAAAAAGGCTTCGACAGGTGGGGCTAGTGAGTCAGTGAGAGGAGATCAAGGTGTTGGTGTGGTCTGGAGTGAGCATGAGCGAAATGGGTCGAGTTGGGTTTTGGCCCAAAGGTCCGACGGGGAATTCGAATAGGTTTTGATTTTTTTTTCAAAAAAAGGGTGAGAACTTGGCAAATTTTTAAATGTAACAAACAGACTTCAACATTTATAAATATTTTTGTAGGCTCGTGACGCACTCTAGTTCATTATGTAAATTTTACAGAATTTTATGTGTTCTGTATTTTTCTCGAAAATTCTTTCAATGTGTTGTTTGAATATAATTTAACCATTTGATTTATGCAAAAGTTCAAAAACATGCTCAAAATATTTTTCCCACATATAAACATGGTAAATATTTTTCCCATTTATTTTCATTATAGTTTCCCAGAGTTGGGATTTTTGGGATGTTATCGTATTAACTCGTGCTGCTGTAGCAAATCGGTATTGTACCGAATCGGTGAACTGTAGCATGTGATCAAGGTTGTTGATTTCCAATCGCACGATCTGGGATGGTGCAAACTACATGGTACTGTAGCTCTCTGCATTAACAGTTGGTGATGTAGAGGATCTATTTCCCCAAACAAGATGTCGGTCTTCGGTAGTCAAGGATTCCAATATCTAAGGAAAATGATAGGACACAAACGTCCGACGCAGTCACAAGTCATCGGACACTTGCTATGCTTTCCACTCCTTATCCATTACTTCTATTTCCCTTTTTCAACTATTGCTGCTAGTGTTACTCCTCATCCACTCATTCTTTCTCTCTCACCCATTCCGCCATAAGCACAACATTCCTTCTCTCTAAACTCCTAATCCCCACCTCGCTTCCACTAGACCACACCTATGGTGGCTCGCCGGTGGTAGAACTTGCCACCACAGTCGCCCTTCTCCTTCCCTACCTCCCTCCGTCTCTCCATCTCTCTTCCTTTTCTCTCAGGTCTGGTGGAGAGAGGGCATACACCGACGCACTAGACGACGATCGGAGGAGTCAGGGTGACGGACGATGATCAGAGGACCCAAGGTTGCTGGCCTATCGGAGGACAAGTGGTGTGACCGATGACGAGGTGTAGCTCAGATTAGTGAGATCCGGGCCTACTAAAGACGAGGCAGCGAGCTGGTGGCCTCCTCCTCCTTTGACTAGCGCCAACGATGAGGCATCGGGCCACTACCTCTAGGGTTGTGCACTTTCCCACCAAATCGAAGAAACCAAGCTGAAAAAATCGAATCGTATTGGTCAACTCAGTTTGACCAGTATCAGTGTTCGATACGGTAGGGCAAATATGTTTTTTTCTCGAGTTTGGTTTTTTGGTAAAAAAATGTCTAAAAACAGGAAAAACTAAATAAACCAACCCTTCTCTGGAAAACCAGGAACAACACCTAGCCACAAACTGCACCCTTAGGCCAAGGCCCACGCACACACGTCTATGGCCCTGGCTGGATGCTATGTGGCCTTGTTAAAAGAAATGTTCTTAAGGGCCTTAGGCGGGTGATTAAGTGGACTATTTCATCTTTTGCTGGGTTACTTGAGCCAAAAATAGGTGCTAGGCCAACATCTGGGTTGTTAGTGCTAGTAATGGAAATTTGGACATCAAAGCCCTTAATCATGAACAAGCGAGTGACAAGTTGGCATGGTGTTGTGCATGTTGCTTGCTACACTATTGCAGTGCTACCTGACTGCTAATGCAGTAGTTATGCCAGTTGTCAACTTGCCAAGTGTTAAAATGTGTGACCCAAAAGTCATCGACTCGCCGCATCGTTCGTAATTCGCGTTAACTTTGGTAAATATGGTATTTACCGATACCGAATCGTACTTTTAAAAATATTGTATTTACCGAACTAACAATATCATATTTACTGAGTATACCGTATTTACCAAACCACATATATATAAAATACCCAATGAACAGCCCTAACCGCCTCCTCTTCATCTGATCTCGTCTCCTCACCACGGTACTACTACCTTCTTCGATGGATTTGTTGCATGTGTTTTCTCGAATTGTTGCTGCAATCTTTCTCAATTATTGAAACAAGTGTTTCATGTTTGTTGTAGTGTGTACTCGCAAAAATATTGTAATAAGTGTTTTTGTTGCAATTATTTTATTGATTTGTTGCACCAAAGAATTTTTTGTTGCAATTGGGGATGTGATTTGTTGCAGCACTTTGCTGCTATAGTTTGTTGCCACCTAATGGGGTTTTGTTGCATACTTAGTAATCATTGTTGTACTCGCTATTATTTTTTGTTGCGGCTTTTTGTTGGCAGATCGAATGTTTATTTCGTGTTTGTTGCATTCGGGTTAAGACTCGTTGCAAACTTAGAAACTAATTGTTGCACTTATGATTCTTTTTTGTTACACAGAATCGAACGGCTAAGATCGATGTCTTAAGTGAAAACTAACGGGTGGAGTGGGTGTATGATGGGAACACTCCCATCGTATGTCCGGGCGCGAGTTGTCCCCAAATCTAAAGAGGCTTGAGTTTCTTTGCAATGGTTTAGGGATGGGCTGGCGTTTGCGCCTAGAGCCATGCCAAAGTTCCAAATAGGGTCGGTCCTGATATTTGGTGGGCCCAGGGTGAAACAAAAAATATAAGGCCCTTTTTATGAATATATGCAATATTGTTTTAGAAAATATACATTTTGTGCATCTAATTAGCTGCGAACTTACGCATCCGCAAAGGCTACCTACTAAGAGCATGTTTGGAACACATAAATTCCACACGAGAAAGTTCAACACTAGCAGAAAATTGGGAAAAAAAATTGTGTGTTCCAAATGGGGAATAAGATCCCGAGTTTGAAATCTAAGTAAACCAAAAATTTTAATTGAATAAGATGATTGCAACCAAGATATGCAACTTATATATATTAAATTACTTTTATTCTTTTCATGATTACTATTGAAATTTATAGATTTTTTCTATGATTAACAAATGAATATGCATGATTTCTTTCTTTGTAACTGGAATTTATGCTCTTACCAACAAAGCTATTGAAAAGTGTAGTACAAACATCGTGAACTAGCTCTCTCAAACAAAAAAACAACATGAACTAGCATTTCCATGGACTACACAATCTGTATTATGAAAAATTAATGAAAAACCAACTAAACGTTACAAAATGGTACTATAGTTGCATCAGCCTCAATGGATGGCCACGACGGTGGCTAGGGAAGGAATGGAGATATATGTCGTTGCTTGCGAGGAAAGCCTTCTTTATTTACTATTTACAAAACTTCAAGCACTACTAATACAATACTACAAGACTCCATGTTGGACCTTTGCAATTAGTGGATCCACTCTTAAGTGCATACAGGATGGGCCCCTCCGAGTCCAGCGCCCTGGACGGTCACCCCTCTCGCCCATGCCCAGAAATGGGCCTGTTGAGTTCAAGACTACTTGAGCTTTGGTCGAGCCAAGCTCAAGCCTAGCTTACTACTAGCTCACTCAAGCTTGGTTCGTTTACAACCCTATGTGTACCTCACCCTAACACTACGCGAGTGGTGAGATCCATTCTCGTAGGGGCCAACAGTTTTGTAGTGTATGTGCATACTTATGCATGTCTTACTTCATAACAAAGGGCTACCTTGTATGGGCATAGATTGCATATAATTGGGCTCTATTTATAGTAGGCCAGCCCATAACTGATGATGGACGTGTGTAATTTTTGGTCTTCTTAAAAATCTTCCATCCCAGGATGCGAGGCAGAACCCTAATAGCTGTCAGGAGTTTCGTTGGCAGCGGAGCCCTCTTCTCCGGGTTTTCTCGCCGACGTTGAGTGGACGAGGGATCCGTTGTTTTCTATAAATAATTTTCTTTTATTTTAATTTCTTCTGTGTTTTTACTGGACCACTGTCGGGACCCTGGGTATGCAACCCCAGGACCCTCTGTGCACTCCGAACTAGTTCCAGATCAGCAGCTAGCTCGCATAGTTACAACATAGATGTGATCATAACCATACAACCAATTAACGATGAAGTGGATAAATTAATATTACTTGGTAGCAAAAGGACCTTATGGTGAAGTCTTATAGAGTTGCCACACAGGGCTTAACAACAATAGATAACTTGCAGCAGAACCCAAAATATCTCGTGGTGACCACACGACATGCCCATAGGCAATCGAGTGGAGGACGCGACCTAGTTCGCATAACCTTCGAAGTACTCCTCTTCGTAGAACTCCAAGCTTCCTGGATCTTCTTCAGTGACTGATAAACCAGAGGGCATAAAGCCGTGAGTACTTTGAATGTACTCAGCAAGCCGTAAGGAAATGTATGCAATTATTATTCATGCTAGGCTTGACAAGGATAGCTTCATGTTTATTTTGCGGAAATCAGCATTTAACCATAAATACGATAAATTGATTGTAAAAGCACAATTTCAAAGATTAATACATAAGTAACAGGTTTCTTGGAAAACAACAAGCGAACTTCCCAACCATTCCATCCAAACCATCATTCCCACTATTTTTTAAGAAAAACTCTACCCCTTACGTGAAATCTCCAGGCATGTCCATAACCGGGGACACGACTATTCGAATAGTTTTATACACTCTGCAGAGGTTGTACAGATTTACCCATAAGAGATAACTGACTTGTAATGTCCATCTGACACACTATCGAAGGTGTGCGACTAAGTCATTATCACAAGGCTTTTACAAAGCTCTGTTTTGACTCGGTTCTGCTCACTAAGGATTCGCTTCTAATGGGTCTTACTCCCGTCAGATTCATGCCCCCTCTTACGCCGTTCTCAACCAAAACAGAATCGACTCAAAGCATTGCTAATTAGTTGGCCCAGTCCACCCCATCCTAGACATGTGGTTACACGGTATGACCGGATCAATAATTCAAGGTCAAGTCCTTAGTTGGCTGCTCAGGCGAGACTAATCCACGTCCCAATGTGCGTTACGGCACCCACACTCACCACCATCCACTCGTCCGAGCATAAAATATTTTTGGTTCAACCCGGCCAAAGACCACCCTAGCCGTAGCACAACATCTTTTAATAATAGTGGCCGCGCCACAATTCCATAATTTATTTAGTCATGTTTATTCATACGAGCATATGATCATGAGTCCCAACGTACAACTATAGCATGGCTAAGCATATTATGATACCCGGGTTGGTAGTTTATCAATGTCCAACTAAAATAGCCCATCCTATGGTGTCCAAGGGTTCATGTCATTCAAGGATACATGTCATTTGCAATTTATTAAGGAGGCATACATCAATTATGCAGTTATTTATTCCCGAAACCATTTATTATAAAACTAGCGATGCATGTTTATATGAAACAATCTAGTTTTATAAAGTGGGTGAGACATGGTCAAAGGTCTACGACTTGCCTTCGTTGAAGAGTTGAGGTGCTTGGGTTGTCGGGTCAGAAATCTTCCAAAACGCCGGAATCTACACGTTCGAACGGAGCCAAATAAATAAAACAACTCCAAATAAATTCTAAATAAATACCAAATTAGCACTAACAGCAATAGGAGGATTTTAGATGAATTTAGAAATTTGAATCACTCGAATCGGAGTTCGAATGAAGAAGTTACGACCTCCGGAAGTTGGAAAAACACATGAAATGATGGGATTAGGGTTTTTCTTGATTTTCTGGATTATTTTTGTGAAGGAAAAAAGATGAATATGATGTCAGCTGACGTCATCAGAGGGATTTTCGGCCGAAACAAATAAAAGAAAAGAAATTGACATGTGGGGCCCACTGTCAATGAGATGGTTCAAGGTGGACTTGGTTCACACGGCTTTGGAACGAGGTTTACGTTTGGAGTGCCACACGGGCACGTTGACGGGGCAGCCACATTAGCAAAAGAGGGGAGGTGGCGCCTAGGTGGCGATGACACGGACACCATGTGGCTGCCACGTTGGCACCTAGTGGTGGTGCACGGGAGCCGAGGGCTCGCCGCTGACTGGCGACACGGCGGCCGGCGGTGAGGGCACCCAGAGGGAGAGAGCCTTACGGCGAACTCGGTGCACGCGGTTGATGCTCCTGGCGGTGACCAAAAACGCGGCGGCGCTCAAGGTCGGTGGCGAAGCGGCACGGTTGAAGGCGGCGGCAGCGTTTCGAGATGTTTCCGGCGAAGGGGAGGTGCGCATGGTGTGGGCCTCGTTCTTGCGATGCCGTAGGTGGAAGTGGAGGCACCGGAGGAGGCTCGATGGCGGCGGTAGACACGGCGGAGTGAAGCTCGGCGGCGGTGATGGGAGCTCAAATCGTGGCCAGAAGAGAGCGAGAGAGGATGAGGGAGAAGGGGGAAAAGGGGGAGGAGGAGAAGGGGCACTCGGTGCGCGCATTTATAGGGCACGGGGAGGCGAGGAGATGGAGGTTCAATGGTGGGGGCGCTCGCGAACTCTACGGCAGTGGGGGCGGCGGGCAGAACAGTGGAGGCGGGAGCGAGCGCAGAAGTCGTTGGCGCACTAAATGCGGAGCAGGGGCAGGGCGGGGAGAGGACGGGCGACCGGCGCAAAACACGCGGGCGTTGACGCCAGGCTCGGACCGCTGGAGAAGAAGGACGCGGGGAAGGGACTGACAGGGCAGGCCCACATGGTAGCGGGAGCGGGCGAGGGCGCGGGCGATGGGCGCCGTTGGATTTCGATCGAACGGCTCAAAATGAGCGAGGCGATCGGAACTCCGGACGCACTGACACGATCGTGACCGTTGGATCGAGATCGAACGGCTCACGATCGGGGGAGGCACGGGAGCGCGCGGAGCTGGCCGAAACAGGCCGCGGGTAGAGAAAAGAAAGCGGGCCGAAGGAAAGAATTCGGCCAAAGCTTTTTAAGGGATTTTAAATACATTTCTGATTAAAGAAATGTCAGAAAAGAAAAAAGGCTTTTAGAAAATAGCTAATGGAGTCTAAAAATTCTAGGAAAATTCACAGAAGTCCCTTGAATTATTTAGAACTTAATAAAAATACTTTTAACTATACTTTAGTTTTTAATTTTTTGCAAACAAAATATATTTTGACTTTAGGTCAAAGGAAAAAACCAAATCTAAAATCTAGAAAAAGCAAAAAAAAAGACTTAAAATCCAAATAAAATCCAGAAAACTCAAATAAACCAACTTTTTGGTTTAATTGAAGTCTGATATAATTCAATTTAAGTGGTTTTTTATTTCTAAATTTCAATTTAAGCTTTTCCAACTTAAACCAAATGGTTATTTTTAAAAATAAAAATTTAAAATTTTCAAAAACTTTGCAAATTCGGGATGTTACAACCACATTGGTGTAGTTTTTCTTAAGTTTTTGGATGAAAGAGTTCAAAAGATTGGAAAGGAGGTGTGAGGGAGCAATAACCCAATGTATAATTATAAGTCTGCCTACACACCTATGTGCGATCGGTGAAAAAGGGAAAGGAATTCCCTGGGGAGGGCCTCACGTGAGGCCCCTCCTCCGGGCCGTTGGATCAGGAGGAGGGGGCAAAATGGAGGGAGATGAGGAGGGGCTTCTCGTGGGACGGACCCCAGGAAATTTATTTTCGTGAAAAAGTGTGCCTCGTGAGGCTTTCGGTACCTTTGTTAAATTTCAAGCACGTGTAGGATAAACACACGCATGTGTGTTTCTGTTTGCCTTGTACTCTAGAAAAAAACATTTGATCAGCTGCGCCAAGTCTCTTTTTTTTTCGTTTGGTAGCAGTTGCTTTCTCTTCGTTGTACATGACAAAAAGATCGAAAAGAAAAAATCCAGACAAAAGAAAAAAGAGAAGAAAACACCAACAAAAGACACCGCAACAAAAGTGAACGTGTGCCACATCCAGGGCGCGAGATGGAGTTGAATCCGACGGGCAGGGTGAGGAGCATGAATCGGTACAACGGCCAGGGTCAAAAGTGCAGTTGAACCCTATTCACCATGATTACCTCCGCACTGTCACAAGCACACAGGTTACAGCTTGGCGTACGTTGGGGGAGAGAGAGAGAGAGACTCCGACGCGCACAGTAACGCAATGATGGACGATACACCACGATGTGACGGGTCGACGCGACGCTTCAGACGACGCCTTTACGTTACGACGATGGCCAGTGATACCAGTAAAAACACCCCCAGGTCAGGTCACGAGCGAAGCAGCAGCAGATGCGGCGACTCCGATGCCATCAACTTCTCCCCGTCGCAGCATGTTGAGACCTGCAGGGCTAGGTGCAGCCGTTACAGTCGTGTACCGTGTCGCTCAAACAGCGGCTCGTCGTCTTGGGTGGGACTTGGTGAGTGCCTGCCAGGGTGGTGATCTGCATGCAGGCTGGCCGCTGCAGTGCAGCAGCATCACAGATCTTTCCATGAAAGAAAAAAATTTGTGATACTGGAGTTCCTGCAAAGACGAGTGGCCCGTTTGGACTGATGGATTTTTTTTACGAAAAGGCACCTTTCATATATAAGTGAAGAATGTAAAAAACATTTATTAAAAAGGATGTCAAGCAGATAAGCCCCTAAAAGAACACAAAATAAGAGGAGAAAAACGCTACAGAGGGAAAAAGATAACTAGCCTGTGTCAAAACTTTACAAGACTTGCGCACCTGCTTTGACCCATAGTTTGAATTCTTCTCGCACCTCGAAACTCAATGATTTTCCATTTGTTCCTATTCCCTTGAAAATTCTAGCATTGCGCTTTTTCCAGACCAGCCACCATATAAGTATCACTAAAGTGTTCCAGCCTACTTTTCTTCTTCCATGGAACTGAGAATTGGACTGAAGCCACCAACCTTCCAGTCCAATAAGCGTGAAATGCACTTGCGAAGGAGGAATGTGTAGCCAATTCATGATTTCTATGAATATTCCTTTTGTATATGAGCATTGTATCAATAAGTGATTTATTGTTTCCGTGAACGCAGCATAAATGCCAGATCGGGTTGTGAGGACATCCTCGTTTAGCTAGGTTATCAGCCATTAAACATTTGTTTTGAATGGCGGCCCAACAGAAAAATTTGCACCGTAGAGGTCCCTATGATTTCCAAATAAGCTGCATTCCGGCTGAAACTGTGGATCCTTCAAAGAGTAGTCCATAAGTTGAACATGATCAATATTGGCCTGAAGGTGTCCATTTCCAAATCAGTCTGTCCAGTTCAGCGCTTGATAACTGAACATCCTGCAGTTGTATCTACAAATTGACAAACTACATCAGAGTAACCTCATCATTGATTTGGCCAATATAAACCACCCACGCACTATTAGCCAAGGCATTGCATGTTGTTCTTCTTTTCCTTTTGCTGAGTTGGAATATTGCCGGGGCAATATCCTTCAAGGTTTTCCCGTTTAACCATCCGCCTGACCAGAATTTCACATTCTCGCCATTTCCCAAGTGAACCGTCGAGTCTTCGAATAATTGTCGCGCTGGCTTATCAATCAGTATAGATAGATTATGCCATGCTTTGTTCGAATTTCACTGATGCCATAGCCATCGAATTCTCAGTGCAATTCCTTGGAAATTCATGTTAGAAATACCTAGTCCACCATATTAAATTGGTCTACAAATTCTATCCCACCGAACCAAGCATTTGCCTCCTGTTGCTACATCTGTTCCTGTCCAGAGAAATCCCCGTCTTGCTTTGTCCAATTGATTTAGTACCTATTGAGGTGGTTGCAGTGCTAGAAGATGGTGGATGGGGTACCCATTGAGGTGGTTGCAGTGCTAGAAGATGGTGGATGGGCGTTGCTGGCAAAACTGGTTTAACCATAATCAACCTCCCTGCCATGGTGATGTGTTTTGGTTTCCAACCACCGAGTTTTTTGTAGCAAAAGGATTGGCAAAAGAATTCAGGAGGATGTAAAATTCTTGTACAATTTATGTTCCAAACGAATGAAAAAAAAAAATCAATGGCATAGCCCGAATTAACAAGTTCATGGACCTCGTCATGGTGTGCTACGTCAATTAACAGGGGGATGGATGCACCCAAGTGGCATGACAACAAAGCTAAAAATGAGCTTTAGACATAAGTGAAAAAACCGAACAGGTTTAACCACCTAAGCTTCAGTTTATTCTTCGGAGTTCATCAGTGCAAATACGAAACAGAAGGCATCAGGATCCTCTTGAATGAATGGACTCGTTTATGCTTTAAAATGTGGAGGCCCATGCACCACGCTATTGGTTGGTCCACAGGATTAGTACAAGAGGCCCTTCAATAGCCGCAATGCACCTATACAGGAAACGCCTCCATCCACCATCATATGCACAAGCATAACAGCTCGGGCCCCTCCTCAGGTTAGTGTGATAGACAACCGTTCATGTGACATTATTGAATACCAACTGATTATCTATATCACAAACCACACAACACCATGATTGATTGGAACAGCGTGGAGATACCCCAAGTGCAGTATGTGTAACAGTTAAGAGATCACATAGAGATCCATAACCATAATAATTGCTGGGGTCAATCTCAAATCTAGTGTACCTTGGAAAATGGCTGATCTTGAAGAATGGGGGGCATCAGATTACGCCTCAGCTGAAGAAATTGAGCATGCAATCTTTACAAGAGTAACAGGACTATTGCCTTGTAGGAATAATCAAGTTACTGAGATTCTAAGCAAACTATGTCATTTGAGAACACATTTTCTGGATTCATACACAAAAGAAGAGCGAACTCAGAGTCAGAGCTCAATATACTTGTAAACCTATTAGCATTTCTACTATACACCAGGGCAAGGTAGCAGCAAAAGCTTTCAGCCTACAATTACTACAAAGTAGGGGGAAGAAGGGAAAAAAGGATTGGGGGAAAGGGTGAGGGAATAATACATAATTGTATAGCTCAATTTTGCAGCATTTTGGCAAAAAGCATTAATATCTGTGAGAGATGCTCTGCTTATCTCGTTCCCAGGCAGCCCTCAAAGCGTCATAAGAGTGTTTTCCTTCAGCCACTCGCTGCGAATCTTGTCGAGCTGGGCTGCTGTAGTCCTGATAATGTTGTTGATCATTTGGCATTCGCCAGCTCCTGCTCCCAGAATCGCTACTTGGGGCCGAAACAGAGCCAGAATCTACAACCATGTCACCCTCTAGTATGCGAAGAACCTAGTAAAAATATAAGGGGTAAACGTTCACATAATTCAGTCTACCAATGGATATTTAGGGAAAAAATAGTTGCAGATTGAGCCCAGAAAGAACTAACATGAGACATGCGAGGCCTTGAATGAGGATCACGTCGTATGCATAGGTTTGCTGCATGCAACATGCAAGAGACCTCATTTTCGCAGTAGCGGTCCACCAAGCGTGGGTCTATGAGTTCATCAATTGCATACTCCTCCAATAAAGGACGTGCCTGTTATAATTCAAATCTTTGTGAGTTCAAACTAAGCAGGGCAAATGGAGTAAAGCAACTCTAACACTCCATGTACAGAATTTTGACATAGGAGTACAATTTATGTTGCTAACTCTGAAACCTTCAAACAGAAGTTTCTGTTAAAAGAGAATGTCTCTAGTTAATGACAACCAAAACTATGACACAGACTGTCAAAATGGAGTTCCAAGGACCATATACCATTAGCACTAGTCCTAAACATCCTAACCATCCAAAAATGACTTAGTGTCACAAGAAACAAGGGCTGAAAAACTCACCCATTCAGTTAGAAACTGCTGGCCCTTAGGTCGGTTAATGTCAACAGCCTTGCGACCAGTGACAAGTTCCACTAACACAACCCCAAAACTGTACACATCAGCCTTCTCTGTTATTTGTCCACTCTGCGCATATTCTGGTGCCAGATAACTGCAAGTTGTCATAAGGAGTCTCTATCAGTGCTCAAAATTGCCTCTGACAAGAAAATAAAATTGCAAATCTCAATATGTACCCAAATGTGCCGATGACTCTTGTTTCAACACCCATGTCTCCATCAGGTTGCCATCGAGCCAGACCAAAATCTCCAACCTGTCAGACCATTATTGAGATACTTAAAACCCTGTCATGAAATTATGAAGTCAACAGCCATGCATAAGATAAAATTGGATGATTGGCAGAGGACAACGAACAGAGAAACATTAGATGCTAGTCAGATAATATGGGGAAGTTCAACAAATAACTGCTGCAATTCAATCCAATTTGCACTCGATATAGTGGCAAGATAGACCACCTCAATTCAATATGAAGTATGGCCTCAGGAACAGACACTTGAAAGGATATCAGGAAAAGATGCTTAATGCAACAAACAGAGTGATAATGCTTATTTTTACATTCCATTGATTCCAGTAGGCAAATGCAAACCATACCAGTGGTTCAAAATCATGTGTGACAAGGATGTTATTTGGTCTCATGTCACGATGGATTATACAGCCAACTCGACATTCCTCATGTAGGTACCGCAGCCCTCGAGCAGCACCAACTGCGATCTTTTGTCTAGCAGCCCATTCCAATGTTTCTCTATTATTGCGACCTGGAAAATATTTCAAGAATAGTTAACAAAGATAGATATATGCCTTATATCACTAACTTTTGCTCCATAGTTGGTACAAGACAGAAAGCAAGTCAAGACTACAGACATGTAGCTAAAAGCAACTGCAATAGTGGGCTTGCAGACATAAATGTACGTTAACAGGACTAGCTATTTTATATAGATAAATGCAAGAGAGAGAAAATGATCTTACCATAAAGATGTGAATCCAAGGATCCATTGCAAATGTACTCGTAAACCAGCAAACGCCTCCTCTCCTCAACACAAAAACCAATCAGCATTACAACATTCCGGTGTTGTGCACAACTCAGAACTTCCACCTCTGAGCAAAATTCAACATCACCCTGGGAACTAGCAAGCTTATGTTGCTTGACAGCAATTGCCTGGCCATCAGGAAGGACACCTCGATGAACAGATCCAAATCCACCTTCAGCCAAGAAATTTGCTTGGGAAAAACCACCAGTTGCAAGTTCAGTTCAGCGTAACTAAACCACCGAGGAGGTTTCCCAAAAACAGGTGCCTTGTGCTGACATATTGAACACAACGGAGGTGGTCCAGGAGGTGCACTCCTTGCCAATGAGACAGCATCCCTAACGTTTCCTCGGAAGTTTAAGTCTGATCCGCTTCTGATAGAACTAATTTCATTCAAGAGATCCAGCTTGGAGATCTTCTCAAGCAAAGCATCTGCTGTTGGAGTGCGAGTTTTTCTTGGACCTTTTCCAAGTGGTCTTGATGATGCAGATCCCTGTAGAATGTCAACCATCCATGGCTGAAGTGAGAAGGTTGCTGGAGGACTCATTGTTTCACTGTCAGAATCAGAAATATTGACATCCGAATGCTGAATCTTATCCTTTATCACCTGTGCCTCTTTCTTCAGAGAGCCATTTGTTTCAGAAGCACAAAACGGGGAAGTCCCAGGATCTGAACTTGAGACAGAGGATGTTCCAGCTTCAGTACTTCCGAAAGGAGTCTCTAAGTCTGGGCTGCTATTTGGTGTTACAGCAGGTCCTTGAATTGAACTCCGTGGCTCTTTTACATCAGATGCCGTTTTACCAACAGAACTATCCAACACAGGTGGAAGTGAACAGGATGCTTTGGACTCTTTATCGGGAGATCCCACAAGATTCAGCCGGAGAACTTTAGGCTGAGAACGCTTCATAACAACAATGTTGCACTGTAGCTCTTCAACGCAACGTTTCTCTTCATGCTTCAACTCCCTAAGCAGCAGCAACATGGACAGCTAAGCAAACAGAAAATAAAAGGGACTAGGCCGTACAGAAGAAAACTACTGTACTAGGAGTTGACCATTACTTATCTAGCACAACCCAGCTTGCTTGTGCTCGCTTAGACTCAGCAGCTACAACACCAGAAGGAGACCCAGATACAACCTTCATCTTCACATTTATCTACACAAATGACAATAGCCATAGATAAAACATGCAAGTATGTGACAGGAGTCAAGCAAACATCTACAGAAGCAGTAACTCTGACTCCAAACCTTGTTTGCATCATAAACATCATGAAGTTTAAGCATCATTTGCGAACACAGCTCTGAGATATCTGACTTCTGATCCAACATGGTCTTATGGCCACTTGCACAATCCCCCGCAAAGAGCGGAAAGCCCCAGAACTTCCTGCCTGAAATAGAGGAAAAAGAATGAAATTTCTGGCCACTAACCCACAACTCAGGGAAGCAATCCACTCCAGTATGATGCTGCCACTTCAGTGATCATGGTACGAGAAGAGCTTAGGAATCAATGATGACAGTCCATATATGCATTTAGCTGTGCGAGCTAATGTGCACAAATGTATTTATTATAGCAAGCACAAAAGCTAAGACCCCAAAACAACACAACGGTGCAACAAAACTGCATTAGCGAAGGACTCGTAGGAATGCAGTGCAAGGAAAAGGAAACAATACCAGAGCTATGCGCCGGGATGACGACCAGGAGTATGATGCTGCCACCGGGCTGCACGACGTGCGTCAAGGCCCACACGATGGCCGTCTTCGAGATCTCCCTCGTGGCCGCCCGCACCGCCACCACCACCTTCTCCGCCGCAGCCGCACCGCCCTTCTCCACCACGGCCTTCCCCTTCCTCTGAAGCAGCAGCTGCTGCTGCTGAGTAGAGCTCACCATCATCTCCTATCCTCTCCTTCCTCTCCAGCACCGATGCCTACAAATCCAGAACCTCTCTCTAAGCAGCAGCCCAAGCACTACTCACACCAACCCAAGAAGCAACCAAAGCAGACTAGTAGTAGTAGTAATGCCTAGTACAAACAGCACAACTACCACCCCGAGTGCTTTAATGCCAATGGGGTATAGGAGGAGCTAGTACCGAGCTACTGACAGTTGCCGCCAGAGTTCGACACCGAACCTGTTCACAGAACCAAAAGGCGAAGCCAAAGACCAGTAAAGATTGCGGCAATGTAATTAAAAGGAGGCGCCCTTTCCCCCCCACCCCTGGGTCCCGACGCCCAAGCGGAAGGCCGCTTCCGCGGATTTGAGAGAAAGATCGCCACTTTAAGATTGGCCGCAGAGGGGGCACACTACTGCGCCTGTGAATGTCCTCGCCGCCACTGTAGCCGGGATAGGGACACGGGGAAGAGGAAAACCAAAGGCAGGTAAGGTGAGCGAGCGAGCGATAAACCCCCCCCCCCCCCCTCTCCCTTGCGCTAAACTGGTCGGATTGCACAGTGCCGCCTCGTCCTCCTACCCTGCACGATTCCCGGCACGCCGTAGGAATCCCAAATTATTCGAAATCGTTCGAATCCTCGCATATCTCGCCGCGCTCTCCGCCTCAAAATTGGCCTCCACATGTGGGGCGAAACCGAGTTAATTTATCCAGGAATCTCCCCATCCCATATGTTATGCGAGCGAGTAAGATCTCCGACGAGATACTTGACTCGCATTTCCTTCCATAAACGAATATCTACCGAATAAAACAGAAAAAATTTACAACCCGGAGCTTCCTATTTCGGCCGCTCGCATCCGAACCCACGCAAATCGAAGCTCGGAGCCTCGCATAAACGAAAACGCAAACCGGAACGACGGCGCGAAGGTGAAGAGACCCACCGGACAACGCGAGGAGCGGCCGCCGGTGACGACGAGGAGGAGCTCCGCGCCGCAGCCGCCGCCGCCGCAGTGCCTCCCGACGCGTACCGAGCGAAGTACGCAAACCCTAGCCCCTTAGTGCGTACGCGTGGGAGCGGAGGCGGATGCGTTGGTAGAGGTGGCCATTAAAGAACCAAGGAACCGAAGGAGCGGAAGCAATTAAACCTCCATTTGCTATTCGCTAATCTTCTCAGCTACTACTACCACCACCGATCGCCGTCGAGGGGAAGATTACCCGTTCTACCCTCCAAGCTTGGCTACATTAACAGCCGTGCCACTGCAGTGTAAAGTACTTAAAAACTGGTCGCTGGGGCTGGAGCCTTGGTCCCGTCGCTGTCCACCCGTCAGATCCCGATCGGACGGTCGAGGGAGCGCCCGTGAGTAAATGCTGCGCAGGGTCCTGCCTCGTGAGCAGGCGGTCCCAGGTGGGGACCGCGTGGCAGTGTCAGGAGCGGCCCGTGGTCCCGGTGCACAGGGACGGCATTGACATGGTCCTCGTGGACGTGGTCCACCAAGCCGCTCAAGCCCCTTGCTGCCCCTTGCTGCTGCCACCACTGGTTCCCAGGGTTGATCTGATCTGCGTCGCTGTTGGCGAAATTTTTTCTCTGCTTTTTTACAGGCTTTCCCCCTTTGATGCAGTGGCGCGTGGGGGCTGCCTTTGCATAGGCTCTTATCCGTTTTTGTGTTTACGTGTACTTTCTATGGCGATATGATGTGAAAGCAGGTGAGCCTAGCGGTGTCAAGGTGTGGAGTAGAGCAGATCAAGCTGGTCCATCCAGTGCCTGCCTGTGCCTATAGGTCGGTGTAAGATTGCAAGGGGTTAGAAAGTGGTACAAAGGTAGCAGAATGTCTGTAAATGTGAGTAGATCATTGATGGTCCTTTGCCTCTTGTGACACGGTTTTTAGGCTAAATGGCATTGGCTAAATGACACTATTGATATCGTTACTAACAAAATTAATCGTCGACGTGTTGTAATATGAAAAATAGACGGACACGCATCTAAAAACCATTCTTTTTTTAGAGAGGATAAACTCTACTTTTATAGAAAGCAAATAAAAAGCTACAACTAAAATCAGTTCGAGGATCCAAAAACCATTCTCTCCGCGTCCGAACGCAGTCTCCACAGCTCCTCGAGGACCGGACAGCCCTGTGCCACTACATCGCCGCTGACGTGCCTCTAGCGCTCGGACGCGCGCCTGCTGTTCCTCCCTCGCTCGGATGAGCCGCCATGTCCCCGCGCCGTTCTTCCGGCGCCCGGACACGCACCACATCATCGCTGCCACGGTATCGCGCACGCCAGGGCCCCAAGGGCACCGTGCCGCGCTCTGCGGCCGGCCTTTTTATATGTGCTGCATTTTCTGCTCAATCTATAAAGCAAGCAAGCTAGGCATATTAGCTAGTTCGGAATTGATGTGATATTACAGACAGATATGTCTGCAGATCATGGGCCCTATCTGTCTTCCAACCAATGTGCATGTGACACAAAATTTTGCAGAAGAAAAAAGCATAGTATCTACTCTTCAATCATCACACATATATACAATGCATGAATTCTTTTTTGATTTAGCGTGACGTAAATACAAAAATAGCTCTTTTTACAGCGTTTTTGCAAAACTAGACCCCCAATGAGCGCGGAATCGACGGAGAGCCGACACGTATCTCATTCCGCGGTCGTTGAGCGCGGCAAGGGACAAGGGCGCGGGACCGAAGGCAAAGGCCACCTTCCGCGGTGGAGGAGCGCGGAAAGGGCGGCCGCCTCCTGCGGTGGCGAGCGCGGAAGGGGCGGCCACCTCTGAGCAGCTGCTCCTGTGGTCGAACTTCATCGGGCCCGCCACCTGAGCTGCTCCCGCGCTTGGCAATCGCATAACTTCGTCGGGCCCACCACCTCCCACGCCATTCGCTCACTTCCGCGCTCGGCCGGACTGCCGCGTTGGCTGCTCGCTTTCCGCGCTCGGTGACCGCAAAATGGAATACGCGTCGGCTCCTCGCCGATTCCGCGCTTAGTGGGGGCTAATTTTACAAATACGCTGTAAAAGAGACTATTTTTGTATTTACTCGGCGCTACAGGCCAAATCAAAAAAAAAAAATCTACAATGCATTTGGCTTGCATGGCCATGGCATCTCAATCATTTATTCCTATAACGATGCCCCAGCTATGCATCCGTAGGGATATCATAATCAGCCTATGGGAGCATGTAAGATCACATCAGCTCCAAACTAGCTATATGCCTAGCTTGCTTGCTTATAGATTGAGCAGAAAATGCAGCACATATAAAAAGGCCGGCTACAGAGCATGCCAGAAAAGCGCGGCACCGTGTTCTGAAGGCACGGCAGCCATGATGTGGCAGCGTCCTGGCGCGGGAACGGCTCGTCCCAGCGTGGGAGGAACGTAGGAGTGTTTTTTTTATGGTTTCATGGTGTCACCGTAATTTTTAAAATAGCTATTTTATTAAAAAAATATATAAATCTGATCTCTTACCGAGCGGAAGAGCTGAAGGCCGACGCGTGACTCTTCCCGCGCTCGGGGGATGCGAAAGGGCAGTGCATAGCGTGGGAGACCGGGCAGGCGCAGGAACGAGCGGCGCGGCGAGGAAGGTCGTGGGCCCGACCACCTTCCGCACCACCCGAGCACAGCATATACCATGCATTTTTTCTGCACAGTAAATGCTCATTGAATGCATAGAGCATGTTCTAATGCATGCCTTGCATTTTGCTATGCATTAAATGCATGCATGCGGTTCGCATGTCCTTCCCGCGCTCCGCTACCGGGGCGCTTATGCCTGTGATCTTCCGCGCCCGCGCTGCTCACTCTCACGCCTGCCCGGCCTCCCGCGCTAAGCACTGCCTTCCGCGTCCCCTGAGCGTGGGAAGAGCCACGATCAGTCTCCAGCTCTTCCACGCTCGGCAGGGGGCTAGATTTTGCAATTTTTATGTCATAAGGGCTATTTTTGGAATTACGGCAGGCTCTGAATCAAGATTGATGATTGTGACAAGTTTCTTTGCAAAGTAAATGTCGACATTGGCTGTTGTCATATTCAAAGATTCTCCCGATGTCATAAAGTTTATAGCTATTTCTTTAAGGGGCGATTCTTCTAATGCTTCTACTTGCTCACCGCTGCTTTCAATTGCGGGACAAGTCCCTTTAGTTTTTCAGCTCCGATGTGTGCGCACACATCCATACTGATGTCTCCCTTTATGGAGATGTTCAATTCTGGTATGCCTTTTCTGAAAGTTTCATACCTATGCTAGGTCTCAACTGGCTCCCCTTCTAGTTCTGGGGCACTTCGGTGACCGGCTGTGTCAAATCCTTCTTATCCTTTTCACCAGCGTCCCCGTTACTTCGGATTCGAGGGACCGGAGTTCTCGTCCTTTATTACGAGGCCTGCGGGCGGGATTAGGATACCTTCAATGGTATTTCAACCCTCTCCGGTGCATTGCTTGCAAGCAAATGCTACTTATTCACGCTCTTCAAATCACTAAAGTAGTCTGGCAGTTGATTCGCTAATACTTGCAAATCAATTATCTTCTGGACTTCAATTGTCTTCTAGACTTCAATTCAATTATCTTCTGGACTGCAATTATCTTCTGGACTTATCTATTTGCTTCACTAGTGCTCGGGTCATATGCATAGATTTCAATTATCTTCTGGACTTCAAATGTCTTCTAGACTTCAATTATTTCCCGACATTATTATCAAGGGTTGATTTCCTTCCCTAATGATGGGAAACTAATCTCATCTATTGTACTATCAGCGAATTGGGTATTATGCAAATTTCAGTCATAGGGTCCAAATACTTGATTATGGATGCTGTCTCAGCATACCTTTATGAAATATTGGATTCGGACATTTATATGAAGATACCTGAATGTATTACTGTCCCGAATCAAAACAGAGCAAATAGAAATATGTACAGTGTGAAACTCAGAAAGTCATTGTACGAACTTAATCAATTAGGCAGAATGTGGTATAATCGTTTGAAGCGACTTTCTATGCAAGAAAGGCTACACGAATAATGAGAATAATCTTTGTGTATTTATACGACGATCCCAGAATGGATTTTGTATAATCTCAGTGTATGAAAATGATCTGAATATCATTGGAACCCTGAAGGATATTAAGAAAGCAAGCTCTTACCTGGAGTCGGAGTTCGAAATGAAAGATTTGGGTGAAAACCAAATATTGCCTAGGCTTGCAGCTTGGGCATGTCCCTGAAGAGATATTAATGCATTAGTCAGCCTACACTCAGAAGGTGTTAGAAAGATTCGACTTTGCAAAGGCATACCCTTTGAAAGTGCCAATGGTCGGGAGGTCTTTGCGGCAAGACAAAGACCCGTACAGACCTAAAGACGAGGGGGAGGAAGTCTTGGGACCGGAATTCCCACACTTAAGTGTAACAGAAACACTCATGTATTGAACAAACTATACTAGACCGGGCATTGCATTTGCCGTAAACCTACTAGCAAGGATTAGTGCAGAACCTACCAAAGGCATTGGCAGGGAATAAAGGACATCTTCCGATACCTCTAAGGAAGCAAAGATCTTGGTCTGTTCTACAGAAAGAATAAAGACTTAACTATGAATGGCAATGCGAGATACTTGGTACTTGTAGGACTGTATACGACTAAATAGCAAACATGCTATGTATTCCTATGTGGTGGAACCGTAATTCCATAAAAATCGTCTAAGCAAAGCATGGTATCAACTTGACGAACCACTCGTAAATAATAGCGCTATGCGAGGCCGCGCGTGAATGCTCTTGGCCGGCGGATGATTTACCACATCCAGCGATTATGTGGATCGAATACCGCGCAAACCCCACTATTATCTATGAAGATAATGCGGCTTGTGTTGCACAAGTGCGGATGGGTTATGTGAAGAGTCCTCTTACAAAGCATATCAACCCCAAGTTCTTCTATGCTCATGAATTGCAAAAGATGAACGAAATCAAAGTCTTGCATATTAAGTCATGTGAGAATCTTGCGATTTATTCACTAAGTCACTTCCAGTCTAACTTTGAAAGATGCATATGTGAATTGGAATGATGAGACTTAGAAGTGCGAGTCGGGGAGAACCTTCACGAACTCGTTATTAAAGCTTGATCATGAAGATCAGTACCCAAAGAATAAATCCGGAGATTAAATGAAATTGGGTGGATTGTACTCTTTTCCCTTCACGAGTTTTCTGAAGTTTCTCGGCTAAGGTTTTTAATGAGGCAATTCGTGCATCACAACAGAACGTGTATGATGTACTCTTTCTTCAAATTTTTCCCACTGGGTTTTTATAGAGTTTTGACGAGGCATGGACATGAAGGATGAGTACCCAAGGGGGAGTGTTAAGAAACCGGGCCCAAGCCGGCAGACCTGGCCCAAGGTGGGCTCCTCATCCCAAACCCTAGCAGGGTCGTAGCCTATAAATAGGGGGTGCTATTCATTGTAAAGGATTGATCGAGGGATGAAGAAATAAAGAGAAGCAAGACGTCCCCCTACATCTTTGTGTTCAATCTCTTATTCTGTTCTTGTTGTTCATGCATTGTTCTTACGATTCTACGCTTGTCTACGAGGTAATCGCTCGGACTGGACTCGTCAGTGACGGTTCCTCAACAGGAGGAACGGCAGGAGTGTTTTTTTTATGGCTTCATGCTGTCACCGTAATTTTTAAAATAGCTATTTTATTATAAAAAAAATTATAAATCTGATCTCTTACCGAGCGCGGAAGAGCTGAAGGCCGACGCGTGACTCTTCCCACGCTCGGGGGACGCAAAAGGGTAGTGCATAGCGTGGGAGACCGGGCAGGCGCAGGAACGAGCGGCGCGGCGAGGAAGGTCGTGGGCCCGCCGCCTTCCGCACCACCCGAGCACAGCATATACCATGCATTTTTTCTGCACAGTAAATGCTCATCGAATGCATAGAGCATGTTCTAATGCATGCCTTGCATTTTGCTATGCATTAAATGCATGCATGCGGTTCGCATGTCCTTCCCGCGCTCCGCTACCGCGGAAGGCGCCTATGTCTGTGATCTTCTGCGCCCGCGCTGCTCACTCTCACGCCTGCCCGGCCTCCCGCGCTAAGCACCGCCTTCCCCGCCCCCTGAGAGTGGGAAGAGCCACGATCAGTCTCCAGCTCTTCCACGCTCGGCAGGGGGCTAGATTTTGCAATGTTCATGTCATAAGGGCTATTTTTGGAATTACGGTGGCAACATGGGGCCATACACGTCCGAGCATGAGAGGAATGGCCGGAGCCACAGCAGGCGCGCGTTTGGGTGCTAAAGGCACGACAGCGGCGACATGGCGGTACGGGCCGTCCGGCCCCCAAGTGTCCAGGTGCGGGGGAATGGATTTGGATATGTGTCAACTAGTCGTATGTCTGTTGTGCTATTTTTGCTATTACGACACGTCGATAATCAATTTTGTTAATAACGACACTGATAAGCTGTGGTGTTTAGAAATAGCAAGGCTGATTTTGGATAAGACTGAGGATTAGAGTGCGTAAACCTTACAATCCTGATTACTGGCCATTTGACTGGCAAAAGAAAGGAGAAAAATTTTCTATATGGGGTGTTTAGATAATATGATTGCACCAAGGGATTTTAATGGGAAAGAAAACCTTTTCTACAAATTTTGGAGGAAAACAAATATAAACTTCAACCTTCCAGTACATTTCCTTTGAAAAATTCAATGCTCTCTCTCTCTTATGAATTCTCTCTCCCTCCTCTCTCTAATCAAGATGCGTTTCCTTTCAAGTTTTCTTTTTTTGCGTGGAGCTATGTCCTAACATCCTTTTTCAAGAGGACCGAGCTCGTGTGGCTTGAAGCGCCGTGCCAGCAGTCCAGTTGGGTTCGACCCTAGCTCGCCTCACCTAAAACCATTCTGGTGGATTTAGAAATAGTGAAGGTCACGTGGGTACGTTCAGTAGTCAAAATGCGTGCCTGCGCTTCATGAGGTTCAGCCCCCTGAAAGTATCTAGACCGTTAAAGATTTTTTTGGTAATTAATGACAATGTGTTAAATGGGACTAACATGTTTATTGAGTGCCTAAAAAGATTTAGTCCCGATGATGGATACAACAACATGGAGATGCATGCTAAATGTCAACATGAAAATCAATATAGTTCAAAGACAAGGTACAAGTAGTATACGATCTTTTTTGGTTTACCGGTCTTAGGAGAAAAGGATGAAAAACCGAATTTTCAGTTAAATATCGTACTATTAAAAGAGATCATGGCTAGTAGCTTGATAACATGTTTTTGTGGTTTTTGGATTAACCTAGGATCATGCATGCATTCAAAGTTTGTTTGGAAAGCCAACTATGTATTTTTAAGGATAATCGGTAGTACCGACGTTTAGTTGACGGTACTACCGCACAGCGGTATGACCGGGAATGTGGTGCGGTACTACCGCAACCTAGTCGGACCGAGTCTTAGTTGGCGATTTGTTTTTTTTTGAAGTGACATCTTTTCAGAGCTCAAGTGTTCCTATCGAAAACGATAGTACCGGGGCTTAAATGGCGGAACTACCTCTTAGCGGTATGACCGCATATCCTTGATTTTTTTTAAATAATATTATTTTATAATATATTTACAAAAATAAATAGTTGCTTCTAAAAATTACAAAATATATCCCTGTCGCCACCCTGTAGCATGTCCAACTAGCTATCACCATTTGAACTGGTGACAGGAAGTTGGGCAGGTTCCTGTCGCCAGTTGTACTGGCGATAGTAACCCGACTATAAAAATCCCAAAAAATCTATACCGAATTCATATTTATTCCAGAAAAAAAAAAACAAGAGAGAGTTCGAGAGGGAGAGAAAAAATAGTAGCGAAGCTCTGCCGGTTCGTCGCGGAGGAGAGAGATTGATAGAGTATCAGTTTCGATCGATCATCTTGCGAGTAAATTTATGCAAATCGTATGCGTTCGTCCAAACCTTGTAGTTTAGCAAACAAAAATAGCGACATAGAATTGAGTAGGTTAGATAAATGTAGTCGAACTGTGTAGTACATATTTTGAGTTATGTAGCGACGTAGAATAGCGACAATAGCGACATAGAATTGAGTAGGTTAGATAAATTTAGTCGAACTGTGTAGTACATATTTTGAGTTGTGTAGCGACATAGAATTGCGACAATAGCGACATAGAATTGAGTAGGTTAGATAAATGTAGTCGAACTGTGTAGTACATATTTTGAGTTGTGTAGCGACATAGAATTGCGACAATAGCGACATAGAATTGAGTATGGTACATAAATGTAGTCGAACTGTGTAGTAGATATTTTGAGTTGTGTAGAGACATAAAATTGCGACCATAACGACATAGAGTTGAGTATGGCGCTGGTTGACCGTTGTAGTAATATAATTAATGCAGAAATTCTCTTTTAAACTAGGAGAATTGCATTTTAAATTGTGAGATAAACACTGAGTAGCTGATTAGGTCGAAAGAGCAATGAGAATATGTGTGCGCGGTTATTATTTTGTTAGTGCGCTGTTATTATTGTGTTAGTGCGCGGTCAATATTTTATTAGTGCGGAAAATACCATTTAAACTAGAAAAATAGAATGACATGTATTAAATTTGTAAAGAAAATTCGTAGTTACTACATAGGCTATGTAAAGACGCATGAAAAAAATATGAACTTTGTTTTTTGCTGCATTTTCAGTATGGCAGACGCGAGACACTACGAGTTGCTTGACCCAGTGATTGACGCGCATCACCAGAGCGCCTCGATCTGCGTGCTCCCGGGGGCGAGGCGTCGATAGAGCTTGGGGGCGTTTCGGCTACGCACCACCATCAGGGCATGGAGGCTACACCGAGACTGGATTCCGAGGTATGTGAAGTTGTGACCTTCATACACTCAATCGCGGTCTGATTATTTTGCGTTGACTCTTGTTTGTTCTTAATCGTTTGGATGCAGGTTGAGAGCGGCAGGCCTCCTTCCACTAGCGAGGATGGTGGAGGCGACGGTGGAGAAGCAGCGAGACCAGCGTCTTTGGTCGTGCGTCTAGGCGTTCCGCACAACCGGGCCGCCGACGGCGGCCGTTGACCGCTGGAGGCCAGAGACCCACACGTTCCACCTCCCGTGCGGGGAGATGGCGCTGACACTGCAGGACGTGAGTTACCTGACTAGGTTGCCTTGCGCAGGCGCTCCGATGGCGGCGCACGGCGTCCCGGCCGGAACCTATCATCAGGTTTCATCGCTAATCTCATGTACGGTGAGATCGTAGATAACCTAGATTTTGAGCCATGATCCATCATTCGGGCTATTGAGGCAAGGTTCGATGCACTATCGCTATGCCAAGGCTTGGAGGCAAAGCGAAGGCATTGGAATCAAGGTTCAGACGCGTTCGAGGTTCCTACCATAACCTCCCTGGGCAACTCCGAGTCATACAAGACAGGAATCCCGGCACTCATGTCGACATTCAAGACGCCACGCATCCGAAGTGGCCTAATAAGAGGGTATTACAACGAGCATTCTTCGCCTTTGGTCCATGCATCAATGCATTCCGGCACTGTCGTCCAATCTTGTGCATCGATGACACGTTCCTGACTGGGAGGTACAAGGGCCAGATACTGACTGCAATAGCGATGGACGGACACAATCAAGTTCTTCCCGTGGCATTCGCTTTCGTTGAAAGCGAGAACACGGATAGCTGGCTGTGGTTCCTAAAGAATATGAGGATTTCTGTTGTGCAGGACCGTCCCAACGTATGCCTCATACATGACCGACACACAGGCCTGCTGCGTGCAATAACTCAACTACAACGAGGAGAGAACGTACTACTTCCATGGCCGGATCTACAGAGCAGGTGGTGCATGAGACACTTGGGTGCGAACTTCTATAAGCAGTTCCGCAACAAGGACTTGATGAACCTATTCAAGCGCCTGTGCAACTAGAACCAACAGCGTAAGTTCGAAACACTCTGGAAGATTCTAGACGACCGGACCCAAACCCACAGAAAGGAGGCAGCGAGAAGGGCTGCCCCAAGCGCTGACCAGGCCCCCCAAAGCATTGCCACAGCTACCCACAGACGCTCCTAGTGTCACGAGGAAGACAGAGGCACAGGTCAAATGCTTCTCAGACTGGATTGAGCATGAGCCTAAGGAGAAGTGGCTGCTGCTACATGACAGAGGTGGTGCTCGATATGGTATCATGACAACCAACCTAGCTGAGGTCTACAATTGGGTCATGCGCGGCGCCAGGTGCCTCCCTTTGGTTGGTATTGTGGAGGCAATTCTCCGCGGTACCATAAACTAGTTTGTTAACAGATGCGGCAATCGTCGCTCGCCATAGGCAATGATGAGTACTCTACTCCGTCATGATCATCGCATACATGGAGGAGAAGAGCAAGAAGGGTGAGATGCACCGGGCATTCAAGATGGACACGAGGGAGCTTCACTTCGAGATAATGTGCAAGGATAAAGGATATCGCGGGACTAACCGCGAGAGGATCACCCATGAGTGCACGCTATGCCGCGATAGTTGCGTATGCACTTGTAACAAGCCCCTTCTTCTGCATAGGCCCTGCTCCCATGTTATGGCCGCCTGTTCGACGGTGGCATAACATCCCAGGCAATACCTCTCTCACTATTTTACCAAGGAGGCGGTGATGCAAACATGGAGTGGAGAGATGTATGGTTACGCCGTTATTGGCCATTTCA
Organism: Ampelocalamus luodianensis; assembly: GCA_036346255.1. Classification (NCBI taxonomy): domain Eukaryota; kingdom Viridiplantae; phylum Streptophyta; class Magnoliopsida; order Poales; family Poaceae; genus Ampelocalamus; species Ampelocalamus luodianensis. The sequence continues at coordinate 49,134,012 of CM070618.1, read as the reverse complement.
CTGGCCACCCAACCTGGGAGCAACTAATCTGGGCTGCGGACATTGCTAGGCTCAAGGGAAAGGTTGGCCGACGACAGGTACAGCGCATCAGGAACGATATGGACGAGGTAGAAGCCGGACGTCGTACGAAGAAGTGCTCCATTTGCAGGGAGTCTGGGCACACCTTCAAGACATGCCCCACGCGAAATACTCAGGACCAAGGAGACACCAGCATTCCGGACGTCGCCGTAGGGACCTCATCCGGTGCCCCGACTAGAGGCAGTCCACATGGGAGACGTTGACATCGCGACCGCGAGAAAAATATTATTATCAATATTCTGAATTATCATTTCAATTAAGTGTTATGACGTTATGCTGCAAGTTCTATAATATCAGTGTGTATGAATTCCCGAGCGAAGCGCAATATCACTTATCTTCCTCTTTACGAATCGTTCATACCTCAAACGTCCTCGCTAAATTCTCCAAAAATTTATCGTAGTAGAACAACATACGACGATGATAAAATGTTATTGCGAGTCTAACAGATTTCGTACCGTTTAAAATTTATGAAAATCACAAACTGCCTAAGTGGAATAGGCAAAATCAAAAATTGGCTAGAAATTTGGTATATATGTTGAATCGCGATTGATTCTGTCGCCGCTGAATCGGCGATAGCTTCCTGTCACCAGTTCAACTAGCGATAGGTTCCTGTCGCCAGTTGAACTGGCGACAGGGATATATTTTTGTAATTTTTAGGAGCGACTATTTATTTTTGTAAATATCTTTTAAAATAATAATATTTTTTAAAAAAATTCGCATATCCTTTGGTGCTACTACCGGTGAACGTTCGGACCATCTGAATGCATGATCCAATTGTACAGTTAAGACATGTGGTCCGAACGTCCAATTAAATCTGAGTCGTCCACGTTTTTGGCCCAATCAGGCAAAGCTGATCTGATCGCTCCTGTGTAGCGGTAGTACCAGAGGTCTTTGAGTGGAACTACCACAACCCGATATAACCGAGTTTTATGAAACGGTACGTTATTTTCAGTAGGCACCGGTTTTGGGCCTCTAATGGAAGCAGTTGTACCACCCCCTTTATCGGAACGACCGATAAACGGAACTACCGCATGATCCTTGGCGGTAGTACCGCATCAAAATTTCAATGGCTCTCTCAGAGCAGTTAATGCGTCTGCGCTAGCCGTTATTGGATACTTTGGGAAGGTGTAGTAGTACCGGCCGTTGAACGACGATACTACCGTATGTGCTGAAAACTTCTGTAAATTGCTCTCAATGGTCGTATTTGTTTGTGGGAGAGGTATAAATACCCCTCCAACAGCTCTTGGACAGACACATAGACTTTATTTTAATATCCTTTGAGCCAAGAGCATTCACTCCTCACTTCATATACACTTATTGCATTCATTGTGGGGTAGTTGAACCAAATTCAAATGCATTCATTTTAGTTTGATCCATTGCACTTGATTGCTGTCAAGCGAAAATTGTGATTCATTACTCTTGGTGTTTGTCAACACCTAGACGGTTTGGCGGGAGTTCACGCGGTGATCTCTTCAAGGAGATTGTGAAGAGGCTCGGCGTCAAATTGTGATTGATTCGATGTTCGCCATCTCCGAAGCGGAAGAAGAACACCCACTAGTGAAAATCGATAGAAGGCTTAATTTGTAGAGCCAGCTTGATTGGTTCAAGCTTCCTCAACGTGGACTAGTAAATACCGACAAGTCTTCGATACCACATAAAAAAACCTATTTGTCTTTATTGTGGTTAATTCTTGTCTTTACTATTCCGCATTTACAATTCTAGCAATTATCTTGTGCTTGATTTGCCTAGCTAGAATTATATCTAGTATTGACGTTAGCTCTTTATTGTCTTAAGTAGCTTAGTAGTTCTTTCATCTTAATTGTGCTAGGAAGCTTTGATAGAATTATCTTGCTTAAAGTTTTAAATAGTCAATTAGTTTTAGAAACCTCATATTCACTCTCTCTAATCGATTATCCTTGATCCTACACCATCACTCTAGATTAAGCGTGTGTTAAAAGCACCCACATGTGTGTATGGTGAGCGTGTGGTGTGTGTGCGTCCCGCGTGTACTTAAAAAAACATCCTTTTTCAACAATTCTTATGTTATTTTTGGAAGGAAAAAATCCATGTTTTTACATATAGTATCTCACTCAGCATGACATTGATTTTCTATGTGTTTTTCCAATTCCTTATGTTTTTCTTTCAGAATTCCCAAACGGGCCCTACTTTTTGTCCACTCCGCGAATTGAAAATACTGTCCCTTATATGCCAGCCACACGGTCATTTCACAAACGAACAATCCGTAATCATTCGCTAAACAATTTGCTGAAGATTCTCATTTATTAGTACACACATATGCAATATAATATGAGTACTCTATACAAGAGACATCGTCGTCACGTACACTCATCTGTATATATGCAGTGCAACTACTATGAAAATAACATCGATCTGGGGTATGTACGTCTTGCAATTGATTTCAGCTATCTCAAATGCATATACATACGTACATCACATCGATACACATGATTACATGAATGGTACTGCTACATGGTACATTGACGAATACGAAAGGGCGAGAACACACAAAGCATAGTGCATTAACGTGCCTATATAATTAGGGATAATTAGCTCAATGACATCACGTTGGGATATAATCGGAGGAACGACACTCTGTTTGTGATGCACTGAAAAATAATATCGCGAACACAAAAATTATGCCGAATAACATCGCGGTCAGTTACTTATGTTTGCAAAAAATTTTAAATATAGAAACTGAGCTCAAATTTTTTATTTTTTTGTGAAGCCTTCGACATAGTTTAATTATTTTTGTATTATTTTTTTTTTTTATACATTCTGATTTTGTTTTAAAATTCATTTAAGTATATTGTTTGTAGGAATTTTCTAATATAAAAAATAATGTCCAAACATTATGAAATTTTTTCAGACTCCTTACATAGTGGACTTGATTGTGTAATTTTTTTGATTTTTACAAAATTAATTAATATAATTTTATAATGTCCACTTTGTAAGGAGTCTAATATTTCATAATGTAAGGACATCGTCGATAGCATGAGACCGCTATATTACAAAAAAATTGATAATTTTTTGAGCTCATTTTCTATATTTAAAAAATTATGCAAACGAAAGTACCTGATGATAATGTCATTTGGCATAATTTTTGATGTTCACGATATTATTTTCCAGTGCGTCACGAACGGAGTGTCGTTCCTCCGATTACGTCCCAACGCGATGTCATATAATTCAGGATAAAAGAGTCATCTAACACCGTGCATGACATGTACCGCCAACAATCTAATTATCTACTTACGTCTGTACAATGTACAAGAAAATATGATGAGCTCCGGTTGTCCTGTATGCACTGTCGATGTCCCCCAGGCAAGTGGTAACTAGTACGTTCCCAACAAACAAAATCGTGTACCGATCCATTGTTGGTACACGGAACCTTCAATCTGTGAATCATGATAAATTTGTTGTCTATCTCTTGTACCCCACCACATGCACGGGTAAAACGATCTGTCTCCGCCAGAAGAAGAAAAGTTACTTTAAGGCGATTAGGCCCAAAGACCTTAGGGTATGTATAATAATATAGATAAATTTGTCTATAGTATTCCTTTATGCTATTTATAGAGAGTGTAAAAGATATCTTCTACAATGAATTGTCTTTTTACGTATTTCTATAGTTAGTTTCTTCATATACAATGTGTTTTATTTCTCGTGTTATATTCGACTACTGCATACGAGACATCTCAATTCTCTATGTTTTCCCTCTATCATCTACATCATCTCTTATCCTACGTGGCAAGACTTACAAACAACTGACATCTACTATTGTACGTGCTCTTAGATGTTAGAACTCTGGCATTAATTGGTGAATAAAAAAATGGTACGTCTTCAACCATTTTACATGAAGAACCATAAACAAAATCTAAAATTTCAAACTGACTGCTTGGATTCTTCTTGTTAGAGGTGCCTCGCCGGAGAAGAGATAGAGGTGGTCTTGAGGCAACCTTGGTACGCCAGATGAGGAAAATAAATTCGGTGGAGAAGAACCTCGGCTGAGGCCCCGGCGCCTGAACCGTCCATCCGAACCCCCGGGGGAAGGGCCAGAGAATTTGCTTCCCCAGATGAGACTGGTGGGTAGCGTTGATTGACCCAGGGCAACCACCAGAGATGTGATGCGCGCCAACTTTTTCTTGTCGACCTATTGCCTACACACGGTCATCTTCAATCTTTAGAGCCTTTGTGCTGGATGCTGAAGGAAGCCACAACCGCTGGTGAACATCGTCGACAGCATGAAACCGCCACATTACAAGCCGACAAGGCAAGATGTGGGTATCATCTCACCTATTTTGTTGATGGCCAAGAGAGCTAAACCAAAATTTTGATATATTCAAAACCTGGGCAAAACCAAATATCAGCAAAAAGAGTGTTGTTTGGATTATAGCCAAGCCAACACCAAAATTTTGGTGAGCTATTTCCTCACCCTCGGATTGCCTGTGTGTGACATTTGGTTTTACTGGTATTACCAAAATTTTGTAGATGTTACCAAAATTTTATAGCAAACCAAATAACAGCTAATTTTTGTTGATGTTACCAACATTTGGATTGGTTTGCAATGGTAGGAAACCAAACAGCCCCTAGATCCAGAGCCCAAAGAGTGGTCAGCGGAAGCAGGGTCACCGACAAGGTAGACGAATATCAAGGGAGAAGCCTATCTCATTGAAACCAATTTTAAAAACTTTCTCATTCTATATCTCTCCTTAATAAAACGATACACAAAGTCTCTTAAGTGTTCTTAAAAAAAACATGTAGGGTTGTATAAGTTTTCAACGGGATAGCAATGAGCCATTAGGTCCAGTACAATAGACATACCATCTCGCTTCCTCATGCAACCTTTGCTTCACATCTATGAGAGTTCATCCCACTCTCCATCATCCCCAAACCAAAATGGATTCCCCCAAAATCCCAAATCCAGTCAATGTACGTAGCGGATGGCGGCCGACGAAGCCTGAGGCGGCTGAGGAGAGGGGCGATAGAGGTGGTGGCTGATAAGGAAAAAGGTAGCCACGCACACAGGCTGCAACGCTCGAGCAAAGCCAGTGAGGCTGTCAGTAGCCTGTCACACACGCAAAACTTGAAAATTGTACAGGTTTGACTTTTTTTTTTGCCTGAAACTTGAAAATATTCTTGAAATTGCCTGAAACAGGCTTCAGTTTTGCCTTTTAATTTTGATAGTTCCTCAAACGTACTTTTTTTGTGTGTGTTTGAAACTTGCACTTATTGATTTTTTTCCCTAAAACCTAGATTTTGAAAATCAGAGCCCGTGAAACTTGTTGATCACCCGGAACTTGAAACTTTTTAAAAACGTATGACTTTGAATATTGAAACTTGTTGTGCCGTTAAAAGGGAATTGATTCCAACGGTATACCGTACGTGTTTTAGCAACACTAGAAGAATATCTGTCCAATTTGTGCTTTTATGGATCATAATAATGTATTAAATCTTGTACCTCACATGCATGGATATGTATAACAGTATAGCGCCAGCTGCCTATAAACTTTGTTATGTAGAATTTTTGCATAGGAGATAGACAAGGAGAAGACATCGGAGTATAGTTGTCTCTTCACGAAGAGACAAACTAATTAATAAACAATACAAAACATCATTGTATGAGTGGTTGTCTTATCAAACACTATTTTTATTCAATAGTTAAAAAATTGTGAGATCCCATAGAGACAAACTTAAAAGACAACTTATTCTTTAATCTTATTTTTAGATGACAAGAAGAAGTATATAGACAACCATCGTTTCTACTATTGTGGATGTTTTAACACAATGGCAGATCTCCACCATGGATGAAAAACAACCATAACGGAGTACGACGGTAACTACCTACTATCTGAGTTCGCAATCTTTACTATCTTGGAAGAATGGAAGTGTACGCTATATTCGTTCAGTTTAGGAATTACGCTTCCGTTTAAGAGGTTATGAACAGGATGAATATCAGCCAAACATACAGAGAAGGAATATAAGATCTACCTGCGACTGCGTACGATGACTTGATCAGAATCTCACCATTTCTGGCCAATCCAAAGAACGCATAACCTGCTTATGCATCTCGATTATCTCCTACACATCACCAATTCACCATGTAGAGCGGTAAAAATCAGGGCGTAGGAAACGTCCCACGGCACATGCATCAACCAAATCCGTTCGAAAAGTACCTGCCTGACTTTAGTGGGTCAGCTCGATCGGCTACTTTTATATTTGGCCTTTCGTTTTTAGGCTGACAAGCAGGCAGGCAGGCAGGCTCTCTCATATTGGGTGCACACAGGCACAGTGGGCGCGTACTGCCCCCTCTTTGGTTGGGTGCCCGCACGCCGTCGTCGTCGTCGCGCGAACGTGCTGCTCCGCTCGTGAGAAACATCCATCCAAAAGCCAATGATAACGAGAGGTAGAGAGAGAAAACAGAGATGAGTTAAAGTCCAGTGAGCAACTGAGCCAGAAAGAGGAACAGGGTCGTCTGCCTTATTAATTAGATTTTGGACGCTGCACGAGCATGGTTAGTTAGGACCTGTCTGTCCAATCTAGTATTCAAACGGACGGTACGAGCTGAGGTATAGATTGCATCTTTCCGTAGTCCTATTAGAGATTTAGAAGCTCTTAACATTTCAACTTCTCGTCGACTCCAAATTCAACAGTACATCACTTTGGAAGCAAATAGTGCTCAAATGCCTTCCCGTTTAGTAAGATCTGGAGTACGTATTGTGTCTTTCGAACCGCTTATGCACTGGATTATTGGTCGTAGTTTCTTCGAAAGTTGCCCTTTTTTCCTGAAAGTTTGACTATTCGGAACACAGAAATTTCACATGAATTATCTTCCCACCATCCAAACGGCGTAAGCACAAGCATTTTTCCGTGCAGTTTTTTTTTAAGAGGGATTTGTTTGTCAGGGATGACAATATTATAAGATTTTGTGCTGTGCCATGCCGGTGCCGTCCGAGAAGCACCTAGTTTGAGTACTGAAAAACTGGCCGGAGCGAACGCCTAGCGTGTGTAAACTGTGCGCGCACGAGGGCTCCCTTAAATAAACCAGCTCCACCTACTTCCCGCGCAGGCGCCATGCCACTACGCGAGCATAGCAACAGCAAGTGGCACTCCCGTAAATTGTCCCACCGCACGTGGGCGCTTACCCGTGGCCTTTCCCAGTTTGAACGAGCAGGGCAGGGCGAGGAGGTCCACATAGCGACGGGGCCCACTAGTTCCCCTCGGCCCTCCGTCGTAACCACTTGATGCCGTCAGGATATCTCGCCGAGTCGCCGTCACGTCCCGCTCCGCCATAACTGCTGTCGCCGTCCGACGGCGTCAGGGCTGCGTGCGTCGTGGTTGGCGCGCGGGACGCGGATCGTGCTGCGGACGGGAACGAGATTGAGGCGCGCAGTGGTGGGGGAATTTTTTTTCCTTCTGGGAAGAGCCCACTGAATTCGAGGTGTTGCTTTCTTGGCGCGATAATTAAGGCAAACCATTCAGAGTAACGGCGACGCTTTGCACGTTAATTATTGCGCCTTTTTGTCCTCGGAGTTTACACTCCTTGGATTGGCAACTGTGTACTCCCGCGAATTTTTGGTCAGGACCTTTTCATCCCGTATTTACATGAACGATCGTCTTCAATTTTTTTTCAAATATAGCTCTCTATTACATGACCACGGTACGGCAGCCCCTCCCGTCTGCCATGTACCACGTTGCCGTATGGCGGCTGTGCATGAAGGTTGCCACATGCACGACCGTCACGCGCCACATATCCTGGGATTAGGGTTTAGGCTAATTAGGGTTTTGATGTTGTTTGTAGAAATTTTAAAATATAGCAAATGAGTTCAAAAATTATAAAATTTTATGTGAAGTCTCTCTACATAGTGTACTTATTTGTGTAAATTTACCATAATTTTATTCGTTTAGAATTTTCCTCGTAATTTCATATAAGTGTATTGTTTGTACGAATTTGTAAATACAAAAATGAGCTCTAAAAATTATAAATTTTATTTTAAAAGCTCTTCACGCAGTGGACTTGATTGTGTAATATTTCGACAATTTTATATGTGTTATGAAATTGTCTCAAAAATTTAGGATTTAGGCCACGATAATTTGAATTTGAAGTTTTAGAAATTAGGGTTTTATGATTTCATAGGACTTACAATGTATGGAAAAAAAAGCTGCATTGCAACTCCATTTGAGATGTCGATATACCATATGACACAGGTGTGCACACATAATAACCAAAATATGCGTACAAATATAGCAAAATAAAATATGAATAAAAATATACGAAAACATAATCGCATAACACGTGATACAATATGGTTCACTCGTTGTCTAAGCTACAACTATGTGTTGGATCTCGTTGCGGGTTGTCTCCTAGCGTTAAGCGCGTCTTTGTTTCACGCAAGCGCAGTGCGAGCATGCCCAACCACTTAGTTCGGTATGCTTCATGTCAACCGATGAGCTAATCCGGAGAGCGACAAGCTATCGTCGGATCGGAGGAGGTATGGAGCACAAGGCAAGAGCGCCGAGAGTCTGCAAGGGCTAGGTGCATCGATGGTCGACTGCGGCCCACCACCACCGAGGCCGTCCGTCGTAACTCGTCCTCCTCGGCCGTGTTTCAACCACGCACTGCGGTTCGGCAAGGTGGCCTCATCCAAATCGATGAAGGGTCACTATGCAAAAGTGGAATTCTTGGCAAATCTTATCATCCTCAACTCAACGAGTTTGGATGTGATTCTTGGCATGGATTGGTTGTCTCAGCATTTAGGGCAAACTGATTGTGCCAGGAAGATTGTCTACCTCACAAGTCCCTCAGGCGAGCAGGTTGGGTTTTCGCCGCAGCTGCAAGGACCGTATCTTTGCACACTTGAAGTGAAGCCGGCTCTAGAGATCTAGGAAGTCCATGTAGTGTGTGACTTCACAGATGTTTTTCCCGAAGAATTGCTTGGGATGCCTCCAGTTTGAGACTTCGAGTTTGTCATACAGTTGCTGCCCGATACTGCCCCGATTTCAAAGAGGTCGTATTGAATGCCTCCTAATGAGTTGGAGGAATTGAAGAAGCAACTAGGTGAGCTTCAAGAGAAGGGTTTCATCCACCCTAGCTCATCTCCTTGGGGTTGTCCAGTAATCTTTGTGAAGAAGAAGGATAAGACTCTGCGCATGTACATTGATTACCGTCCACTTAATGAAGTAACGGTAAAGAACAAGTACCCTTTGCTCCGCATCGACGATCTCTTCGATCAAGTGACCGGAGCTTGGGTATTCTCCAAGATCGATTTGAGATTGAGATATCATCAAGTCAGGATCAGATCTGAAGATATTCCAAAGACAGCTTTCTCTACTCGTTATGGTTTGTACGAGTCCACTGTCATGTCTTTCGGCTTGACCAATGCTCCTGCCCTATTCATGAATCTTATGAATTCGGTATTCATGGAGTATCTGGATAAGTTTGTGGTGGTCTTCATCGATGATATTCTTATCTACTCTAAGAATGATAAAGAGCATGCTGAGCATCTGAGACTAGTGTTGGGAAAGCTGCGTGAGCACCAGCTGTATACGAAGTTCAGCAAGTGCGTGTTCTGGTTGAAGGAAGTGGCATTCTTGGGCCATGTTCTCTCAGCGAGAGGCATAGCCATGGATCCTAGCAAGGTCAAGCAGGGCAAGAAGTTTGTATGGTCAGCTGAATGCGATGAGAGTTTTCAAGAACTCAAGAAGAGATTGACCTCAACTCCAATTCTTGTTCTTCCCGATGTCCATAAAAGCTTCGATGTCTTTTGTGATGCTTCTCGTCAAGAACTCGGGTGTGTTCTTATGCAAAAAGGCAAGGTAGTGACCTATGCATCAAGACAGTTGAGACCTCATGAACACAATTATCCAACCCATGACTTGGAACTAGCTGCAATGGTTCATGTACTCAAGATTTGGCGACATTACCTAATCGGTAATCGTTGTGAAGTGTATTCGGATCATAAAAGTTTGAAGTATTTGTTCACCCAACCAGATCTGAACCTCAGGCAAAGAAGGTAGTTGGAATTGATCAAAGACTACGACATGGGTATCCAGTACCATCCGGACAAAGCTAATATTGTTGCCGGTGCACTCAGTCGAAAGGTGTGTTGCAATACATTGATGCTCAAGGAGCATTAGCCCGCCCTTCATGAAAAATTTCAGTGGCTCAATTTGGAGGTGGTTGAGCACAGTTTTCTCGCTGCCTTGGTTGTACAACCAACCTTGAAAGATTAGATCAAGGCTGCTTAGCAATCGGACATTGGAGTGAACAAAATCAAGCAGAACATCAAGAACGGGACAACCAAGTGCTTCTCGGAAGATGATCATGGTGTTGTGTGGTTCGGACAGCGCCTTGTGGTTCCTAAGGTCATGGAATTTCAATATTTGATCCTCCGCGAAGCCCATGATTCCCCTTTGTCCATTCATCCCGGGGCTACGAAGATGTATCAAGACCTCCGTCAGAGATTCTAGTGGACCCAAATTAAGCGTGAGATCGCAAAGTTTGTTGCCGAGTGCGACGTGTGTCGTCGTGTTAAGGCCGAGCATCAACGTCCAGCAGGTCTTCTTCAGTCTTTGCTAGTGCCTGAGTGGAAGTGGGATTCCGTCGGTATGGATTTTATCACTGGTCTGCCCCGAACATCAAAAGGAAAGGATGCTATCTGGTTTGTCATTGACCGGCTGACTAAAGTGGCACACTTTGTACCGGTCAAAACCAAGATTCGTACAGGTCACTTGGCTGAGCTCTATGTTTTGAGGATCGTGAGCTTGCATGGTGTACTGAAGATGATCGTTTCAGATCGTGGTTCCATCTTCACCTCCCAGTTTTGGAGTAGCTAGCAAGAAGCTATGGGAACTCGCCTTCTCTTCAGCATAGCTTACCATCCTCAAACTGATGGCTAGACTGAAAGAGTCAACTAAGTCTTGGAAGACATGCTCCGCGCTTGTGTTTTTTCCTATAGGAAGAATTGGGAGAGGTGCTTGCCTTTCGTCGAGTTCTTCTACAACAACAGTTTCCAGGCTAGTCTCGGCATGTCACCTTTTGAGGTATTATACAGGAGAAAGTACATAACCCCATTGAATTGGTCAGAGACCGACGAAAGGCCATTCTTCGGTCCAGATTCGGTCAATGAGGCCGAAAGTCAAGTTCAGCTTTTTCGCGATCATTTACGCATGGCCTATAGTCAAGGCAAAAGAGCTATGCGGATCATCGTCATCGTGAGTTGAGCTTTAATCCCAATGACTTTGTTTATCTCAAGGTCTCTCCACTGAAGGGCCATCAACGTTTCGACGTCAAGGGCAAGTTAGCTCCTCGATATGTTGGGCCTTACCACATCATCGAGTAGGTAGGAGCTGTTGCCTACAAATTGGATTTGACAGCTGCACTCGAGGGGGTACATGATGTGTTTCATGTGTCTTATTTGAAGAAGTGCCTTCGTATTCCAACCGAGGAAGCTCCATTGGAAAATCTCGATGATCAAGAAGATTTGACCTACCGTGAGTGCCCTGTTCGCATCCTTGAAGAAGCTGAACGAAGAACATGAAATTGTGCCATCAAGTTCCTTAAAGTTCAATGGTCAAATCATTCCGAGGATGAAGCAACTTGGGAATGGGAAGATCGTCCGCTTGCGGACTACCCGTCTTTCTTCTCTGAGTGAACGGAATCTCAGGATGAGATTCTTGTAAGGGGGGCGGGGGAGATTTGTAACATCCCAATTCTTGGCTTGTGTTTCAAATGTGAAGAAATTAAAACTTTTCTTGCATCTTGTTGTTGTTTTAATGTTCTGAAAATTCTTGCAAAGGAATTGTAGAAATTCAAAACCACAAGCTTCTTTTAACCTAAGTCTTGACCCTCTTGAAACTTTTTTGGATAATCTTGTGATCATCCTCTGGGAATATTTTTCCTTGGTACAAGGGCTGCTGTGTGACTCCTCTGAAAAATTTCATATTTTTAGAAATTATTTGATAATTTTAAGAGGCCAGTCAAACCAGTTTGACTCTTGGTCAAACCCTAGATCAGTACCTTGAGAAATTTTTGGAGAAAAATGCTTTGCATAAAAACCTCTAAAAGTTTTATACAAGATCAATCCTGGAGTTGGACACCTCCTGTAAAAATTTTGGAATTTTTGGAGTTGTGTAGCTCCATTTAAAAATTCCTCAAAGTTTTAGCCTATTTCTCTAACCCTTGTCAACGCCACTGTTTGGGTCTGAGTCGGACTCAAGCTCGTGGTTGGACCCAACCAACTTAATCGTACTCGGGCTCATTCAAAAAGGTGCGCAGCATTTCAACCGTTGGATTTCCTTTCAGCCGCCCAGATCTAAGTGAACATTCAGAACGCCCGAGAGTGCGCGCCCATTTGAGCCGTTCATTTTTTATCGGACCACTACGATTGATTTGAATGTTCAAACCCTCCGAACGTTACTTTTAATCTGAGCTGTCCATTTCCGATCCAACCGTTGGAGTGTTCCGGCCCTTATCTTTTGACTCAACCCAGCCCACTCGTTCACTTTCGACCGAGCCACTTTGTTTTCTCTCGATGACAGGTGGGCCCTCGCTGGTGCTGGTCATCTTCTTCTTCCTCGCTGGTCCGTGCGCGTGCGCTAGGGCATGGGAGATGCGTTTTCAACCTCAGTGTGTCATCCTCAACGGCTACACCCCTGGTTTGTTGACCGCTAGTGGTTTTCGCACTCGAGGACGCCGTTTCAACTGCTCCCATCGTCTCAGCTCGTCCATGGCAGAGCGTGAACTGAGTTCACTGTGAGGCTTCATTTTCGCGTTGCCCTCTGCCCTCCGGCTATAAATAGCCCTTGAACTCCTCCTTGCTTTCTTTTGCAACACCACCCTTGTTTCCCCTCTGTTCATTTGAGCTCAAACCACCGCGAGCCCAAATCGCCATTTTTGACCGTCAAGCTCTTTCATCGTCGCCGGTGCTCCAGTGGTTCCTTTGCTTATCTTTTCGCATCATTTTGTGTCCCTCATCACCTTAACCATTTTCCCTAACTCAATTTTGGATTGCCTTCACAGGAATCATCAAATTTGGGTTTTGTTCATTCCGACCGAAGTACACCCCTTTCTTCCTCAACTCCGGTAAGGACCTCCTTTCTTCAATTGCTTCGTCGTGTACCTTATCTGAGCATTAATGAAGCTTTCCACATCACTTGGACCCTTTATTTTTGCTCAGGCCTCCATCTCCTCGTTTTCTTCCTCAACTCTGGTGCTGGGCTTCGTCGCTGACACAACTATGGCAAGCTTTTCTTATCCGGGTCGTTCTGGTAAGGTCCTTGAGCCCTACTGATGCTAGTGCGTGCATTAGATGGCTTAAAGCTTTGCCATATTGGCGTTGTCGTTTTTCCTGTAGTTCACCTCCGCTCCACCTCGTCGTGCCGCCGCGTGAGCTCGTCTCCGACGATGCTCCGACCACCGGTGAGTGCGCAATAGTATTAGGTTTCCATTTTGCCCCTTGGCTGGTGCCGCCATGGCCTCCTTCACGGGCGACAGCGGAGAAACTCACGCCGAGCGCACTCGTTGTCGCTTTGGACGATCCACGAGCTCAATGATTAACTTTTTATCGCTGTCCTAAAGCGCATTTAACTGTAGTGTTAAATTGTGTCACTGACGTGTGGGCCCACACACTTAAACCCTGGTGCGTGCGTGCACAACACTTAGTTGATTTTGGACTGTCCATTTTTAGATCTACGTCTCAGATCTATTGGGACGTTCGAACCCCTGTGAACGCCCCCTTCACTGTGGATCGTCCATTTTAGATCAACGCTCCAGATCATTGGGACGTTCGGACCTTCCGAGCGCACCTTTGCTCTCAGCCGTCCATTTCTAGATCTACGATCCAGATCGCCTGGGACGTTCGGACCCTCCGAACATCCTCTTTTTTTGGACCGTCCGATTTCGATCTAACGGCTGGATTGCTGGGCCCTGTGGCGCGGCCGATCGCCCTCGTTCGTTGGGCCGTCTGATTCAATCTCAATGGTGTTTGCCTTTTATTTGTGAAATGTAAATTGTGTTAAACTTCAAAAGTGCTTAAGTAATTCGTTTTAGCTCCTTTTTGGGTGATTCAATTTTTTTTAATTCCCTGTTTAACTGAAATTTAATATAAAAATGGTTTGAACCTTGTTTTGGACCAGAAAAATTGTGTTAATTGTATTATCTTGTTTTAGCATTATTTGTTGATTTAAAAATTCATTTAACTTGTAAAATGTATAAATAATTCTCTGTAACTCCAAATGGAGTAAACTAAAATTTGTTAGATTTCTATGTTACTATGCTTTAGTATAGAATAGGTTTTAAATATGTCTTTGCCTCAGAAAATCTTGCTCTACAGTTTAATTGTGCACTACTTTCATAACTTGAAAAAATCATAAGAAATTCAATTTAACTCCAAATGAAGTGACCTAATTTTTGTTGTTCTTAGGATGTCATGTTCGATCTACCATAATATTTTTATGTTCACCAACCTTTTGGAAATTTATGCAATGAACAGTAAACCAAAAGTTGATTAATTGTATTTTCAGCCGATCAAAATTGTTTAGGCTATAACTTTTGCATGTTTAATCCAAATTGATTGATTCTTATTGTAAAATTCATTTAAAATCGTGCTCTACCTGCTATGTAAATTTCTTGGATTTTGGTTGACTTTGGATTTTGAGTCTTTTTAGGTGTTAGTCGTTCTTATTGGATTTTCTCGTTCTTGCGATAGGTTTCGACGAATTTATTGAGTACGAGAGTGATCTTCTGCAGCAAGACAGTGATCTCCAGCAAGGGAAGTAGATGTTACAATTTATTTGATCATATTGTTCCTATTAATTTCAAAGACTAATATCTTGTTTGCAAAGTCTATGTATGCATGCTCTATTTTGATGTTTAATTATTGTTCGGTTAGTTGATCCTCTAGATGCATAATCTACAGACAAATGTTCATTCTCTACTACTGAGCCTAGGATTATGTCCTCTGTAATTT
The DNA here is from genome assembly GCA_036346255.1 of Ampelocalamus luodianensis. NCBI lineage: Eukaryota > Viridiplantae > Streptophyta > Magnoliopsida > Poales > Poaceae > Ampelocalamus > Ampelocalamus luodianensis. The sequence goes on along the minus strand of CM070618.1, from coordinate 49,118,953 downwards.
AGGGTTCGTTGGATGAGCCCTTGTCACTTAGCTTGTAGCCTACGAGTTGTTGTTGCTTAGAAATGCTTACAACGGTAGAGTTGGACGGTTGTCGACTTAATCGATAATCTTGATCACACAAATCATATTATGACTTTATGTCTAGCACCTTGTGCTATGTTACTTTGAGAAAACTAAAATTGAAAATAAAATATTTTAGACTTGAGCACATTGGTAAGATGGTATGCTTTTGAGTGTGAATTTATGGTGTTTGAGTCAACAAGGACCAAATTACTTGCGCCATTGATCCAAGCACTTTTGCATGCTTACCACATGAGAGGGATATGAGACCTCTCTTGACTTAGTACTTTGGCGTGTGTTGGCTCCGAGTCGCAGGAGGATGTGTGTGTGTGTGTTTTGTGGTAAAGTGAGGATTGTGTTTATGTATTGGGTGCACGGGGGTGGAATCCTTTCTAGGTTCTCCACACCGAGGGGTATTGTAGTTGTCCAGTTGCTTTACCCTATATGGGTAGTTGACTCCTGGCTTTACAATAACTCTGATGCAATGTATTGGTTTCTAACCATACGGGCGACTCGTAGTTAATACACAATAGTGGAAAACGTCTCGTAGGACTTAGCCGTGCCGGCATACCTATGGAAGTGTGCTTAATCTTGTGGCAAGAAGGTGGTCTGATATGTGGGTACATTGGTACAACCTTGCAGGGTAAATCTATTCGAATAGCCTCGTCCTAGGTTATGGACATACTTGGTTATTTCCCGCAAGAATTAGACTATAATCTTTTTACTAAATCTTGAATTGGGTAGTACGAATGGGGAATTCGTGCTATGCTGTGGTGGCTATTGGGTTAGTCACCTCTAGATTGTTATTTATGTTGTTATTGTTGTCTCGTTGTTAATTCAACAATTAAAAACAGATTTGTCAAATTGCCTTCGATCTATTACAATATTGCAAATAAAAATTACTTTATGCGTCCAATGAACCATATGACCATCTCCTTTGTTTCACCTTGCATATAGCTATGTATAGGCTTGTTACTCGTAAGTCTTACGAGTATATTTTTGTACTCAGTTGTTTTGCTTAATTATTGCAGAGGAGGTTGACCCTCAAGGGGTTAGCTTTTGTGAGACAGATTACACGCTGGACGACTAGCTTGGTGGCCCAGTCGGTTGCCATGTGGGTTATGGCAAACCGGTTGGCTTTTGTTATCGCCATCTTATGGTATTTTTGCTTTCTTGTTATTTATGTTGTTATGGTGTCTTTTGGCCAGTCGCCCCTTTTGTAATAACTCTATTATGTATGTCTTTTGCTTTAGACTTGGTACTATAATCTTGTATGGAAATGATGTATGATTTTGTAAAGATGTATGTGTATTGTAATTCTAGGAAGTACATGTCTATCGACGTGTAGGATATTTGATTGGTAATACTAGAACCATTTGAAAGGTTAAGTATTACGAGTTAAATACCCTAGGTCCTCACACTACACTAGACAATTTTCAGTATAAAGTAAGTTTTTCATTGAGATAACCGATATAGATTTAAATTACCATTTGTAAAACATTTTGAAACATTATATAATAGTAGGTATTCCAATTCATAATAAAAAAAAATCAGTAGGTACTCTAATTCATAAACAACACACGAACTTCCCATTTGTGACACATAGCAATTCCGAACAAAATCAACACGCGAACTTTCTGTTCGTGACAACATACAAGATCTGAACAATTCCATATATGACATAACCTTTCTAAACATAGCCCAACCCGAAAACCCATAAGGTAACTGTGCATGCTTTCCCATAAGCGATGTCCATGACTAGGGACAAGGCTATTCGAATAGATTTAGTTCTCCGCGAGTTGTATAGCTTTGCCCGATGATATGCACACCTCTCAATGTCGGCCAATGCACTCTTTCATAATTATGTGATTGAGATAGCATAACGAGGCCGTTACAATGTCATGCACTAACTATCAAACCACCCGAAGATCTAAACCATGGCAGGCTATCGTTCGCGACTGAACCACGGTACACCCTGTTGTGTAAGTAAGTCCCTTGCACACAAGAGACCCTTAAGAGCAAGTAAGACGACATTTAACATGCCCCACTAGATTGATAACACAACCATTAATCAGTAACAACAATAATTATCAATCTAATTGTGTTTTGATAGCTGACACACAACAAATTATTTAGCCAAGCCTTCGCCATTATCCCGTGTGGTTGCGCATAAGATTTGGTTCATCACATCACAAGCCGGTCCTCAAATACCCAGACGGGGCTATACGAATCCGGGACAACCTCTCTTCATCACCTTATCACACGTCCAAGTCCAACACACAACAACCCCTATCCAACAAGTCCACAAAACCAGATTCGAAGATCTGGACACAATCCTCAATTTCTATCAAGATTCAATTCAATCCACCGACTAATGGACTAGCTCCATCAACCCTTTTCGACTATGACTACTAGCATGGCTAAGCATCGTTCTACAAATTAGCAAACAGAACCTATATAATATATAATCTTAACCATTCAAGGTAACAGGACAATCAATATTCAAAGAAAGGCCAATGAAGCAACTAGGTTTAGACTTTGGTTTTATTTTACAAATGATTTAACAAAAAATGATTTTATGGATGGGTAATCCATATGGGAAAACTTGGTCGGTTAGCCTTAGATAAAGTGGTGTTATGACGTTATCCTTCACCAAAAGTGTTAGGAGGTTATTGTGCACTAACTTTTCACTAAATCAAGAATTTTATAATATTGTATAAAGGCTTGTTTTCGAACTTACTTAATGTATTCAAAATGCCAAATATTGCTTTATGCACAAGTAACCCTATGAGCCTTCATTTGATAATATCTATACATGCATAAACACTGTTATCGGTGTAACTTGCGAAGTATATTTTGTAATCACACTTACTTAATAAATTGTTGTTCAGAAGAGAAAGACTTTACTACCGGTGAGGATCTCGATGACTAGACCACTACCCCATTGATTGTGTGTGACAGATTTGCCGGACCCTACTACTACTTCTACTTCGTTTTGCGCTGTTTACTTTTAATGTTGGCTTGTAAGCTTTACTTGTAAAATTTTAGTAATTATATAAATAAAATTGTGCGAGATATGGATATTATAATTTGTGTTTACACCGTGTATACTAGTTGTTCTTGGATTAATGTAGAATACACAGAGAATCTAGGGGTGGATTCGACATGCTTCTTCCTCGACCTCAATACGGTGACGGGTAGTGGCGTGACTTCGTCGTCCTTGTCCTCGGATCCGGTGGCGATGGCCTGGATCCGGTGGCTTCTTCAAGCTCGGCCGATGCACACCAAAGCCTCCTTGTGCTCAGTGGCTTCCTCGAGCACATTCAGGATCCGGCGGCTTGCTTAAGCTCGTCCTTGACCTTGGATCCAACCGTTGTGCGCCGTCCTTGACCTCGGCCGGTGGTGGCACAGCTTCCTCCGCCCAGGTTCGGCAACTTCCTCGAGCTCTGGGGCGGCCACGACGGTGGTCGGCGACAGCGACAATGAAGGTGTGGGCGACGATCGCAAGCGCTCATGGCAGGTGGTAGCGCACGATTTTTTCTTGGTGCCGGTACCTGGCTTAGTACCGATGCCCGATTTTGCTGCAACGTGTTTCTGTCACTAGGATCTGTCTTCTTGGGATCGGCAAAACCAAAAGCACACATCGAAAGTGCTCTAATGCATTGCTAAGATCTTGCGCCACCGGACGAGAAGGACGGAGCCACCGGGATTAAATAATCAGACGGTGACTTGTCATGCTCTGGTGCCCACGCTCCCACGGAAGCAGACGATAATTGAGCATTTTCAGAGCACCGCGCCAATCCAAAACGTTCCCACGCTAATTAAACAGGTGCTCTACGACTGATTAATTAACTAACCAGTTCATGTCCTCCTCGCAAAAAACGAGATGATCAGTGGCATGTCAGCGGGTCCCACGGGTTGCTGGGCATTGTCCGGTTGTTGGAAAAACTTGTATGACACTATTCACCACACTAATATCAATTTTAGCAGGTTTTTTTTATATCTAAATGCCAAAAAAGTGCACTCTTCACTGTGCTCTAAGAGGCCGAACTTTTCATCCTAATTCAGATCACTATCGTGTCCTGAAACCACAGATGACGTCAGTTCCTGCCTCCCTAGCATGAAGGAGTCAGTCCGTGCCTCCCCCTAGCATGAAGCAGACGAGGTTGGATTGAAAAAACGGATTAAAAAATTATTTTTAATACTATTTGATACTATTTAAAACTTTAAAAAATATATTTTTTCCTTTAGACTATTTTATTCTTATTTTTTGTCCAACAATATTTTTAAAAATATATTTTTTAAAGTATTGACTATTTAAAATACGGTTTTGTCCACACCCCCGCGCAGCGCCGCAGTGGTCACGCTCGTAAAGGCGGCCATTTTTTACTCCGCTCTCCCGTGCGCCTGCTCCGCGGCACGGGCCCGGGATTTGGGTTCGGGTCGTTTTGTTTAACGGCGCCGGGCGGGTTTGGGTTGGGGAGCCGGCGGCCGGCCGGGCGGGGCGGGGCGCGCGGCACGTGTCTCGGGGGTGGCGCGCCTTTTTGTGCGCTTGCGTTGCGCGGACCCGGACCACCGGGTGTTGGGGTTTTGGGATACGGATGCGGATGTGTGGATGGATAGAGGCTGGCCGCGCTTGTTCTAGCGTGATTTGATTGTCCGAATTTGTCTGGTTACAGCGTCGCGCCGTTTGCGTTCATGCCTGTCATTTGTCTGTTACGTAGAGTGGCCAAATGGGCTGATCCTTTCTACCAGGATTGCAACTAGGGAGTAGTTTACTTTTTGTTCGTACGTATACATGTTAAATTACTTAACAATGAAATGGTCCATATAAATTACATAAATGGTTCCTATGCTAGTCTAAGCGTGATGATTGCCAGACTAAAAGATTAAGAATCATGGGGTTTAAAATTCCCTCTCCTCTCCCTTCAATTTGTAAAAGATAATGTTGTGAATTAATGACAGTGATTAAGTCTTGTGAGCTATGATCACGTTGCATGGCAGAGACATTAAGCTAATAATGATCTACTTAATGTACATGCATAGGAAGTAAAGGCTGCAGCAAGTGAATGGATATTTAATTTATTCATGTAGTGGTTTGCTAGTGCTGCAGATGGTTAATTAGTCAGTTTCGTTGATCTTTAATTCTTCTGACGAACCGATTCATCTGCATGAGCAACTGTTTATAGCACTTGGTGTTTAGCCATATTGTTGTCTGCCTATATATATGCGGACTCCTTTCACTCGTAAGACAAGACAACTAGAAAACATACTACACACATGAAGTAATCGCTGTTTCCTAATCATCAAGGGAACTATTATAGTAGAAAGCGAGAGGTCATAAAATACGGTATGCAAGGAGCTAGCATGTCTCAATTTGGTGGGTTTGTGCATTGTTGCACATATAAATGTTGCAATTTGGTTGAATCAAATTGTGCTAAATGATCTTGTAGCTTCCGCATTTTTGCTAACAATTGGCATTAGAGCAATGCTTACACTTTTAATTCACCATAACAGTTGTTCTTTTCTAATCAATTAGTCGATTTCTGGAATTTTTTAATCATCTTCCGTATTCGTTTACCAGCAAAGAACGATGCATACCACATAATAGTTGTCTTTGTGGCATGTTGTTACACAAAGTGACATAGTAAGTAAATAAAGTGGTGTAATTACTGGTTAAAATTTGCTTTTTTATTAATCTCATAATTTGCATGTAAATTATATTGCGCACCATGCTAGTGTATCAAAGTTCATGTTTAATCTAACTGCATGTAGTGGCATGAATAATCAGGGTAATATTATTTTATTTAGACATCAAGTGTAATATTGCTTTACAATACTTTAATTTGGCCATGAAGCTTCGGTAAAACTAAAAATTTGTTGTACTAAATTTTATCTACATCAAAGAATCACATCTGTCTCGTACTGTTAATGGATGGAATTTTTTCTGTTCATAAGGTCTTGGTTTATTCTTATGAGCATAACTGAAATGACATGCCAATTAAATACTTATATTATTAAAAGCTTGTTAGTCACCAAAGTGGCCTTGCTTGAAAGGATCTTAGATATTTAATTGTGTTTTTCAATTGTTCATATATATATATATATATATATATATATATATGAAAATAGCCTAGTACTACTGGGAGTATGTACTCCCAGTTCCATCCACCATAGATCTTCAGTTGCAAACACCGTTATCGGGTTGAGATGCGTACTAGTAGGCAGCGTGAGGCCATGCTTCTGTTTTCTTTTTGTTATCGCACAACCCAACCCGACCCAATATCCATAACGACCTCTCGGTATATCCGCCCTTCCTCACATCACCTGCAACTGCAAGAGGTCACAGCTTAGTGGCTCAGCGCCCAATCGCCCACGTCTCCGGTCTCAGCTCCCAAATCGCAACCCTAACCCTCACCACCCCGCCGCCACATTCCTCCTCCCTCACTGCCGCTTCCCCTCCCCTCCTGCGGTCCCTCCTCTCCTCACTTCCTCAGTCCTCAATCCTCCCGCCGTCGCCGCGTTCCTCCTCCCTCGTCACCCCTTTTCTCTGCTGCCGGCTCCCTCTCGGCCTACCTCCCCTGGCCCAGCGACGTGTCTAGCCCCTCGACCGCCTCGCTCGGCCTCGGCGCTGCGCCCGGCCAGCATGGCCTCCGGCCACCGGCGTTTGGCCCCCACGGTGCTGTCGCCTCTTGCACCGCTCTCCCTGGCGCCTCCGGCCTCCCGGGCCCCCGGCACGGCCTGGTGGCCAGCGCCGCCGCTCGGCCACTCCCTACACCGCCTCTTCCCCTTCCGCTCGACCACTCCTTTAGTCGTCGGCGAGACGCAAGCCAAGCCACCATGTGAGTCGAATCGGATCGAGTCCAAACCGAATAATGCAATCACAAGGTGAACAATTTCTATTCATACTGGTTTCACAGCAAGATCTCTCGCCAGCACCTTCTGCGGCCAGACCCGATTGAAAATTCGCATCGTACATTGACAAAGAACCACCCTTGATTCTGTATGTGATTTTAGTAGTAGTTTTTTTTCTTTAGAAAAGGTGTATATACACAGGCAGAGAAAAGGGTATATTGTACAATGTACAACTTTCAGTCCTCTAATTTAGGATTGTAGTTTGATTGAATGCTAACATATGCATACTGTACGCCAATTATCCTGATTTTATCAAGCAAGAATACTTCTTTGATATTTTAGAAATGGAAGTATACAGCTTGTAAGGCTTTGATAGACTTCTCTGGTTCAGTATTTTGCATTGCAATTAATGATTACTTGTCATATACTTCTTTTTAGGTGCATGTTTTTATTTCTGCATCCAGACGGCACCATGACTGCGAGCTGCTGGAAGCATGTTGCCTGACGATGGGTGCTAGACCTTTTTAGGTTTATTGTTTGCAAACTCTCTGTATGGCTCTCTCTGTGCAGCAGCAACATCCTTCTAATGAGAAGTCCGGTTGATGGTGTCTTGTATTAACTCTTGATAGTATAATTTCCAATTAGAAAAAATGTGGTATGATTACTCACAGTTTATTGATGATTCTTTTATTGCAGATCGTACCAAGGTTAAAATGTTTTTTCAACTTGTAGAAGATCTCCATTTGGTTTAATTATCACACGGATAGGATTTTCAATCTATATGCTACCAAATTTCAAAATAAGGTTAAATGGAAGTAACAGTTCAGATTTGGGGCCCTATGGCTATGGACGACAAATGAAACCATGACGATGGAGCAAGATACTGCATTGAAATATTGGGAAATGAAGGAAGAGTAAATTATGGTGATTTGCTTTCTAGCTGTGTAAATATATCCTTGTTATCATGCAAACTAGTGATGAAATGAAGTCATGAACATACTCTTTTTCTTATGAAAGTGGAGTATGCTACTTGCCAAATTACTCTTCATTGAGATGATGGAGATACTCTAGAAATGGAATTCATTTTTGAACCTAGCTGAATTATTAACTGATAGAATTAAATTTGAGATGCCCCTTCGAAAAGGCAATACGTATTTCCTTTCTCTTAGCATATACTCCTTAAAAATTAATTGAATACTTCTTTCCTGGAAAAAACAATTGGTTTGTCAGCTAGCGCTTGTAATTGAGGTATTTACATCCCGCGGTCATTAATTGCATAGCTAAGAAAAAAAGAGTATCTACCTAAAAAAAGAGTATCTCAAAATGCCATGGTGGTTATTTCAAATAGAACGGAATTCAGTCATACCGATACCGCGTTTGCATATTTTGTGATAGTGCCTAGATGTATATATACTGCTAATTTTTGTCGAAGATACCTCTTTGTTCCGCATGCAACCAACCATACATCTGAGATTAAATCAGTGTTATACTACTTTTTTAGTACCATATACTGCTAATATTTGTGGAAGATGCCTCTTGGTTGCACATGCAGCCAACTATACTAATGAGATGATATTAGTATTATACTACTTTTGTGAGTGCATCCAATAAACAAATCACGAGACGATGTCAACTATACTCCTAATCGCACGTACTAGTTCAAAATTTGAACAACGGATCAACTTTTTTAGTTGTGCATGCATGCGCTAATAGAAACCGATAAGATTGCTTGTCACACGGGTAGGATATTGGATCGGGATACCATTAGTCAATAAAAACCCGATCAGGCTCACTTGAGTGTACGGTAGAATCATATGGGAGTACATACCCCCGAGAGTACAAACAAAGGCATATATATATATATATATATATATATATATATATATATATATATATATATATATATATATATATGAACAATTGAGAATTGAGATCACTAATTGTAAAGCTAGGAGCTCGCCCAAAGGCGGACCATTGCTTATGATTAGTGACACTAAAAGAGATTGATCAACATATTTGGTAAATACGTTAGTTTATCCAAAGATAACATGCATATTGGCTTGGGTATGCTTGATTACCGATCTATTAAAGTACATTTTAGCATCATTGTTGCTTCCCGTAGTGTATTTAAATTTCATCCAAAGATGTATTAGATGCACACTTAAGTTTATTCTTACATGAATTTATTTAGTTTACTCAAAGTATTAATCTGTGAGCATATTTAATATTTGCAGCATCCATTAATTTAATGAGTCAAAGCTATGGGCTTGTCAAGTTCAACGGGCTGAACTATGCTAATTGGTCCGACCAAATCCGATTTCAACTAGGTGTTATGGATTTGGGGCTAGCACTAGTTCTTGAAGAAAAGCCCGCAACCATTACAAAGGAAAGTACTGATGATGATCGATCCCTTTATGATCCTTGGGAACGGTCTAACAAGCTGGGTTTGAACATAATGCAACTGACAATTGCTGTAAATGTCAAGTCATCAATACCCAAGATAGATGATGCAAAAGAATTCATGAGGAAGCTGAAAGAATACTCTCAGTCAGACATCACTGATAAGTCCGTTGTAGGGAGCCTCATGACTGAGTTGACGACCAAGAAATTTGATTGGTGGCAACCCATTCATGATCATGTGACAGGCATGGCAAACATTACTGCAAAGCTGACATCGATGGGCATGGATGTGAGTGATTATTTTTTAGTTCAGTTCATTATGAACTCACTTCCTCCCAAGTTGGGCCAGTTCCAGGTGAACTACAACACCATTAAAGAAAAGTGGAAGTCAAGGCCATGTTGGTTCAGGAGGAAGGAAGAGTAAACAAAATGAGGGATCATGCTATTCATCCCACAATGCATAACGGTACAAGCAGCAGCAAAGAAAAACCAGACAAGAAAGGCAAGAAGGACAAAACTCCACTGCAAGTTAGTGAGGGCCAAATTCGTAATAAGCTGAGATGCCACTTTTGCAAGAAAGTTGAACATTTCAAGAAGGATTACCCGAAGAGAAAGAAATGGTTTGAAAAGAAAGGTACATTATGTTTCTGAATGCTTTGAATCAAATCTTGTTGAAGTTTCTAACAATATCTAGTGGTTACATTCTGGTACACTACTATTCATGTTTCAAATGTTACACAGAGATTCCATTCGATCCAACCCATACGCGGGCCTGAAAAGTTTTGGAACATGGGAAACATAATGAAGGCACGAATTGAAGGGACCGGGACTTATAGAATAATCCTTGATACCAGACTGTACTTATATTTAAAAGAGTGTCTTTATGTTCCTGAATGTACTTGAAATTTAGTATCAATGGGCAAGTTGGATGTAATAAGTTTTACGTTTATGGTTGGAGACGGTATGTTCTCGTTATATAAGAATAAATACTATTATGGTCCTCGTGTTTTAATTGATGGTTTATACCGCTTCAATCTTGATGATGTTTTTTTTTTCTTCTGAATCTCTGTTTTATGTTAAACATATTATTGGTAATAAACGTAGTGCACATAATGAGTGACCTATTTTCTCGTGGCATAAAAGATTAGGCCACATATCCAAAGAAAGGGGTTTGAGGTTAGTTAAAAGTGATATCTTATACCTCAATTGGATTTTGTTGAGTGGAATGTATGTGTGGATTGCAATAGGGGCAAGTAAACCTCACACGTATCAAAGAAACCAACAACAAGGAGTGGTGAGCTATTATAGTTGATACACACTAATATTTGTGGTCCATTTGATGTTCCATCCTAGGGCGGTGAAAAATATTTCATCATCTTTATTGATGACTTATCATGTTATTGTTATCTACACTTGCTGCATGAAAAATCTCAAGCTGCAAGCATCCTAGAGGTGTTTGTCAATGAGGTGGAATGGCAGCTAGATAGAAAAGTAAAGGTGGTGAGGTCTGATAGAGGTGGTGAGTATTTTGGAAGGTTAGATGAAAATGGACAATGTCCGGGTCCATTTGCAAAGTTTCTTAAAAGCTGAGGACTTTGTGCACAGTATACAATGCCCGGAACAACTGAGCAAAATGGGGTGGCTGAAAGGCGGAATCGTACTCTCATAGAAATGGTTAGGAGTATGTTAAGTTATAGCAATGTGCCCTTATTCTTTTGGATGCATTCATTAAAGATTGTTGTATACTTGTTGAATATGGTTCCTAACAAGTTAGTTCATAAGACTCCTTATGAATTGTGGACGGGAAGAAAACCTAGCTTAAGGCACCTGCATGTTTGGGGTTGCTCGGTAGAAGTACGAGTATACAATCGACATGAAAAGAAGCTTGATGCAAGGACCATTAACTACTATAGAAAACCTCATCACAGACGGTTTTCGAGTGATGATGGTTCCAAACCGTCTGAATTTGTATGTCTGTGATGATATGGTCATCATAGACAGAAATAAGAACCGTCTGTGATAGTATATTTTCACTGACGGTAATTATCACAGGTGGTCCTTGTTCAGAACCGTCTGTGATAGTTTTTTCTATTACAAAAAAGTCGGATTTGGAATGTTTCATAGTTAGTACTATCACAGTTCCTAATATAGAATTTGAACCTAGAAGATAAAATATAAGGTGTCTTAGACTGAACAAGATACTAAATGAATATGTGAGCTTTCGATCTTTAGAGACTCTTGAAAATATATGGAAAAGGCATCACTCCCATACATGAGACGACATCACGCTGCTCTTCCTTGAGCCCTTCGGGGAAGAGGTCCAGCGTCTTGAGTGGCCTGCAGAATGCCATCGATGGCACGCTCATCGCCTCTCCCGTTGCTTCTATTGTCGCCTCATACCCCGACAGCAGCGGCATGTCCACGACGGTGCTCGTCGGGCAACCCGACGTGTCCAGTTTCCCGAGCGAGTACTTTGGCAGAACCACTCCTCCACCTCCTCCCTGTCAAATTGCCAATATCAGTACATTAACTCAAGACGTACACATGTAGTAAGTCAACTACGTACTCAAGCGAGTGGATTTGGTAATTAGTACTTACCTGATACAGGAACAGTGGGTTGGGCAGCGAGGGGGTGGCGTCAGTGCACTTGCTCGCCAGTTCAGCTACAACGCTGAGGGGGTAGTAGTACTGGGCGTAGGAGAGAAGGTGGTGGCTCATGCAGAGGCGACAACACGCGGGAGCCTCGCCTAAGTGCATCCCACCTCAACTCAGCTATAATATATAAGGATAGATCCAAAATATTTTGCCTCCCGCGCACGTGTTCAAAATTTTTCGAACTCCCGCGTTGCGAATCACAGACGGTTTCAAACAAAAACTGTCTGTGATGACATATCACAAACGGTTTTTGATATGAACCGCCTGTGATAAGTGTCTCATCACAGACGGTTTGTATTATAAATCGTCTGTGATATGGAACTATCACAGATGGTTTTTAAATAGAACCGTCTATGAAGTATCATAGACGGTTCTTAATAAAAACCGTCTGTGATGACTGAGATTATCATAGTCAGTTTCATTTAAAAATCGTCTGTGATAGTTCCATATCACAGACGATTATTTTAGAACCGTCTGCGATAGTTCCATATCATAGACGGTTCCAAAATAATCACCTGTAATGAGGCGTGTTGTATAGCCTATTTTGTAGTAGTGATTAGTGGTTACTTCATTGGATAACCTGAAAAGTCAAAAGGGTATATATTTTATTGTTATAACCATAGTACAAGAATTGTTGAATTTGGAAATGCTCAGTTCATCCAGAATGGTAAGATAAGTGAGAGTAGCAATCCACAAAATGTGGATATCAAAGAAATTCAGTTAAATTCTGCTCCTAGCATTGTTGTATCACAACCACACAACACCGCAGAAGACACAATTGTTGAACCAGCTACTAATGTACAAATGACAATTGAAAAGAAAATGCCACATGCAAAGATAGTGCGAAGGTCTGTATGGAAGAGAAGATTAGCTACTTCAGATGATTATGTGGTTTATTAAGTTGAACATGAATGCGACTTGAGTGTCGAAAATGGTCCTGTCTCATTTAAGCAAGCCATGGAATATGATAATTCTGAAAAGCGGTTTGATGCCATGAAAAAAGAATCGGAATCAATGGATGACAATAAAGTTTGGCAACTAGTGAAGTTGCCTCAAGGTCCAAAACAAGTCGGGTGTAAATGGATCTTTAAGACCAAACACGACTCGAAAGGCAACATTGAAAGATACAAGGCTAGACTTGTCGCCAAAGGTTATACTCAGAAGGAAGGTGTTCTATATGGAGACCTTATCTCAAGTTTCAAACAAGGACTCTTGGAGAAATATTTTGGCTCTAGCGGCGCATTATGATTTGGAGCTTCACTAGATGGATGTAAGGACCACATTTTTGAATAGTGATTTGGACGAAGAAGTGTATATGAACCAACCTGAAGGATTCTTAACTCCGTGGAAAGAAGATTTGGTGTGTAAATTAAAGAAATCAATTTATGGGCTCAATCCCGACAATAGTATATTAAGTTAAATGATACCATTATGGCATATGGTTTTGTAGAAAATGTCGTTGATCGGTTGAAGGATCTAGACCCGCCATTATGTGTTAATGAAGTATTTTGGTGATTAATGACAAATACACTTGTGAGACTAACACTCTTATTGTAATATCATGTTTAGTCTCAGCTTTGGATATAAAAGCAAAAATCCAAACATGTATGTATTCATTAATGACAAATCGATTTATGAGACTAACAATTCTATTGATTATATATTGCTTAGTCTTGTTTGGATATAAAGATGAAAATACAAGAGGTATGCATTCTACTTCTTCTTATTATATCTTGTTGCATTCCTCAGATCCAAAATATAGGTTAAACTCCACCAAAAAGGTTAACTTGGATATGTGCATATGTATCCATTACACATTTGTGTATGCACACATTTAGGGGGAGTTCATTCTATATTTTGTGGTTTCATTAGTATTGATCCATATTCTCTTTCCATATATATTAAGGATCTTTACTTTGAAATATATCTTTTAATATATTTAACTTGTGTAGTTAATATATTCATATGAGTATATACAACTTGTGTAGTTCGTATACACTCATATTCAGTATATACAACTTGTAGTTCGTATATACTCACGGTATATATAACTTGTGTAGTTCATATATACTCATGTTACTTTATATTCAATTATTTGCAATTGTATTGTGGGACTAATGTGTGTGCTAAGATGTTTTCAAGACTTAGTCCCGGAGTTTGAATGATGACATGAAAAGGAAATGCAAAGGTGATAAAAGATTAACATGGCTCAAGACAAAGGAGTCATGCATTGCATTTCGAAAAGCTTCTGGAAGGATTTCAGTGGAAATCGGTATGACCGCATTTGGTAAGCGGTACTACCGATGTGCGGTAGTACCGGAGTTAATGTGGCGGAACTACCGCATAGTGGTATGACCGTATTTGGTAAGCGGTACTACTGATGTGCGGTAGTACCGGAGTTCATGTGGCGGTATGTAAATTCCAGAGAAGGTGTTTTTCTGTATTTCTCGAGCTTCTGGAAATCGGTAGTACCGCATCTGAGAAACGGTACTACCGGAGAGCGGTATTACCGGATGCTAGTTGGCGGTAATACCGCACTTGTCAGTAATGACTTGTTTAGAAGCATTTATGCAAGTATATCTTGTTAATTAATGTTAATGACATTGTGGGACTAACATTTTCCATGAGTTGGATGAATAGGTTATGTTCCAGGGTGATGAAGACTTTGGATGACATCATGAGTTGATCGTCATCAAGTCCAGGTTCAAGAAGATGATGCATCATGTGTTGATGCATATCATGATCTCGAAGAAGAGATGATCATGAGTTGATCATCAAGTCAAGAGAAGACTCATCATGTGTTGATTAAGGTCAAGTAAAAGATGCATCATGGGTTGATGCATGTCAAGACGATGACCCGGACTTGAAGTGAAGATGTGCGTCATCAAGCTTCAAGAAGATGGTCAAGGCAAATGTATGACTAGCTAGGGCTAAGGATGTGTTCCTAGTCTTTTACCGGTCTTGGTGTTTGGTTGGAAGGCCGGATTGCTAGTATAGGTTGCCGTACTATTAAGAGGGGTCTTGTCTAGTAGCTTGAGTCTCATCATGTGTTGATAGCTCAATCTTGCTTGCTCTAGCTCATCGTGGCATGATGCTATTATTTGCGAATGTGTTTTGCAAATAGTCGAGGCTCATGCATTTAATCCTTGTAACATGTGACTATACTTTGCAAATGTGTTTTGCAAATGATTGAAGTCCATGTACCTACTCCTTGTGGTATGATCTAAGTTTGCAAATGTGTTTTGCAAATGTTTAAGATTCATGTGTATTCCCTTGACATGGTCTAAGATTGCTTGTTGCTATTTCTTTGGACTTAGACCATGGTAGTGGCTCTTTTGAGTTGTACTTTTTGATTTGATCAAATGTGTTTGAGATCAATCAAATAGGTGGGTTGTGTAGCCCTCTGAATAAGCTTTCAATAGAGCCCAAGATCACTCAATTCCGACATCGGAGTCAAAAGTTATGACCTTTTTACTGAGTGTCGTCTGTACTAAAAATTTGACTGCGGTAGTACCGCTCTATAACTGCGGTAGTACCGCAGAAAGGTAGTACCGCCGTATAACTGCGATAGTACCGCACCAATGCTGTAACGGCTAGTTTTTGGCTGTTTCGACTCCAAACAGCTAGTTTTTGTTGTGGGGGCTATAAATACCCCCTTGGCCGGTTGAGAGGTAACCTTTGGCATCCCATTTCACCCACTTGAGCTAGTGTGAGCTTCTCCACTCAATTGTGCATGTGTTATACCTTGTGAGCAAAAGAGAGAGGTTCTAGTTGCATGTGTTGCAACTAGAATTGGATTGATCATTCAATTGTGCATGTGTTGCACTTGGTGAGAGTCAAGCAAGGGGTTTGGCTTATTACTCTTGGTGTTTACCGACACCTAGACGGCGTGAAGGCGTTGTGGTCCGGTGATCTTCTCAAGTGAAGCTTGTGAGAAGGCCCGGTTGTAACACCCCAGCTCCACAAGAGCCAAGAATGCTACTACAGTATCCTTACACAAAACTAAACTAAGGTAATTTACTAAATTTCGACAGAGTTTCCTTTGTATTTCTACATCACATGGGTTTCAATAGTTAAAAGGAGTTATAACGGCAATCGCAATATTCAAGATCAACTATGAATACTCAAGATCTTACTAATCGATTGAACAAATCCTCAAACTTCCAACTAGACTACTCTTCATTATTACAAATAATCCGATACGGTAACATAAACAGGTCAAATCTTTTATCAGTAGCTTATTTAATAAGGCATGATCCGAGAATTTAGGTTCATGACGAAGTGCGTGCAAAGCATAACGCTACTCCTCCCATGCATATGCGCTTGAACCGGTACCTAAAAACAACAAGTAAGCAAGAGTGAGTCCACAGACTCAGCAAGTACATAAATAAAAGACGCACAATTCAATCCATAACATCAACATCCATATATTGGAGATCAACAATAACACAACTCACATGCAAATGCAATGCTCAGGGTTCCTTTCTCTTTAACTTTCTTTGTGCATTACACCGGTAATGCAAAGTATGCAACCGCCGCCAAGATACCCATGCTCGCATGCGCGCACGCACAGGGACCAATTACCCAATACTCCGCAAGTATTGGGGACCTCATGCCCACACTCCACGAGTGTGGGGATCTCAAGCCTGTCTGTAACACCCTGGCTATTCGGAAGCCAAGATGTGACCTAAAACATCTAACATACATCCATAATGCAGAAGAATTTGAACTAAGTATTTCAACTAAAGACAGCATTAAATTAAACAGGACATGGTGAAGGTATCTTTCCTTCACCTTCTAAGTTATTTAATACTGATCATCAATAAAGAAGGTTCACATGCAGTAATAAATCAGCATCCATGTGGAGAAGGTATCCTTCCTTCACCAATTATAATTTAATTATTACAGTTCATCATTAACGAATGTAAGATAGAACTAAATTTAATCTTGAACATGAATAGGATGATGTGAACGAGTAGTGCGTGTCTACTCCTCCCAAGTGAGCCAACATCGGGGTTACCTAAAATAAACAAACAACGCAAGAGTGAGTCCATGACTCAAGAAGTACAAATGAAAGAGAAAGAACACATATACAAACAGACATCACCATTTAAGAATGCGAACCTTGCATCGAGTGAACACTTATGAAAACATGACATGAATGAATGTAATCAAGGATGGACTGCACATATGCATATACCGGTATAGTGAGTGACACACCCGTCGGTGTTCACTTAAGCCCGCACCTTAACAAAAGTGCGGGGATCCAAGTCCTATATGAAGAACGTTTCATATAGGTGTCCAAAGCTGCCCATACTGGAATTGATGGGTCTTACGTGCCCATACTTGGAATTGATGGGTCTTTCAATCCACTCCGTGGACGGACATGACAATGTCCAAATTTGCCCACATTGGAATGGTGGAACTTACAATCCACTCCCGTGGACATAACATGAATAAAAGGATGCATGATATGAACATGAACAGTGATAATACCATCTCTCAGATATACTCCACATAATGAAAGAACATAATCAATTCAGCATCTCGGTAACACAATATGTCACACTATATTCATGGAAACATTCACAATCACAAAGACTCAAAAGCAACAAAGTACTTGCCTTCGGCGTTGCGACGCGTTAGTGAACAACGATGGCGCTCCCAAACCCGTAGCCTCGTGGCCTAAACAATTAAGTAACCAAATAAGAACAACATAGAATCCAACCCGAATTAATAGTCTACAATACCCCCCTTGAACTCCCAAGGAATCGCCATAAAACCTAATTTTAAAAACAGGCTGCAACCCAAAAACGTGTCGGGACAGCAGCACGAAAATGACAGTAGTTAATGACGTGTGACTCGAAATGAGATGAGTCCAGATCCTACCTCATCTTAACGAACATATCTATAACATTCAAGTTGATGAGATTTCCCAATTCGGCCAATAAACTTCTCTAATAAAGAAAACAAAACAGCAGCACAGCTTCTGTCTGAACAAACAGGACAGCAATACTAAAACAACCATAACTTTTAATCTACAACTCCGAATTGAGCGTTCTTTAACAATCTGAAAAGGTTATGAAATTACCTACAATAAACTAGTTGGCACGACATTCAAATTTTGCCTTTAACAAAAAGTGGCACACGGGTCAAAACTAAAGATAGAAACTGACATACAATCTGGACAGACTGACATACAATCTGGACAGTCACATTGAAAAGTGCATAACTTTTGATCTATAAATCCAAATGAGGTGTTCTTTATCAATCCTGAAAGCTAGTGATATCACCTTCAAAATTTGTTATGGGCAAGACCTCTGAATCACCCTCTAACTAGGCCATAAATCAACCTATACAGAGACTGCTAATTCTCGTCAGGATTCTGGACAGCAGATAGTAAATCTATCATAACTTTTGACTCGTTCGTCGGATTTTAGTGTTCTTGGCGGCCACCGAAAGCTAAGAACAAGACCTACAAAACTCTAGGAGATCAAAATCCCTAATTCTGCCTTTAGGTACACGAAACAGGCCGTGCAAGGTTCTGGACAGAACAACTTTCTACTCGCAGCAAATCGATCTAAACAAAATATGATCCAAATAACTTCTACCACCAATCAACCGAAGAGGCTCGGGATTCGTTACCCTTGCTACCAGGAAGTCGATGGTTGATCCACGAAGATGTTCCCCGCCTTATTGATCAGCGACCTTCCAAAGATCCAATCCGTTCCTCGCGAGATGCCGGCAAAGGGAAGATCGGCACCACGGGGCAGCTCCAGGAGATGGGGACGTACCACCATGACCTTGGGCAGCAGCAAGGGAGGTGGAGGAGGGGCGGCTCCCTGCTGGAAGGTGGCGCAAGGTGGAGGGGGAGGAAGTGGCGGCTGCAGGGAGGGGAGAGGTGGGAGTGGGGAAGGAAATTAGGGTTTTTGGCCGCCCCCCTAAGGCCCCTTTGGCCGGCCACTATGTGGGCTTGGGCCCTACGGCTGCCCCCTCCTTGGCTCCAAGGCAGCTCCCCTTGGCCCACAAGGCCTCCTCTCGGGGCCTGCTGGCCAAAGGCCTAGGCCCAAAACTAGAAGAACCGACGAAACGCCAAATTTTCTATTTCTAAGTTTGAATTCGAACCGAAATCTTTCTAAACGAAAATGGGGTATTACATTCTACCCCCCTTAAATAGGATTCGACCTCGAATCCTCACACAGCTCTACGCGAAAGGACAACCCCAACTAAGAACTAACAACGGTAAACAGATACCCGTTGCGACCAAAACCGGTTAACGCTCACCCCAAGCGAATATCCAACTCTCAAGTCACCTCTCTCTCAGATTGAGAACCACAACACAAAGACATGAAAAGACGAAAGTACTAACACTCAACCCTACATCTTCAGGTACACTCATCGGACAAGACTCGAAGGTAAGATCTTACTCGATGGTCAACATTGTTAACGAATAACAAACTCGGATCTCTCGGTACTCACTCACACCAAAAGAAACCAAAAGTGAGTACAACGCGTAGGAACCCGAGACGGTCTTAGCGAAACGACAGCTATCGAAAACAACCCAATGAACCTGGGGTTAACCTTCCCATTGATGCCGAACCGCACAACATGCACATTAGAACACGGAACTCTTGTTCCACCTCTCAATTGAACTCTTCACTGAAAACAAGGATCACCTCCTTTAACCGGAAACATACAATCAAATTCTTTTTAAGCAAACTCTTTTACCGGCAAAACACATCTGAATAAGAAAGATTCACATCACAACTATACGTTACCAACTGAGTACTAAAGAGTAAAATCCAGAAATCAGAGTTTCATCAAGAAAACCTTTCCACTTTCCAAGTGGCAATTTGCGAAAAACGTCACGAAAGCCAAAGGGGAGATCACTTGAATGCTCAAACCAAATACTTCCTTTGTTTTGCCTGAATTGGAAAGAAGCAAACATGCCAACACAACACCAACTCACAATGCGAAGACACGATCCAACAACATAAAGCTCAAATGAGTAACAAGAAAACGCTTCAATACCCAAGGAAACATCCTTTTCTCAATTCCTCTTTAGGAATAAAATTTCTCTCGGACATTGGAATTAATTCATCGCATACCACAGGGCTCAAACCTCTTAATTTAACATCCTCAAATTAGGCTTAAACCGAAATACATCATCCACACCTTTGTGGAGAGACTCTATTGATTCCATCAACACTGGACCACTCCTTCAATCGATGACATTAATTTGATAGAAGGCACCAAAGCCCTCAAAACCCATGCAATCTCATCACCTCCAACTTTCAAGAATATCACATCGAATTTTCAAGACACCCGCTCATGAACTACATCAAAGGGTTCTATCGATAATCATTCCACTACTCGAATACTCCGCTTTTCTATCTCCTCTACACACCAATCTTTGGGTGACCAAAAGTTTAGCATGAAAACGGAAAGCCTAAATTTAACCTCCGAGACCTCTACAACGAATTCCTCTTATAACAAATAGTGAAATCATCGGATTAAATCTCTATGATCCCGAATTCCGACATACTCACTCATTGACATCATCAGAATCACTCATACCACATCGCGATACTTTCAATAGTGTTACTGTATAAAATTGATTACGATTTCCATACATTTGATAATCCCCAACCTTTCAACATGAACCAAGGTTCTGGAACTACACTATACCATAGGTCCTACTTAGTCGAACAATATACGATTTTACCTCGAAACCAAACATTCCATCTGAATCAACTTCCTCCAAGAGATTCGGTCAAAACCAACTCATCTTCTATTACTACTCCAATAGTGGGTAGCAAAACTCACCCCTACAATCACTTAACCGCCACCAAACAAATAACAACTTACGAGTTGTAAAACTTACAAAGACAAAACGGTTGATCCTTTCTCAAAAGAAAGAGGCGAATAAGAACAAATTTCACCACACAGAAATCATATCGCTCACAATGAGCACAAAACCAAAAGAAATAACTGTAATAAAGATCCGGAAAACGAAAGTTGAGTTCACAATGAGGGCACGCATCCTCGAAAAGGGAATAGCAAATAACCACTAATAAGAAAAAATGATATTGCGATTGAAACTCGACAACTCTTGAGTGAAAAGAGTAAAAAGTTCATGAACAATTCGAATAACTACAAGTTACAAAACTTGACTCAAATTCTCAAATATTCCTACTGCACTCTTTCCCTTAACACTAAATTAATTCTTTGACTAACATCGCTTTGCCACAACGCACAAGATAAGATCTTTAGTCCAAACCACAAGGACTAATTAAGAACCAATGAAATTCTTCAATACGTCATATTTGTTGAAATGTTCAACTACACAAGAAACATGAGATCCAAATAATCTCACCACCAAACTCAAACATTTCCAATTACAGATTTCGCAAACGCAAGTAGATTATTCTCCTCTTAAAGGAACCAACATAACTTCTTTGATTGCAACCTCACGCTGCCAACTCGGACAAAGAGCCTTTAAAATTAAATCACACAAATCTCTTAAGAAGCAACAGACAATCCAATACCTTCATTTATTTAAAATAATTTCAGCTACGGATGATTCATGGGCTCAAAGAAAATATCACGAAAGCTAAACTTGAATTATTCTCATCTGAACGATATCACCAAAGGTGATCAAATTACTATGGGTATTAACATCAATTTCATAACAACAATTAGAAAACACTTCAAAAGACCCACGTGAAAAGAATGAATTGATTCTTTCTCAAAAGAAGAGACAAATGGAAACGATTTTCACCAACTAGAAAACTCATCCACCACTCGCACTGAACATGGGACCAAGAGAAGAAACCAATTAAGCAATGAACTCACAGAACATAAGTGGAGTCCACAGTTGAACGCATAAGCCTCACAAGAATAGAATATCGAACCTTAACAGAGAAGAACAAATAAGTATTCAAAATCGAAGCACTTGCATCACTGAAGAACCATTGCAACTTTGAAACACATCGTTACTCGATAAACTTCATTTACCACATAAAGCCTGAACCCCCAAAAGATCATGAATACAAATCTTGAAATTTGATCATTTAGAGAATATCACCATGGGTGATCAAATTACCACGAGAATTAACCTCATTCTCACATTTTGACGATTTAATAACATCGACAACATACACTAGTACCAAGAATCATCAAACTTTATTACTCCATCCTAAAACTTCCCAAAGGGAATACAAACCACAAGGTTGAAACAAATTTATTATAACAAGATTATGCTAAGCAATATCAATATCACAAGGCACGATAGCAAAGACTACTTACGAAATTAATCTACTCAACTATTGGTGTTGCTTAGCACCTTCTTCGGCGCTCATTAACAATCGATGATGGTATTAATCATGTGTGTACATACAGTACTAATTCCATTTGCAATCACATAACCATATGTAAACATAGATTCATATTTCACCTTTGTTCAGAAATCATTTCAAAACATGATTAAAGATTCACTAACATAATTTTCTATAAACAAGGTTTCATGAATCGATACACCAGCACCCATCTGGTCCTTCATACAAGTTTCAACAATTTTAACATACTAGGAAGTAGATAAATCTAGCTCTTATGTAAGATCTATAGGTTCTGAATGGATATGGACAGTCTTTATTTAACATACACCATGAATCAATTACAAAGATATTTCAATTTAATCAATTTCACTTTCATGGATGGTAGTTAAGAATAATTGATTTGCACCATGCTAATAACCCAACTTGGTAACTCATATCGTAACAATTTATTCGTTTAGTTATAACTTCTCATTTTAAGCATGGCAAGACATCACAAAAGGATTCTTATAACTTCTCATTTTAAGCATGGCAAGACATCACAAAAGGATTCTTATAACTTCTCATTTTAAGCATGGCAAGACATCACAAAAGGATTCTAACACCTTACTACAGCAAAAGAGAGACTTCAAACCTCAACGCTCGAAGTAATCCAAAAGAAACGCATAAAGCCAAAGCTTTCCCATGCAAACGAACTTACAGCGGAAAACTCTCACTAACCAAGTCACAAACGAGTAAATGAGTCATTCTTTTCAATGAGAAAGAAGGAGCAACCATGAAAACATCAATCTTGCCAATTGACAACGACCACAAGTGGTAAAAGCAACTCAACAGTTGAAAAGCAATATTTGTTTCAGAGAACCAAGAGGATCTATTGAAAACCATAAACTATCATGAACCACAAACCGGAGAAATTCATCAACCACCACAGACAAGAATTGGCAAATTCAGAAATCAAGAAAGAGAATAACTTTCTAAAGCAACTCACGCTTAACACCAAACTATGGTACTGGGTAACTACTCCTCTAACCACGTCTCGCGAACGGTGGTGTAACTCGTGAATCCCGAGTAACAACCACGACCTCCACTTCGATCATTCGCTTACAACACGCTTCACCAAAATACTCAATTATGAATATACAGGATCATCTCATGACAATCATAGAATTAGTTCATAGATATTGAATATCATAGCGATCATATATTACTAACAAGGATGATAGTACGTACAATTCAACAATTGCTCAACAAAATGAAACATAATAACGATATATTGCGGAAGCAATGGTAATTTTCAACCCCACCCATCGTACACGATGTGTCATTTTAATAACTTAATTACCACGGACCTAAAGCCCGCTCGATACCAACTGTAACACCACGGCTATTCGAAGCCAAGATGTCACCTAAAACATCTAACATACATCCATAATGCGTAAGAATTTGAACTAAGTATTTCAACTAAAGACATCATTAAATTAAACAGACATGGTGAAGGTATCCTTCCTTCACCTTCTAAGTTATTTAATACGATCATCAATAAAGAAGGTTCACGTGCATAATAAATCAACATCCATGTGGAGAAGGTATCCTTCCTTCACCAATTATAATTTAATTATTACAGTTCATCATTAACGAATGTAAGATAGAACTAAATTTAATCTTGAACATGAATAGGATGATGTGAACGAGTAGTGCGTGTCTACTCCTCCCAAGTGAGCCAACATCGGGGTTACTTAAAATAAACAAACAACGCAAGAGTGAGTCCATGACTCAAATAAGTACAAATGAAAGAGAAAGAACACATATACAAACAGACATCACCATTTAAGAATGCGAACCTTGCATCGAGTGAACACTTATGAAAACATGACATGAATGAATGTAATCAGGATGGACTGCACACATGCATATACCGGTATAGTGAGTGACACACCCGTCGGTGTTCACTTAAGCCCGCACCTTAACAAAAGTGCGGGATCCAAGTCCTATATGAAGAACGTTTCATATAGGTGTCCAAAGCTGCCCATACTGGAATTGATGGGTCTTACGTGCCCATACCGAATTGATGGGTCTTTCAATCCACTCCGTGGACGGGACATGACAATGTCCAAATTTGCCCACATTGGAATGGTGGAACTTACAATCCACTCCGTGGACATAACATGAATAAAAGGATGCATGATATGAACATGAACAGTGATAATACCATCTCTCAAGATATACTCCACATAATGAAAGAACATAATCAATTCAGATCTCGGTAACACAATATGTCACACTATATTCATGGAAACATTCACAATCACAAAGACTCAAAAGCAACAAAGTACTTGCCTTCGCGTTGCGACGCGTTAGCGTGCAACGATGGCGCTCCCAAACCCGTAGCCTCGTGGCCTAAACAATTAAGTAACCGAAATAAGAACAACATAGAATCCAACCCGAATTAATAGTCTACAATACCCCTTGAACTCCCAAGGAATCGCCATAAAACCTAATCTGAAAAACAGGTCGCAACCCAAAACGTGTCGGGACAGCAGCACGAAAATGACAGTAGTTAATGACGTGGGACTCGAAATGAGATGAGTCCAGATCCTACCTCATCTTAACGAACATATCTATAACATTCAAGTTGATGAGATTTCCCAATTCGGCCAATAAACTTCTCTAATAAAGAAAACAAAACAGCAGCACAGCTTCTGTCTGAACAAACAGGACAGCAATACTAAAACAACCATAACTTTTAATCTACAACTCCGAATTGAGCGTTCTTTAACAATCTGAAAAGGTTATGAAATTACCTACAATAAACTAGTTGGCACGACATTCAAATTTTGCCTTTAACAAAAAGTGGCACACGGGTCAAAACTAAAGATAGAAACTGACATACAATCTGGACAGACTGACATACAATCTGGACAGTCAAATTGAAAAGTGCATAACTTTTGATCTATAAATCCAAATGAGGTGTTCTTTATCAATCCTGAAATCTAGTGATATCACCTTCAAAATTTGTTATGGGCAAGACCTCTGAATCACCCTCTAACTAGGCCATAAATCAACCTATACAGAGACTGCTAATTCTCGTCAGGATTCTGGACAGCAGATAGTAAATCTATCATAACTTTTGACTCGTTCGTCGGATTTTAGTGTTCTTGGTGGCCACCGAAAGCTAAGAACAAGACCTACAAAACTCTAGGAGATCAAAATCCCTAATTCTGCCTTTAGGTACACGAAACAGGCCGCGCAAGGTTTTGGACAGAACAACTTTCTACTCGCAGCAAATCGATCTAAACAAAATATGATCCAAATAACTTCTACCACCAATCAACCGAAGAGGCTCGGGATTCGTTACCCTTGCTGCAACCAGGAAGTCGATGGTTGATCCACGAAGATGTTCCCGCCTTATTGATCAGCGACCTTCCAAAGATCCAATCCGTTCTCGCGAGATGCCGGCAAAGGAAGATCGGCACCACGGGCAGCTCCAGGAGATGGGGACGTACCACCATGACCTTGGGCAGCAGCAAGGGAGGTGGAGGAGGGGCGCTCCTCGCTGGAAGGTGGCGCAAGGTGGAGGGGAGGAAGTGGCGGCGCAGGAGGGGAGAGGTGGGAGTGGGGAGGAAATTAGGGTTTTTGGCCGCCCCCCTAAGGCCCCTTTGGCCGGCCACTAGGTGGGCTTGGGCCCTACGGCTGCCCCCTCCTTGGCTCCAAGGCAGCTCCCCTTGGCCCACAAGGCCTCCTCTCGGGGCCTGCTGGCCAAAGGCCTAGGCCCAAAACTAGAAGAACCGACGAAACGCCAAATTTTCTATTTCTAAGTTTGAATTCGAACCGAAATCTTTCTAAACGAAAATGGGGTATTACACTGTCACGTTCATGACGGGGACCGCAAAGATGTGCATGCTTGGTCATCACAAGACCAGGCCTCAACATGATATGAAAATGCATATGCACCATCTCTTTTCAACATCAAGCACCAATGGTGGTAACAACATTCATGAATAAAGGCAATAACAACATTCTTGAATTAAGGCGATAACAACATTCATGAATAAAGGCAATAACAACTTTCATGAATAAAGCATACCCATAGTTTGAACATTCACCATTCTGATTATGCACACTTATCAACAGCCACACGACATTAACAAGCATCAAACCCGCATTCACGTCCAAGCAATCACAAATAAGGATCAAACGATGCACTTGCCTCAACCGTGCGGGAACGAAGGACGCGTAGAGGGTGCCGCCTCCGGAACCAGTTTCCCACCTAAACATTCAATTAAGAAATGCTAAGACAGCAATAGAGGACCGCTCAAACCATAAAAGTAAACACGGACTCACAAAAGTTCCTTTAGCGCGAACCCACCCCAACTTCTAGATGTCGCTTGTCCCCATGTGGACAGTCATGTTCTAAAATTCATATCGTTTCGTACAGGGATCCAAATTAGGTGTTCTTGGACTTCATTGAAAGGTTATCAAATTTTCCAACTAAACCTAGTTGGTGAACCTCCTGATTCGCCATATAAAATCACTTTTAAGCTGTTTAACAAAACATCGATTTCACGTCGACTTTCGGATAGATCACTAAAACTAACATAACTTTTAGCTCGTTCATCCAAATTTCACGTTCTTGTGCTTCCCTGAAAGCTACGATAATTATCTACAACTTTCGTTATACTGCGATCCTCTAATTCTCTCTTTAACTTATCGCAAGTCAGATTACTAAAACCTGTCAAAATGCTAACAGATTCGCAGAACAGTCACACTAAATAATTCCTAACTTCTGCTACAGAGGTCCAAATAATATGATCTAGCACTTCATCGAAAGCTATTGACGACCTCTACAACTCTCTAGGAGAAGCCCAAGACTGAATCCGCACTTAACTACATCAAAACGTCCGTATAACGCGATCTGTCCTGAGGAGACAGAAATACCGACATTGGTACAACAATCAAAAAATGCATCTACTCGGGGGAAAACGGGTATTGCCCTTGACGAAACACCACCGGACGTGAAGAACTCCCAGCGCAGGCCACGATCTCTCCCTCCCCCTCTCCTCTACTTCTTCTTCTCCTTCTTCTTGGCCAAACGATCTCCCGGGCGATCCTCCCTCTCGCTCGACACCGGCAACGGGAAGCACTTCCTTGGCCAGCAGAGGGGAGGACCAGCAGTGGCGTGGGAGGGCGGGACGGCGCAGGGGAAGAGGAGGTGGGGCGGCAAAGGGGGAGGAAGGAGGAGGTGCGGCCAAAAGGTGGATGGAGGGGCGGCTAGGGGTTGGGGAGAAGTGGCGCCTCCCCTTGGTCGGCCACCCATGAGGCCTCATGGGCCGAGGCCCGTGCCCAGTTGCTGCACAAACGCTGATTTCCCCTCTCTAATCAAGCGAAATTAATCATTTTCTATTTGGTCCTTTGTCAATTCGTATAACTCTCCCGATTATTTATTCTCTCCCGCTAATTCCTTTCGTATACTTTTGGGGTATTACATTCTACCCTTAAACCGAATTCGTCCTCGATTCTAACCATGCTTACGCCAAAGTATAATCACAGCTAAAACTTACCAACAATACCACATGCCTACTGTGAGTAACTCCAGATATTGCATGCGCATGCGAGACACCAATTCACTAGTCGCTTCACTCTCGGACTTATGGGACCACATCACCTTGGTGGATATCCAAAACTAACGTCTTGCACCTCAACACTAGTCTTGACTTTTACTGGTACACTTAACACACAGGGCTCAGAGGTAAGGTTTTACTCGATGGCCAACAGCTCTAACAAAATCTCAAGCTCCCGATCTCAGGTGTTCTATCAGCACCGAAAAGTATAAGACACTGCGTACTCCTCGCAAGTACTCGAGACGGTACTAGCGATACGCCAATCTACAAATTCCCATGACTGAGGAACTTATCCGACACACCTTTGGTTACACTTACTTTTTGTTACCGAAGTACACCGTCAGCACAAAATACATGGAACTCTTGTTCCAACACTCAGCCGATCACTTTATCTACGCAAGCAGCATCTCCTTTAACAAGGGACGCACAAAGAACTCGCCTATCGACTCACTAATCCGAAAAACTCAATCGAAAAACAAAGGAGTCAAAATGCGTCCAACCCAAAGTCATCTTCTCTTAGAAAAGCCCAACCAAAAAAACAATGGATTTACCACGAAATCTTTTCCATTTTCCAAATAGGCAGTTTAGAAATAAATACCACACAAGCCAAAAGCGAAATCAATCGAAAGACCAGTTTAACCTTTTTTTTTTAACTGAAAGGAATCACAAATACCGGCAAGAACCAACTCAATTTGTAATTGACATCCGTCATAACCACATAGTTCAAGTAAGAACTAAGAAAACATCTCACTATCCAAGATCGCACCCTTTACCACAATCTTTCTTTTAAGAATTTTACTTTCTCTTAGACCATAGGATCCCAAATCATCGCATAACACATTAACTCATTTCTCTTAGATTGGCAACCTCAAATCTATGCTCTACCGAACACAAAGTCCACACTTATGCAGGGAGATTCTTCCAATCCACAATATCGTACTCTAGCCAACTTCCCTACCGAATGAATTACTTGTCAATATAATTTCCAACACAACTCAATATAGATTTCACCCACCGTCACATCCCTTAATCCGTTAAGGATGAACAATTTGAAATTCACATCACACACTCTCATATACTAGCCTCAAAGGATACTATCAATGATCATCCCACTACTCGGAATCCACTCTTATTCTACCACTTCTACACATAATCATTAGCATCCAAGGTTCTAACCTAAGAATGCAAAGCCCAAAACCAACCTCGAAGTCTCCTACAATGAATTTCTGGTATGATTCATAGGAAATCCTCAAATTCGTTTACTAAAATTTCACATAGCTCCACAATAACCTCAATCATTAACATCCACGTTTCTCACTAATGGAGTAACCGTCCCAAGGCGATTTATTTCACAGGTCTTAGACCTTCTCTAATCCATACCAATCCAATTCAGTTACACAACCGCAATATACCCGTTCACAAAACCCTAACTGATTGACCAAGATTCAAACATACCCAATCACTAACGCCGAGAAATAAATATATCCTTTGACCAAGACATCCTTAGAAATAATTTAACTCCCATAGGGTTACTTACTGAGGCCGAGTAATGCTTGACAAAAGCTCAACAATTCCTGCTATCCCACTAATTAGCATGACACTGAGGTTCCTCCACACCGCTACACTCATTAAACTTCACCACCACAACACTTCTGCACAATCATACTAAGTATCCAATTGCGATATTCTGATAAGTTTGTCAGGAGTCCATAATTTCGATAATCCCAATATTCCAACATGGACAAAGGTTACTGGATCATAACTCGTCATAGGTTCCACTAATTGTAATACTAATCATTTTTATGTCATCGACAACTTTCCATTTAAATAGAATTCTCTCCGGGTGTTGTAAATCGAAACCAATTCACTTTATACTGCTCTTCAAATGGATTGGTTCCCGAAAAATCTCAGCAAATTCCAAATACTTGACCACCTCCAACCAATCACCATAATACTCTTTATAACACTAAGCAACACAACTTGGTTAATAACTTAAAAGGAAGAAATAAAAAGATACAAGGTTCAACGCACAAGAAATCGTGGCTCCTCGAAGTAAGCACGAGACCAATAGAAACAATCAAATAGTAGTGATCTCAGAAAACAAAATACGAGTCCACAGTCGAGGGCACAAGTCCCACATGAAGAATTTTTTTTCCACCTCCATAAATCTTAATAACACATTGCTAAGCAATCCCAAAAACTCTTAAGTCTTTGATTACAACATTACTTGCCAAACCAAACAAGAGATGCCTTTAATACCAAATCACATTCATCACTTCAGAACCAAACAGAACCTTTCCATATGTCATATTGCTCAACTAATTTCATCTACTACATAAATCATGAACCCCAAAAGATCACGAATTCAAAACTCCAAACATTTCATTTAACCGTCATTAAAACAATCAACTTACTTTCTCTCTAGAAGAATCACCACCACTCCAACGCGTCACAATCTCCTGTAGACCTTATTAGTAACATCAAGAATAATTCACTCTTAACAAGGTTCGTTATCATCAACCCTTCCTTTATAAAATCCCCAAAAGCTGACCAAACTGTTACATATCACTTTATCATCTCATCCTCAAATGAGAGTACACCAAATTCTTATAACCTCACTACAGCAACCACTTTTTTAGAGGGAATCTACTACAAAATTTAAAATATTACACCAAAACCCTTTCATCAAAGACATACTATTATCCGACAATTTCACCATCACACAAACACAAGTCACCTATTAAATCCCATCCTAAACCATTGATGATTATTCAACCTTAGACGAAATTGATGGTCCTTTCTCTATTTGCCTTCTCACGAGCAAAAATAAAATCATCAAATAGCCAATTAAAGATAATTACATATTATCATCTATTAAGACAACGATCAAACACATCCTTATATTTCCCTTCCTACATAGTTAGATTAATCCATTGAAATCAAATAATCTAACAAGTTTAGTAAACTAAACAACTCTAATGATCAACCTTTTCATCAAAGTTCCACATTTTTTAATAACTCTATTGATTCCAATTAGGTTTAGCCATACCCTTAATCACCGCTCAACAAGAACTACTATATGGCACCATCAAATTAATCAACTTTCCTTCCAGTGATCTTAGTTAGGATCGATTATACACCACACCACAGACCTAACCCGATAATCCATACCTTTTCCATTAATTGCTTTGATTATAACCTCTCGCTTAACCAAGCCATAACACTACTAAAGGGTTTAACAACTTCTTCCATAAAAAGAACCATCAAGCTTCAACACTCCAAATACTCAAGAGAGATACATTGAGTCAAAGCCTCCACGTACTACAGGACTTGCAAAAGGAAACTTTCATTATCCAAATCATCCAATAAATAAATAGGTCATGTTTTCCAGTAAGAAAGACGAAACCCCAATACAAAAGTCAGTATTGACAACTAACCAAGTCCACCAGCCACAAGAATAACTCAACAATAGGAAAAACAATAATTGCTTTAAGGGACAAGTTAAGCCAATAGAAACCTAATTCAAAGCAACCCATCAACCGGATGAACTAATACCCAAGAGAAACTCATCAATCACAACCGGATAAGAGTTGACCAAATCAAATTTCAAGGAGAGAACAACTCTTCTAAATATATATACTTGCTATCAACGCTCAGTATCACGATCTCCTGGTAACCACTTCCCTATTCTCATATCGCGAACGGTGGTGTAACTGTAAAACCTGGCCACAACCACGACTTCAACCTCTCAACAAGGGTTATATCCACACATAATAATTATATAATCCATTAATGAGCAATCATACTCAATTCATACCAAAATCATCAATACGATATAACGGAAATGAAAATGCAATGATATGCCCATTCCCATTCTACTGCACACCAAAGTGTCAAATTTTTAAAGTTCATTAACCATTACGAATTTTAGCAATTTAAGTTGCCTAAGTTGTAAATCCAGTACCACGGACCTCATCGCTCGCTCCGATACCAATCAGAATACCCCACTCCACAAGAGCCAAGAATGCTACTACAGATATCCTTACACAAAACTAAACTAAGGTAATTTACTAAATTTCACAGAGTTTCCTTTGTATTTCTACATCACATGGGTTTCAACAGCTTAAAAAGGAGTTATAACGGCATCGCAATATTCAAGATCAACTATAAATACTCAAGATCTTACTAATCGACTGAACAAATCCTCAAACTTCCAACTAGACTACTCTTCATTATTACAAATAATCCGATACGGTAACATAAACAGGTCAAATCTTTTATCAGTAGCTTATTTAATAAGGCATGATCCGAGAATTTAGGTTCATGACAGTGTGCGTGCAAAGCATAACGCTACTCCCTCCCATGCATACTGCGCTTGAACTGGGTACCTAAAAACAACAAGTAAGCAAGAGTGAGTCCACAGACTCAGCAAGTACATAAATGAAAGACACATAATTCAATCCATAACATCAACATCCATATATAGGAGATCAACAATAACACAACTCACATGCAAATGCAATGCTCAGGGTTCCTTTCTCTTTAACTTTCTTTGTGCATTACACTGTAATGCAAAGTATGCAACCGTCGCCGATACCATGCATGCTCATGCGCCACATGTGGACCAATTGCCCAATACTCCGCAAGTATTGGGGACCTCATGCCCACACTCCACGAGTGTGGGGATCTCAAGCTTTGTCACGTTCATGACGGGACCTCAAAGATGTGCACGCTGGTCATCACAAGACCAGGCCTCAACATGATATAAAAATGCATATGCACCATCTCTTTTCAACATCAAGCACCAATGGTGGTAACAACATTCATGAATAAAGGCAATAACAACATTCTTGAATTAAGGCGATAACAACATTCATGAATAAAGGCAATAACAACTTTCATGAATAAAGCATACCCATAGTTTGAACATTCACCATTCTGATTATGCACACTTATCAACAGCCACACGACATTAACAAGCATCAAACCCGCATTCACGTCCAAGCAATCACAAATAAGGATCAAACGATGCACTTGCCTCAACCGTGCGGGAACGAAGGACGCGTAGAGGGTGCCGCCTCCGGAACCAGTTTCCCACCTATACATTCAATTAAGAAATGCTAAGACAGCAATAGAGGACCACTCAAACCATAAAAGTAAACACCGACTCACAAAAGTTCCTTTAGCGCGAACCCAGCCCCAACTTCTAGATGTCGCTTTGTCCCCCATGTGGACAGTCATGTTCTAAAATTCATATCTTTTCGTACAGGGATCCAAATTAGGTGTTCTTGGACTTCATTGAAAGGTTATCAAATTTTCCAACTAAACCTAGTTGGTGAACCTCCCTGATTCGGCCATATAAAATCACTTTTAAGCTGTTTAACAAAACATCGATTTCACGTCAGACTTTCTGGACAGATCACTAAAACTAACATAACTTTTAGCTCGTTCATCCAAATTTCACGTTCTTGTACTTCCTGAAAGCGACGACAATTATCTACAACTTTCGTTATACTGAGATCCTCTAATTATCTCCTTAACTTATCGCACAAGTCAGATTACTAAAACCTGTCAAAATGCTAACAGATTCGCAGAACAGTCACACTAAATAATTCCTAACTTCTGCTACAGAGGTCCAAATAATATGATCTAGCACTTCATCGAAAGCTATTGACGACCTCTACAACTCTCTAGGAGAAGCCCAAGACTGAATCCGCACTTAACTACATCAAAACGTCCGTATAACGCGATCTGTCCTGAGGAGACAGAAATACCGACATTGCTACAACAATCAAAAGATGCATCTACTCGGGGGAAAACGGGTATTGCCCTTGACGAAACACCGTCGGACGTGAAGAACTCCCAGCGCAGGCCACGATCTCTCCCTCCCCCTCTCCTCTACTTCTTCTTCTCCTTCTTCTTGGCCAAACGATCTCCCGGGCGATCCTCCCTCTTCCTCTCGACACCGGCAACGGGGAAGCACTTCCTTGGCCAGCAGTAGGGGAGGACCAGCAGGGGGTGGCGTGGGAGGGCAGGGACGGCGCAGGGGGAAGAGGAGGTGGGGCGGCCAAAGGGGGAGGAAGGAGGAGGGGTGCGGCCAAAAGGTGGATGGAGGGGGCGGCTAGGGTTTGGGGGAGAAGTGGCGCCTCCCCCCCTTGGCCGGCCACCCATGAGGCCTCATGGGCCGAGGCCCAGGCCCAGGTTGCCATACAAACGCTGATTTCCCCCTCTCTAACTGCGAAATTAATCATTTTCTATTTGGTCCTTTGTCAATTCAGATAACTCTCTCCCGATTATTTATTCTCTCCCTGTTAATTCCTTCAGATACTTTTGGGGTATTACATTCTACCCCTTTAAACCGAATTCGCCTCGAATTCTAACCATGCTTACGCCAAAGTATAATCACAACTAAAACTTACCAACAATACCACATGCCTACCGTGAGTAACTCCGCATATTGCATGCGCATGCGAGACACCAATTCACTAGTCGCTTCACTCTCGGACTTATGGGACCACATCACCTTGATGGATATCCAAAACTAACGCCTTGCACCTCAACACTAGTCTTGACTTTTCTCGGTACACTTAACACACAGGCTCAGAGGTAAGGTTTTACTCGATGGCCAACACTCTAACAAAATCTCAAGCTCCGATCTCGTGTGTTCTATCAAGACCGAAAGTATAAGACATCACAGACTCCTCGCAAGTACTCGAGACGGTACTAGCGATACGCCAATCTACAAATTCCCATGACCGAGGAACTTATCCGACACACCTTTGGTTACACTTACTTTTTGTTACCAAGTACACCACAAGACAAAATACATGGAACTCTTGTTCCAACACTCACCGATCACTTTATCTACGCAGCAAAGATCTCCTTTAACAAGGGACGCACAAAGAACTCGCCATCGACTCACTAATCCAAAAACTCAATCGAAAAACAAAGGAGTCAAAATGCGCCCAACCCAAAGTCATCTTCTCTAGAAAAGCCCAACCAAAAACAATGGATTTACCACGAAATCTTTTCCATTTTCCAAATAGGCGCTTTAGAAATAAATACCACACAAGCCAAAAGCGAAATCAATCAAAACCGCTTTAACCTTTTTTTAATCGAAAGGAATCACACATACCGCCAAAGGGGAGGAAGGAGGAGGTGCGCCAAAAG
This sequence comes from Ampelocalamus luodianensis, assembly GCA_036346255.1. Classification (NCBI taxonomy): domain Eukaryota; kingdom Viridiplantae; phylum Streptophyta; class Magnoliopsida; order Poales; family Poaceae; genus Ampelocalamus; species Ampelocalamus luodianensis. Next base: position 49,083,861 of record CM070618.1, on the reverse strand, counting down.
GTGGATGGAGGCGGCTAGGGTTTGGGGAGAAGTGGCGCCCCACCTTGGCCGGCCACCCATGAGGCCTCATGGGCCGAGGCCCAGCCCTTCAGACAAACGCTGATTTCCCTCTCTAATCTGAAATTAATCATTTTCTATTTGGTCCTTCGTCAATTCAGATAACTCTCCCCCGATTATTTATTCTCTCCCGGTTAATTCCTTTCGTATACTTTTGGGGTATTAAACCGGTGTTTGTGAGTGGCTTGGTGCTCGCCATCTCCGGAGTGGAGTAAGAGCAACCCTAGTGGAGCGAGGTGTTGATACCTCGGAGGAAGGCTTAATTTGTGGAGCCGGCCCAATTGGTTTGGGTTTCCCTCAACGTGGACTAGGGGAGACCGGCAAGTCTCCGAACACCACGGTAAAACATCGACGTGTCTTTGTGGTGTGATCTCTATTGCCTTACTATTGCATTTACATTCATTGTGTATGAATGCTTGCTTTACATTGTGCAATTTATATACCTTGTATTAAATTACTTATTCATTGTGTATGATTGCAATAGTATCATTTACATTGCTTAAATTGAATTGCTTACAAGTCCATGCTTGATTGATTATTATCAATAGACTTGTATTGTTGGTGCACTTAGTTGAACCTAGTTGATTTAGGCTTTAATTGTGCAAAACCGTATTGTTATAAGCTTCCGCATTAGAAATCGGTTTTAGCGCATAGAAGTTTTAAAACGCCTATTCACCCCCTCTAGTCGGCCTCCTCGATCTGACAAGTGGTATCAGAGCTTGGTCTCTCATTTATTAGACTTAACCGTCTAGAGAGTAAAGGTGGCGACTAGTGATATAGTGCACCTCGGTGAGACACCTCAATTTGTTGGCACAAATTATGCTCATTGAAAAATCCGCATGTCATATTATTTTAAGGCCATGGGCCAAAATATATGGCTGATTGTAGATGTAGGCTTTTCTCCTCCATTAGATCATCTTGCTCCAACAATTGAGGAAGAGAAATGCTTACATCTCGACGCTCAAGCAATTAACGTTTTATTTAGTGCTTTGAGTGTAGATGTGTTCAATGAAGTATGCGATCTCAAGAATGCTCATGAGATGTGGACACAATTACAATGCCATTATGAAATGTCCACTTCCACAAGTGTTGATTGCATACAAGAATGGATGTCGGGAGAAGAATGCTCAACTTCTAGCTCCGACGATGATGAGACATCAACTCCATCAAGATCGCCTCATTGCTTTATGGCTAAAGGTAAAAAGGAGGTAAAGACTTTGAGCCATCTTACGATGAGTTGATGGATATGCTAGAAGATTTAAATGAATATATTGGAAAATGAAGATGAGATTCAAGGATTTAATGAAAGAGCATATCTCCTTCAAAATAATTATGATATGCTAAAAGAAGAACATGAATCTATTATTCTCAAAGAAGCCACTAGCTCTAGTGTAGATATTGGCATTACATGTAATTTAATAGATGATTTGCCATGCATAGCTCCTATTTCTTGCAATTCATCTAAAGTCAATATATCCACTTCATGTGATGATTTAATTGATATGCCTTGTTGGTCTAGTGAAAATATTTTTATTTCCTCTATGTCTTGTGAGACTAACCTTGTAGAGGAAAACAAAAGCTCAAGGCCCAAGTCTCGAATTTGAGAAATAACTTGGATAGAAGCTACAGGAAAAGCCACTCTTGATGATATCTTAAGCAAGCAACAAAGATTAAATGACAAGAGTGGAATTGGCTTCACTCCGTGAAGAAAAGGGAGAATAGCAAGACAAGGCACAATGCAAGACACACGAAGAATGTCAAGTGTTTTGATTGTCATCAAAAGGGTCACCTTTCCTCCATATGCCATAACAAGGAAGATTACAAGAGAGGATTTGGCTTCATTGCCAAGAAAAAGGTGAAGAACATCCTAAAGCAAAAAGGAAAGAAATACACAAATATCAAATGCTTTGGATGTTATGAGAAGGGACACATTGCCTCGGTGTGCCCAAATCAAAAGAATGTCAAGCCATGACATTCAATGAAGAGGCAAGCCGACAATGAGTAAGATAAGAAGACATCAAGGGGAAGCAAAAACCCAACTTGCTATAATTGCCGGGAAAAAAGATATTTTAGTAAGGAATGTCCCAAAGGTATCACTCCTAAGCCCATTGTTTATAATGATCAATATTTGCTTAGAAAAGATAAGAATAACAATGTGTTTGCTAGATGTGTTAGTTCACATAAAACTAATGCAAGGGCCATTTGGATGCCCAAATCCATTGTGACTAACATTTATGGACCCAACCAAGTATTGGGTACCAAATGTGTTTAAATGCTTAATAGGTACTTGGAGATACATTGGAGGTTTGGCTCACACATGAAGAGGTGGAATTCACCATATGCAAAATTGGAGCCAAGCTTAAGGATGATCAAGTCATATCATAAGCCAATGCTATTTCGGTAACAAGTACTTACATTGAAGTATCTAGACCCTTTACCTTGTGTAGGTTGTATTTCATGAAAATCTTTAAAAGGGTGTTCTTGCTCTTGCGCTAAATCTCTTTATTAAAATCTTGAGCAAGTTAGTAGTGACACATTAAGGGGGAGTGCTAAGTCATTTACATGTATATCACATCCCTAAGTGTGCCCAAATTAATTAAGTGCTAGAAATGCCTTACTATTGCATTTACATTCATTGTGTATGAATGCTTGCTTTACATTGTACAATTTATATACCTTGTATTAAATTGCTTATTCATTGTGTATGATTGCAATAGTATCATTTACATTGCTTAAATTGAATTGCTTACAAGTCCATGCTTGATTGATTATTATCAATAGACTTGTATTGTTGGTGCACTTAGTTGAACCTAGTTGATTTAGGCTTTAATTGTGCAAAACCGTATTATTATAAGCTTCCGCATTAGAAATCGGTTTTAGCGCATAGAAGTTTTAAAAACGCCTATTCACCCCCCCTCTAGTCGGCCTCCTCGATCTTACATCGGTGTATCTACACGAAGGTTAGTGAGAGTAAGTATATTATAGTGGGAGTAAGTATATTATTTTGGTCCTGTACATTGATGATATTCTGCTTGCTGCTGATGATAAATCTTTTTTGTATGATGTAAATAAATTTCTCTCCAATAATTTTGAAATGAAAGATATGGGTGAAGCGTCCTATGTGATTGGAATAGAAATATTCCATGATAGAAAACAAGGATTGTCGGGATTGTCTCAGAAAGGTTATATTAACAATATATTGAAGAGATTTAGAATAAAAATTGCTCCACGGGAATTGCCCCAATTCAGAAAGGGGACAAGTTTAGTAAAATGCAATGTTCAAAGAATGATTTGAAGCGGAAACATATGTAATCTATTCCATATGCATCAGTTTTTGGGAGCCTAATGTATGCTTCGACGTGCACTCGGCCAGATATCAACTTTGTTGTTGGAATGCTTGACTGATATCAATGTAATCCTAGAATGGATCATTGGAAAGCTGAGAAGAAGGTTCTTCAGTATTTGCAAGGCACCAAGGACCACATGCTCATGTACAAGAGGTCGAGCCATCTGAAGGTGATAGGCTACTCAGATTCAGATTGTGCCAGATGCATAGACTCGAGAAAATCTACATTCGGCTACATGTTCCTATTGGCTGGAGGGGTGGTTTCATGGAAGAGTGGAAAGCAGTCTATCATTGCTACTTCCACGATGGAGACTGAATTTTTCGTATGCTTTGAGTCCACTATTAAATCAATGTGGTTGTGAAATTTTGTGTTCGACCTTCATATTGTTGACAATATTGAGATGCCAATAAAGATTTATTATGACAATGCTGCTACAGTCTTCTTCTCTAAAAATGATAGGTACTCAAAGGGGGCAAAACATATGGATTTAAAGTACTTGTCAGTCAAAGAGGAAGTTCAAAAGCAAAAGGTATCAATTGAGCATATTGGTACAGATCCTTCTCCTTGAGTTTTTTTTGTGTGGACAAACTAGGAGCTTAAAGTAGCCTATTGATATTTTAGTGTCACTAGTACAGAAAAGGTCTTCACAGACGGTACAAAAACATCATCACAGATGATTTTGTGAGCCGTATAAGTTTATAGGTCAGTAATGACATGAGATCATCACAGACGGTTTCGAACCGTCTGTGATGCAGACTATCATAGACGGTTATTAACTCAGAACCGTCTGTGCTAGTTGACTATCACAGACGGTTTGTAGATGAAACCGTCTGTGATAGCTTATGTATCACAGACAGTTTGTAGAAGAAACCATCTGTGATAGATGATATATCACAGACGGTTTGTAGATGAAATCATCTGTGAGAGATGATACATCACAAATGGTTTGTAGATGAAACCGTATGTGAGATGATGCATCACAGACGGTATGCCCTAAGTAACCGTCTGTGATATTCTTTTGTATTGCTAAATCTATTTTTGTTTATTGGCTAGCCTTAGGAAATGCTAGCCATGCCATCTGTAACAAGCTGAAACACAACAAGTTGTATACATCCAATTCACATTTATTTTATAAACAATCACATCCAATTCGTATTCATTTCAGAAACAAGCATATCCAATTCACAAATCAATTAACTAAAATCAACCATTCATATGTACATTTACCCACATGTACCATTAAGTTCAATCTTATCCCAATCAAGTTCAATCTATATTGTGGAACTTCCCATCTAGATTTATGACCTAATGGTTCAAGAACCCCGCAAACTATCCTCGAATGTTTATGAGTTGGCTTTGTTCCAACTCAGTTTCCGCGATGGTCGCAACCTGTCGCTACGAAGATTAAATTCGTGCATATATAAATTGATAAGTATGAAATAATTATTGCAAGATTGACAAACCTGGGGATCATTGGTCATCACGAAACCGACGAGTACTTCCATGTTGTGGCAAACATAGTATTCACAGAGGTTGCAGGACGGCGGCTATTGGTGGCACCGCAAAAATAGAATTGGTTAGTTCAAGAGGCATTATTACGAAGTGTTATATAGGATTAATGTGTACTAGCTAGCTAGTACCGGAAGTTTTAGATCGTGTCGCAGCATCCTTCCCTTGGATTTCCCTTCTTTAGCAAAGAACACAGTGAACAACCTACGTGATTCCAAGAAGTTAGCCTTAGCCATTGCAAAGGAAGGAAAGACTACAATAGAGTTTCTATGCAGGAAATGTATTGACCTATCAATTAAATACTAGACTACTGTGTAGTCGTGTTTGGCCCTCTGTTGGGAATCTAGGTATTTTACCATGTTTCGTTTTGGTATAATTACAATTAGAATCCAGTGGTACCTACACAGGTATGTCACCATGGTCATTAAACCTAAGTTCATGTTGCTTATAAAGTACAAATCAACAAGTATAGCCACTAGTGCAACACTTACTCCTAGTTGTGGGGCAAAAGTATGAATTCCTTGTTGCGGTGAGCCAGCAATGACCTACCAGTGGTGTAACACCCCAGGACCCACATTACCCTGGAATGCTACTAAACCACTCTACAGCTAGCCAATAATTTCAAGATAAATTATTTCGGCAACATCTCTAGACAAAAAGCATTAAGCGGAAGCATAAACAACTAAGGGAAAAAAGATAACGGTAACAAGTTCAATAATTAAACAACCTCTAGCAGATTAATCAAAGAATGGTTCACAAGTCCATCCTTATTAAATAACATAATCATCCACAAATAGTTAAGCATTTGGCTAGAATTTCATCGACTTTATTACAACATGAGTTGATGAACCAAGTGCATTATTGTGGTGCCGCTCTACCCATCCCATGAATGCTCAACAATCACTGTAGGGGAAACAAGGGTGAGATAAAAATCTCAACAAGCAAACTGCTTAACAAAGCTATTCAGACTACAAACAAATATACAACATCATTAAAGTATCCATATGTCCACATCCATAATGTGAATCCACATTCATTTACAAGCTAAGTTAACTACAAAGATATTAAGCATCAATATCCAATTACCATAATGATCACAATTATAGCCTCAACCATATTTACTACCAATGATAGTAAAATATCAACAATTGAATCTTGATCAACTGCTTCATATTATTCACCACTACCACTACCAATGACAATAAAGTATTAACATGTTTTACCTCATAACTTTACTATTTCTCGCATCCACAACTGCTATCAACAATTACCACAAGAGAGAAGAATCTCATGCCACAATCACAACCTCTACCATACCACAAGGGATGAACCCCATTCCACCACCATAACCACATTACTCATACCACAAGAGACTCTCATGAGTCAATTTCACATTGCAACTATGAAGTTGCGCTTTGTTTGCAAAATAACTTCACCTCAATATATTGCATAAGTATGCAAATGATCTTTCCACAATGTAATGCATATGCATGCTATGCTCCACTGCACCTTTACCCAATAAGGTAAAAGTGTGCATCGTGCTCTGACAATGCACGATGTTGTACTGCATACGATCGCGGCTATAAGCTACGACATCCACAATGCAAATGTTATGACATGTCATGAATGATATGATTAACATAAACCACAAGAATTTAACCACGAATGTCAACAACATACTCATCATGAATACTTCCTCATATTCCCACATGTGTCTCATTAAGCACAATACCATTGTGTCATAAAACCATTACCACATAACCCCCACTCGATTCACCAAGATCAAAATCAGTCGATCTAAAGGGAATTCTACCACATAGACCACAACATGATCATCATGAATGTAACCACAAGGAATTATCAACATGTCCACCTTGAGTTTATTTTCATATTCTGCATTTGGCTCATTAAGCAAATTACCACAATACTACCCAAACTCATCCAAACATAGCAATTGATTAATATCTTGCCACCACATTCATACTTAGAAAACATGTAACCATGGCATATCGTTTAACATTATGTCAATCATGCATAGTGCAAGTAGTAAGAACAACGGGTTAAACCGTAGCACAACCGCTACATTTACTTGCCTTTCCACGATGCGACGCAAGTTAGCGGCAAAGATGATACTCTAAACTTGAGGCTTCACCTCCTAAACAAGTAAAATAATTCCAATAAGGACATAATATACTCAGCGCTACTAATCGGCGTTCTACACCGCTTCCCTGATGACTCAAATCGAGTTTACAAAGTTGAAACTGAAAAACAACGTTTCCTGCCATATACCGATTCTGGACAGCAGCACGGTAATTGACATAACTCATGAACTGGAAGTCGAAAAGAGGTAAACTCAATTCTGTAGATTCTAAACTTACTAATCTACAAAACTCTAGTTGACACGATAATCCAATTCAACCAATTTAATAGGCTAACAATTGTTTGAACTTTCAGTACAGAAACTGCTTACAAATTCCAACAGCAATATTCAGATGACCATAACTTTTGAGATATAACTCCGAATTGATCGTTCTTTAACAATCTGAAAAGGTTATCGAATTATCTACAATAACCTAGTTGGGTGAACTTTCAGATTCTTCCAATTTCCCTATCATATTTTAGGAAATATCCAGACAGTTTATTCTCGTCAGATTTCTGGCAGCAGAAACTAAATCGACCATAACTTTTGACTCAGACCTCGGAATCGAGTGAACTCGGTGGCCACTGAAACTTAAGAAGTAGGTCCAGATATCTCTAGGAGACCAACTCTTCAGATTCCGCCTCTAAGTAGTCGAAACAGATCCCGCAACATACTGGACAGAATTGAACGAATTGAAGACAGACTGGATTTAAGCAATTCTACTCGCAAACGCATCTAATCACCAACAAACCTTGCAAGAAACCTGATGTTACCCTTGTAGAACCGCTGAAGATCATGAACGGAAACACCAACTTGCGATCCCTCTCTTTTCCCTTCTCACTTCTTCCTTCTTCTTGCTTCTTCTTGGTCGGCCACCACTTTGGAGGTCTTCTTCTTCCAATTGGCCGGCATCAAGGAGCTTCACCATGGGAGGAGATGTTGCTGGAGGTGCTGGACAAGGATGGTGGGAGGCGCAAGAGGTGATGGGGGTGGAGGCCAAAGGATAGGAGGGGGAAAAGTGGCGGCAAGCATGGGAAGAGGGTGGCGCCTAGGGTTTTGGCTCCCTAGTGGCCGTGCCCCTCCACCTTTGGGCTGAAATGTTTGTGGCCCGAAGCCTGTGCCCAGTTGTCAAAACTTTACAGATTTTCCCCTCCATTCTTCTGTTAGATTTCCTTTCTAGTTTGGTCCTCCTCTCTAATTTATTTCTTCTCTCCAAACTAGTTTTGGAGTATTACAAGTGGACTCCTTAATTCGGTTTCAGAAATCTATATATATACAAAAGCAAGGAGTTATATATAATATTTATCGGTATTACACGAACATTGACCGTGATTGTACACACTTACAGTGTCCAGCATCGCATGAGTGAGACGTCGAGGGAGTTGAGGTTGAAGAGACAGAACAAGTCCTCGAAGTACCAGTGAAGACACAGTCTTGAGCCTCGTGGTTAAAATGATCCTTCTTGAACTTGATGGTGACACCCGAGTGTCGTTGTTCATCCGTCTTGTTGGCCTGTTCCATGTACCATATATGCAATCTCGTGCAAGCCAATCCTAGGGTAGGGTTGTCTAACCTCTCAACCAACGGCTCGCCTAGCATGAATTTTTGGGCCAATGGCAAGAAGGGGATATCAGAACAGGAGTCGACCGTCTTCGATTTGCCCTCGCCGCCTCGCTTTGTAAAGGTCGACTTCACGAGAGTCGACCGAGCACGAGGTGTAGATGCATCTTATGCACTAGGCCCTGGCCGCTTCGGTGCAGGTAGCTCTGATGTAGTCAGCTCCCGTGGACTTGGCACCGTCGCAAGACATTCCCGTGAAGTTGACACTGGAGAAGGTAGCTCTAGGCAGATGTCCCTCTTAGGCCACTAGATGAATGCTCCAATGGCTTGCACTAGAGTCATGACCTTGTCGTTTTGGGGGAATATGCAGCAGGATGGCCGCAAAATTGGCATAAACACCGTCCACATTCACTTTTGCGAAACCCAGCGTTGGATTTACACCGTGCACCAAAGCCCCGACACCGGATGGATACACCTGGCCCCAAGTAGCATCTAGGGCAACAGAGGCATATCTCACTTGGAGCTTGCATTTCGTAGCCACCTACATAACGATACAAAATTAGCTACTCCAATAGGCCTATCAATGGATCGAGCATTCTAGAGATAATAATTATTACCTAGATGTCATTGATAGGAAATCTGTTGTCGCCTATTAGGGTAGGGATAGGGTTGGGTGCGCAGCTACTCGGAAGTTTGGGGTGGGGTGGGGCTGGCTAGCACAGTAGGGGCAGGGGCTTGCAACTAATTTGGGGCTTGCAATTGAACTTCCCTAAGCCTTTCCTCAAAGCTCTCTATCCGCTGTTGCGTCTCAGCTCTTGTGGGCCCCCCCCGAGATCGGATCTGTTTCAAGCTAAGTGATTACATTGAAAACACAATACTTAACGTGAGACAAAAATGATTCCAAGTGCCCGGATATGTGTCTCGTGTTAGCTCCCAAGGATTAGTGGCTAACATGCAGATATCCTAATACAACATTGCAATCACATCCATACACAATTATATAAGAGAAATAAAGACTTTGATACATCTTCAACATATAGAACCTTATGGTCCAATTTTGCATATGAGGGCCAATCGGCCAAATCTAAATAACACAAATAAATCGCATCGGAAGATAAACTTAGAAATAAAAAAGAGCCGAGTTGGCATGCCCAAACCCACAAGCAACCAACTGGAGTTAAAGTCGTTGCTCCTGTCGTTCTCACCTGAACAAATGGATATTGTTAAAGTACAAAGTTGTACTCATGAGTCTTTTAAAAAAAAGGATGCATGTAAGTATTAAAGGAAGGCTACTACACTAGTCAATTTTCAGCATAAAGCAAGTTTTTCATTTAGATAAACAGTATAGATTCAAATTGCCATTTGCAAAATATTTTAGAAATGTTATATAACAGTAGGTACTCCAATTCATAATAAAAAAATCAGTAGATACTCCAATTATCACAACACACAAACTTCTCATTTGTGACATATATCAATTCTCAAACATATCAACACGTGAACTTTCCGTTCGTGACAACATATAAGATCTGAACAAACTAGCACAATAACATAACGTTTCCAACCATAACCAAACCCAATTTCCCATAAGCTAACTGTGCATGCTTTCCCACAAGCGATGTCCATGACTAGGGACACGGCTATTCGAATAGATTTAGTTTCTCTGCAGAGTTGTACAGCTTTACCCACACGATATGAATACCTCGTATTGTCGCCATGCACTCTTTCGTAGGAGTGTGACTGAGATACCATAACAAGGCCATTACAATGCCATGTCCTAACTATCAAACCACCCGAGAAAACAACACCATGGCTAAAAGTTGCTTATCGTCACCATGGGTGTACCTATTGTGTAAGTAAGTCCCTTGCGTAGCAATCCGACATACGCAAAAGACCCTTAGGGGCAAGTAAGGCGAAACTTAACATGCCCCCACCAGATTGACAAGAGAACAATTAAAAATAACAATAACAATTGTCAATCTGATTGTGTTTTGATAACTAACACATAACAAATTATTAAGCAAAGCCTTCACCATTATCCCAACATGTGGTTGCACGTAAGACTTGGTTCATCACACCATAGACTGGTCCTTAATCACTCAGACGGTGCTACAAAATTCTGGAACAACATTTCAACATCACCATACACCTGTCCAAGTTATAAATAACTAAAACCCATGCCCAACCAGTCCATAATAACATGATTTGAAGATCTAAATATATTCATCAAATTCAACATAATCCAATCCATATAATCCTCAAATTTCATCAAGATTCGATTCAATCCACCGGCTGATGGACTAGCTCCATCAACCACTTTCGACTACAACTACTAGCATGACTAAGCATCGATCTATCATACAACAGAGAAATGCCCGAACAAATATATATATCCTAGGCATCAAGTGAACATGGGATTATCAACATTCAAGGAAGGCAATGCATCAATTAGGAATTAACTGTTGTACCCATAAACATACTTTTGAAAATAGCACGCAATGGCTAGATTAAAATCCACACAACACTTTTAAAATCACTAGGAGCAAAATGATAAAGGGGCGGGGTACCACTTGTTCAACCTCAAGTTACACTCAAATTGATCTCATAAATATATCGGTATCGTAAAAACCTAACGAAAGACGACATTGCAATAAATACCAAATAAAGCCAAAAATTTAAAATACTCAAAAATGCATGAAATTTATATAGTCGGTACATTTTGATTTTAGATAAATTTAGGTGAAAGAATTATTTCATTTGGATTTAGTATGTGAGAGTTATAGCAGTTTGAATTCAGATTCTAAAATCCAATTTAATTAGAATCAATTCTCGTTCACCGAATTTAATTATTTGGGCAAAATTTTTAGAGATGTAGTGGGACAAAGGATTACATAGGTAAAAGAGAATAAAAATAAGACAAAAATAGTTGAGTTTACCTCATTTGGAGTTTTCAAGATTTAGTTATGAATTTATAAAGTTATTAGCATTTTATAGTGTAAAAATAATTCATTTTGGGATCACTCTCCTCAAAATAATGCTTCTGTGACAGAGGTAAGATTGAAACCTATTTTTAGAAATAAGTTTACTTAAAAATGAAAATTATCAAAAGTGGTTTCCCTATTTTTAGAGTTAACATGATTTAGTTATATATTTTAGAAGTTAATACAAATTTTTAGTGTGTAAATAAATGTATTCCAAATTTTCTAAGCGTTTAAACCTTTTCTAACCGACAGCTAACCTAGCCGCAGTCACTGACCAGTGGGGCCAGTGAACAGCGTGTTTTCTTATTAACTTTCGATTAAAACTCTATTTGACATGTGGGACCTGTTGTCGGTGACACGATCCAATGGACTTGGTCCACACGCACACGCGTACAACGCACGACGCTAAAGTGCCTAGGCCCACATGTCAGCCACTCTACGGCTTCACTTATTCCAAATGTTTTCTGTGCGTAGTCCCACATGTAATACAATTATTAGTTTCCTTAAGACAGCAGTTAAACCTTTAACCAATCATTAGCGGTTAAAGCACCGAATCAACGTCCTAATGATGTTGCTACAGTTCCTGCCCCGTGTACGACAACAGCTTTTCTGTTCGTGCGTTTGCCCGATGGTTCGTCGACGCTACGCGCCACGGCGGCACCGACCAAGGGTACATACGAGTCCACAATAGTATTGTGCGGCTAATGCCAGTGGTCTTGACGACTGAGCTGACCTGTACCGGCACTAGCCGGAGTTGAGCGGCTCTACCAAATACGGCAAACACATATGTAGCAATAGAGCTCCGCAGTGTTCAAAATAGTAGGTGCCTGAGCTTCTAGTGACTACTAGGAAGCTACCTGAGCGATGAAGGTGCTTGGGGTGGCTTGAAGCAGCTCGGAGGTGTACCGGCGTCGAAGAAGATGACGGTGGCGGCACGGTTCAACGTGGAGGGGAGATCCTGAGTAAAACTAAGACAAGTGAATGCTTGGGATAGCTGATAGATCCTACGAGGATGCTATAGGAGCAAGGAATCGGCAAATGCCTTACCGATTCAAAGTAGGAGGTGAACGAACTATTCTTCGACTGAAAAGGAACAATCTTCAAATCACCGAAACCCTATCGTGCATTCAAGAAATTGATTGAGGGTTTTTGAAGCTTAAACCTATAGACACGATATGACATGCTAGGTTTAGTATAATACCTCCCGAAGATGGAGAAGACACGGCGGTGTCTTCGGATGCGCGCTCTAGAGCTTCCAATGGCACCACGGTGGTCCGGGAGCTACAAGCAGAACCAATGTCCAGGATTAGCAAAATGGAAAGGGTATTGAAAGTAGAGTCGAGAGATACCACCCGTGGAAGTTTACCTGAGTGAGGAGCGGATGTGAGCCTTCTTATCCTCGTAAAAGAGGAGAAGTGAGGAGATAAAAGGGTTTGTAGGGTTTTATGCCAAGAAGATGACAAGAATGGCAACGGATGAAACAGAGGAGTTCAGGGACTGGCTGCTAGGGGTGGTGGATTGACGCTATCGATGGAGTAGCTCAGGGCATCGCAGGTGCGTGGCACACGCTCGCTGCGCGAACCAATGGGAGGTTGAAGGCGAAGTTGACAGCTTGGGCCCACCTTGTGAGTGACTCAGCATGCACGCGTGCGAGTGACATTCGGACCACGCGTTTGGGCGGTGCGATCGGGATCCAACGGTCCATAATTGTTGCGCGTTCGGATGGTCTGAACGTTTTCGCTCGATTTGGACGGTTCGATCAATATCTAACGGTCCAGAATTGTTGCACGTTTGAATGGTCCAAACGTTTTCGCTCGATTTGGATGGTTCAATCAATATCCAATGGTCTAGAATCGTTGCGTGTTCGGATGGTCCAAACGTTCCTCTTGATCCGGATGATGGTTGATTTAAAATTGGACGGCCGTGCGTGTTGGGTTCAGTCCGGTACAGTTTGGTGGTGCGATCGAGCCAAGTGGCTCGGGGCGACCGCACCTGAGTCCAAGAGTGCTAGGGTTTTGACTGAGATTTAAATTAGTTTCTCCACTTTGATCAAGGTCTTAAAAATAGAAATAAATTTACTAAAATCATGAAATAAAACATGGGGGTTCCTGGGAAGGTCTAGTATCCATACAAATTCTTAAACCTTACTGTTCACCATATATTTTGTATAATTCAAATTCAAACATAGTGTAGGTCAAAGTATTGTGTTTGAATTTTCTGAAGGTTGAAACTAGTCCCATTAATTTGGGAAAAATTATATTAATTCATGATAATTAGTATAGTATTAGAATAAATTGGTTCGAGAGGATGATCATAAACTTTTGTTACTAAATTCATTTGGAAGTTAAATTTGAAGTGTATGTTTATAATTTGGATAAGATTTTCCAAGTGAAATACTTTATGTAAATGCTTGGAAAACAATGATGCATGCTCACGAGATGCATAGTAATCCTCTTCATTAAATTAGGGATGTGATCGCTCTAATGTGATTATCGATCTCATCTCTGAGGGATTCAGTGATCTCATCTTTGAGGGATTCACGAATCTCCTCTCGTAGCTTTGCATCGCACTCGGCTTTGGCTCTCTTCCTACTCCGGTACAATTTAGAGTCCTCTTAGAATCCATATTTCCATAGAACATAAAGACCAACGCCTCTCGTGCGACCCGTATGCTCATTGTTTCCTAGGGCCGCGGAGAGTATATCTCTCTCCCTATCTTCCTGGAATGAGCCTTGGAAAGATTGTGCACTCAGTGTTACCTGCTATAGCCCGACATGCCATTTCACTTCCTATGAAGTTATGGAGTAATTACAAACTAGGTAGTTCAATATCTTACCAGGCGCTGGGACACATCCGCGTCTGTGGGGTTTGGAAAGGAGATGACCCCCGAAGATAGGGTAGATAACTTCCCCATTACCCAGTTTCGGGTGCGCTCATTAGTGATCTCGGCAAATGGCGGGGAGACATTCGAATGGTTTGCCTGCTGGTCCTGTTCCCTTCATTGCGGGATTTTACCCGCATACCCAGCAGTGCTGAATCTGTAGGGGTGCTTGTTTTTTGCCTAGAGGGTCCTGTTTGCTGCACTTTCACTCCTAAAATCATCTATCATCTTCTTCGCCACAAAGTCTTCCCAGCACTCTTGCAAGAATGGATACTTATCGAAGGGCTCGAAATCCTTCTCCACGTAGTTCTTGAAAAGCGTGCTCTTGAAGTTCTTCAACGCTTTGCATGCCAGTAGCAACGCGTGTCATCGTACGGAGCCCTCGTGTTGTTGCCGGATCTCGAATGATTGGAAAATATCTGTCAGTAGCTCACCTTTCTAAACTTTGGTCAACTACTTCCATGAATCGTAGGTGATGTTTACCCATTTGCGTGCAACTATTCTGACCGTTCTCCAGAATGCGGACGCTGCTCGGCGAGGATTGATAGGGGCCCTAGACTCATGGACCTCTGTGATGGTAAATTGGCCACCGGGCCATTTCGATATTCCTCTTCTTCTACCGCACTTGGATATTCCAGAGGACAGTGTATGAGACACATGAGGCGACAATGACGAAGAATGTGCAGAAGACATCTTCAAAAGGAATAGAAGTTCTAACACGCATGAACATATTATCATAAGATTCGATCTCTATGTGTATGGAATAATATTCTTTCATAAACGGTGTATAATTGACATATAAACATGTAAATCCTCCAAGTCATTTAAAAGGAATAATATGCTCAACACAAACATCATGTGAACAAATGAAATCAGTATAAAGCTAAGATTTAACATTTTGATATATATTGCTCTCAGATGTAGAGAAAGTATTCCAATTAGAGCTTAAGTTCAAACCCGATTATCAAAACAATTTTAGTACAAGACTATTATCATCACAAAGCATTCATCTCAAGCCCACCACACTACATTGCAATATATTCCAGTAGCAGTATCAAAACAAAGTACAACACCTCATACTACTCAGTGTTTGAACCAGATATCAAAGCAATTATCATGAGTCCATTAGGACCATGACAACACGATAGATTATTGATAGAAAGAGTGAGGGAAAGGGGTGTCGCGGTCAGCAACTCGGCATTGGTTACCTTTGGGCGTCGAGGAGAAGGACGAGCGAGGGGAGCTGCACCGAGCGCAGGTGTGTTGAAGGGGCGCGACGGGCTCTGGGAGGAGGAGGCGACGCATGCTCGGGTGAGCGGGGGGGGAGACGGTAGGCTTGGGGGAGGAGGCGTGCCGGGCTTGAGGAGGAGTCGGCGTCGAGGATGGCGGTGACCGACTCGGGGGCGGAGTCGTGCCGGGCTCGAGGAAGAGAAACTTAATCGTTTGAGTGAGGGGCGCGTCCAAACCCTAGAGTTCGAATATAAATAAGGATGAACATCACAGACGGTTCTAAATTAGAACTATCTGTGATAAATAATATCACATACGGTTATAATAAATAGCCATCTGTGATATATGATGTATCACAGACGGTTTTTACTAAGAAACCGTCTATGATATATGATGTATCACAGACGGTTTATGCTAAGGAACCGTCTGTGATAGCTTATGTATCACAGACGGTTTGTAGATGAAACCATTTGTGATGTTATTTTGTATTGGTTAATCTAGTTCTGTTTATTGGCTAGCCTCAGGAAATGCTAGCCATGCTCTCTAAAATAAACAGAAAACACAACAAGTACATGTATACATTCAATTCACATTTATTTCAGAAACAAGTACATCCATTTCACAGTACAAATTAATTAAGTCAAATGAACTAAAATCAACAATTCAGAATGTATATATACACACATTGTTCAATCTTTAAAAATTAGCCCTTCATGATGATTGACACGTATGTACCTAGTTTCGTCACGTTGTTCTTCCTCGAACCTTATGTCGTTTCCGAAAGGAGGCAATTCGTCAAATTAATTGTATTATTCCTCATCCACTACATTCTCAACTCCGACAATCCTCCTTTTTCCATGAAGAACTACGTGGTGCTTCTTATTTGCCTGGTCAGTTACATAGAAGATTTGAACACTTGGTTAGCGAGTACTAATGGTTCATCTTTGTATCCGACACATTCGAGGTCCACGATAGTGATGTCGTACTTGTCGACCTTCACCTGTGGGAGATAGACCCAACGGCACTGAAACAGGGGGATCTTGAAAAGCACGTAATCGAGCTCCCATATATCTTCTATGAGCCCATAGTAGGAGCTCCTCAGCCCATCGGTACTGGATGCATCTATGTAGACATCGCTATTCTGGTTAGTGCTCTTTATATCCCGAGCATGCGTATAGAATGTGTACCCATTTATGTCGTATCACTGCCATGTCATAACTATAAATGTTGCCCCTTTTGTCAACCATATCAGCATATCACTTAACGTGCTCCTACCGAGTCGCTCCTTGAACCATTGGTTGAACTGACTTTTGTGCTGTCTCGTGATCCAAACATCCGGTCGCTCTAGATTCTGTTACCGAAGCACATCCTTGTGTTGGTAGATATACGGGGACACTTCAGTCATGTGTTGTAAGACCGTGAAATGGGCTTGAGTATACACTCTCATCTCTAGAGTTATTGTTTTCCTTCCGATGGTCCCGATACCCTCGAGCCTCCCCTCAAGGCGAGATCGAATCAATGCAAAACTCAATGACCTCTTCGATTGCATAACCTTTGACGATGTTGCCCTCCAGCCGAGATCGGTTCCGTACACAAGACTTGAGAATTCCCATAAACCTCTTGAACAGGTACTTGCTACGTAGGAACACGGGCCCGCACATCTTTATCTCCCTCACAATGTGAACAATGAGATGGACCATGATATCAAAAAATGACGAAGGGAAATACATATCAAGATCACATAGAGTCATCACCACCTCGTCCTGTAGAGCATCTAGTCCTCCGGGATCGATGACCTTCTAAGCAATTGTGTTAAAGAAATAACATAGCCTCATGATTGTCTCTCGAACCTTGATCGACAAAATACTTCTAATTGCAACAGGAAGCATCTGTGTCACCAGCATATGACAATCATGAGACTTCATACTAATTAACTTTAAATCTTCCATCGAAACAAGTTTCTTCATGTTGGCAGAGTAACTGGATGAAACTTTCACACCATGTAAGCACTGACACAGTTCAGTTCTCTTGACCTTGGACAGAGTGTAACAAGCAGGGGGGAGGTACGTTCGTCTTTTATCGGTCTTTGTTGGTGCTAACTCAGGTCTGATATCCATATCAACCAAGTCAAGCCTTGCGTTGACACCATCCTTTGTTTTGTCACGAATGTTCAGTAAGAGACTAATAAAGCTGTCACATACATCCTTCTCTATGTACATAACGTCGATGTAGTAGCTAACTTCTAGGTTCTCCCAATAAGGTAAGTTCCAAAATATTGATCTCTTCTTCCAGATGTTCTTCTCATGGATCCTCGATTTACGTTCCGTTTCGAGCACAACATCTAAATTCTTAACCATATCATAGACCTCTTTTCTACTTAAATGCCTTGGAGCTGAACTGTCCTCCTTCTCCCCGTCAAATTGTTTCTTCATCCTGTTGTATGGGTGAGCCATCCGAAGGAACCTACGATGACACATGTACGCGGTTTTGCGCGAGTGCTTCAGCCACACACTCTTGGTATCATCTAAGCAGTGAGTATAGGCTTTGACCCCTTTTGTACTCTGGCCTGACATGTTAACAAGGGCATGATAATCATTTATGGTGTAGAACAACAAGGAGCGTAAAGTGAAATTATCTCATCTATACACATCCCATACCTGTACCCCTTCAATCCACAGTACTTTTAGATCTTCCATCAATAGTGCTAGGCACACATCAATATCATTCCTAGGTTCTTTCGGCCCTTGGATTAGTATCGACAGCAAAATATACTTCCACTTCATACACAATCAAGGAGGAAGGTTGTAGATACAGAGCGTCATGGGCCAAGTGTTATGTTAGCTGCTCATGTTACCGAAAGGATTCATTCCATATGTACTCAATCCAAACCTTATATTCTTCAGTTCCGCACCAAAGTCTGCAAATCTCCTATCGATGTTTCTCCACTGGGCAGAATTAGCAGGGTGTCTTAGCTTTTCGTCCTTGTTACGCTCCACCGAGTGCCAATGCAGCAGTTTTGCTTCCTCTGGGTTTGCAAAAAACTGCTTCAAACAGGGAATTACAGGAAGATACCACGCCACCTTAGTAGGAGATCCTTTCTTCACCTCAATTCTCTTGCCGTCATCTAATTGATTCTTACGCTTGTATTGGGATGCGTTGCACACCGGACAGACATGCATGTTTGCATACTCGTTACGGTAGAGGATACAGTCGTTTGGACATGCATGTATTCCTTCTACTTCCATTCCCAATGGACAAAGAACCTTCTTGGCTTTGTAGGTAGTTTTGGGCAACTCGTTTCCCTCCGAAAGCATATCCGCTAAGAGACCTAACAGCGCCATGAAACTCTTGTTGGACCAACTGTTGCTTGCCTTCAATTTCAGCAGTTCAAGCACGGATGACAACTTTGTGTATTCCGGCTTGTAGCTTGGGAACAAAAGTTTCTCCGAGTCCTCCATGAAGCCTCGGAATTTAACATACTCCCTCTCATCACAGTTCCCTTCTGCATCGCGAAGCATCTGATCTAAATTGTCATCGTGCAACCTATCCGAATCAAAACCACAATCGACATCATCCGACGGCATATCGTTGACTTCGTCAGTGATGTCATTATTACTACCTTCCTGTATAATCTGCTCTTCACTGTGATTGGTTCAACCTGTATAACCCTTTTTGAAACCCCTTCGAATCAAGTGTGCTTCGATCCGCGCTCGGTTCTTAAATATCTTCAGATTCTCACACCAATGCATGGGCGATACATATATTACGCCCTTTATTCAACATATCCTCCTCAACGCCTCTTGTAAGCAGACACGCCATTAATGTACTCTTCACTCACATGGTTCTCAGCGTACATCCAGCTTCGGTCCATCACACGGTTTGTATTGAAAACCCTGGAAATAAATAAAAGGGTGACTTCGAAAGCATATTTTCTGAGGCTTACGCTTTCCAATAGAGAAAGCGTATTTTTCTCTGAATTAAAGGTGGCTTTTCTCATTTTTACATTTTTTGGATTTTATTAACTCACATGTGGGCCCTACTTGTCAGTGACTCAATTTTTATTTCATGATTTTATTTATAAAATCTATGGCGGACCCACATATTATAGACTCGTTAGTTTATTAACTAAATGATTAAAAACAGTAGGGTTTGAAGCTCAAATTGGGCTCAGGGTGACATCGCATTGCTATTTGTCGTGGCTCGGGGCCCTAAGGTCGCCTGAGGCAAGCCGACGGTGATATCCCGTGGCGGCGCCATGGGCTTTACTAGCGATTTCGGTGTAAACGCTTGAAACTACTCAAATTAAAGGATGCTTATGCTCCAGTAGCTCACCTCGATCACGAGGAAGGTGTCAATGAAGTCGGAAAAGGTGCAAGGCGGTTAGTCGAAGTCGGGGAAGGTCTAAGGCGGCTAGTCATCGGTGAACAGAGGCGACGGCGGCAACCTCCATGGTGACAGGTCTTCTCAGTAGAAATAAATTAAAACCAAGCACATGCACAGCTTTAGGGAGACATATATGTGGGAAAATCGATTTTGGTGAGGTTGATGACTCACCGGAGAAGAGTTGGCGTCAATGGCGACGGCAGTGACGGAGAGGTCGACAGTGACATCTTGACGTGGGCAACAATAGCTGAAATGGACCACATGAGCGGGCTCAGTGAGGTGAGGCGATACTCAAACCGGGCACAGAGTGGCGATGGACTCACCGGGCTTGGAGATCTCCCGCGGTTACCGTAGCACCAGAGATGGAAATCAAGAAGACTCTATTGGGGAGCTACACTGCACCGTGTGTGATGAGTTAATTATCACAGATGGTTTTCAACAAAAAACCATCTGTGATACTTGGTAATATTACAGACGGTTTTTTGTCTGAACCGTCTGTGATACTTCATAAACGGTTTTAAATATGAACCGTATGTGATATTACCTCTTCACGCATTTTAAGCGTGAAAGTAACACAGAGCATTGTCGCTAAAAACCGCTGATTGTGTTTTATCTGAGATGGTTTCGATGAACCGTCTGTGATCAGGCGTCTAGTATTAACATTTTTGTAGTAGTGTGTAGTCCTTCAGTTCATGAATACATGTCCTTTTATGGTCTCTAACAAGTAACTTTGAGTATCAATTTTCATAATAATATGTTAGTTAAAAGTATAAAAATATTATATTCCAAAAGTACTTCTCATAAGAAATCTAATGATACTATTTTCATATAATCAATCTAAATATATAGTTTTGCACATGTTAGCGGTCAAAATTAAGGACATTAAGGAAGTTTGAACACTCGAATTATAAATGTCATATATTTATGGACCATGGAGTAATATAGATTCAACACAGCTTAGAGCATCTCCAATAGTAGCCACCTCAGCCATCTCTTACCTACAATGTCACTCAAAATTCTAGTTGGAGAAGAGATGATGTGAAGAGAGAGAATGTGTTATATCTTATATAAGAAACAAACTTGGCATACAAATCATCACAAATGGTGAGTGTGTAAGGAGAGAAGTTGTGGTGAAAATAAATGATTTTATAGATAAATTATTGAAGATATTGTCTGTAAGGTTATTTGTAGATAAGTTAGAGACTTTAGAGACAACCTAAAAGATAAACTATTGTATATGCTCTTAGAGCTCGTTTGGATAGGTGGAGAAGCGATACTATGTTACTAGGAACCGGCAAGGAGTCAGTGATTTAGGTTTTCGTAAACAGGCCCGGTGATCGAGTTAAATTTTTGAATACTGGTAGGCGACAAGGCACCACAACTGCGGTGTGGCGAGCCAATAGGCAGAAGGAGAAGGTGGAGAAGAACGCGGTGCAGCTAACGAGGCAAGAAGCATGACCACTGAGAGAAATTTTCGGCGGGCCAATGTAGATTACGACTCCTCCCTCTTATACCACGGTAGCGTACAATGATACAAAGTCTTGTTAATAACTGTATTATTTAGACGGGTTTCCTAGAGGAATCGTACACCGAGCAGTGCTAGCTATACATATATAGTTGGTCCAATCTTTCCGTTCACAGCTAGGGAATCGGCGAAGGGGTTTGGGAGGTCGTTGTACATGTTTTGCTGTACATCTATCTATATGTTCTTGACCGAAAACAGTAGAGAGAGTTTTACTGTATAATTTATTTAAAAAAGAAAGAAAATACGATAAACCGAGAAGGGACAAAAAGAATAGGGAGAAGAAAAAAGGAAAAAAGGAAAAAGAAGGGAGAAAGAAAAGCCAGCCCTCACACATAGGGCCGACCTAGGGAGTCGGAACGGACAATCTACACCAAACTAAGAGACATAAACTAGTTGACCCTTCCGAACCTAAGGTTTCAGGAATACAAATTACAACAAGTTGGATAGCCATGCAGAAAGCAAGTGCTTAGTGGACGGTTTAGCTCGGTGAATCAGCAGAGCTAGTTCTCGGGTAAATGTAGCACGCCAAGTCGAGATGCTTGGGAGTTTGTTATTGAAAATCCAGTTATTTCTTGTGATCCATATGACCCAGGCAGCAAGGACAATAATTTTCAGCCCTCACACATGTTGAATATATGGGCATTTTTCGAATTATATTAATCCAAAAATGTACTAGATAAATCATGGAGAATACTATAGCCATTTTCACAAAGTAAATGAACAAGAACACTATAGTCATACTAAGATCCAGAAGGACATAAACTAGTATACATATCTCAGTGTTCAAGTTAACAACAGATAAGAAAATTAACCAACAAATATGTGCAAGATAGGCATACCCAGATCCAGTAGAGGGAGTAGCAGTAGTAGGAGTTCCAGATCCAGTAGCAACAGCAGGAGTCTTAACTAGATTGTCGTTCGTCATGGCGTAGTGGTAGTAGTCGTGCAGTTGATGTAGACGTAGCGGAGAATCAGATGAAACGAGCAGTCGCGCGAACGCTCCCCAAAAACCTTATTTGTCCTCGCTCGTGCAAGCCTTCAAGGACGAGGGCTCCGGAGGCCTGCTCTCCCGGTGTAGCCGTACACGCGCCTCGCCGGGATGGAGATCGCTAGAGACAGCAACAAAAACAAGTGGTGTACTGTTATCTTTCGTTGAGAGTATTGGAGAGTGGAGAAGAACAAGTGCTCTGTTCCATATAATGGAAAAAATCCAAAGACCAGAAACGGTCGCCATTACTC
Source organism: Ampelocalamus luodianensis (assembly GCA_036346255.1). Lineage (NCBI taxonomy): Eukaryota > Viridiplantae > Streptophyta > Magnoliopsida > Poales > Poaceae > Ampelocalamus > Ampelocalamus luodianensis. The sequence goes on along the minus strand of CM070618.1, from coordinate 49,061,010 downwards.
ACTAGTAACCGCAGCCATTACCCAGAGATTAAAAACGGTCGCCATTATTCACTAGTAACCACAAAGAGACTAGAAACGGTCGCCATTACTCACTGGTAACTGAACCGTTACTGTCAGCCGGACGCACCCGACACGCCTGCGTACGCGCGCACCCGCACGGCTCGGCGAGGCGAGCGAGCGAGCGCGTGCGTGTATTGGCTCTCTCCAATTCCACAAGGGGGTTACCACGTTCTACCTTTTAAAGTGATGTAACTCTCATTCAACTCTCCATATGGGACTAAACAGTTTTAGCACGTGTACATGGGCCTTTAGAATTTTTTTAAAATTAATTAGAATTAAAAATAGACCCAGCCAATATTAATTTCAACAACACATAGGGCCGACCTAGGACTATCTATATGTTCATGGTACGAGCGAGTAGAAATTTTCGAACAGCTAGTACATGCACGTGTAATCGGCACCCCCAACAAAGCAACAGAAAGGGAGTAGTACCACTGTATCGATCGTCCACTTTCCAAAACAGTAACTGCTGAGTAATCGCCACTTGCCGATCGAAACGCTCAGCCTAACCATCGATCGTATTGTCGTTCAGAAATATCGCGCGCTGATATGTTGTATCTACAGCGTTTTCTTCGAATTTGAGCAGGCAGATCGAGCAGGTAAAAATCCTCGTGTGTCCTCTGCAGTAGCTGCCCCCGTGAGAAGCACTTGGAATTGCGTACATGAAACCACCGTGCAGTTCACTCCGGAGTCGAGTGGAGTGGAGTAATGAGCGCGAACCAAACCATGGCCCTCGGGAATTATGGCCGAAACACGTAGTACTGGTCCATGCACGTACATACATATGGGACCATGCATGGAATCTGCTCAGAGGCTAAGCACATGCATGCGTCTCCTGAACGGTCTAACTACCGGAACTTGGCCGTTGGGATCCCATTTCCCTCTTTATGTTGGAGTGGGGGCACACTTGGCTTGGTCCATATCTAGATGTCTCCTTGGTCTTACATCTTTTCAGGTCCAGCACAAGGTAAATCTATTAGTACTAGTACTGCAGTGTGAAGAGGAAAGGTTAAATTCATGGATGGCCCTAGCTATACCTGCATGCTGGGTTTATGACAAAGTCTGGTTAATACAAGGAACATGTATAATTGTTGCTCACAATAGACGAGAATGTCCCAGGGGTCCAAAGACGGCTACACCCGAAATAAATTACCACCATACAGCCATGCATGCAACTATACATTTGTGCAATCGTTTAACTTTCTAGTATCGTTCATTGTTGAAACCACATGTACGAGTTTTCGCTCTCTTCGCGGTTCGCACAAAAGCAACGGCCCAGGATCCCTACAGATGGGTTCACTAGTTAACAACACTAGTAGTATATATCATTTCAAGATAAATTGCAATGTGTGGGAGCTAGCTAGCTAGATAGCTGTCAAATGCATGGAAAACTAGAGCTAGAAATAGAACACCACCAAGTAGCTAGCTAAGCTATAGCGCGCGCTTGGCATGGATGTATCGTCGTTGTCGCGGTACTGTGTGCACGACTGTAGTTGCATGAGGGCGGCACGTGCAAAGATGCCCCCTGGTGCCGCCCTTCGTAACTCCAGGGGGCCACCATACTTGGCATGCAGCAGCTACCCCGTGGACTTTTCACCTAATGGGGTACACTAGCATTTAAAAGTCAATCATATATGCTAGCTAGTATATATTCTTAATTTCTTGTGGCAGACATGTAAACGAACAAGGGCCATGCATGCCGGCCAGCACGATGAACACATGCATGCATGCATGCGTGGTTGGAGATGCAAGTTAATCAGTGTAGCAGATTTCCATCGTTGGTCATGTAGGAGAACGACTGGTCTTGGTTGTTTAATTGTTGCTTGTGTTGTGTGACAGTGTGAGTGGCAATGTGGCATGCAGCCCGCACGTGCCACGGTGAGTTGGATGGGCCTATACGTCATGCAGACTTTTGCCATCCACAGCGTGGTTGAAAACCGGTGTCGGCTTCTCTCTTTTTGGATCTTGGCACCTGTGCTAGCCACTGCAACAATAGGTGCTAGCTTGCAAAACCGATGCATGTACATGCACCTAGCTCATGGGAAAAGAATTGGTCTAGTTGTAAGTGAAATAGGGATGTGGTGGGGAGATAAAGATGTAGTATTTTATTTAGTCGTTGATACGACCTTGAAAAGAGAAGTAGATGCTAAACATGTACGAGAAAAAAAAATAGTATATATGTGATGTGGGGACGAGGCGACGAATCCGGCACCGTCTATACCGTGGATGGAGGAAACAAACGGCGCTAGCTTATAGACTAAGGAGGGCGTATTGGCACTACTGGGCCCAAATCTGAACGGGCGAATTGGGCCTTATAGCAGAACACGAGCACGGCGACTGTCTATCACAGTCAGCCCAGTCGAATCAACCCATAGCCATACGCCATACAGTCTGAGGAGGTGAGCTGGGACAGCTACTCTCCCTGCACAGGATGCCCATACGCCGCACTGGCCTTTCCGTTGGATGTGGCGAGAGTGACCAGGGTATCCCAGGTGTCATCTCTTTGGAGGCGATGGATTCTCGTTCTCATCCTCACATCGTGTTGTTTGCTTTCTAGAGCTTAATTAGGTAGCAAACTCTATCAGGTGAGGATTGAACTCTGATTCGAAAATTTGTCCTATTATCGTGCAAAGGCTACAGTGGATAGCTAAATTTGTGAATTCTTTCCTTCTAAATTATCGGGACCTAAATGTGTAAATTCAGACCATCTGTGTTTAATACACTAGTTTAGAATCACGTTAGTACACACAATATAAATATAAATGAATATCATTCCGCACAAGGCAATTATAAAAATAAACGACTAATTTGATTAATAAATAACGGTTGTGATCTTATAGTCATGTTTATACTTATTAATCCACACAGGGCTGAGCACTAAGTAAATTTGTGGATTCTTTCCTTCTAAATTATCGGGACCCAAATGTGCAAATTTAGACCCTCTGTGTATAATGCAGTAGTTCAGAATCACGCTAGTGCACACAGTATCAACATAAATGAATATCATTCCACACAAGGCAAATATAAAAATAGACGACTAATTTGATTAATAAATAACGGTTGTGATCTTATAGTCGTGTTTACACTTATAAGTCACACAGGGTTGAGCACTAAGTAAAGAAACAGTAGCGAAACGAAAGCAACTCCATCGAAAACCCATCGACTTGCCATAGGCAACCAACTAGGATCAAGACCTAGCGATCAACCACCTCGTGAAACTCCCCCAAAAGTAGGCGATGACTCCTCCACTTCAGCTGAATGATGACTGCAATAAAAATGAGTACTCTGAGTACTCAACAAGTTATACCACAAAATGCAATTATAGATAATGATTTATTTCAAAGGAAATAACTTCTATGGTTATTTTGCAAAAAATGACATTTGCATTTGAATACAAAAAATAGATTGAAAATTTTAAAACAAATAAACAATAATAATTTAAGAAGTATTTTCACAAGATCACAAAGCCTAATCAATTTCTTTTACATAATCATATGAGTTAATTCACACAACTGTCCCTCCTAATTGTTTTTTTTTTTATGAAAATCTACCCCTCATGTGAAATCTCCGAGCATGCCCATGATCGCGGTGCGGCTATTCGAATAGATTGATTAACATTCTGCAGAGGATTGTACGCTTTACCCACAAGAGATAACCATTGTGGCCTACACCAATCATAATAAAACATTTCAGAAACTTCATCTCGACAATTGACTCTCCCGGTGCACATATTGTCGACCCTAACCTCACTTGTTGGTCCAACATACACCGTTGGACCTGGAGACGGCGAACCGCCCATAAATGTGACCCTACAAAGTAGTCCACACCTCCACCCATTACAGAGCACTTAACCTACCTTCTAAGTAGTCAATGTCAAGACTCTATAACTTACTAAGTTAGGTCTATCCCATACCGGACATGTAGTCATACAGTTATGGCTCAGTTCAATGGCACACAAAGTCCTTAATTGATCAAGACGAGTCTGCTAAGCTACTCTAAGTTACCAATATTCACAAACCTAATCACAAAGCTCCACCATATCACCATACTTTCCATCTGCCTCGGTCCAAATCTTTTTCCACTCCGTTGATTAAGTGCAATACATGCCATTAACGAGTGACAACATACATCACATAGACTTTCCACAAAGAAGTTCCATAATCACTCAGTGAAGTTTAGATTTGCAACTCAAAATGATATCAATGAGCAGTTGCACAGCTAAGCAGACTAGTCGTGTCTAACCAACACACGTTGGTGGTATGATAATACCAACCAGTATTTAACCAAGCTATGATGACAAATGATCATGGCAATACAATGAGCAAGGTGGATATAATCAAGTCGGTGTATAACTAATCCCAAAGTATTTAAATAATTAAATAATGAAAATAATATGCAATAGTTTGAATCAAAGTAATTTTAGAAAACTGGGTTCAACATGGTTAAATGCACAACTTGCCTTGAAATAAGTCTTGGTACTGGTATTGAGCTTGATAAAATCCTCCTTCCTCGAAAGCTCCCTAAGTATCAATGTCTACTCGTAAACAAAAGTGAAAACACAAACAAATACGAAATAAAGTAATAAATGAACTTTAAAAATTAAATAAAAATCATAGTAAGATAGATCTTGAATTTATATGAATTTAAAAACTTGAATGGGCTCAATCGGAGTTCGTATCTGGAAGAACGGGCTCTCGGAAGATTTAAATATAAGAAAAAGAGAGAGAAAATAATATTTCAGATTTTAGGAATTTTCTTTCAAAGGGAAATCCCAAATTATTGTGTCAGCATGACATCAGCAATTGAATTTCGGAATTAATAGAAAATCCCGAAAATAGGAATAAAGGCTGACAAGTGGGACCCATAGTCTATATACTGTGTCCATGGATTTGGTCCATAGGACTACGGGCTCATGGGTCTCAGGGTTAGGGCTCTAATATGTGGGGTCCACATGTTAGTAACTTGGTCCACCATAGACTAAGTCCACAATGACTTTGACTCAGAGTTTTGCACGGGTGGAGATGACATGGCACACGTGGCCAACAAGGACCAATGGCAACGCGACATGTGGGCTGAAGATGGTGACATGGAAGCCATGTGGCGGACACGTAGGCGGCGGGGTTGACGTGGACGGCGACGTGAACGACGGTGACAGCAGCGGCGCTCAGATCCCGATGGTCTCCAGCGATTGAGGCTATTGGCGGCTAACGCGGAGGGGTGCTGCGGGTAGCTGAGGCGACGACGAGTCCGATGGTGGACACGCGGTGACTAGAGATGCACGGAGGTGGACGTCAGTGAGGTTTAAGCGGCGACGAGGGTAGATTCGGGATGCGGGCGTTGAGGTGATCCCAATGGTGATGACGAGAAGTGGCGGGGCTCGCCGGAATGATGGCGGCGAGGACGGAAGACTTCGGCCGGGGTTGAGGAAGATGATGACGGTGAGGGCACTATGTTGCGACTCGGGCGACGATGGCTAGGGCAAAAGATGCGGTGCGGCTCGGGGTGCAGAAAATGAGGCTCCTCGGGGCTTTAATTAGCCCTGGGAGGCGGAGTCTGGAACAACCACGGCGGCGGCGCAGCGAAGGAAAGAAGGAGTCCGGGTCAAGGATGGAGACGACGCCTGATAGGTGGGCCCCAACTGTCAGCGACGGTGGCTGACGCGTGGGACGGGTGTCACGCGTGCGTCGCGACGCAATGGATTGGATTGGTCAATTTGCCGGGCGGGCATATGGAACATGGGCTGGGCGGAGAAGGAAATGGGTTGCGAGGAAGAAAGCAGCCCTCGACTGTTTCCGTGATTTTAAATAGTTTTTCTATTTTAGAAAATACGGAAAATCCAAATGGCAAATTAAAAATAGCAAATGAACTCGGAAAAATTCCAGAAAAATCTGGAAAATACTTCCAAGCACAAAGAACTCAAATAAAATAATTTTAGAATTATTTGATGTTCATATTAATCACATTAAATTGTTTTGACTTTGAAAAGTTACATTTAAGCTTTATTAAATTTGATAAAATTGGTGAAATTTTCCAAGGAGCCAAACCACTCAAAAAGGTTTTTGAAACTAAAAAAAATTGGATGTTACGTAGATAGCCAGTAGTGTCTGTCATCTCGATCGTACGCACTACTGATACACGGTCGATCCAAAAATGAAGAATGCCGTTAGGCCATCTCATCAAATTAATCACAGGTAGCCGTTTAATACGGCCAAGGATGAATCATGGCAGCAAGTTTTGCTCAATAGCTGCAACTGTGGAATGACTCTTCTTGTACCTTTCCCTGTGAATTCAGTCTGAGAAGACAAATTTTCCACTTCTTGCTCTAGTAGCACTGGTACAGGTAAAAATTTGTGCGCGACAACGCGCAGGTATCCGCCTAGTTTGTGAAGTGGGGGTAGAGTGACTTATACCGGGCACCTGACAGTTTGTTCCCCTCATTCCACGGCGTGATCTGAACTTGCCATCGCTTGGAATTCCATGGCTTCGATTTGTTCCCCTGTCGGTTGGGCAATTTCACGCTCTAAGATCAATTAGCTGATGGATTGCTTACAGTAAACGATAAACTGACATCTCATTAATTCAGGTTGGCTGACTTCATGAACGGGGCATTTCGTCGTGTTACCAAGCCGACGCGGCAGGGAATCGGAGCTTTATAAGTAGAAGGAACTGTTGCGGGCTTGCGGCATGAACTCACCGGATCACAAAGGCCAATGCAATGTAGAAGCGGAGAGCGAAACCCTCCGGCCAGGGGCGGATCTAGTATAGGGACATGGGTGTACAAATGTACACCCAAATTTTTTGGAAAAAAACCAATTATTTATTACATATATTATGTATATATACCAGTAGATATACTAAAAATACGTTACGTCGACTGTGCATCCCGAATTCCCGATTCAGCCGAGTAGCCGATAGCCCGCCACTGCGCCCCACATGTCCGCGCGGCCCACTCGGTCAAGCACCAAAGCCGCACGAGTCACGACGCCCCCAGCCCACTTCCTCTTTCTTCTTTCTTCCTCACCTCATTTCTTCTCTCCATTTGCTCTCCCTATTCCCCATTCCATTCCTTACTCCTGGAGCCTCTTTAGTCCAAGCTCCCCATGGCGCCGCCCATGCTCTCGGCCCGGCGCCTTCCTGCCACCGGCTCCCTACCGCCGCCATCGGCGGGCTTGGTCCTGCGCCCAGCCTCTGTGCCCGCACGCCGCCTCCTGCCTGGCTCGCCGCCGAGCGCTCGGCCCACCTCCCTATGCTTCGGCCACCCCACGGCTTGGCCCGTGTGTGCCTCCCTGCGACGCCCATGGCCGGCTGGGCCTCCGGCCGCTGGCCGCCTCAACTCGGTTCTAGAAATTAATCCTCATTGTTTTCCCCATTTTTAACTCCAAGCGAGCAGGAGCAGGTGCAGCCACCGACACCGGTGCAAGGAGCGGCGGCAGCACGCGGGCGCTCCGGCACGGCGAGGTCAAGGTGAGCCCTCTGCTGGTTTCTTGTCTCTTGGTGACTTGGTGTGAGATTTGTGTGCTGTGTGCATCGGCGCATCCGATCATTTGATTTGAGGTCTGAGACGGAGGATTGGATTTGCCGCTTTGATTTACTGCAAAATTGAATGTGCATTGTGCTTGACTGCTTGTTAGCTTGTATGTATGCAAATTGCAATGTAATAATGTATGGAAGATTGACAGTTTGGCACTAATTGCCATTGGCACCTTAGTTCAGTAGTTCTGATAAGTGGATGTGCATTGGCTCATGGATTGAATCATATTAGCATTCGGGCTTTGGCATTGTCGCACCGATGGTTACTTGTTAGCTACTTAGCTTCATAGTTCATAGCTTGTATGTACTGTAGTCTGCACTCTGCAAAAGTAGTCAGTGGATGACTGGATGTGCATTGGCTCAATGGCTCATGGAATCAGTTAATCAGATGAAGCATGCAAAACTAAGGCATGATTTGACATAACAAATAGCTATGATAATTTGCAAGCTTAAATCACTCAGATAGTCAGATAGTGGTGCGGTCAATTCATTGATCACTTGCATTTGTTTATGTTTGATTACATTGTGTGATTACAAATAGTTATGATAATTTGCAAGCTTAAATCACTCTCGATTCCAAGCTATGAAGGAACGTTGAGTTATATTGTATTTTTCTTAATTATTTTGTAATTTCTCTAAATTATTTGAGATGTTGTCTTTAGTAAGAACAATTTGTATTTTGTTTTTTTATATTATGAACCTTTATGTTTTACATTGAACAATATATTTGTAACTTTGAACACCCATTCTGGAAATCCTGGATCCGCCACTGCCTCCGGCAATTAGGCAGACAGTAGGTAAGTACATGTCGGTAGTCATAGTCTACGGATCAATAGCTAGTGCATATAGTTATATTAATAAATATCAAACATATATATCACAAAAGTAAATTTATCATATAATATTTAAAAGTACGTAAATAGATCCTACGGTTTTTTATTTACAGAACGACCGGTCAGATCAAATACCTTTAAAGAACAACAGTGAAAGTGACAAGGGAAACATCACCCAAATGGGACCCACAGGATATGATCACAAGATAATCGACTGGGGCTCGTGACCTAATCCTTTACCTCTTCTTCTAAATCGTAATGACGCATTTGAGCACTCGTACCATCTTTTTCTTCGCTTATTGAATGATAATGAATGAATGTAAGTAAATAACCGTACTCCGCAAGCCAATAACACAATGCAATTAAAAATTTGTGCACGACAATGCGTAGGTATCTGCCTAGTTTGTAAAGTGGGGCAGAGTGACTTAGAACATCTACAATAGTCTATGTCACTTGTTATTAAGGGATGAATACATCAGCATTTAGGTGATGTAGAGAAGAGATGATGAAGAGAGAATGTGTACTTGTTACTAGATGAAGAAACAAGCAAGTTGTTGATACCAAGACACAAGAAACAATAAATTACTCTGTTGGAGACTTGCTTGTTAATAAAAACTCGTTTTGTGGGTTATAGACACTTGTAGCAATTAAAGTCTTAGATACAAGCTCACCAAAAAAAATCTATTGGAAGGTTTTTTTTTTTATTAGATTGAGTATTCTCTCTCCTCTGAGTAACAAACTAAAAAATAAACTATTATAGATGCTCTTATACCGGGACAATTGACAGTTTGTTCTCTCATTCCACGGCGTGATCTGAACTTGTCATCGCTTGGAATTCCATGGCTTCGATTTGTTCCCCGGTCGGTTGGGGAATTTCATGCGCTAAAATCAATTAGCTGATGGACCGCTTACAGTAAACCATAAACTGACGTCTCATTAGTTCAAGTCGGCTGACTTCATGGACGGGGCAGGGGCTCATAGCTTGACAAGAGGAAGTTTGTTCCCCTCATTCCACGGCGTGATCTGAACTTGTCATCTCTTGGAATTCCATGGCTTCGATTTGTTCCCCGGTCGGTTGGGGAATTTCATGCGCTAAAATCAATTAGCTGATGGACCGCTTAGGGTTAGAGCGGGCATCTCTAATAGCTTGTCTCTTAGCTTGTCTCTAACACCCTTCATGTCAACTTGAGATAATATTAGAGACAACTATTCCAATAGTTTGTCTCTTAGGTTGTCTCTAGGCCAGTCTCAATGGAGAGTTTCATGGCGTTGTTTCCAAGACTGCCATGTCATATGAAATGAAATGAAACTCGAATGAAATACCCACTCTCAATGGAGAGTTTCATTCTACAGTTTCATAGGCATTTAATTTCATGACTCAGAGGGAGTTGGTATTCGTGCTAAGAGAGTTTCATCTAGATGAAACTCATTTCTCCTCTCTCTTCTTAAATACACTGCCATGTCATCTAAAATGCCTATGTGGCAACACATTTAATGAGAATGAAACTCTAATGAAACTCCCACTGAGACTGGCCTAACACCTTCACAAGCATTTAAGCTTTGCATGAATCAAATAACCATACTGATCAACACTAACTTCAATCTTTATGATCTACATGTGTTTTTTAGTTACATCTACATATATAAACAAGCAGAAATTCTAACACCAAGCCTCGCAGGCGCGCATTGAAGCTTTGTATGATTCTAGACCTAGAACTGAACAACAAATCGACGTATCATGTTATACATCATCCAAGAGACAACAAATCATACAAAGTACAGATCGATGGCTCATCACATAGCATATCGATGTATACAATAAACTGAAACAAGTACTGCAAAGTACAACCAAATAAAGTATCCAACAGTTTAGCCATAAACAAAAGTAGAACTAAATAAAATTTCCAACAATGTAGCCATAACTAGCACTTTCTTGAGACAATACTCACATAACTAGCTGCAACAAAACAGCGATCACTAGCAATTCTTCAGGTGCTTGCAAATAAACCTGTGTGAACACCAAAATAGTATATCTAGTCATGAAAAGGATTGAAGCAATAATAGTCTATTTTCTTCCGTCATTTTACTTTCATAACATTGTGACAAGATCTATGATTTTAAGGTAGACAACACACAGTGACAGAGCCAGGATTTGACAGAACATCGGGCCCAAAACTAAAGGGCTATAAGTACTATAACTAACATCAAATACTATCAACACTGAGGTATAACAAAAGTATAATATAAATACACCAGTTCATCATAAGAATCATATAGCCAACAAGTCACTGAAGCAATAAACAGTGCATACTAGAAAGGAAACACACACGACAAATATTTCTGGAAGCATTTTACTGTGGAACAAGTTTACATACCACTATATATTCATTTCTGTTGCCATCTGTTTTCTTGGAGTAGCTTTTCTTTCTCTTAAAGTTGGAAAGTGTTTTCGTGAACTGGAGGGAGCATATAAACATTATCTATCACCAAAGGTTTTAATATTGTACAGTGTACATATTATCTATCACCAAAAGGTTTTAATATTGTAGTTCTTACTGATAAGCTTGAAGAGATGCAGCAATCGTTGTGACGGTGCAAGGAAGATATGGTCTCTGCAAAATGGTGGATCATCGGAGCAGGATAAACAAGCTAGTATTAATATTTTGATGTGCAAAAGAAAAGGTAAACAAGCTAGTATTGATGGACAACTTATAGCAGTCATAGATCTCTACAAGTTGTATTAACGGCAAAGGAATTGATAACTATCTCTATACAAGTATAAGTATTTGACCAACATTGTGGGATGCCATCTTCATCTTCTAGTTAAATTTCCCTGCTGTGCTAATTTCGTCTAGTGGGATGCCATCTTCATCCTCTAGTCAAATTGCACAATGTAGAAATCAGAAGCAAGACTAAGAAAAATAAATCAAACTGAAACTAGTTGTCGACGAGGCATGGAAACATCAAAGTACATGAATTACATCAGTCCAAACAAACTCGAGGTGCAAGAATTTAGAATTGGAAACATTACCAGTCAATATGAACTTGTACGAGCGTCGGTTCGAAGCCTCCACCTTCTCAGCAATCTCATTCAGATCCTTTTGCAATAACTTTGTCATAGCCATACCCCGAAATGCAACCTAAATTATGACAACTCCATTGATGCATTTATAGTTAATACTAACCCGTGATCACTGGTCAAGAAACCTAAACTATACTAGTACTTGTAAAGCAAGGAATCAGCACAACCTGGAGCTTAACCATGGCCGTCGTTGTCCTCGGCGGGGTGTAGTTCCTCACTTCAAGGAACAGGGCAACGGCGCCGCTGGACGCCAAAGCGAGATTGCCCCATAATCGCATGTCCGGGCTCGCGGGTGCGCGACCACAGCCCACAGGCCACAGGGGAGCAGCGATCGGCGACGGAGAAGGTCAGCCGAAGCCAGACAGCCAGGCGGCACGGAGCTGGAAGGGGAGCTTCGGCCGAAGCCCGGAGGGGACATCGGCGGCCGGGCGCTGGGCGCAGATCTAGGTGCGGCGCTAGGGGAGCTGCGACCGGAGGGCGAGCGGGGGCGCGCGAGGAGAAGGTCTTCACGCTGGATCTGCCAAGGAGAAAGATAACCCGTGAGGAAACAGACGGTTGTTCCTGAGGGCGAGCGGGGGCGCGCGAGGAGAAGGTCTTCACGCAGACGGTTGTTCTCCAACAGAGGAATGCATCGGCGCGTTCGTCTCGTTTCGCGCGTAGCGACGATTGCTTCGAGGTATCTTCAATAGTACATTTATTGTCATCTCTTAGCTATACCACGTTAATAAAATCCTATGTGGAGGAGAGAGGAAGAGAATAGATCGTCTCTTCCTGAAGAGACGATCATGCACGTGAAACAAGACATGATACATTAATTTACTTTAGTTGACATGTAGACCCGTTTTAAAGAAAAATTATAAAATATAAGTATTAGAGAGTGTACTATAGACTGTCTATTGGAGATGTTGTCTCTAAAAATGATGTAACATATGTTAGAGACAAAGTTGTCTCTAACTATTGGAGATACCCTTATGAAACGACGATCTAATTCTCTCCCCTTTTTCTCTTCCCTCCACCTCAACAAAAATCCTACGTGGCATCTCTTAGAGATAAGTGAATTTGGCCATTGGAGATGCCCTTACAGTAAACCATAAACTGACGTCTCATTAGTTCAAGCTAGCTGACTTCATGGACGGGGCAGGGGGTCGTAGCTTGACAAGAGGAAGTTTGTTCCCCTCATTCCACGGCGTGATCTGAACTTGCCATCGCTTGGAATTCCATGGCTTCGATTTGTTCCCCGGTCGGTTGGGGAATTTCATGCGCTAAATCAATTAGCTGATGGACCACTTATAGTAAACCATAAATTGATGTCTCATTAATTCAAGTCAGCTGACTTCATGGACGGGGCAGGGGCTCATAGCTTGACAAGAGGAAGGAACTGTTGCGTCACGAACTCATCAGATCACAAAGGCCAATGCAATGCAGAAGCGCAGAGCGAAACTCTCCGGCAATTAGACAGACAGTACGTGCAAGCGTTGGACTCGGATTTACCGTCTAGAACCATCTATATGTAACAGCAATAATCGCCGGATCAACAACTAGTGCATATAGTTACCTTATTGAATATAAAACATATATCTCGTAAAAGTAAAACTATCGTGTAATATGATTTTTATAAATAATATTATTTTCATAAAAAAATACAAAAATAAATAGTCGATTTTTTATTTACAAAAATGGCTATTGTCGCCATTTGAAGTGGCGAAATTGGCTTGTCGCCATTTGAACAATGCTGAGAGGCTTGAGTCGCCAATTGAACTGACGGCAAGCTCCTGTTGCTAGTTCAATTGGCGACAGGATCCTCTCACCACTGCTTTGTTTTTTCCGACTACTTAAATCTTTATTAAAATTTCAGCTTTTGTGCTAGCCCTTCATGTCCACTCCACTCCAGCGTTTGAACCGCCACAGAAACAAGATAAGTTACACGTTACAATTGGATACATGACATAATAAGAAATATAAACAATCAGTAATAAGAAACAATATTAGCACAATATATTTCAGCACAATGTCATCACATAGTTTGTCGACAAATCACACTGATATTACAAAACATTCATCGCAACATATTTCAACAAGACAAACCATTCCTTAGCCACGACCTCAACGTCTGTCATGTCGACCTCCACGGTGCCCGCCTCGAGTGGGTCGGTCGAATGAGGTCTCTACAACGCTATCCGGACTGCTGACCTCTCCTTCATCCCATGCATTTCTCGTAGAACATTTCTTGAAGGTATGCCTATACTCTCTGCAAATTGAGCACTTATTCGTACACTCGACTTCTATTTCGTCCATGTCGTTCCTGATACATCGTACCTGCCGCCGGCCAACCTTTCCCTTCAGCCTAGCAATGTCTGCGGCCCAGATTAGTTGCTCTCAAGTATGATGACCATTGAAATGGCCAACCACTCCGTAACCATACAGCTCTGCATTCCATATTTGCATCATCTCTTCCTTGGTGAAATATTCGGAAAGAAATTGGCGGGAACGACATACCACCGTCGAACATACGGTTATGGCATGTGAGCATGGCCCATGTAGAAGAAGAGGCTTATTTCAAGTGCATATGCAACTAGCGCGGCCTAGCGTGCACTCGTGGATGATCCTGTCGCGGTTTGTCCAACGACGTCCTTTCTCTCTGTATAGCATCTCGAAGCGAAGCTCCCTTGTGCCTATTTTGAATGCCCGGTGCATCTCACCCTTCTTGCTCTTCTCCTCCATGTACTTGGTGATCATGGTGGAGTACAATACTCTGTTATTTGCCATAGAGAGCGACGCGTTGTTGCTTCGGTCAACAAAGTACTTTGTGGTGCCGCGAAGAATTGCCTCTACAATACCAATTGTAGACCTCGGCTAGATTGGCTGTCATGACACCATATCGAGTACCCTCCTTGTCATGTAATAGTGACCACTTTGCCTTAGTCTCATGCTCAATCCAGTCTCAGAAGTATTTCACATGTGCTCCATCTTCCTCGTCATACTAGGACCATCTGTGGGTAACTCTACCAATGTCTTGGGGTCCTGGTCAACGCTTGTAGCGGGCTTTTTCGTTGCCTTCCTTCTGTGCATCCCCATCCGCTCATCCATAATTTTCTAGAGTGCATCAAGTTTTCTCTGCTGGTTCTGGTTGCACAGCTGCTTGAACAGGTCTATCAAGTCCTTATTATAAAACTACTTGTATAAATTTGCACCCAAGTGCCTCATGCACCACCTATTCTGTAGATCCTCTCACGGAAGTGGCTCATTTTCCCCCTTGTTCTAGCTGAGTTATTGCACTCAACAGGTCCGCATGCCAATCATGTATGACACATAAGTTAGGACAATCATGTACAACAGAAATCCTCACGTTCGTCAGAAACTACAACCAAATATCTGTGTTCTCGCTTTCAACGAATGCGAAGGCCACTAGAAGAACCTAATTGTTCCCGTCCGTTGCAATTGCAGTAAGTATCTACCCCTTGTACTTCCCAGTCAGAAACGTGTCATCCATGCACAAGATTGGACGGCAATACCGGAATGCATTGATGAATGCACCAAAGGTGAAGAATGCTCACTTCAGAACTCTCTTCTCGGCCCACTGTGGATGTGTGTCATCTTGAAGGTCGACATGAGTGCCGGGATTTCTGTCCTATATGACTTGGAATTGGCCGAGCAGGTTGTGGTAGGAGTCCTCGAACGTACCGAACCTTGATTCTAATATCTTCTGCTTTGCCTCAACGCCTTAGCGTAGCTAGTTGTGTACTAGAATCTTGCCTCTATTGCCCAAATGATGGATCGTGGCTCAAAATCCAGATTATCCACAATCTCACCATACATGATGTTCGCAATGAAGCCTGATGACAAGTTCTTATGGGACTGCATTGATTGAGCGATGACACATGTGTGAGGGACTACTATAGAGTATTTCTAGTAGGTGTCACACTTATGCTGGAATGCGTGCACTCATCAATGGCATCCCTCTATGTCGCATTT
Organism: Ampelocalamus luodianensis; assembly: GCA_036346255.1. Taxonomy (NCBI): domain Eukaryota; kingdom Viridiplantae; phylum Streptophyta; class Magnoliopsida; order Poales; family Poaceae; genus Ampelocalamus; species Ampelocalamus luodianensis. Next base: position 49,045,533 of record CM070618.1, on the reverse strand, counting down.
TACGTTGTAGCATCTTGGGTTAGACTTCAGTATTGTGAATGTATGCCGCAGCGATAAGGCCCAGAATTTCACAACCCCCTGCACGGCCTCCTTGCATTTATACATGGCTCCTTATCTAATCTCGTTCTGGTCGTACTTCCACGGTACACGGGAACCTTCGTTAACGACAATGTTGTCGAATTGGTATGTGTTTCACTCGGATGGAACCACATGTTATTCCAAAGCATCCTCCTCATCGGATCCTTCATCTTCTGACAGTGTTTGGTAGTCCTGGTCTTCAAGAACCATCCTTTGAACTAGGGTTTCGATCTCCTCACCTTCGTCAGCAATCCCACAAGTTTGCTGGACCAAAGGAGCTTCGCCCACACGGTCTTCATCGACAACATCAGCAACTCCCCGACCTTCGGCCATTGTGTACGCTGCGCTATGGCTGGATTCCCCAACTTCTTATTCGGCATCACCACCACCTTCTTGTTCAGCCACCGATGCAGGAATGGGCTTGGAATATGCCTAGGCCACAAGGACCAAATCCCACCCTTACTCTCTCACCCCGCGTACTTATGACTGCCATGACCTTGTTCTCTTAAGCTGCACAAACTCCTAATATGTGCTCTGTGGTGCTCGATTGGCAAGGCAAGTCAATCTCATATCACACACAACATAGTTCAAATGGAATGTGTGGAACAACCACCGCATCACACGCCCCATGTACGATACTCTGGTCTTGTTAAGGTTAAGGTCATCGATTGGAAATAACACAAATCAACTCCCTCGGGACCCTCCAGAACAATCCCCTGATTGAAGCAAATTTTGAAATTGGTTACGTCCGACATATTCGACGTACTTCACCATAAACAAGATTTCCACGATTAACCATATATCTAAAACTAACCTACACACTGAAAAGGATTATCTACAACATACTACAGTACATAACCATACATCTAAAACTATGTAATCCATTCAGGTAAAAAAAATTACCTACAAGGTGGATGACCGGACGGGTAGCACTTCGCTAGCTCTTACCCTCCCCTCTACTCTCTCTGCTCCTCTCCCTTCCCTCCACTCTTTCTCTTTTTTCTGAATAAAAGTGAGTTATGCCCGAATTTTCTTTTATAGAGGAGATTGTGTCACCATTTGGAATGGCAACTGGGACTTGCGGGATTCCGGTCGCCATTTTGAATGTCAATTTGCTTAAATTTTAATATGAAAAAAATTACCTGGCATGGGATATCTATCACCATTTCGAATGGTGATTTGCCTAAACTTTAATATTTTAAAAAATACCCAGCACGGGATCCCTATCATTATTTCGAATAGCAATTTGCCTAAATTTTAATATTATTTTTTTTTTACCCGGTATGGGATCCCAGTCGCCATTTCGAATGACAATTTTTCTAAATTTTACTATTAATTTTTTTTTACCTAGCATGCCGAACCCCACCTCTACTAAAGCCCATCCGAACAACTAAACTCCAGCCCTTTCTCTTCTCATCTACCCACACTTGCCTTAGAACTCTACTCGGCGCCATGTCTCAATCATCTAGTTCAATGAGCCGAAGAGCGGGGGCGCTGGCAAATGCAAGGCGCGTGAACTGTGGGGTCCAGGAAAATGTCATGTACTCCAACACCGAAGAGAACAGGGGGTGTGTGTTCTACAAGTGTTAGTATTTCTCGGTGATTTTGATTTTCACGAATGCTGGTATTTGTATTTTGGGTTTGTTTGTAACTTCTTTTTCACTATTTGGTGTGGTTTTTAGGCCAGCGGTTGCTAGTAGTTTTAGTGGGTGGACTCTGTTGGTGCCGTGTTAGAAAGACCAGTTGAATGTCCACCTGTAGTTCCATATGGTCCAATGCTGAACATGCCACATGCAGACGAGTGCTTGGACAGGATTCTTGACCACCTGAAGTGGCTCAAGAAACTTATATGTGTGTATCCTACTGGTAGTATGTTCAATATGTATTAAATAGTAGTCGTTGCCTACATAAGAGATTCATGTATGAACGATGTTGTATGCGTGTTTATGAATTACAAGATATCTTTAACTTTTAGCAACTGGATCTGTATGAACATAACATGACAAGGGATTCATGTATGAACTTCAATACCACAATGAACTGACAACACCCTGCCACTTTTGCAGATCGAGATGACAACACACTATGACTCTACCTTTTCAGACCGAAATGATCACACTCTGCCACATCCCCTTTTCAGACCAAAAAAACCACCCCCTCATACCACACATTGCCACTTTTGCAGACCGAGCTGACAACACACTACGACGCTACCTTTTCAGACCGAAATGACCACACTCTGTGACATCTCCATTTTATACCAAAAGGCCACTCCCTGTTATGCCACACACTACCACTTTTGCAGACCGAGGTGACAACATACTGTGATGCTACCTTTTTATACCGAAATGACCACACTCTGCTATGCCACCTTTTCAGACCGAAAAGACTGTACCCTGTTACGCCACACACTGCCACTTTTTTAGACTGATATGACAACACACCGCGATGCTACCTTTTCAGACCGAAATGACCACACTCTATCACGTTGCCTTTTTAGACCGAAAAGACCGCACCCTGTCACGGCACACACTACCACCTTTGCAGATCGAGATAACAATACACTACGACGCTACCTTTTCAGATTGAAATGAAGACTCTTTTCCCTCCACCCTCAGCACTACACTCTATCCTCTTATAAAAGGAGGAAGAAGAGAGCTGCAGGAGAACCATACAACATCACACCCAACACTTCACTATGACTTATTTCACACAACAGAGAGGAAGGAGATGTCGGACTTCTATGCAAAGATATTGCGGAAGCGTAACTGGCTTGTCGAGAGGGCTAAACCCTACCCGGATTGTTCTATGAAGGATGCACCGGTACCACCAGAGTTCTCACACCCACAATGTGTGTGCGAAGAACCGGCGAAGATCATTCAGTCCATACACCCCGCAACCATCGCCGGGACATACTACACATGCGGGAATATCATCGTAAGAGAATCTTACACACACATAGCTTTTTCACATCTTACGTTGCATTCCACAACTCGCTAAATACATTCTCGCATAATGGCAGCTGGAGAAGCGCTGCAATTTTTTCCAATAGATCGACGGCTTGGACATGTACGATAGGGCATTTATCGAGCAAAAGTACATGTTCAATTGCGTGAAGTGACCCGAGACCTTCGAACACTACAGACCTTACGTACCCGACCCTATTAAAAAGGCACTGGAGGAACCCAGGAAAGCTGGGTGGTGGAGGAGGACCTCCCTAACAGGAAGCTAAGTACGATCGGGCCGAGCACAAGGCGGACTAGCGAAAGGCTCTTGCTAGGGAGACTGACATCCGTCCTAGCGCCCCCTGTTGCCCAAGCGCACTCCATATCGAAAAGGTAAGTTAGGTTCAATTTGCTTCCTGATTATTGATTTGGCCCTATGTTGTGCTATCCTAATATCATTCAATCATCCAGCCCGTCTCGCAGAACATGGCTGACTTCGATACTAACCATCGCCGCGGGCAGTCCCGATACAAGGGGAAGGGACTGGTGGGCCACCAAGACTAATTAAATTCGTTCCAATCCACCTTTTTTTCGATTCCAAAAAGGAACACATGTATCATAAGTGTTTTCCGGTTTGTTGATTCGTGCATGCTATCATTACTAATGCACATAACCAAACACTGCGTGCTTTGCAATTCGCAATTAAATTTTGAAGTATTTCAAATTTTATTCTCTTTTCATAAATATTCTGTCTATTTCAAACTTCGTATTCTTTTCCCAAAGGAATCGGTTCTCAAATAGTACAATTGGGACAACAGCGCGCATGGCAACCCTAAACCCAAATATGTGTATGTAAATAGACCTTACAACCTTTGACTTAGAGAACGACCGGTCATTCCAAATATGTCGATGATCGGAACATGGGGTTCCCTATCGAGCTTATCTGGGAAAATGGTATGAGAACGCTATCAAAACAAAACCATTTATTGTTGTGGACACCCCGAGTGTATGTATAAAAATACAATGGGGGTGCTACATAATCGATGACCTTGAATCTGAATGATGAATAATTACACAATATGAAAAATTTCTTACAGAGTACGTGGGTTGTCCCCTTTATAGCTATTGAAGGGGTGGCAGTTAATGTCGCTAAAGGCGTCTATAATCTTCACGCACATTCTTCAATTGAATCTTGAATCGTCACATCTTTTAGCCAACTATTGTAAATTGCCAGATGCGCCTATAACCACTTTTTGGTTTGTCACGTGGAAAACTTTCATGTCTCCCAACTAGTTTGTTAGTTGGGGATTGCCCAAAACCGTATAGCGGGTCGGACAGTGTCCATAGCTAGTCATCTCATGACTCAAACTGGTTGTTGACCAGTTTGACTATAGTAAAGAGTATTTGACTTTCTTTAAGTATTGGTTGTAGGTTCATAACCGTTATAGAGGTAGCATATGACATGTGGGTCTACTTTGACAAAGACTCTGACCAAAAAGGTTGACCTGGTGAAGAATTCTCGTCAACTAGCCCCAAGGCTTAAGCAAATAAAGAATATTTACTTAAGTCATTCTTGCCTCGAAATGTGCATCAATAAGATCTAATCAGACACAATCATTCCAACCATTTCATGAAAATATGGGAGAAAGGGAAAAGATTATGGTTTTCTTGGAAACCATATCTGAAGGTTGCTGTGAGTGGGCGAATGATTTATGGTAAAAGGGGGTAAGAAGACTTACTTTTTACCTTTACTATTACTTTGATCTCATTGTAATCTCCATCTTTCGCCTTAGAGTCTCTTCATCTCCAATTCCTCTTATTCCCGAACCTCTTCATCTTCAAAAATCTCGGTTTGATCTTTGATCATGGGGATTCTAGGTCCTTCAATCCTTTCTGAGAACAAGATTGAGGAGCTAGAGAATCGAAGATATCTCCTAGCGCGATCTTTGATCAAATGGAGGCCCTGCGGCAGCGAAGATGCTCCAATTCCAAAAGAATGTCAGATTATCTTGTTCTCTTCTTTCGTGAAGTTATATTTTTAGTTGCTGGAGAGTTAATTCCTGGCATATATCCTAGATCACTTTAGGATAGAGATCTTCCACTTAGGACTAAACTCCATTATAATCCTTAGTGTCTTTTCGCATCTTCGCGAAGCTTTCCTTGGCATTCCCAATTCCATTCGTCACTTCCGCCATTTTTATCAATTTACCAGAAATAATAGAGGCCAGGGGTTCTATGGAAGCACATATTTCAAACTTCAGGATCAAATGTCCAAGAACTACCCCCGCTCCCTATCAAGGATACATGGCGGGATTACCAGAAGGAGTGGTTCTACTCCGAGGTCCCAAGAGGCAGCCGCTAGAAGTACACTAGAGGTCCTCCGCCGACCTAGTTTGTGTAGGACGTGAAGAAGGAGATGACCTCCTTGAAGCTTACAGCCGAGGAGAAGCTGGTCGATGCAGTCATCTCGTTGGTGGCTGACATATTAACTGGTCGGGAGATCATTCATAACTTCCTCCAGCACAAGATCAGCTCCCTGAAGAAAAGGGCCAACTACACTTGGATGCTGAAAGGAGATGATGACCCAACCAAGAACAACTCTGGAGGTATGTTACTCTCTATGTTTTTAAGGCATTATTTTGACTTTGTAGTATAAACATTACTAAGTCTATAAATATTTTTTTTTTAGTTCTGCCAGAGGAGGTGGTCAAAGAGAGGGCTTCAACAATGTTAAAGAATGTGAGGGATGACTCAGAGTCTATCTCCTTCGACGGCCAACCCTCCAGCCTAATTGAGGCGTCTACAGAGTTCATAAAAGAATGAACGCAGGTATGCATAAGTTTAATTATAGTCTTGAATTTTTTTTCTTAACATTGTAGCTTATAAATTTGTAACGCCCTTTTTCCCCCTTCTCTGGGTCAACCCCGCCGAACACCACCCCTCTCCCCCCCCCCCCGTCAACCCCCACCGGACCCCCTCCTTTTCTCCCCGCTCTTGTGCTCTGCGTCGTCGCCGTGCTCACGCCACCTCCTGGAACCTCCGCCTGCTCCCCTGCTGCGCCCTCGCGTGCCCGACATCACCGTCGCGTTGCCACCTACTCCGCCTGCTCCCCTGCTGCGCCCTCCCGCACGCCACCGAGACGCCATCATCACCATTGCCGCTGCAATCGTCTCCCCGCCTGTCTCATCTCCTGCACAGACTACGCCACCGTAGCTCCATCATAACCCGGCGCCGCACGCCCGCCCGGACCCCCCCTCCCTGCTTCTCCCCTCTTCGGCTTTAAAGAGCCCCGGTGCCCTCCCTTCCTTCCCCACCCCTCCCTTCTTCCCCCAAGCAGGAAACCCGAGAGCAAGAAGAGAAGAAGAAACCGAGGAAGGAGGAGAAGAAGAAGTAGTCGAATCCCTTACCTCCTCCGGTCGCCGTCGGTGAGCGCCACCCCCGCGCCTCCTGCTCCCCTTCATCGCTGTCGCCGTCGTCGTCGCCATCTTCTCCCCCTCCCCGCACGCCGGCATCGCCCCGAGCCCCCCTCACCTCCCCCCCCCACGCGCGCCGCCGCCCCGTTCCCCTCCCCTCTTCTGCCCGAGCCGAGCGCCCCCCCTTTTTTTCAGGCCGTCACCCCGTGGGCCGCGCGCCGGTTTCGGCCAGCGTTTTGGGCTAGGCCAATTTGTGACTATGGGCCGATGGCAGTTTTCTTTTTTTCGTTTGATTTTCATTTCCTTTTTCTATTTTAATTCAAAAGTGAAGTTTTAAAAATTAGTATCTCCCTCATTTTAACTCCAAAAATTATAAAATAAATTTCTAAAAATTTGTTAAATCAAGATCTTACTAATGGCATAGGTCTTGTTCAATTTGGAGTTCATTTGTGTATTCTTGTGTATTTAATTGCCCTTGTTGCTTGTCGTTTATTTGACCTGCACCTGCTCACGTAGTTCAAGACATGGAGACCTCCACGTCGATCAAGAACAAGACTACCTGCATCTTCCCTACAACCAAGGCAAGTCAATACTTTGATCATATTGAGCCTACATTTTATGCAAAATATATTCTTTTAAAATAGCAAATTGCATGCTTTAAATTCTTTAAACAAATATATGTCAAAGCTTAAGGTAGTTAAATACCCACTTGTTGATTAATTAATTATTATGCCATCCTTGACAATTTGAATCCCTTAATACTTGTCACCCTAGTAATTATATGGTAATACTAGCTATAGGTTGTACTTAAACGACATGCTAGCCTTGCTTAAGTACCGGGACATTAAAATGTCCTAATCATCATCTCTTCAAACACAAAATGATTTGGGCAGTCATTGCGGGTAAATGACTGAGATAGTTGAGTTGTTGTATTTTACTTCTCAAAAACCCTAAACTGCTATTACCCTATCTGGGTGGATGGAGAGGTAGATGCTATAACAATAGGTGCTAATGTAGCCCAAGGATTGTTATTTTGTGGATGGCATGTGGAAGAACCGCCCAGATAATCCTAAGGACTTAATCTTGTCACGACCTCCTATGTAAAACAAGTACAACCACAAGTCTGCAACAAACCGCGACTTGGCTTAGTAAATTTATCAAATCCTGAAAGTCATCTCACTGGTGGAGTAATGGCACGCGCAAGCTTGCGGTACATCCAGCTTGACGGGGACACCGATACAAGGTGAAATTGCTAACGCCGTGCGGTACATCCCGGCGCTGCGGTACAACATCCCTCGCGAACATATGGGCGTAACCCCATATGGGTGAGATGATGGAAAGAACGAGATATTTAGAAAGGTTATTGTGATGACCTCTCGACTGCATGACCAAGGAATCATGTAGGGCAACGAGTTAATCGTTTCTTGTGGGTAAAGTTTACAATCTCTGCAGAGTTATAAACTGTTTTAACAGCCGTGCCTACGGTCAAAGGCGGACATGAGAACTTAACTTGAGTTAGTTCTATTTTAAAAATCCTTTATGGGTGGTATGAAAAATGTGGTGGGCTCTCCTACCCCTGAGATTGGATTTTTCCTGAGTTTCGGACTCAGCGCGGTTAATAATTGAAGGTAGCTCCAATCAAAATAAGCATAAGGTAGAGTTTCCGATGGAGGGAACCTCTACTAATACAAATATTGCACAATTACTCTCTTTAACAAAATGCAATTTGTTAAAATGCTAAGTGATAGGATTTTATAATTATGGTAAATTGAAAACCTTGCTTTAGCAAATAAAAGAACCTGAGCCATCCTTGTTAAGCCCTGCATGTATATTATTGCATTGTGTGTTGGCTCGCGAGCACGGAAATTGTGCTCATTCTCGCTCTCCCCCAAACCCTTCAGATAACGCCGATGAAGGAGACTATGCATACTACAAGGATCCAGAAGTCAATGGGCAAGGAATTGATGAAGAGTAGACTAGTTCTGTAGTCTAAGTCTCGTCCCAGTCTAGCGGACTCGTTGGTACTTGCGTATAACCGATATTATCCAGGTCCTTGGTTAATATCAGTCGTACACATGTTGCCCCAGTCGCTTGCCTGTGAAGAGATGAGCTCTACCCCTTTTGCTTTCGCTGTAGTCTATGTCTCTCTTTTGTAATGTAATCCATTTGGCCTGATCGGCCCCTTTTGAAAAACTTGACCCGACGTGGTCAATGTCACTCTGATGGTTGTAATAAATTTGGTACTTTAGTTCACGCCATGTATGAATGATTTAGCAATGTACCTGTGAGTGCTATGTACTGATCTAGGGAATAGCACAGTGTTTTCACAGAGAATTCAGGATTAGAAAATTCGGGTCCGACAGAGCTAGTATCAGATCATACGACTGTAGAGTCTTAGTTAGATTGGTCGTTGCCTTAAGGACTTGGGTCTTACTTTCAAAAACTAAGAAAAAGTTTTTGTTAAAATATAGAGTATTTATTGCTTCTACTCTTCACTCTTAGTTCTGTACTTATCTTTACTTCACTTGAATTTTACCCTGTTTCTGACCTCCCCTTGTTCTCAAAATTTGTAGATGGCTACCCCGTCGTCCGATGGCCCGTGGGACTTTGTCTCTCATGAAGAAGATGGAGTCGAGTTCGTGGACATTCTTCACCAACTCATGCTTCATCTGGATTACCGCCGCCATCCTATCTTTAGAGGCCGAAAGACTCAGACCCTGGATCAAGAATCATGGACCATGGAGGTTTTTCTCTATGCCAGAGAGAGTGAGTTCATCACTCACACCTTGGACCGCGACCCCGAGTAGCTATTCGAAGGCGTCCAATCGCAAAGACGCCGCCGCACTCGCGACCGGATGCATGATGATCTTCTGGTGAAAGCGCCCTTCCACTACTTTCAGCCCCTCCAGGATGGAGAGTTCGAGCACGAGATCTTCGTCGTCATGTTGGTGTAGTCGAGCTTAGACTAGGTTAGATAGCAGTGCTTGCTAGGTAGTCTTTTGGGTTGCAAGTACTTTTGTTTTCTTTCTTTTGTAGACGTTGTGTTTGTATTCTGTGTCATGACTTAGCTTAGCGTATAAGCTTTGTTTGAGAGTCATGTAACACCTAACCCCCCTTAATATAGTGCAGCCATTCTAGGCTTTGTATTGTATTTATTCGATCTTCTTGTTGGTTTGAGTTCTTCTGTGTGTGCCTTAGGGGGCTAGTGAACCCTCATATACTCCCTCTAGTCCTAAGCTTCAGAGTTTCTTCAGGATGCCGTCAAGAAGAGTCGCTGCCCCAGTCCGTGGTGCCTTTGCCGCAGGCTGAGGAAGAGGCCGTGGTCGTGGTCGTGGTCATAGCCAAGGCCGAGGACAAGAGCTACCTCCTCCGCCACCAGCAAACCCAACAATGACTCAGGTCATGTTTGTGATTCTGATTCTTGAGCGTTACTAAGAAATCAGCAGACTGGACCAGCCAGTCGCAACTCCAAGCTAGCAGACTTTCTCAGGACCAGACCCCTCACCTTTGCTGCAGCCAATGAACCTCTAGAAGTTGAAGATTGGCTCAGGGACACTGAGAAGAAACTTCGTCTTGCCCGCTGCTCAAACGAGGACAAGGTGGATTTTGCCACCCATCAGCTGAAAGGCACCGCCGCTGCTTGGTGGGAAAATTACCTCGCTACACGAGGTGATGAAAGTCTAGAAGAAGAAGCAAAAGAAGCAGAAGTCGTAGCATCCACGATTGGAGCCCCACAAGAGCTCGCCGCCTCATCACGCCATCGCGATAAAAGAAGTTCTTTGAAGTACAACAAGCGGCCCGAACCCGCATGGCAGCCAATTCCCTGGATTGAATTCAAAGCCACTTTCAGAGCCAACTTCGTACCAGCTGGTACCATGAGGATGAAGAAGAATGAGTTCAGAGCCATAAAGCAAGACCATCTGTCTGTCAATGAATATCTGACCAAGTTCAACCAACTTGCCCGCTACGCCCCTAATGACGTAGCCGATGAAGAGAAAAAGATTGACCGCTTCGTGGAAGGGATGCGCGAAGATATGAGAGGGGCATCTCATCCTCTATGATTACTCCAGCTTCCAACAACTGGTCAATAAAGCTCTCATTTGTGAAAATAAGAAAAAGACTGCGGAGATTAGCCGCAAAAGGAAGTTGTCATTTCAGAGGCCACAAGGTAGCTTTCCCCAGAAGTCAACATTCCAGGGAAGCTCATCTTTCAGATCATCTGCAGCCTCCTCTCAGAAAACTCCAACTCCTGCCCCACGCCCTCAAGGAAGTGGTTTGGTGATCTCTCGCTCACGAAACCAGCAAAGAATCAACCCAGCAACAAACCTCCATTGCTTCGCCTGTGGAGAAAAAGGTCACTTCGCTAACCAGTGCCCTCGACGCCATAGCACTGCCGCCAAAGCCTCTCAAGGTCAAGGATGAACCTCAGCTCCAAACAAGAGTCATCAGACTTCGCAAGCATCAAGATCTACACCGACACAAAGCCACGACCGTGTGAACCATGTCATAGTCGAGGAAGCTCAAGATGTCGCAGGAGTGCTAATGGGTACGTTCCCTGTTAATTCAGTACCCGCATAAGTTTTATTTGATTCTAGAGCTTCGCACTCTTTTGTTTCAAGGAAGTTTGTTGAAAGGCTTAAGTTGCCAACCTATAAGTTAAAGAAATCCGTGGTACTTAGTTCACCCGGGGGACCCCTATATGCTACCTCGGTCAGTCCCAGGGTAGAAATTGCTATGGAACATTCCGAATTCCTAGCAAACCTTCTTGTGCTAGAATCCCAAACTCTGGATATCATCCTAGGGATGGATTGGTTGGCCAAATATCAAGGATTAATAGATTGTGCCAACCGAAAAGTGGTGCTCACCAAGAACCCAGAGACCACAATCAGGGTTAGTGTGGATCGTTCCTCTCCCTTGGATCGAACAATCCACCACCTAGGAGAGTTGTCCCTAAAGACAACGCCTGTAGTTCAAGCTTACCCTGATGTCTTCCCAGAAGAATTACCCGGCATGCCACCAGATAGAGATGTTGAGTTTGTCATCAACTTGAAGTCAGGGACAGCCCCAATTGCTAAGAGACCATACAGAATGGCCGCTGACGAACTTGAAGAGCTTAAGACACAAATTGAAGACTTGCAAGAAAAAAGTTTCATTAGACCTAGTTCTTCTCCCTGGGGTTCGCCAGTTCTCTTCGTGAAGAAGAAAGATTGCACCGCTAGATTGTGTGTGGATTAGAGAGCACTCAATGAGGTGACCATCAAGAACAAGTATCCCTTGCCTCGCATCGATGACCTGTTCGATCAGCTGACAGGAGCATCAGTTTTCTCCAAGATAGACCTAAGGTCAGGATACCATCAGCTTAAGATCAGGAATGAGGATATTCCTAAAATGACCTTTACCACCCGGTATGGCCTGTATGAGTTCACTGTCATGCCGTTTGGCTTGACCAATGCGCCAGCCTACTTCATGAACCCATGAACAAAGTATTCATGGAATACTTAGACAAGTTTGTTGTCGTGTTCACAGACGACATCTTGATCTATTCAAAGACCGATGAAGAACATGTCGAACACTTGCAATTGGTCTTAGAAAAGCTTAAAGAGAACCATCTTTATGCTAAGTACAGTAAATGTGAATTCTGGTTTCATGAAATCAGCTTCCTCGGACACATTGTATCTGCTGGAAGAATTGCAGTTGACCCATCTAAAGTAGAAGCTGTAATAGAATGGAAACAACCCACATCGGTAACAGAAGTGCGTAGTTTTTTCGGTTTGCCCGGATACTACAGACGCTTCATTCAAGGATTCTCTAAGCTTCTAAACCAATAACCCATCTGCTTAAAAAGGAAAAGAAGTATGAATAGTCAGAAGCTTGTGAAAAGAGTTTCCAAGGATTGAAGAAGAAGTTAACTTCTGCACCAGTGTTGATCCTACCGGACATACATCAAGACTTCGAAGTCTATTGTGATGCATCGCGCCAAGGTCTTGGTTGCGTACTTATGCAAGGAGGAAAAGTTGTAGCTTATGCGTCAAGACAACTCCGTCCTCACGAGGACAATTATCCAACTCATGATTTGGAGTTAGCAGCAGTAGTGCATGCCCTAAAAATTTGACGGCATTATTTGATTGGAAATCATTGTGATATCTACACAGACCACAAGAGCCTCAAGTACATCTTTACTCAATCAGATCTCAACCTTCGACAAAAAAGATGGTTAGAGTTAATAAAGGATTATAACTTGGATGTCCATTATCATCCTGGAAAGGCTAATGTAGTTGCTGATGCATTAAGCCGTAAATCCTACTGCAGCAATATCATGATTCAAGAGCATCAACATGAGCTCTACAAGGAATTTGAGGCACTCAACCTTTGTTTAATAGAGCAAGGCACCTTAGCCACTGTAGAGGCCCATCCAACTCTAGAAGAGCAGACCAAGGCTGCTCAAGAAGGACATCCTGGAGTCCAGAGATTCAAGCATCTCATGACAAAAGGAAAAGCCCCCAAAATGATCGAAGATCAGCAAGGAGTCCTATGGTATGGGAAACGCCTCTTTGTTCCCCACCAAAAGGAACTCAATGATTTGATTCTAAAAGAAGCTCACAGCTCAGCTTACACCCTGCACCCAGGTAGCACCAAGATGTACCAAGATATGAAGATTTTGTATTGGTGGCCACGAATGAAGAGAGATATCGCCGAGTATGTAGCTTGCTGTGATGTATGTCAGCGAATCAAGGCTGAACATCAAAGACCAGCCGGATTGCTGCAACCACTACAGATCCCTCAGTGGAAATGGGAAGAAATCAGAATGGATTTCATTATCGGTTTGCCTCGAACCAAGTCCGGATGTGACTCAGTATGGTTTATAGTTGACAGATTGACTAAAGTCGCCCACTTTATCCCTGTGAAGACAACCTACAAGGGAGACAAGTTAGCCGAGTTATACACGGCTCGTATTGTGTGTTTACATGGGGTACCCCAAAAGGATAGTCTCGGATCGAGGTTCTCAATTTACCTCGCATTTCTTGGCTAGTTTGCATGACGCCCTTGGAACCCATTTGGATTTCAATACAGCGTACCATCCGCAGACTGATGGTCAGACAGAACGAACAAATCAGATTCTAGAAGACATGCTTCGAGCTTGTGCTTTGGAATTCACCGTAGACTGGAAAAAATGTCTACCGTATGCCGAGTTTGCATACAATAATAGTTATTAGTCAAGTCTGAAGATATCCCCATCTGAAGCACTTTATGGAAGAAAATGCAGAACTCCTCTGCATTGGTCAGAATCAGGTGAAGGATATATCTTCGGACCGGATACTCTCAAGCAAGCCGAAGAGAAAGTTTGACTAATCAGAGATCACCTTCAAGCAGCTCAGTTTAGACAAAAGAGTTATGCCGACAACCGTCGAAGAGATTTAACCTTTGAAGTTGGAGATGCTGTATATCTCAAGGTATCACCGCTTCATGGAACTCAAAGATTTAAGGTGAAAGGCAAGCTCGCACCAAGATACATAGGCCTGTTCCCAATCACCGCTAAGCGTGGAGAAGTTGCCTATCAAATAGAGCTACTTGAAAGTTTGTCAGACATCCATAACGTGTTTCACGTCTCTCAACTGAAGAAATGTCTCAGAGTACCCGAAGAGCAGACTCCCGTCGAAGCCGTCGCCCTTCAACCAGATCTCACTTATCCAGAGCATCCGATCAAGATCCTCGACGTCATCGAGAAGCGAACAAGACGTCAAGTCATCCGCCTTTGCAAGGTCCAGTGGAGCCATCACTCAACTAAAGAAGCCACCTAGGAGCGAGAAGACCAACTGAAGCATGATTTCCCGTACCTGTTCTCGGAGCAGCTCGAATCTAGGGGTCGAGATTCCATTTAAGGTGGGTAGGATTTGTAACGCCCTTTTCCCCCCTTCTCCGGGTCAACCCCGCCGGACACCCCCCCTCTCCCCCCGTCAACCCCCACCGGACCCCCCTACTTTTCTCCCCGCTCTTGTGCTCTGCGTCGTCGCTGTGCGCACGCCACCTCCTGGCACCTCCGCCTGCTCCCCTGCTGCGCCCTCGTGCGCACGCTACTCCCCTCGCGTGCCCGGCATCGCCGCCGCGCCGCCACCTACTCCGCCTGCTCCCCTGCTGCGCCCTCCCGCACGCCACCGAGATGCCATCATCACCATTGCCGCTGCAGTCGTCTCCCCCCGCCCTGTCATCTTCTAGCACAGAGCTACACCACCGTAGCTCCATCATAACCTGGCGCCGCACGCCCGCCCGGACCCCCCTCCCCGCTCCTCCCCTCTTCGGCTTTAAAGAGCCCCGGTGCCCTCCCTTCCTTCCCCACCCCCTCCCTTCTTCCCCCAAGCAGGAAACCCGAGAGCAAGAAGAGAAGAAGAAACCGAGGAAGGAGAAGAAGAAGTGGCCGAAGCCCTTACCTCCTCCGGTCGCCGTCGGTGAGCGCCGCCCCGAGCCCCTCACCTTCCTCCTCGCGCGCCGCCGCCCCGAGCCCCTCCTCACCTCCCCGCGCGCCGCCTGCTTCCTCCTCTTACGCGAGCGAGCGCCCCTTTTTCGTGCCGTAGCCCCGTGGGTCACACGCGGTTCGGCAAAGCTTTGGGCCGGCCAATTTGTGATCGTGGGCGATGGCGCTTTTTTTTGTTTGATTTTCATTTCCTTTTCCTATTTTAATTCAAAAGTGAGGTTTTAAAAATTAGTATCTCCCTCATTTTAACTCCAAAAATTATAAAATAAATTTCTAAAAATTTGTTAAATCAAGATCTTGCTAATGGCATAGGTCTTGTTCAATTTGGAGTTCATTTGTGTATTCTTGTGTATTTAATTTCCCTTGTTGCTTGTCGTTTATTTTACCGGTACCTCGCCCGCGTAGAGTTCGAAGACGCCGGAGACCTCCACGTCGATCAAGAACAAGACTACCCAGACTGTCTTCCCTACAACCAAGGCAAGTCAATACTTTGATCATATTGAGCCTACATTTTATGCAAAATATATTCTTTTAAAATAGCAAATTGCATGCTTTATATTCTTTAAACAAATATATGTCAAAGCTTAAGGTAGTTAAATACCCACTTGTTGATTAATTAATTATTATGCCATCCTTGACAATTTGAATCCCTTAATCCTTGTCACCCTAGTAATTATATGGTAATACTAGCTATAGGTTGTATTTAAACGACATGCTAGTCTTGCTTAAGTACCGGGACATTAAAATGTCCTAATCATCATCTCTTCAAACATAAAATGATTTGGGCAGTCATTGCGGGTAAATGACTGAGATGGTTGAGTTGTTGTATTTTACTTCTCAAAAACCCTAAACTGCTATTACCCTATCTGGGTGGATGGAGAGGTGGATGGTATAACAATGGTTGCTAATGTAGCCCAAGGATTGTTATTTTGTGGATGGCATGTGGAAGAACCGCCCAGATAATCCTAAGGACTTAATCTTGTCTCGACTAGGGGTGTTCGTTCGGTATTTTTTGGTATTTTTGGTTCGGTAAATACGGTATATATGGTAAATACGATTTTGTTACTTCGGTAATTGCGGTATTTTTAAAAATACGGTTCAGTTTCGGTAAATCCCAATTTTTTCGGTACGATATCGGTAAATACCATATTCACTAAAGTTGACGCGAATTACGAACGACGAAGTTGTTGCAATACGGTACCCTGCACCGGCAGTCCATACGTCCAGCACATATAGCGGCAGCAGTTCAGCACTATGCACCACAGCACTGCAGCTGTGCAGCAGCAACCGCAAAGGCAAAGCAAGCATTTTTATTTCTCTCGGTTGAACAGCACCAACGCTCCAACAGGGGAACTAATTAAGAAAAATGCACCGGGGGACCTGGATTCCTTAGAACTTGTGTAGAAGATTCTCTCTCTCTTATTTCTAAATGCTCTTGGTGATGTAGCAAATAGCCAAATACACACAGGAGATGAACTCTTAGCTCACGTAAGCAAGGAATCGGTGCACCAAATTTAGTGGGGGTCTCGTTGCACGGCACGAGGCAAAGAAAAAGTGCAACTCTGGTTCAATCGGTGGTGCTGTAGCCTGTAGGTGGGTACCACTCCAACCGGTCAAAGTCAAAGAAGGGAAAACACAAAAACGGCCAAGCAGCAGCCAGGCAGCGAGCATAGCACTCTAGTCTTGCCGAGCGGATGGGCCGACTTGCCGAGCAGCGAGCACGACTGCACAAGCGTCCGAGGTCCCGACTCCCGAGCCAGAGCTACCAGAATTCGGTTTTTTTCGGTTTTTAAACTGTTTTTACCGAAAAAACCAAAATCCCAAAATAGCAGATTTCTGAATCCCGTACCGAATACCGGTCAAACCGAGTTGACCAGTACGGTTCAGTATTTTTGGTACGGTTTGTTCGGTACGGTAGAAAAATGAACAGCCCTAGTCACGACCTCCCGTGTAAAACAAGTACAACCACAAGTTTGCAACAAACCGCGACTTGGCTTAGTAAATTTATCAAATCCTGAAAGTCATCTCACTGGTGGAGTAATGACACGCGCAAGCTTGCGGTACATCCAGCTTGACGGGGACACCGATACAAGGTGAAATTGCCAACATCGTGCGGTACATCCCGGCGCTGCGGTATAACATCCCTCGCAAACGTATGGGCGTAACCCCATATGGGTGAGATGATGGAAAGGACGAGATATTTAGAAATGTTATTGTGACGACCTCTCGACTACATGACCAAGGAATCATGTAGGGCAACGAGTTAATCGTCTCTTGTAGGTAAAGTGTACAATCTCTGCAGAGTTATAAACTGTTCAAATAACCGTGCCTACGGTCAAAGGATGATATGGGAACTTAACTTGAGTTAGTTCTATTTTCAAAAATCCTTTGTGGGTGGTATGAAAAATGTGGTGGGCTCTCCTAACCCTGAGATTGGATTTTCCCTGAGTTTCAAACTCAGCGCAGTTAATAATTGGAGGTAGCTCCAATCAAAATAAGCATAAGGTAGAGTTTCCGATGGAGGGAACCTCTACTAATACAAATATTGCACAATTACTCTTTTTAACAAAATGCAATTTGTTAAAATGCTAAGTGATAGGATTTTATAATTATGGTAAATTGAAAACCTTGCTTTAGCAAATAAAAGAACCTAAGCCATCCTTGCTAAGCCTTGCATGTATATTATTGCATTGTGTGTTGGCTCGCGAGCACAGAAGTTGTGCTCATTCTCGCTCCCCCCCAAACCCTTCAGATAACGCCGATGAAGGAGACTATGCATACTACGAGGATCCAGAAGTCAATGGACAAGGAATTGATGAAGAGTAGACTAGTTCTGTAGTGTAAGTCTCGTCCCAGTCTAGCGGACTCGTTGGTACTTGCGTATAACCGATATTATCCAGGTCCTTGGTTAATATCAGTCGTACACAGGTTGCCCCAGTCGTTTGCCTGTGAAGAGATGAACTCTACCCCTTTTGCTTCCGCTGTAGTCTACGTCGCTCTTTTGTAATGTAATCCATTTGGCCTGATTGGCCCCTTTTGAGAAACTTGACCCGACGTGGTCTATGTCACTCTGATGGTTGTAATAAATTTGGTACTTTAGTTCACGCCATGTATGAATGATTCAGCAATGTACCTGTGAGTGCTATCTACTGATCCAGGGAATAGCACAGTGTTTTCACAGAGGATTCAGGATTAGAAAATCCGAGTCCGACAAAACTTTTTATTTCTCTTTAGATGCATGACAGAAAGAGAGGTGTCGACCAGTCAGGGTCTTGCAGTCAAGTCCCGTATGGAAAGAAGACCAAGAATGTTGTTGCAGCGTCTATGCAAGTTGTGGTCAAGAGACCGACGACCAGAGCAAGACCTGCTCCAGCAAGCTCTTCAGGTGCCCTAGTCATCGCTAAGCAGACCAATGGTACGACGACCGGTGCAGCACCAATTGATATTGTGCAGTCAAGTAGAAAGATTGTGGTAGAGACGACCAGGCTCCTCCCCGCAATCCAGTCAAAGCACATTCATGACCGGCCCCAAGCACAAGAGAAGCTGGCGACGGCTGCCAAGGGTGATACCCAGATGCGGAAGAAGAAAAAACAAAGGATTATGATTTCTCAGCAATCAGACAACAAAGATAGCTGAATGAAATGAAATTCGCTGATAAATGATTTTAATACGGCAGAGAGCTCTCAACCTTGTTTGTTTTCTTTTATCAGGTTACATATATTTTCTGGAAAGAATTGTTCAATTGGTCTTGCCTGTGGTGTTGGTAGTTTTAGCCCAAGCAATTTTTTTTCGTACGTTTTCACCTCAAAATGTCATGACAGGTGCCATGAATCAAATGCGCACTTACTAAGTAAACTATTCTACTATAGTCTCCGATGGAAGGAAGTGTCGATATCCTTCATGCCGTGTGTAGTTTGTGCCATCATCCACTAGTCAGCCTCACTAATTTGCTTGCCCTGTGGTACAGGTCAATTGTCCCAATCACTTGGAATTTCACACTTTAAATTTGTGGCCTCATCCCAACGAAAGCAATATTGAAAATGAACGAACACGTCCGTTATGGATGTTACGAAGATATGCTTCTAATTTTAGTATAATAAATAATTAGCAATAGTATCGTGATATTTGGCGAAACCCTCATTTTTGAAAAATGTTGTCAGGATCCAAATACGCAAATATAGACTCTCTGTTTATAATGCAATAGTCCAGAACCACGCTAGTGCACACAGTATCAACATAGATGAATATCATTCAACACAAGATGAATATAAGAATAAACGACTAATTTAATTAATAAATAATGATTGTGATCTTACAAACGAGTTTACACTTATTAAGTCACGCATGACTAACACTAAATAAAGAGACGGCATCAGAATAGAAACACTTTAGTGGAAACCCATCGACTTGCCACAGGCAACCAATTGGGATCAACACCTAGCGACCACTCTCCTTGTTAAACTCCTCCTCAAAAGCTGGCGAATACTCATCCACTTCAGCTAGATGATTGCAGTAAAAATGAGTACTCCGAGTACTCAACAAGTTGTATCACAGAATGCAATTATAGATGATGACTTATTCCAGAGAAAATGACTTATATGGTTATTTTTATTTTTATTTTTGCAAAAAATGACATTTGCAATTGAATATAAAAATTATAGATTAAAAGCGCAACTTAAAACAAATAAACAATAATAATTTAACAACTATTTCCACAGAGACCATAAAACCTAATCAATTTCTTTCATACAGCCACATGAATTTAACCATACAGTTATCCCTTCCAAATTATTTTATGAAAATCTACCCTCGTGTGAAATCCCTAGGCATATTTATACACTTTACTCAAAAGATATTCGAATTAGTATGGTCGGATGGAACCGCGTGCAGTGATTACGCCTATCAAGGTATCTAAGAAGCAAAAATCGTGCAAGAATGGCGGTGGCCAGTTAGGAAAGAAACAGAGAGTTTGTGCTGGGCAAGATGGATTCGGCTTTGTTCGATCGAGCGGTGCTCGACGAGGCAGTGATTACGCCTATGATAACAACAGGAGGTCAGCGTTTGGCCGCGTGAGAGATACTGTTTGCGAGTATCTGCATGAAGTCGGTGAGGCCCGCCACCACGAGTACACACATCGTCGTTGCCCTCCACCTTGACGAGAAAGCCAATGAGGTTTGTGAAAGCCTTTGAATTGAACCCACATTTCCTTTTAATAGAACGAACAAGGTATTTTCTCCTCAGCTACAAATCATCCACAAAAAAATCCGTTTGTGCTCATAGAGTAAATTTTGATATGTGCGTATGTGCTGTTGACTTCAAATTCCTCGAGAACCATAGATTAAACAACTGTATTAGGTGTATAATTTAGAAATTTTGATATGTGCGTATTTGCTAGGGTTTGGCGACGACGACGGTGATGGATCGAGTAAACTCTGATACCACGTAAAATAATTATGTGTCTTCCATAGAATCTCATGCCCTTAATTTATAATCTAAATATTAAATCCGACTCTAACACAACATTAAATCCGACTCTAATAACATGACTCCTTATTATATTCTAATACTAACTCACCAACAATAACATAACATGTTGTATTCTTCCTAACCAAGTTGCTCTACACCAAGAACATAGATCCATAGCAAAAGCACCAATGGACATGTTTCAAACTAGACCTGTTCACGAGCAACGGCCCCCGTGACCCGATCGAAAGTCGGACCAGTGCAGGCGGGTTTGGGATGGGATTTTTGGTCCAAAAGGCCAATGAATGTAATTAAAAAAGAAAACATTTTTTTATTCTCGAAGTAAATTAAATATTATTTTTTATTCCGACAAAGAATTAAAATAATAATTTTAAATCGGAAAAAACAATTTTTGGGCCAGGCCGAACTCGGGCTTGCCCGTTTGCGGCCGGGGCCGTCGTTTGAACATGCCTACTTCAACCATCCTGCATCCAAATGGTAATAGCCCTCATTTTGACCCAAACCAAGAGCTCCATAGAGACATCTGCACTCCAAAGGATACGAACACCAGCTGTACCGACAACGAGAGATCTGCACTTCTCACCTTCAGAGTACTTGCTTCGCGGACTTCACATGGATGCATCCATCCGAGTGACCAGGACAGCAAAGACCAAGACTTACATCCTTGGTGAAGTATTAGCCACATAATGTCTTACTTGGAAGGAAATTTGTGCCAATTATCTGGCTCAATCTGTGGGTAATTCGTCTGTATTGTGTTGGGAGCTTAGTTGTGCCAATCACTAGTAGAATTTCACAAGGTAGTCATAACTCTATAGATGACAATCAGCACCAAGTAAGGAGCTTTACACCATCCTCTCTCTCAAATAGAAAAAAAATTGCTTTGCAACCAGAAGAGCACAGATCCATTGCAATACACAATGAACAACCTTCAATTTCGATACTCCTGCATCCAAATAGCCGTAGTGCTGCTCTTGTTCGACCAAAGTACCAAACTAACAACTCCGCAGAGGCCATTCAAAGGGCACGATGACGGGCAGTATTGCCAGCGAGAGGTCTGCACTTCTCGCCTTCAGAGAAGGTCTATCAGATCCTGCAAACCTCCTTTCGTCGTGGAAGGGTGGCAACTGTTGCCAATGGAAAGGTGTCCGGTGCAGCAAGACAACCGGTCGTGTCGTCAAGCTCGATCTCCAAGGTCGTGTCAGCAAGACATCCTTCAATACGAGTCCGCAGGTGCTGGGAGGCAACATAAACTCCTCGTTGCTTGATATACATCACCTGCAGTATCTGGACCTTAGCTGCAACAGGTTCAATGAGTCACGCATGCCGGAGTTCTTGGGTTCTCTCCACAACTTGAGACATCTCGACCTATCGATGTTGAACTTCAGATCGTGAAGAGTATGATCCAACTCGAAGGTGTAATACAACTAGCGCATCACAGTGTTTCATATACGCTGCTTTGGTTTTGTTAAGGTGATGATTACTGATTGGAAATAACACAAATCAACTCTCACGGACCCTGCAGAACAGTCCCTTAACCATAGTAAATTTTGAAATTGACTGTGTTCGACATATCTACGTACTACACTATAAATAAAATTTATACGATTAGCCACATATCTAAAACAAAACTACACACACATAAAATGGTGTACTTAAAACATACTATACTATATAACCATACATCTAAAACAATTTAATCCATTCAATTTAAAAAATTACCCACAAGGTGTACGACCGGATGGACAACGCTTCGCTAGCATCTCTTCTCCTCTCCTCTTTTTTTTCGGAATAAAAGTAAATTTCGGCCAAATTTTGTAGGCCTATTATAGGGGTACTTGTGTCACCATTCCAAATGGCGACAGGGACTTGTAGGGTCTATGTCGCCATTTGGAATGCCGATTTGTCTAAAATTTAGGTAAATCGTCATTCTGAATGACGACTTAGGTATTTGACACTGTTCGGTGGGCAACATGGCTCAACAGGGCTATTTCGCCATTTGGAATGACGACAGAAGGCCATTTTTTAAATTTTATTAAACATACATTTATTTATGTAATTCTATTTTTAAAAAATTCTGCAACCACTTGCTGACTTGCATACTCTTCTCCACTAAATCAGACAGCTTAGCATTTTTCTCAATAGATGTCCTAATCGTTTGGAATTCCATGTCCTCAGACCAAAGTCGTCTTTGGTGTGCTTCATACTTCCACCAATTGTCATGCTTACTTAACCCAAATCCAAACGATATAAATGACATCGACCTCCCGTTGGATCTTTGAACGAAGAAAAGTACACTTACGGACATGATCGATTAAGAGAAAAGGGTAACCTTAGGATATTGTCTAGAATAGCCACCGGCAACCTTTGCAGCCTTTGCATGCAAATCACTGGCAGAAAATTACTTCGTCTTTTACTCATCGTGTTTTAGAACGTGTGCAGTCAAAATTTTAAAATCTTGGCTACAAAAATACAAGAAAGTATTTAGATTTGTCAGAAGAAAATTACACTAGATTTATCACCAAAAGTACTTCTATATCATTATATTTGTAATATTTTTGTAACATATAATTAGAAAAAATAATAGTAAAAAAAGGTGTAATGTAGAATGTATCGATGTCCAAAAATGACAAGTAAAAACGATTGGATGTAGCACACACATAAGTCATGACACCTGTATGTAAATGACAACCAGCACAGTATCACCTGAAGAAATTTCCTCACTAATGTCTTGGCATGACACGGCAATCGCTAACAGGAGGTCAAGACAAATTCAACAGTCATGTACCAAGAGTTGAATAATATATACCATAACATGTTGTATTCTTCCATACCAAGTTGCCCTGCACCAAGAACAGAGCAGAGATCCATAGCAGAAGCACCAATGGACATGCTTCAGCTCTCCTGCATCCAAATAGTAGTTGCCCTTCTCTTCTTCACCCAAACCAAGAGCTCCATACAGACATCTGCCCATCCGAAGGATACGACCATCAGCTGTACTGCCAACGAGATGTCCGCCCTTCTCGCCTTCAGAGCAGGTCTATCAGACCCTGCGAACATCAGATGTACCGACAACGAGAACATGTCTACTTCAAACATCCTGCATCCTAATAGTAATAGTCCTCATTTTCACCCAAACCAAGAGCTACATAGAGACATCTGCCCTCCAAAGGATACGAACACCAGATGTACCGACAACGAGAGATCTGCACTTCTCACCTTCAGAGTACTTGCTTCGTGTACTTCACATGGAAGTATTAGCCACATAATGTGTTACTAGTGTGTAGCCCTCACAATGTAGCTTTCGTGTAGGATCGTTAATGACAATCAGATGGAGGTGAATAATTGTGATAGATTTTTCTCGTCGTTTCAAATTTTAGCTATGGATGAAACCAGTTAATCAAGAACTCAACTTAAAGGATCCGTTGCACTCCGTCCTGGACTGCACCGAGCGAAGCAAACTACGCCCGGCAAAGTAGCGCTTTGCTTCGGTCCTCCCACCTGCTGCAACTCGATCAACCCACTTGCTGCAAGAAGAAAACAATGCCAAAGCAAATCCCTTGGCGACACACACTAGACAGTTATAGCTGGATGAATTGATCTCAACGGACAAACAAAAACAATCAGGAATGAGCTAGAGAATCAACAAGAAATTTTGACAACACCAAACACTATAGCTGTCAACAACCACATCCATCACTTTATGTCATTCAAGCACTCAAGCACCCCATGCACACAGCCTGCATTCCTAGTTATTTCGAGAGATACACAATGAAAAAAAAACTTTGTACCATTAATGTGCACAGCAAAAGCTTGGTGTTCTCACGCACGAAGACCAAGGCCACCAACAGCCATATCTGAATTCCAGAGTTCACGCTGGCAGCCGAGACCAATCTCCAAGACGATTTCTCTGTTGCCTCGTCCCGAGCAGAAAGAAAACAGCCGCCAAAGTCTTTCGCTGCCGCCGGTCCTAATCCTCACGTCATTCTCCTCTGAGGTAACCTTAATAGCCACTATTTAAATCCTAAAACCCCTAACGAGCCTTCTAGCACTGGCACATTATCGAAAATAAATTCTATGGGACGGGGCCTCAGGAGAGGCCCTTCGCATCTGCCGTTCATCAGGAAAGAGAAAGGGAGAGGGAAAGGAGATCGGACGGCAGAGAGGCGGGGCCTCACCGTGAGGCCCCGCCCCATATAATTTGCTTCCCACATTATCACCCACATATGGCCCATTAGACTTAGGGCCCAATACGTGGGCTTATACACCAGATTATACAATTCAATCCAATCCAATTTTAGACACTCTAAAATTGTCACGTGTCGTAGCCTCCAGACCGCACCTCCATAGTTCCAACACGCACCATCCATCTTTGATTTTTCATACGCCTCAACTCGAGCCCGACCGTCTCCTCCAGCACCCTCGACCCTCCGGACCATAACTTCGCACCAAGCCATCTCCCGGTCACCGCTGTAGACCACGATCGCCTCCGAGTTACCCTGCACATGCACAGACCAAAACACCATCTTTTTTCGGCACAAGATCGTCCCAACTTGACCGACATAAGTCCACACATATCACACGCCTCAAATAACATCAGTACCCAACATTGCTAATTATTCATCACTAAAATAATCTAGACCTAGCCACATGGTCTAACAATCTCCCCCTTGATGAATACATTGATAATATTTCAAGATTGCATAATGAATAATAGGAAAATACAGAAGCTTCAAAACAAATATAAGTGAAGAACTAAAGCCAAAAAGCCAGAAAAGCTCCCCCTCAACACAAGGGCCAAAAAGCCAAAAAAGCTCTCCCTTAACACACGGGAAGCAAATTTCTCCCATTTTTCTCCCCCTTTGGTAATGTAATCATCAAGAACTTCAGAGAATGAATAATTCTAAGAAAGAACAATGAGAGTAAAAATCAAGAAGCTTTGTAGATTATTCAAGTCACTTCACATTAATTTAATAGAGTAACCAAGCCATCTTTTTAGTAGAGCTATCAGGATCATATAAAGTCATATACCATATAGCAGTATCAAAACAAGTCTTTCGAATGATTAGTCAATTTAAATTAATGACAGGCATCTCAACAATGACCAAATCGATTATAGAGAGCACAATGAGATATCACAATGAAAAGTTAAAGCCTAAAAGTGAAGTAAACTTTAAATCTAGATGAGCTAGCAGTCTCATGTAGCAACTTATTACTCTACCCTCAATTCTGAAGCATGTGGCATACTTGTAGCATACTTCTTTTCACTGATGGCATGCTTGAAGCATATTTTTTTTTATTTGAGCACTTTCTTTTTATTATATAGATACATATATATGTATGACATGCTTGAAGCATACATATTTTTATGTGAGCATTTTTTTATCGAGATACATATATATGTATGGCATGCTTGAAACATACATCTTTTCATGTGAGCATTTTTTTTTTATCGAGATACATTTATATGTATGGCATGCTTGAAGCATACATCTTTGCAAATGACTCTTTCTTATTGTTTTTTTAATATATATATAACATGCCAAATTGAGTGAGCACAAAAAGATTGCAATAAGAAACAAACAAGCCTCAACCAAGATTTAAAATAACACTCACAATCAAGCTAATCCTTTTCGTTGAACCTCGCAAAGTAGTAACTATACTCAATCTAGTCAAAATATTCCGTCATGCCTTGCTTTAGTTCAAATGTGGCAAATTAATTAAAACCAGTCATGATCAAAGCTACACAGCACATGAGTAAATATGATAACGAGAGCTCTACAGCTTATTTGATTTCAATGGCTTGAACTTGATGAATTGTTTGATAAGTATAATAAACAAAGCTTCTGAAATTTAAATAATAAGCTCCCCTCAGAATAATCCCATAGGATGCAACACACCTAACTCACTTCGCAAAAGAGCAAACCGTGCAGAATCAAGCGGTTTTGTGAGAATATCAGCAACTTGAGAATCTGGATCAATAAAATGCAAAACAACATCTCCCTTTTCCACATGGTCTCTAAGAAAGTGATACCGAATATCAATGTCTTTGGTTCTTGAATGTTGCACAGGATTTTTAGCAATACTAATAGCACTAGTGTTATCACAGAAAAGTGGTACACTATCTAATTCTAAGCCAAAATCCTTAAGTGTAGATGTCATCCAAAGCAATTGTGAGTAACAAGAAACGGCAGCTACATATTCAGCCTCAGTAGTGGAAAGTGCAACAGACAACTGTTTCCTAAAAGCCCATGAAATAAGAGATGTGCCTAAAAAGTGACATGTGCCAGAAGTACTTTTTCTATCAATTTTACAACCCCCAGAATCTGCATCTGAATAAGCTCTAAGGGTAAGGCATGATGAAGAAGAATACCACAAACCAAATTCTAAAGTTGACTGAAGATACCTGAAAATTCGCTTAACTGCTTGACGATGTGAAGCACGTGGGGACGCTTGAAAACGAGCACACAGACATACAGCAAAGTGAATGTATGACCTTGAGGCAGTGAGATACAGAAGTGAACCAATCATGCTTTTGTATTCTTTTTTATCAACAGGCTCTCCATCCTCGTCAGGGTCTAACACTGCAGTGGATCCCATTGGTGTGGAGACTGGTTTGCTCGTCCCCATGTCGAAACGACGAAGTAGATCCTTAGTGTACTTGGTTTGATGAATAAAAATACCCAGCTTTGATTGTTTGATCTGAAAGCCTAGGAAGAACGTGAGTTCTCCCATCATGCTCATCTCAAATTCCCTGCTCATAGTATCTGAAAACTTGGAAACAAGAGCATGAGAGGAACCACCAAAGATGATATCATCCACATAAATCTAAACGAGTAAAAGATCATTGTCATGCTTGAGAGTAAACAATGTTTTATCTACCTTGCCCATTTGAAAGTTATTTTTAAGCAAATATGATTTAAGCCTATCATGCCACACTCTCGATGCTTGTTTTAAACCATATAAAACTTTGGATAGTTTGTAGACATAATCATAAAATTTGGGATTTTCAAAACCAGGCGGTTGTCTAACATAAACTTCTTCCTCAATATAGCCATTAAGAAAAGCACTCTTAACATCCATTTGATACAACCTAAAACCCTTAGATGCAGCAAATGCTAAAAGGATTCTAATAGCTTCTAATCGAGCAACAGGAGCAAAAGTTTTACCAAAATCAAGACCTTCTACCTGGGTACAACCCTGAGCTATAAGTCTAGCCTTATTTCGAACAACAACACCATCCTCACTTTGTTTATTCTTAAAAATCCATTTAGTTCCAATAATATTATGGCCATGAGGAGGTGAAACTAAAGTTCAGACTTTATTACGCTCAAAATTTTCCAATTCCTCATGCATGGCATTAATCCAAGACTCATCAGATAAAGCGTGACTAACATCTTGGGGTTTAAAAGAGGAAACAAAAGCAGCATGAGCATATGAGGCATCAGAGTTATACCTGTTGCGAAGCACTCTCTTATTTAACTCACCAATCATTTGTTCAGGAGGATGACGTCGTTGAATATGAAGAGGAGCCTGTGGGGTCATTGGTGACATAGGTATAGTAGTAGTGACCTCTACCTCATTGGAGGTAGGAGCAGAGCCACTAGGTGTAGACACCATCGGTGTAGATACGTGTGTCGTAGTGTGAATCGGTGTTATCCTTTCATCGTCATCAGAATCATAGAAGATGTCTTCGGGTGCGTCATTTACCTGTATACCTGCATTGTCGGATCTAATACCAGGACTAGCTTCATCAAAAGTGACCTCGCGGGTCTCTGCAATTTTGTTAGTTTCTAAGTTGAATACACGATAACCTCGAGTATGTGTTGCATATCCAAGAAAAATACCATCTGAGGATCTAGATTCAAACTTATCAAGATTTCCATGTTTAAGAATGAAACATTGACATCCAAACACCCTCAAATGAGAAATATTAGGAGAACGACCAAAACGAAGTTCATAGGAAGTCTTATGCAATTTTGCTCGTAAAAATACTCTATTAGAAATATAGCAATCAGTAGAAATAGCTTCAGCCCAAAACTTCCTAGGAGTAGCATGTTCATTTAACATTGTTCTAGCAATCTCAACCAAAGTTCTATTTTTCGTTCTACAACACCATTCTGTTGAGGCACATGTGTTGAAGAGAATTGATGATCTAAACCTTTTTCAGTACAAAAAGAAGCAAATAAAGTGTTCTTGAATTCAGTTCCATTATCACTTCTAATTGCTCTAAGTGCTCCTGGGAGTTCAGTAGCAAGTCTAAGAGCAAGCTCTCTAAAGTGACCAAAAGCTTCGTTCTTAGATGTCATGGGAAAGACCCAAGAGTATCTAGAATAATCATCAACAATAACAAGAACATACCATTTACCTCTAATTGACTGAACTCTAGCAGGTCCTACAGTATCCATGTGCAATAGTTGTCCAAGTGCATCAGTCATTACACGTGAGAGTGGAGGATGTGATGCAGAGACCATCTTACCATGACGACACGGAGTGCAAACAAAATCTATTGATTTTTCAATTTTAAGACCAGGTATTCCTCTAACAAGATTCATATTACTGATACGAGTGAGATGATCAAAACCAATATGATCGAATCTCCGGTGCTAGTGAAAAAGATCTTTAGAAGCAGATGAGACAAGGCACCTAAGATCAGATGATGAGGAATATGAAAAATCGCCCTTAAACAGACGACCAACTTGAGTAATTTTGCACACTAGATCACCAGATGAATCTAAAATGTAGCAATAATGCCTTTTAAAGCTCACTTCAAGATTGTCGTCTATCAATTGTGAAACTTAAAGCAGATTATACATCAACTTACTGACAAGAGCAACATCTTTTAAAATAAACTTATCGTTGACGTGCACAGTACCTTTTGCAAGAACTCGTCCTTGAGCATTGTCCCCAAAAGTGATCATCTCATCACCGGTGGCATGAGTGAGAGAGGAGAACCATCGTGGGTCTCCGGTCATGTGTCGAGAGCAACTGGAATCAATGAACCATATGTTCTCCTTCCACTTACGACGAGTCTACAAAGTACTGACAATCGTCGGTATCTTAGTACTGGGGTTAGAAAATAAAGATTTAGGTAGCGATCTTGAGATACACGACTAAGCAGAGCAACAACACTAGAACCAGAAACATGTGTGCATGAGTGATCAGAACGCCAAAAAGAAGTCTGTCTAATTGCCCCTTGAAATGCAGGTAATGTTGAATAAACATTATTTGAATTATAACCCAAACCAGCACGTGAAACAGATTGAAAATCGTCATAAAAGTTCTCTACAAACCTAGCTTTTGCATTAGTTCTAGGAACAACAAAAGAGAATACACGTTTTTGTCTTAAAGCATTCAATCTTTCCTTTTTCTCTTTCTTAACACATCTGAAGCAAAATTCAGGCAAGTGCCCATCTCTACCACAATAGGTGCAATGAAATTTAACATAATTAGAATTATTTTGAGATGATGAGCTAGCACCTACACCATTAGAAGAAGAGCTTTGCACAAAACCAGCAGATTTAAACACAGTTTGTTTTGGTTCAGATTTTGCTTCAAATTTTCCAGGTTCAAGAAACTTAACAACTGTAGGAGGATTATTCTTGGCATGCTCAACAAAATTAAATCCTAGACCATGATTTTTAACACTCACTTTTGATTTGTCTAGAATCATATTCAAATTTTTCTTCTCAAAAGAAAATCTTTCTAGAGTGTCTTTAAGATACATAATTTCTTTAGCTAGAGTAGGACAAGCAATGCATGTGACAGATTCATTCACAATCTTCTTAGAAGCATTAAACTGAGCCAACCTTTCTTTTTCAGCAAAATCATTAAGTTGTCTAGTCAAAGCTTCTATTTCTATAGTGAGTTTAGAGCAGTTAGAGCAAGAAGCTTGTCGGTGTTTTAGAACCGATCTTACGTAAAGATTGTTTGATTCGGGGGGTCTCCACAATTGATCACGCAGAGAAGGAGACACGAGATTTTTATACGAGTTCGTGCCTTCTCGGATGAGAATAATAACCCTACTCTGTGTATCTTGTATTTGCCCTCCGATTACAATCAATCAAGGTTTTCTAAGCGTCTTTCAGGAAAAGCTCTCTCTGTCCCAAAAAGGGTCCTCCCTCTACTATCTCTAAAAGACACCTATTTATACTAAGCAGTGGTGGACGTCGTCATTCCAGGCTAATTAGTCGCTCATTATTGCGAAATAATGAGAGTAATTACCGAGTAGTAACCTCCCATCTTTGTCAAGCGGTTATCGATCGAGATAGTGGGGAATTATCAGCAGTTATGTCAAAATATTACTGTTATTTTGACTGTTTGGATCCTCACTATTTATTGAATCTTCTGACGGGTGGGTCCAGTAAATCGTGAGGAATCTGTAGCATAGCTAGTCGAGAAAGACTTACGACGGGGCGTAGTCGTAACGATTATACCATAGTCGTAGAAGAACTTACGACTAGGGGGTAGTCGTAACGATTATACCATAGTCGTAGAAGAGCATACGACTAGGGGGTAGTCGTAGGATAACCTATGACTTCCTGACTCGTTCTTCCCTTATAATATTCAAGGGGTATGCTTTGTGACATCATATTTCATGATTAATAAATGAGGATTATTTAGATCCTCGTCATCTAGCCCCCCAGCTTCAAGTGAAAATAGCTTACTTGACTGAAGGGTCGTAGATGACCCTCTGATCAATAAGGGGTTGTGAGGAGAAC
This sequence comes from Ampelocalamus luodianensis, assembly GCA_036346255.1. Taxonomy (NCBI): domain Eukaryota; kingdom Viridiplantae; phylum Streptophyta; class Magnoliopsida; order Poales; family Poaceae; genus Ampelocalamus; species Ampelocalamus luodianensis. The sequence continues at coordinate 49,014,425 of CM070618.1, read as the reverse complement.
ATTGAAGGAAAGACTCTTCAATATTCGTTTCTCTCGACCAGGAATATGCTTGATCGAGGTAAATTGTTTAAGACCACCACGACTGCAAGATGTCGTAGGATTTCTTACGACTTCGAAGCAATCGTGGCCTTACGATCGGAAGCAAAAACCTTTCCGATTGGCCTTTCATTAGACCCGGGGGTCAAGATGGTAATTTCACTTGAGGTGTGAAAAAGGTGTCTTGGGACTTTCCAACGGGCAGGTTAAAAAGTCTGTCCGTTGAAGCAATTCCCGAAGCGGTGACGACTGTTGGGATTTCGCGACGTTTCGTCTCAATCGTGCGGTTATAAAACGGGCCACGGGGGAAGAACTTAGGGTTCTTACCTTTTTACCCAACAGTCGGTTGCTTTCTCGTCTCCTCCGCCGCCGGTGATTCCGTACACTGTCTTGGAATTTTCCCAACCTCAAATCTTCTCACTTCCGAGAGAAAAGAAATGGCCAGGATTGTCTCTGAGTGGGCTGAGTCGGAGATGGACGATGCAAAGATGACTGCTTTGGTCGCTGCCGAGAAGATCCCCGAGGGTCTTCTCGTGAAGTGGATTGCGGCGAACGGGCAGCATTGGCCGTCGGGAGAGGCAGACCAAATTCCGTTTTCGAGCTTCTTTGTGAGTGTGGCCTTTGATTGCTGCTCACCCTTCCTCACACTCGTGCTTGAGCATTTCGGTGGAATTAGTGAACCTTGGTCCTAATTCCATCACGATGCTAAGCGTGTTTGTGTACTTGTGTGAGGCTTACAGGGGATTTCGCGACTTGAGCTTTTCCAAGATTATTATGGAATGGCTCGTCAAGCCGGATCGCCGTAGTCGTGATCTCAAGCTCCACGACGGTAAGTCGAGGAGTACATTCAGATGTTTACCCGGCGTCATGGCGGGTTGGAAGAAGAAGTGGTTCTCTTGGGAGGTTACCAGGAAGATAGCCTCGTTCGTCGGAAGGCCGCGAGCGGTCTTCTTCCCGACTCGACTCCGAGAATCTCGACCGGATAACCCCTATATTCAAGTGTCAAAGACTTGAAGTCGGAGGAGCTCACCGGTGGCACGTGGTGAAGGACTTCATTACGCCACGGATCGCCCTTTAAAGACAAGGGTCCTCCCATGTGGAGGTACTCAGAAAGGACGACCCAACCAGGGACTACAAGGACGGTGAGTAGAAAAACTTACTCTCTTGACTTTTATCCTTGTTTAATCCTGATTTAGTCCGCTTAATCATATTGTCCATACACCCAGATCTTTCGCAGGCGGAGGTTGACGTGCGTGTTAGGCTCATCTGCGAGAAGCAACCGGCGAACACGATGGCTCCTCAAATCCTCGCGGTTTTGACCGCAGAGGAGAAAGAAAGGCGCCTAAAGGTAATCAAATGATTCTGCCTTTAGGTATTTTGTTGTCGTAGAATGGTATACGACTAACTGGTTTGCCGCAAAAAAACTTACGACTGCATACTGATCGTAGAAAACCTTACAATCGAACGTAATCGTAGAATAATTTATGATTAGACAACGTCGTAGAAAAACTTACGACTTAACGTAATCGTAGAATAACTTACGATTAGACAATGTCGTAGAAATACTTACGACTTAACGTAATCGTAGAATAACTTACGGTTAGACAATGTCGTAGAAATACTTACAACTTAACGTAATCGTAGAATAACTTACGGTTAGACAATGTCGTAGAAATACTTACAACTTTTGAGCTGGTCGTACTGATGACCGGTTTAGTGATCGTAAAAAGATCTTTACGACCACTTTTCCTCTTCCTCAAACAGAAAGTTGGCATGGAGAACCGCCAAGACGACGAAGAAGTCGAGTTGGTGGTTATTGGGCGGCTCGCGCGGAGTCGCGAAGTCCCTCCATCCAAGAAGCGTCGACTGGTAAAAGTCGGCGACAAGGGAGGTTCGAGCTCGGCTCCTCCTGCTCCTTTCGTTAAGTTTGCCGCAGACCTAGCCGTGGCAAAGAAAAGAGTAGAAGAAGAGGACCTTGCCCTTAAGCGCAAGGTCCCCAAGGTTAAGGTACCTTTCTATTACAACGACAAGTCCTTCGCAGTTTCAGCTTCTCGTGGCTTCATAAGACAGCTAGAAAAGGAGAAGCGAAGGAATTCATGTCTTTGTGAAGGAAACTACGCTCCGGTGGGATCTGCCGAGGAAGCAAAGACTCGTGGTGGTCGAGATCGATCTCGCCCACCCGAAGTCGGGAGGAGGTGACTCTGGTGTCCGAGTGCATCTCGACCAGCGGTGGTCGAGAAGAAGTCGAAGAAATCTTCCGTCAGAAGGTTGTTCCCAAGTTTCGAGTTAGTCCAGCAGCAGAGGTATGTAAAACAAAAGACATAAGTGTAGTAACTACTTATCGCTTTTTTGACTTACTGCTGCGTTCGTGATTTTAGCCCGCGCTTTCACCCCTAGGGATACTCCCATGGAGAATCCCATTGCCTCCTCGATCGACAAGGTGTGACAATGATAGTAGTGAAGATCTAGCTACTATCCCCGGCGGAGGAAGCCGCGTTCTTGAAGTCGCTGTGACGGCCAAGGAAGTTGAAGTCGCTACGACAACCGGAGCTGTCGTAGAGACTGTAGAGGAGGTGACAGAAGCCTCGAGGGGGATACCGAAAGTAGGTGACAGCGTTAGTGCGATCACCGCGCCGTAAGGAGGTTTGTCGAGGATGCTCCTTCCGGTCCTCCGTGGTGTCCCCATTACAGAGTCGAGGAAGAGGAGTATTTTAACTTTTGCTATGATTTCTTTGGCCCTGACTCCATCGTAGGATCTTACGCCCACGCTCCCGCGCCGAGTTCCCACCCCAGCGATTGTTAATTGCGGAGATGTGTTTGACAATGAATGATTCGAAGGGTTTGGTGGAAACAGTCGAGGAGATGGATGGGTCAAGGATCCGTCACTTAATAGTTCCATGTTTGCTTGGTCAAGCATGAACGTAAGTATTCATCGATACTCACTTGGGGTTTTATCTCTTTATCTTATCGCTTTCTCTTTTGAGAGAGCCGTGGAGCAAGTCGCTCACGATTTGCGAATATAATCGACAACTTGTCAAGCTTCGACAAGAAAAGGCAACACTCTGCGAGCAAGCAGAGAGGTGGTGAGTGACTGATTGTCATAATCGTTCCGATTATTTATTCAGTACTCGCAATCAAGTTGTCGTAGAAAACTTATGACTTGTACTAGTCGTAGAAGGTCTTACGACTAGGGGGTGGTCGTAGAATAACTTACGACTATCCATCGGTCATAGAAATACTTACAACCGTTTGGTTGATTGTGTTCATGTCTGCTCTTTACTCTTTCAGGTTTAAGAGCGACGAAAAGACCTTAGCTGATTCACTCGACTTTGAAAAAGCCGAGTCGAAGAAACTAAGGGATAACGTCACCGACCTCCCAAGAAGCTTCAGAGGCTAACTCGCAACTAAACAGTTGCAGAAAGAAATAAACAGTGCGTGTAATTACGACTGCTTCTGGTCTTGGTTTCTGCTTCCCCCCTTTTTAACCTCTCATTATTTTGCAGAAAAAGAAGTTGAAAATAAGGCTCTTCAGGCCGATGTGGGGGCTCTCCGGGTCGAGATTCATGAGAAATCCTCCGTTGTCCGTGAAATCTCCCGCATCGCGAAGGAGAAAGACCAAGAAATTGAGAACTTGGGTTCTCAATTAGCTGGTAAGTAAAACTTTTACCTGCTATTTATTTATTTTATCTTCTCATAGGATCGTTTTACTTATTCAATCTTCGCTCTTTCCAGATCGATTGACTGAAATAAAACGACTCCACGAGGCTTCGACTCATTCCCAAGAGGAGACAAAATCAATGAAGATCAATCTTCAAGATAATATCTCACTTCTGAATAATGTACTCGATGGGCTTCGTGCCGGGAGGGTTGCTCCTCGCGACGACACGATGGCCGCTCATTCGAGTGCCATTGGGGAACAAGTCGGTACTCTGAACGAGTTGGTATCTACTTTGAAGGCCAATCAGAATGATTCGATAAGGGAAGCGGTCAAAGGAGCTGTGAGTTTTGTTTTAGCAAAACTCCAGGCCCGTGATCCTAACCTTAATTTTCATTCTGTTGAAGCCGACTTCGACTGCACCGAAGCCGAAGCAGAGAAGCTAATCGAGGAGATGCAGTCGGTTGGCGAGAAGGTCGCAGGGGAGATGCAAATAGAATCTCCCTTGATAGAGTAGTCTTGTAATATAATCTTGTAAAAACAAGTCTTTTTTGTTGGTGATGTATAAACATATGGCCCTTTTCCTGCAAATTATCTCGTAGAGTAGTTAGTAACTCGTAAGATAAAAAGGGAAGAAAATAATTAGACCAGATATGAGCGATTCCTCCTTTCTCCTTCATTTTCCCTGCGCGTTATCTCATAGAGTAGTCAGTACTTCGTAAGATGATAACTCGAAAAAAATAGGACTAAGAAATGAAATCATGTTTAGAAATAAACTAAGAAAGTAGTAAAGAAAGGGTTCTGAAAACAGAGAGGTTTGTTCGGCTTGTAGTTGTCGAATATCGATTTGTTTGTACTAGTCGAAAGAGCGAAAACAGATCGACGCTAGGAAGTTTTCTCTAGTGGGCAGGACCACGTGCAGAGAAAAAAAGGCTTCGACTAGGTGTTGTTACCATCTCCGACCAGATTAGTCAACTCGATAATGACAACTAGAGTGAAACAACCTTCTAGAATACCTTAAGGATTCATTCGGCTATATTCATTTTTCCTAACGGTTGTCCTCGCAGACAAAGTAGGAAATGCGACGCTAGGAAGTTCCTTCTAGTGGGCAAGACCACGTGCAGAGAGGAGAGGCTTCGACTAGGTGTGTTTCTTCCTTCGACCGGTAAAACTAATCAAAGTTGTTTGAAAAGTAGTCTGATGCATCTCAAAAGTTCACTCTTCTTAGTTTATTTTTTGAAATAAGCTAAGGTGACATGAATTCGCTTAACAATTTTCGACCATTTTCCTGAGCCCAATAAGCATTGTACATGTTGTTTAAGAACGAAGTAACATTAGGAAGCTCTTTCTAGCGGCAGGGACCACATGCAGAGGAGAGATTTCGACTAAATGTGTTGTCCTTTTGCTAACCAAATGTACAGAAGGATGAGCAAAAAAATGGTCAAAAATAAAAGCGAGATTCAAAATAGACAAAAAGGATAGGGATAACTTGACACTTTATTGTCGTTGAAGTTTGTTACACATAAAATTTATAATCGTCAATGTTCCAAGAATTGGAGAGAACGTGGCCATCTTCCATTGCAAGTCGTCTCGATCCCGGGCGCGTTACGCCGACCACGATGTAAGGACCCTCCCACTTGGGAGAGTTTGTTCCGATTATATTGGGATTGATAAGCCTCAATACCAAGTCACCTTCAAAGAAGGTCGCGAGGTTAGACCTTCGATCATAGTATCCGCGGGTTTGTTGGTAGACCGCAGAACGGAATAAAGCCCGTTTTCTCTTTCCTCGAGCGGAGTTAATGTCGTCTGCGCTCGAAGGTTTTCTTGAGTTGAGTCGTTAAACTTATCGACTCTTGCCGACTGATCTTTAGTTCGCGAAGCATGGTTCAAGACCAAAACTAGAAAGAAAGGTGTTTCTCCTGTAGCTCGGCTAGTCGTCGCATTTAATTGCCCATAATATCAAGATAATTCTGTACCCAAGCCCCGAGCGCTTGACAAGCGATCGAAGACTCGGGTTTTGATTCCCTTCATTATTTGGCCATTCGCTCTCTCAACTGCCCTGTTGCTTTGGGGGTGGGCTACAGAAGCGTAACACAAACGAGTTCCCAACTCGTCTCAAAATTCCTGAAATTTTGTGCTTGTAAACTGTTTACCGTTGTCTGTGATAATTCGACTTGGTATTCCAAATCGAGTGATCACGCATCTCATCATGAACCGCTTTCTCGCTTCGTTGTTATCCCACCACGAGTTCGCTTCTATCCATTTTATGAACGATCAATGGCCACAAAAGGAACTCAAACCCTCCGTGAGCTCTAGGTAACGGTCCTAGGATATCAAGACCCAGTGTTGCAAAAGGCCACGACAAAGGGATTGTTTGCAATACCGAGCTGGTTGGTGTATTTGCCGCTATGAACCGCATCAGACACACTTTTAACCATCTCCTTGGCATCGAGGGTTGTTGGCCAATAAAAACCTTGTCGAAAAGCTTTACTGACTAGCGCTCGTAGGAAGCATGAGTTCCACAGATTCTCCGTGTATGTCGTGAAGGAGTTTTAATACTTCGCTCATGAATACATCGCATGAGCACCCTTGGGTTCCTCTTTTATAAAGGACACCTTCGACCAAAGTATACATTTTGGCCTTTCGACAATCGATCCGATTCTAGATCGCCATCGGGTAAAGAACCCGCCTCAAGATACTCGTAGATGGGTGCTATCCATGTATCTTCGCACTCTAGAGAGGTCGTTTCTATAGAAGGTGTCTCCAGTTAAATCGACTATAGACGGTTTCAAGTCGTTCCAAAACACCTTTAGGTATTAAAGATCGGAGAAAGCTAGACAAGCCGTTGGTCTCATGAGAAATTATCCTTTCGAGGATAAATTGTACCTCAAAGCCCAAAAAGTGCTTTTCTAACTTTCGTACTTCGATAGATACTGGGGACATGGTCGGATTGGAGCACCGTATTCCTTCCGACTTGATTCATGACTAATTGAGAGTCTCCCCTCACGAGTAGTCGTCGAATCGAGAGCGCTCGCACTCGTATACCACCTAGCAAACCTTCAGATTCGCCACGCTATTAGTGGCCCGAAAGTTTAATTGTATGGCATACTTTAAGGTTTGTCCAAGAGGAGATTCCCAGACTACCTCACTTCGAGCCGCTTATCGTAGCGACCCGTCAGTACATCGCCCATCGGTCGTGGGAATCGTCTCGGGATCTGAGAATGTGTTCAGATTTGTCCATTCGGCGACAAAGTCCGCCAAGATCCGATTTAACGGCCGCTCGGGACACGAAATGGTTGTCGAACGCCCCAAGTTCGACTAACCACTTTGCCATGCGCCCCATTGCTTCCTATTACGGAGGATCGCTCCCAGGGAAACTCGGTGGCACGCTTAGTTTGTGCGTCTCAAAATAATGCCGCAGCTCCTCAAGACATGAGGAGGGCATATAGAAGTTTTTGAACCTGAGGTAACGCTCCTTAGGTCCGTGCAAAACCTCACTTACGTAGTATACGGTCGCTGTATGTTTTCACGCTCTACGACCGATCTCGCGCTCGTCTGCGGGCGTGGCAGCTAGGTAAACTAAGAGCGTCTCTCCTAGCTTCGGGAAACTAGAACAGAGCACTCGTAAGATACCTCTTGACTTCCTCAAAGGCTAGGTTAGCCTCTTCCACCATTCAAACCTTCATGTTTCCTTAGAAGTTTGAAGAAAGGCGATCCTTTTCTCCCAATCGTGCTATGAAACGACTTAACGCCGCCATGCATCCCGTGAGTTTCGGACTTCTTTTTGTGGCTGGGCGATCGAGTGATGGCTTTGATCTTTCGTGATTTGCTTCAATTCCTCGTTGAAACCAGAATCCAAGTAATTTTCCAAGAAGAGCCCAACACACACTTCTCGGGATTCGCCAATTGGTGTTTTCGAGGTTGTCGAAAGTCTCCTGCAAGTCTATGATATGGTTGAGTCGTTTGGTGCTTTTGACGACTAGATCGTCAACATAGGCTTCCAAGTTTCGGCCTAGTTGAGGAGCGAAAGTCGTTGCATCAAACGCTGAAAAGAAGCTCCAACATTTTTAGACCAAATGACATTTTGACATAGCAAAATATCCCAAACGGTGTAATAAATGCGATCTTTCTTCATCTTCTCGATGCATAATAATCTGATGATAACCAGTGTATGCATCTAGAAAACTCAACATCTCACATCCCGCAAAGAGAGTCAACCAAACGATCGACGCGAGGTAAAGGGAAATCATCTTTTGGACAAGCTTTATTGAGATCGATGAAGTCTACACACATACGCCATTTGCCGTTAGACTTTCTAACCATTACGAGGTTGGCCAACCACTGGGTGGTTGACTTCTCTTATAAAGCCCGCTAAGCAACTTGTCCACCGATCTAATAGCATCTCGTCGATCGTGGGCAAATCTCGTAACCTTTGTTTTACGAGTAGTTTATCGTGCCGTAGAGCTAGCCTCGTGCTCGATCACATTCCTGGGGACTCCGAGCATGTCGGATGCTTGCCACGCGAAGACATCAGCGTTTGCCTGGAGGAAGGTGATGAGGGCGCTTCCTATTTGGGGTCGGAAGAATCCCCAATGCGAACAGTATTCGAGGGCTCCCCTGCGTCCGGAGGAACCTCTTTGACTTGGTCGTTCGCTTAGGTGCAGCTTTAGGTCACTTGCTAGTCGAATGTCGACTTTCATCTTGAGTTGGTAGTTGTCCAACCATCTCAAGGGAACGACGGTCGCAGGAGTGCGCCATCTTCTTGTCACAATGTATCGTGATCACCCCTTTGGGACCTGGCATCTTAAGACATTGGTACCTATAGTGAGTAGCTATCAATAATTTTGCCAAAGTAGGTCGTTCAAGTATGACATTATATGTCGTATCGAAATCGACTACGTCAAAGGAGACATTCTCTGTCCTGAAATTGCATGGTGATCCAAACGTTAAAGGAAGAGAACTTGGCCAATGGGTTTGGTAGAAGACCCGATGCGATTCCATGAAATGAATATCGCATCGCCTTACCTTTGTCCCGGGTACCGCATCTCGTCCGGTGGTACTCAGAAATGCGATATGTTTAGCGAGCTTCCACCATCAACTAAAACCCGATTGACTCGACAATTGTTGATGGTGGGTTCGACCACTATCGGAAATCGACCTGGTCTAGTCGAAGGGATCGGACAATCACCTTTCTCAAAAGCAAGGGTGACTTCCGACCACTTCGGTAATTTATTGACAAGGGGGGAGTCGATTGTGTTTACCTCACGCTCAACTGCTTTCAGATGTCTCCGTGATTCGTATGCCGAAGATCCCCATAGATGTGGTCAATGGTGTGTTGTGGGTCCTGGAACGGCATCTCCTCACCATCCGACTCCTTTTGTCCACTGGTTTGACCTACCTGTTCAAGAGTAGGAAGTGACCCTTTGCCAGAATAATAGTCCTCGAGTTTCCGTAAGAAAACTCGGCAGTTATGAAGATCATGCCCTTCTTTTTTATGAAAAGGACACCACCTTGGTTTGTCGTTTCTCCGATCTTGGCGTTTACCTTTACCCTGATCGGGATTTTGCTTGGGGTTGCGTGGCTCCTTATCGCTCACGGCTAGGACCTCCTTAGAACCGGCAACTGGAGATTTTTGCATTTTTGCTTTGTTCTTAGATTTCTTAGCCTTTTTATCCTTTTTCTTACCACTTTCGCCTGCTTACTTGGGGATGTCGTCTTTGAGATCGATAGTATTGTTCCATTCGACCGCTTCAGCAGCAGTCGCATATCTATCAGCTATCTCAAAGAGCTCAGCGACGGTGGCAGGTGGATGTAAAGCGATGTCCTCTGTTATTCTTCTGCTACGGACTCCCTGCTTGAAAGCCCTGATCACAGACGAGTCAGAAACTTCCGGAATAGAATTTCGAACCTGACTGAAGCGCCTGATGAATTGGCGTAGCGTTTCATGGTTGTTTTGCCTTATCCGGTGCAGGTCATCTTCCTTTCCTAGGCGATTGTAGTGCCTGGAAATTCGCCAACAATAGATCACAAAGGTGTTGCCACGAGTAGATCGATTCGAATGGTCGTTTAAAAACCACGATCGCCCGATCCTTCGAGTCTGATCGGAAGGTAATTTGCCATGACATGCTCTCCTCCTCCTGCAACTCGGATAGTCAGAGTATAGATTTGGAGGAACTTCGATGGGGTTTTGAGTTCCATCGAATTTCTCCATGTTCGTTGGTCGAAATCGAGGCGACCAATGAACCGCCAAGGTCGGTGAGAACGCCCGACATCCCGAGATAACCTCTTGTCTTCTTCTTTGTAAAAAAGAGGGGTTAATATCGTCGGGTGATCGAACTCGTCGATACCCAGCCATGGGGGGACTAGGCCTACAATAGATCTCATCCTTACGAGGGAAATACTCCTCGTACCCCACTTGCCATGCGTGCGTCTTGTCGCCAAGTGGTGAAAGATCACCTCTCCCGTGGGCTGGTGGCATTTTCCTCATGTCAAGAGAACGACGTGAGGGAGAGTCGTGCCGCCTTCTATGCGACGAGTTTTACGAGCGATCGCGGAAGAAGTAGCCGTACTATTACGACTTCTTGGTTGTGGTCGACGCAGTCGCTCGAGTTTGGCCATCGTGTTACGAAGCCTTTGCGTGATCTCCTTTGCAAATAGGTCATAACCTGGTGCTCGAGCGAGTTCTTGGGTCGGGTTTTCCAGCAAATCATTAATGTGCTGGAGCTCTTGAGCTTCCTCCGACTGGAAATGCGCCGCGGGAAGGTTCTTCGAGCCACTATTCTTTTCCGTCGGGTTGCCTCAGAATGGTCTGTTTCATACCCCTGAGCTTGCTTTAATGAAGTGCGAGAACGTTGAGGATGTCCCGCACGTTCATTAAAGTATTTGTTTCGTTCGCTAGCTGTGGTGTCCTTGCCATTACGACGAGGCGGTGTAGAGTATGCTCGGCGGAAGCATGTTCAATCCCTCTTACGGGAGAACGATCCTTATCGAGGGAAGGGCGAAGACCTCCGTGGATGACCTCCACTTGCGCCGAGACCTCTTCACTTGAGGAGCGGTCGAGCGACACCATCTGGCGACTTGAGTAAACCCCTCGGTGGGAACTCGTTATAACCGTCTCGTCTGCGGGTAGGTCTGCGTCGATTCGTTTGATTTGGATGAACAACATGTTCGATCCTCTTCCACTGCGAAGCACTCCTCGAGAGAGAGGACCATCGGATGTCGATGGAGCTCTAGAATGATGGCCTCGTAACTTGTCTTGCCAAGTCGTACTGCCTTGGGGGGACTCGAACACTTGGAGGAAAAACTCTCGTCGTGTTGCGAGTTTGCCCCGAGACAGCCCTATTCTTTGGTCGGGTTGACCCTTGCCTCCCGAGGAAACTGATCCCTCGGCTGGGCATACTGTCGTGGGGGATAAGGATCCCTCTTCGACTCCGGTGGTAATGCAGTCTCCGAGATCTGATAGAAGATCTCCAGAGGCGGCAACACCGCCGTAAGATTCGATACTCGGTCAGAAGTTGAAACCGCATCCATGTCGACGTCTCATGTAATCGCCAAGTCGGACCAATTCTCCTCGCCATGGTAGCATCAAAGAGAAAAGAAAGAATCTGACAAGGAATTACCGTAAGATCCCCACGGTCGGCGCCAACTGTCGGTGTTTTAGAACCGATCTTACGTAAAGATTGTTTGATTCGAGGGGTCTCCACAATTGATCACGCAGACAAAGGAGACACGAGGATTTTTATACAGGTTCAGGCCTTCTCAGATGAGAACAATAACCCTACTCCTGTGTATCTTGTATTTGCCCTCTGGATTATAATCAACTGAAGGTTTTCCTAACTGTCTTCCAGAAAAATCTCTCTCTGTTCCAAAAAGGGTCCTCCCTCTACTACCTCTAAAAGACACCTATTTATACTAAGCAGTGGTGGACGTCGTCATTCCAGGCTAATTAGTCGCTCATTATTGCGAAATAATGAGAGTAATTACCGGAGTAGTAACCTCCCCATGCTGTCAAACGGTTATCAGTCAGAGATAGTGGGGAATTATCAGCAGTTATGTCAAAATATTACTGTTATTTTGACTGTTTGGATCCTCACTATTTATTGAATCTTCTGACGGGTGGGTCCAGTAAATCATGAGGAATCTGTAGCATAGCTAGTCGTAGAAAGACTTACGACCAGACGTAGTCGTAACGATTATACCATAGTCGTAGAAGAACTTACGACTAGGGGGTAGTCGTAACGATTATACCATAGTCGTAGAAGAGCTTACGACTAGGGGGTAGTCGTAGGATAACCTACGACTTCCTGACTCGTTCTTCCCTTATAATATTCAAGGGGTATGCTTTGTGACATCATATTTCCTGATTAATAAATGAGGATTATTTAGATCCTCGTCAAAGCTATCTCATGATAGAGCATCTGTTGAATTGTTTCCTGAGATGAATTAATTCTAACTTTTAGCAATCCACAATTAGAGCAAGTTTTAATTTGAGCATTTGAGGTACTTAACTCTAAACATGTAGGAGAACTAAACTTGAGCTTTTCAATTTCATCATTTGCAAGTTTTAACTTTTCATTACAAGAATCATGTGTCAATCTTAGTTCATCAAGTTTAGCAGTTACATCCTCAAGTTGAACCAAGGTTGATGCATTAATTGTTCTAGCAGCCTCTAACTCAGAGTGTAAGACTTGACAAGACTCACAAGATTCATCATCAGGAATAGAAACTCTAAGTCTATTAATTTCAGAAGTTAAGCTTTCAACAAGACAATTATTTTCTTTCAGTTTCTTTTTAATCTTATTCAATTCAATAGCAAGTTTAATCAAACCATCTTCAAGTTCATCATATGATGATCTTATCTCATCGGGATCACTGTCATCATCGTCGTTGTTGTCGTTTCTTGCCATGAAGCACATGCCTGTGAAGTCGTCGTTGTTCTTCTTCTTACCTTTAGCATCATCATTGTCGTGGTCGTCGTCGTCGCAACTTTCATATTCCACATCACTCAGATCAAGGTGCTCGATAGCTGAAAGAACCTTTTCAGTAAATTTTCGACGAAAATTACCACCCTTGGTGTTGTTGTTCTTGGATGGCCTACGACGGTAATTCTTGTCTTCCTTGATCATCTTCCCCTTAAGCTTAGGACAATCCACCTTAATGTGACCTGGTTCGCCACACTCATAGCACCAGATCGAACTTGACACACCACCTCGCTTCCTCATTCTTACATTGTTGAGTGCCTTGTATGCTCGTGAGGAGAACAACACCAAATCCTCTTCAGGGAGCTGTTCGAACTGTTCCTCTGAAAAAGAAAACAAAGCAGACAAAGGAAAATAACTCGACGAAACAGCCTACACGGGTTAGTCACAAGTGCTAAAGATGAAGATTTATCAATCTTAGATGGAAAAGCTTCCATCTCATAGGTTTTCAATCTAAAGAAAAGATCATCCATGGTTAAAGTATCTAGATCGATAGTTTGATTGATAGTTGTGACAACCATCAACCACTCAGAACCTAAAGATCTCAAAATTTTAGTTACATTATCTTCATCAGTAGGAATGACATTAATACCGCGCAAATTACTCAATATTTTTTCAAAACGAGCAAAAAGTTCATCGAGAGACTCACCAGGCTTCATAGCAAAATCAGAATATTCTTCTTGATAAAGATTTTTACGCACTTTCTTGATTTTTGTGGTTCCCTCAAGATAATCGCAAATAGCCTTTCATATTAAGTGAGCAGAATTAATATGAGCAACACAATCAAATTCTTTGCGAGAAATCTCTTGAAACAACAAGTTATGAGCTTGTGCATTTAAATCAACATCAGTTTTATTTAGATCAGTAACAGTAGCAAGAACCTTATAAGGTCTAGAAACCTTATTCCAAACATCACTATCTTGAGCCTCAATATAAGCTTGCAAACGACACTTCCAAAAGGCAAAATCAGTACAATCTAGCATGGGGGGACGATTCACATACCTCTCTGACGCCATAGCAACACGCTTTGATACCACTTGTAGGATCGTTAATGACAATCAGAGGGGGGTTGGAATAATTGTGATAGATTTTTCTCGTCGTTTCAAATTTTAGCTATGAATGGAACCAGTTAATCAAGAACTCAACTTAAAGGATCCGTTGCACTCAGTCCCGGGTCGCACGGAGCGAAGCAAACTACGCCTGGCAAAGTAGCGCTTTGCCTCGGTCCTCCAACCTGCTGCAACTCGATCAACCCACCTGCTGCAAGAAGAAAACAATGCCAAAGCAAATCCCTTGGCGACACACAGTAGACAGCTATAGCTGAATGAATTGATCTCAAAGGACAAACAAAAACAATCAGGAATGAACTAGAGAATCAACAAGAAATTTTGACAACACCAAACACTATGGCTGCCAACAACCACATCCATCACTTTATGTCATTCAAGCACTCAAGCACCCCATGCACACAGCCTGCATTCCTAGTTATTTCAAGAGATACACAATGCAAAAAAAAAAACTTTGTACCATTAATGTGCACAGCAAAAGCTTGATGTTCTCACGCACGAAGACCAAGGCCACCAACAGCCATATCTGAATTCGAGTTCATCTTTGGCGTGAGACCAATCTCCAAGACGATTTCTCTGTTGCCTCGTCCCGAGTAGAAAGAAAACAGCCGCCAAAGTCTATCGCTGCTGCCGGCCCTAATCCTCACGTCATTCTCCTCTGAGGTAACCCTAATAGCTACTATTTAAAGCCTAGAACCCCTAACAGGCCTCCTAGCACTGGCATATTATCACCCACGTACGGTCCACTAGACTTAAGGCCCAATACGTGGGTTTATACACCAGATTATACAATTCAATCCAATCCAATTTTAGACACTCTAAAATTGTCACGTGTCGTAGCCTCCAGACCGCACCTCCATAGCTACAACACGCACCATCCATCTTTGATCTCCATATGCCTCAACTCGAGTCCGTCCGTCTCCTCCAGCACCCTCGACCCTCCGGATCATGACTTCGCACTAAGCCATCTCCCGGTCACCGCCGTAGACCACGATCGCCTCCGAGTTACACTGCATATGCACAGACCAAAACACCATCTTTTTCCGGCACAAGTTCGTCCCAACTTGACTGACATAAGTCTACACATATCACACGCCTCAAATAACATCAGTACCCGACATTGTCAATTATTCATCACTAAAATAATTTAGACTTAGCCACATGGTCTAACATTTCGTCATTTATTACTTGGAAGGAAATTTCTGCCAATAATCTGGCTCGATCTGTGGGTAATTCGTCTGTATTGTATTGGGGGTTAGTTGTGCCAATCACTAGTAGAATTTCACACAGTAGTCATAACTCTATAAATGGCAAGCAGCACCAAGTAAGGAGCTTTACACCATCCTCTCTCAAATAGAATTTATTTTTTTTGCTTTGCAACCAGAAGAGCACAGATCCATTGCAATACACAATGAATATCCTTCAATTTCGATACTCCTGCATCCAAATAGCCGTAGTGCTGCTCTTGTTCGACCAAACCAACAACCCCGCAGAGGCCAGTGGCCATTCAGCCAGCCGTAGTGCTGGCTGTATTGCCAGCGAGAGGTCTGCACTTCTCGCCTTCAGAGAAGGTCTATCAGATCCTGCAATCCTCCTTTCGTCGTGGAAGGGTGATGACTGTTGCCAATGGAAGGGTGTCCGGTGCAGCAAGACAACCGATGGTGTCGTCAAGCTCGATCTCCAAGGCCCTGATTGCGACAACAGCTATACGAGTCCGCAGGTGCTGGGAGGTAACATAAACTCCTCGTTGCTTGGTTTACATCACCTGCAGTATCTGGACCTCAGTTGCAACAGGTTCAATGAGTCACGCATGCCGGAGTTCTTGGGTTCTCTCCACAACTTGAGACATCTCGACCTGTCGCGGTCGTACTTCGTTGGGAGGATACCACCGCAGCTGGGTAATCTCTCCAACCTGCGTTACTTCAGTCTTGCCCAGGGTGGTCTTACCTATAATACTAACACATACTCGACGGATATCACCTGGTTGTCGCGGTTACCTTCCCTTGAGCACCTAGACATGAGCTACGTGAACCTCAGTGCCATTCTGAACTGGGTTCCAGTGGTGAACATGCTTCCTTCCCTTAAGGTTCTTCGCCTTCTTGTGTGCCAGCTTAGCAGCAGCCTTGATTCTCTTCAGCATTCAAATCTGACATCTCTTGAAACACTCGACATTTCATTTAACAGTTTCCAAACTAGGATCACACCCAACTGGTTTTGGGATTTGACTAGTCTTAAGCATCTCTACATCTCATACAGTCATTTTAGCGGCCCATTCCCTAACGAGATAGGGAATATGACCTCCATGGTAGTACTTGATTTATCAGGGAATAACCTCGTGGGCATGATACCGTCAACCATGAAGAATCTATGTAACTTGGAAGAATTGTTTTTGTTTCGAAACAACATCAATGGGAGTATAACAGAATTCTTACAGTGCTTACCTAGTTGTTCATGGAATAAATTACAAACCTTGTATCTACCTTACAGCAATTTGACAGGAAGCCTGCCAACCAAGCTAGAACCCTTAAGCAATTTGACCTGGCTTGATCTCGGAGGTAACAAGCTCACAGGCCCTGTGCCACTGTCGATAGGGGAGCTCACAAAGCTAACCGAATTGGACCTGAGCAATAACATGCTCACAGGCCCTGTGCCACTGTCGATAGGAAAGCTTACAAAGCTAACCGAATTGGACCTGAGCAGTAACATGCTCACAGGCCCTGTGCCACTGTCGATAGGAAAGCTTACAAAGCTAACCGATTTGGACCTGGGCTCCAACAACCTGGATGGCGTCATACATGAAGGTCATTTAACAGGCCTATTAAGCTTGGAAGGCTTGGTTCTGTCCGATAACTCCATAACCATCACCGTGAGTTCGACTTGGGTTCCACATTTCAGTCTAGGCTATGTTGAACTCCGGTCATGCTTTCTAGGGCCTAAATTCCCAATGTGGCTTAGATGGCAAGCAAGTGTAGAAAATCTTGATATCTCAAACACAAGCATATCTGACATGGTGCCGGATTGGTTCTGGATAATGGCTTCCTCGGTGGAGACTCTGAATATCCGGGAAAACCGAATTAGCGGTGTTCTACCATCTACAATGGAATTTCCGAGAGCAATTGCAATGGATTTCAGTTCTAACCAGTTCAGTGGTCCAATACCTAAGCTTCCCATTAATCTAACTTATTTGGATCTTAGTAGAAACAATTTATCTGGGCCGCTACCATTAGACTTTGGAGCACCGGGGCTTGAAACACTTCTTCTATTTGACAACTCTATCTCTGGCCCCATTCCATCTTTGTGCAAACTCCAATTCCTACATTTGGTAGATATCTCAGGAAATAAGCTAACTGGGTCAATTCCAGATTGCTCAGTTAATACATCCACAACAAACGTGACACGCCTGGGTATTCTTAATCTAAGCTTAAGAAACAACAACCTCTCCGGTGAATTTCCTTCATTTCTCCAACACTGCCAACGACTCGTCTTTCTTGATCTCTCAAATAATCAATTTTTTGGTACTTTGCCAGCATGGATTGGGGAGAAGCTACTGTCTTTGGCATTCTTACGGTTGAGATCTAATATGTTTTCCGGTCATATTCCAGTGGAGCTCACGAAGCTATTTAATCTTCAATATTTGGACCTTGCCTACAACAACATATCGGGGAGCATACCAAAATCCATTATTAACTGCACAGAAATGATACAAACGAGATATATTGATTTTGCTGATGGATTTCTTAGAGGAGTCTATTCTGGACATGGGAGCTTGTCATACTGCACAGAAATGAAACAAACGAGACATATTGATGGTGGATCTCTTGAAGCAGTCTATTCTGGACATCGATACTGCACAGAATTGAGTTACTATTCTGAGAACTTCACGGTAGTCACAAAGGGCCAAGAGCGGCTGTACACTGGAGAAATCATATATATGGTGAATCTTGATTTATCCTGTAACAATCTTGTTGGAGAGATTCCTGAAGAGATCGGCAGTCTTGTCTCATTGAAGAACTTGAACTTATCATGGAATGCCTTCAGTGGGAAAATTCCTGAGAAGATTGGTGCCTTGGTGCAAGTGGAGTCTCTCGACCTATCACACAATGAGTTGTCTGGACAAATCCCTACAAGCATATCGGCTCTCACGTCATTGAGTCGGTTGAACTTGTCCTACAACAATCTGACAGGAAAGATACCATCTGGCAATCAACTGCAAACACTCGATGACCAGGCATCAATCTACATTGGCAACCCAGGTCTTTGCGGTCCACCTCTCTCCCAGAATTGTTCAGAAACTGGGTTAGTTCCTGCTACTCCAGAATATCACGAGGATGGATTTTTCTTTTTTCTTGCAATGGGTACTGGATATGCCATTGGTCTCTGGGTAGTCTTCTGTGTATTCTTATTCAAGAGGAAATGGAGAATTGTTTGTTTCTCATTCTATGACAGCTTGTACGATCGGGTTTATGTACAAGTGGCTGTTAGTTGGGCTTCCTTGACAAGAAAAATGGGTAGAAGCTGAGATCAGCAGCACAGGTTTTTGGTTTGTTCCAATGTATGTTGTGGGGATTCTAGCATGTAACAATATTGTTAAAGTGTACTAGTGCTATTCATATAGATGTACTTATGGAGTACGTGTGTGATCAGCTGAGATTGGTATTATCGTCCGTGATGTAATTATGATGAATAATTATCGGAGCTGCACTGGCTACTCAGCGCACCCCCTTTATATTGGGTCATTGCTACGGAAGTACTAATTTCAAACAGAAAATTAATCTAGAAATAGGAGCAGTGGAATTTTCGTTTGAATTGTGATATGATGGAGGGTTGGCATTGGGTGGGAATACCTGGAGACAATATTTTAAATAGCGTGTAGCGGCTAAGTGTTTTTACAGCGGATAACAGATAGTGGTGATATAGCAGGCACAACATGATCAGCTATATTTGTAGAAATACAAAGTAAAATAAAATGACTTTTCTTGTATTAGGATTATTTGTTTGTGTGCATATATCAAGTTTTCAAGTAATGATTTAAAATGGCATATGACAAGAGTATGCAATAATTGTATCACATGAAAACTCGAAATATGTTTGTACTAAATCGCTGCTACACACCATACGCTATAGCGTGCCTTTAGGTGCATTTGAACCGTTCGATCAGTAGATGAACGACTCGGAAGACGACGAGTGGTCGCTGGTGGCATCACTCCAAGGCTAGAAACTTCTCCTCTGGCGGTGCCAGGTTCGTCAGGGCCAGCCCACATCTATATCCCAATTACAATTCAACGTACCCTCGTCAGGGCCGGCAACAGCCCACTGGTTTTCTTGGCAATTTCAATTGATTCGATATCTCAATTCAGCACGCTTGGCACATAATTCCATGTATAATATAACAATGTGGTGTTATTGGGCCAGTGAAATTGAAACGAATTAATGTCCAACATGCCTGACCTTCTATTCGAATGCAGTGCTGCAAGGTGGGTATGCTTGAAATTTACATTGCCTGGTGGCTCACTAATTTGTATGCATGGCTGATTGTCCTAATTGTTAGAGATATATGTATAGTTTGTTATTCCCCATTGTTATGAGGGGTTCTTTGCATATTTACCACCTGTACCTTGTGTATATACAAGCGCTATTCATAACATGGTATCAGAGCCAAAACTAGGGTTTTGGCTTACCTAGGGTTCCGCGCGCCGTCGTCGACTCTGCACCACGCCGCCGACTCCGCGTGCCGCCTCGCCTCCACTTTGCCGTCGGCCTCCCGCGCCGCCGCCTCCCGCGCCTCCGCGCGTCGCCGCGCCTCCACGCGCCTCCGCGCGCCGCCGCTCCTCGCCTCCTGCGCCTGCCGGGCCTCCGCGCCTTCCGCGCCGACGCCGCCTCCTCGCCGGCGCCGTCTCGCTTCGCTTTCGCGCCTCGCTCCGCCCGTGGTGGCCGCGCCGCTTCTCCGGCCGCCGCCGCCGCCCACGCCGACGCCGCTGGCGGGTCGCTTCCGCTCACGCCATTCGGGGCTCGGTCGGTCGGTTTGTAAACCGGCAAAAAAAAAAAAACAAACCACGTCGTTCTAACCGCCGCCGCCCGTCGTCGCTGTTAGACCGTTCGTTGCCTTGTCGCCGCGCGCCGCGGTCGGCGCCTACCAATGAGCACCGTTTCCCTCCTCTTGCCGGTGATCTTTGATGGTGTTAATTACACCGACCGTGTCTCACATGCGCATTCACATGCGTGGTCTTAAATCTCGGGCGTCCTCTCGGCGATGTCACCGCCCGCTTGCCCTATTCCTCGGACGGAGCCTCACGCATGTTGCATTGCCTCGAACGTAGATAAGGCTCGCTGATGATGAAGGCGATGATAAAGCGCCTCGCCTACCGGAGGCTCGATTCCTACAAGGATCGTCGGCCGTCTACACTCGGTGATGCGATGGCGGCCTTCGGTGCTGCTTGTCTTCATCGCTAGTGTCCGGCCTCGATTTTCTTACGAGGTTGTGGGACTCCTTCGCTTTCGGATGTGGACTCATCTTACGTCGGCGCTACGAGCCCTCTGGTGATGCCACATACTGTCCGTGGTCCGCCAGAGCACTCTCTTCAGGTGATGCTCCGTTGACGCCTTTACGCTCGAGTTCTGGCGTGGCGTCGCTTGGACTCACCGCGCTTCGTTTGTCGTACTGTCCGTCTTTGCACTGGATATGCGTCTTGACACAGAGTTTCGCGGGTTTATGAGTTCCTTACTCGCCGTCCCGAGTTCGAGCAAAGCGTGCCCGGCTCCTGCACGCCACCCTCGTGTCACTCTCCTGGAGGCTCTTACCGAGATACGCGCAGAGGAGACTCGTTTGAGTGGTGCTGGTCTGATGCCACTCCCCTCTGTGCTCGCCGCTCGTCCGCCTGCTACACTGCCTCCTCCAGCGGCTACCACAGGTGGTGGTGGCCGTCCTCCGTCTGGAGGTGGCCGTCCTCACTGTTCCTACTGCGACAAGGATGGCCACACTGAGTCGCAGTGCTACAAGAAGAAGCGGCATCTTTCACGCCGTTCTTCTACTGGCACTAGTGCTTCTACGACGACGTCTGCATCGACTTCTTCAGCAGCTTCTCTCACCGAAAGCGAGATAGCCGGACTTCGGCCTTTGCTTGCCGCTTGAGTTCTCCTCGGCGGTTCTCGGGTTACGCTCATCGACTCTTCAGCAATCGAGAAACCACCCCTACGATCGGTACCTCCCCATGGATTCTTGATTCTGGAGCATCTTTTCACATGACTCCTGATCCTTCCACTTTGTCTTCTATTACACCTCTTGTTTCTCCTGTCGGTGTTCTTCTTTGTTGATGGTACATCTCTTTCGTCTCGGTAGAGGATCTCTTAGCAACTCATCCTTTCATGTTTCTTCATTTGCTCATGTTCCTCGCCTTACCATGCGACTTCTTTCTGGGCGACATCGACCTTGGTTATCGGGTCATTCTCGACTCGACTCTTGTTGTGTTCGGGCGCCACACGGAGCTCGGTTGGTTCGGCCCTCGGCGCCGTGACTCACGGCGTCTCGGGAGCTTGACGGCTTCATCTTCCTTCCGCCGCCACCACCGCCGCCGGTTTCTCCTACCACTTCGTCTACCGGCTCTTTCGGCAGTGGCATCACCGTCTTGGTCATCGTGTGGATCTCGCCGTCGTCCTTAGTTAAATCGTGGTCTTCTCGGTCCATCTCGAGAGACGTGTCTTTAGATTGTCGTAGTGTAAGTTAGGTAAACAGATTCACTTCCTTATTCTCATAGTGAGTCCGTGTCTTAGCGCCCTTTTGATCTTGTTCATTCGGATGTTTGAAGTCCGGCTCCTTCATTTGAAAGGGGTCATCGATATTATATCATTTTATAGATGATTTTCTCGCCATACTTGGATATATTTCATGTCTTCTCGTAGTGAGGCCTTGTCTATCTATAAACAATTTGCCACTATGATTCACACACGTTCTCCACTCCTATTCGTGTCTTTCGTCTTGATTCTGGCGAGTACCTCTCGTCACCGCAGACTTCCTTCTTGAGCAAGGCACTCTGCTTCGATTCTCTTGTCACGGTGCTCTTGCTCGAAATGGTGTCATTGGCGCAAGCATCGTCACCTTCTTGAGGCTGCTCGTGCTCGATGATCGCCGCTCTATTCCACCTCACTTTTGGGCCGGCGGTTTCACGCCACCTATCTCGTCAACATCCACCCTCTTACGCTCTTTAGGGTGCGATCCTCATTGGCGTCTCGTGGTCGTCCTCCGACTACTCGCCTTCATCTGTTTGGCTGCGTTTGCTACGTTCTCTCGCCTCGAACGCACCAAACCGACCGCCGATCTGTTGAGTGTGTCTTTCACGGGATCTGATGCCGAACACAAGGGCTATCGGTCTTGGGATCTTGTTGGTCGTCGGATCACGGGTTTCTCGGGATGTGACTTTCGACGAGTCTCGTCCATTCTACCCGTCCCGCCTCCTTGGCTTCCTCTGTGGAGTCTCTGTCTTTCTTGACCTTTCGGATACTCCTATTTCGCTTTGCCCTCGTCCACTGTCCCTCACGAGTCTCCACATATTCCCCTGTGGCCTCTCCGCCGTTATCGCCACTTTGTGTCGTCTCCTCGACTCCCCAGGCTCCTCCCACTATCGTCTACACTCGTCGACCTCGTATTGAGAATATTTCAGATGAGCCATCTTCTCCTGATGTTCCATCTTCTTCTGATGCTCCATCTTCCCCTGATGGGTCATCTTCTCCTCGCTACGCTCTCGCGATCGCGATCAATTCGGCCTCACTGCTGTTTTGCCTTTCTTTGGCGCAACTACTTGTGAGCTTTGTCTCCTCTGGGATCTTTGTTACTCACCACGAGTGGCAGCTTGCCATGGCCGAGGAGATTGCTGCTCTCGAGCGTACTGGTACTTGGGATCTTGTTCCTTTTCCATCTCATTCTCATCCCATCACGTGTAAGTGGGTCTATAAGATTAAGACTCGCTCTGATGGCTCTCTTGAGCGATATAAGGCGCGTCTTGTTGCTCGTGGCTTCCAGCAGGAGCATGGTGTTGACTACGACGAGACTTTTTCTCCTGTAGCCCACATGACCACTGTTCGAACTCTTATTTCAGTGGCGTCTGTTCGCCCCTGGTCTGTTTCTTAGCTTGATGTCAAGAATGCCTTTCTTAATGGCGAGTTGCGTGAGGAGGTCTACATGCATCCGCCACCTGGGTATTCTGTTCCTGAGGGCATGGTCTGTCGCCTTCGTCGCTCTCTCTATGGCCTTAAGCAAGCCCCTCGTGCTTGGTTTGAGCGCTTCTCCTCTGTGGTCACTTCTTCTGGTTTTTCGGCTAGTGATTATGATCTGCGCTCTTTGTCCACACTTCGTCTCGTGGTCGGACTCTTCTTCTCCTGTATGTGATGATTAGAACATTACCGGAGATGATTCTGAGTACATTGCCTTTGTCAAGGCTCGTCTTAGTGAGCAGTTCCTTATGTCGGATCTTGGTCCTCTTCGTTACTTCCTTGGGATTGAGGTTACTTCCACTCCAGATGGTTTCTTTATGTCCCAAGAGAAATATATTCAGGATCTTCTTGATCGCGCATCTCTCACTGATCAGCGTACTGTTGAGACTCCCATGGAGCTCAATGTTCACCTTAGACTCTCTGATGGCGAGCCTCTTTCTCATCCGACTCGCTATCGTCATCTTGTTGGGAGTCTTGTCTACCTTGTCATTACTCGTCCTGGATATTACTTATCCAGTTCATATTCTCAGTCGGTTGTTTCAGCTCCCACTCGGGTTCACTCTGACCACCTTCTTGAGTTCGCGATACCTTGGCAGGACTATCTCTCGTCTCTCTTCTTTCCACGTTCCAGCTGATTCACGACTTGAGCCTATTCGGATGCTACTTGGGCGAGCGATCCCTCTGATCGCCGGTCTATCTCTGCTTACTGTGTTTTTCTTGGGGGTTCTCTTATTGCCTGGAAGACGAAGAAACAGACTGCAGTGTCCGTTCAGTCTGAGTGAGTTGCGAGCCATGGCTCTCTTGACAGAGATGCCTTGCT
This sequence comes from Ampelocalamus luodianensis, assembly GCA_036346255.1. NCBI lineage: Eukaryota > Viridiplantae > Streptophyta > Magnoliopsida > Poales > Poaceae > Ampelocalamus > Ampelocalamus luodianensis. The sequence goes on along the minus strand of CM070618.1, from coordinate 48,990,665 downwards.
ACGGTGGTTACTTGAGGATTTTGGTGTTTCTGTCACTACACCGACCCCTCTCTTGTCAGACAGTACAGGTGCTATCAGTATTGCTCGTGATCCTGTGAAGCATGAGCTCACCAAGCATATTGGTGTTGATGCTTCTTTCATGAGGTCTTGTGTGCATGATCAGGTGATTACTCTTCAGTATGTGCCTTCGGAGCTTCAAATAGCGGATTTCTTTACGAAGGCCTGACTCGCACAAGATGCTTTTCTACCTCTCCAAACTCAGTGTTGTTGATCCACCATGAGTTTGAGGGGGGGGGGGGTGTTAGAGATATATGTATAGTTTGTTATTCCCCATTGTTATGAGGGGTTCTTTGCATATTTACCACCTGTACCTTGTGTATATACAAGCGCTATTCATAACACTAATCACATGATATAAGACTACTGAAATAAGACAATACACTGAGATGTTTCTCAACAATCCCTCATACATACTATATCCCCTCCAATCATAAATACACATCGTTTTGGGTTGCTGAATGTTAAATGGTAAGTTGTCGGATTTGCTACATGCGCCCAAATATTTTAGTTTTGCTGCTCTGCTTTTAGGTTGTTCGTAACTCACGATCACCTGTAATTTCAAGTGCATCCCTACTGCAGGACGCAGGATGACAAAACAAATACTACTATTGCTGAATGTTATTCCATGGAAGAAAAAGATGCTGAAGATTCTTACTTTCTTATACGTACATGACTTTGAACTGTTCCCGGTCTGTTGGAATTTCATGCCATAAAATTAATTAGCTGATAGACTGTTTACTTCATATGTCATGTCAGTCAACTAATCACACAACCAACTAATCACACACCCAATGCATTAACTCAGCTAGCTAGCTTCATGCGTGGGGCATAGACTTGTACTTTGACTTGGCAATAGACCTGTTTAGCCATATATTTGCGTTACAAAGCCGGTGGGGCATACTAGGTCCGGTGGCCTAGCCTGATTTTTGGCTCAGAGGCCCGGCCCTATGCCTAAAAAGCCCGACAGTAATTATGAAATATTAATTTTTTATTCTGGAAATTATTTTTTACTGTAGAAAAAACAAAATTTTGGTTGGATGGTACAGAATTATATAGTCACTCATAGTTTAGGTGGTGCAGATAAACGCCATGACCGCGATCGGACGGGTGACATTCTCCCGCGCAAGCGACGCTCATTCCCACTAAGCGCACCAGCTCAAATCGGGCGGGTGCAAAGCGATCCTATGACGCACGTTTTTCGGGCGACGTGGCCCGCGCGGCTAGAGGCAGTTTCCACCAGCAATTAATGAGTAATTATACACTACTATAGAAAAGGTCTTCGCAGACGGTTTCGTGAGCCGTCTGAGTTTATAGATCCATACTATCACATACTGTTATTAACTTAGAACCGTCTGTGATAGTTTTTATATCATAGACGGTTTTTAGATGAAACTGTCTGTGATAGCTTTTGTATCACAGATGGTTTATAGATGAAACCGTCTGTGATGATCTCTTCTCTATAAAATCACCAAGCAGTGGCTGCTTGTACCTAGGATGCCCGTTTCGTACTCCTAGAAGTACATACTCCCACTTCGAATATACCACTTAAACGAACGTATTATACTTCTTTATTGATAATAATCCTCATTTTATTATTCTATAATCATGTAATATGACGTCACATGGTATGCCCCTTAATGCTATAAGGGAGAAGTAAATTAGGTGGTCGTAAGCTCTTCTACGACCACCCCCTAGTCGTAAGTATTTCTACGACTATGGTGTAATCGTAAGTCTGCCGATTACGTCCGTCGTAAGTTTTTCACGACGGTACCTGGTCGTAAGTCTGCTACGACCAGTACCACTTCGACTCCTCGCAATTAACGGGTCTACTCGTCAGAAGGCCCATTTATTGGTGAGGATCTGAGCAGTCAAATTGCGTAGTTATATCTGAAATAACTACAGATAATTCTCCACTATCTCTGATTGATAACCGTTGGACAACGTGGTGACGTTACTACTCCCGGTAATTACTCTCATTATTACGCTATAATGAGCGCCTAATTAACCTGGAACGATAACCGCCCCAACAACATAGTATAAATAGGTGTCCTTTGGAGATAATAGGAGAGGCCCTTTTGAGCGACAATCAGTAGCAGTATTAGCGTAAGGCTTTCCGCTGATTGTAACTAGAATACCCAATACAACACACACAGGAGTAGGGTTGTTATTCTCTAGGGAGAAGGCCCGAGCCTGTATAAAAATCCCCGTGTCTCTCTTGTCTACGCGATCAATTGTAGAGACCCCCCGAATCAAATAATCTTTACGTAAGATTGGTTCTAAAACACCGACAGTTGGCGCCGTCCGTGGGGATCTTCTGGTAATTCCTTGTCAACAGTTCTTTCGTTTCTCTTTGATGCAATCATGGAAGGAGAATGGAACGAGGAGAATTGGTTCGACTTGGCCGATTACGCAAACATCGACATGGATGCCGGCTTCGACTACGAGCCGAGTATCGAATCATCCGACGGTATTGTCGCCTCTGGAGATCTTCTATCAGATCTCGGAGATTGCATCACCGCCAGAGTCCAGGAGGGATCCTTATCCCCCACAACCGTACGCCCGGCTGAGGAACCAGCTTCCTCAGGGGGCAAGGGTCAACACGACCACCAATGGGACTGCCTCAGGGCAGATTCGCAACACGACGAGAGTCTTTCCTCTAAGTGTTCGGGTCCCCCTAAGGCAGTACGACTTGGCGAGACAGGTTCTGGAAGCTGTCATTCCAGAGCTCCATCGACATCTAATGGTCCTATTTCTTCGGATCATTCCGCAGAGAAGAGAGTCGAACACACTGTTCCTTCAAGTCCAACCATCCCGCCGCAGGATGCACCTGCAGACGAGACGGTTATAACCTGGAGTTCCCCTACCTAGAGGGGTTTACTCTAAGTCACCAAATGGTGTCACTCAACTACTCAAGCGAGGAGGCCTCGAGCGCGAGTAGAGGTCATCCACGGGAGGTCTTCGTCATTCCCCCTGATAAGAATCATTCTCCCAGAAGAAGGATTGGTGATGCTCCCCGGCGAGCACACTCTACACCCCCTCGTGGCGTTGGCAAGGACACCACCATTGGTGAACGAGACGAACACTTTAATGAACATACGGGATATCCTCAACATTCTCGCACTCCATTAAAACCAACTCAGGGGTCTAAAATAAGCCATTCTGAGACCACCCGACGAAGAAAAATAGCAGCTCAGAAAAATCTCCCTGAGCGCGCTTATTTCCAGTCAGAAGAAGCTCAAGAGCTCCAGCACATCAACGACTTGCTGGAAAACCCAACTCAAGAGCTCGCTCGAGCACTGGGGTACGATCGCTTCGCAGAAGAGATCGCTCAAAGGCTTTGCAGCACGATGACAAAACTCGAGCGCCATCGTCAACAACAACCAGGGAGTCATAGCAGCACGACTCCATCTTCTGATAGCCGTTCGAACAACTCGTCGCACGGGAAGCGACATGACCCTCGCTCACGTCGTTCTCCCGATCCGAGGAAAACTCGTTTGACGACTAGAGACCAACAAGCCCCCAGGAGAGGCGATCTCTCACCACTTCAGGAGCGTAATGTACGGCGACAAGCAGAATACGAGGAGTATTCCCCTCGTAAAGCTGGGGCCTATCCTAGGTCCAGCCCACCTGTGGCTGGGTATCGTCGAGTACGATCACTCGACGACATTAACCCTTCTTTTTTACAAAGAAGGAGGCAGGAAGTCATCACTGGATGTCGGGCATTTTCACCCGACCTCCGGGCGGTTCGCTGGCCACCTCGTTTTCGACCAGCGAACATGGAGAAATTTGATGGAATCCAAAATCCCATCGAGTTCCTCCAGATCTATACTATAGCTATCCGAGCTGCAGGAGGAGGAGAGCATGTTATGTCAAATTACCTTTGATGAACCACGGAGGTCCTGATTTGGCCCGATCTTTCGATGAGAAGATAAGTTCGGCAGTAGTCGCTCAACTCTCACGATCCTGGATATGAACACGCAAGGCTCGAAACCACGCAATCGCTGAACTGCTCGACAAGTCGTTATCAACCGTGCACGAATACGGCTGACGACCACGAAGGTCGATTCTCGCATACACCAAGAAGCACGCAAGAAAAAGATAAAGCAATCTGAAATTGCAAATAGGAATTGAAATATTGAATTGAGTTGGGATTTTGAAGCGGTATTATGGTTGGTCTAGTCGACACAAGCCAATACACGAAGTTGCAACAAGGCTAACTTTTAACTAAACAAAATCCAAGAAAACTAGAGGGGTGCGGCCTCCTTAAATAGGGGATGAGGAGCCACACATCTAATAGAACTAAGGGGATGGGACTAATCTCATGGGTTACTGTTCATGTGAACTGTAATTGCACCCCTAGGTGGTCCACCGGCAGATGGGCCAAGTTCAGTATGATTACAAGGCCCAGATTGGCCCAAACAAGTGATATGACATCTTCTTTTGATGATTGCGATCAGTCCAGAAGGAATTTGAAGATGAGGCCAGATCCTTTTGAAAGAGGACGAGATAAGCTTTCAATCAAGTACTCATGGACCTCAAACGGAGTTCGTATACGAAAGTTATGCCTGTTTTAAGTTGATGCTATCAGACTGTTCTAGAGGCCGAACTGGATTCCAAAACAGGTCCAGCTCGAATTGCTTGCTTGTCTTGGACCAAAAGTGACATGGTGCTGCACATATATATATTTCATCATTAGGTAGTATCATATAATATAAAGACACTCCTAAAAATGAGCTCACCTTATAATTTAAGTGAAGTGTAAAAGCTCTTGTATTTGGAACAACAAGCATAGCAAATTTGATTGTATCTATAGGGGTCATGTCCTCATCAACCTTGCAACTGTATTCGAAGGATCGGCTCGATCATGGCTTTTAAACCAGCCATTTGAATCGATCTACTCGTGACAGTACCTCTGTGATCTTCTGCTGGCGAACTTCCAGGGCACTTACAATCGCCCTGGAAAGGAGGACGACCTACACCGGATAAGACAGAATGACCACGAAACTTTACACCAATTTATCAGGCGCTTCAGTCAGGTTCGAAATTCTATTTTGGAAGTTTCTGACTCATTTGTGATCAGGGCTTTCAAGCAGGGAGTCCGCAGCAGAAGGATAACGGAGGACATCGCTTTACATCCTCCTACCACCGTCGCTGAACTCTTCGAGATGGCCGATACATACGCGACTGCTGCTGAGGCAGTCGAGTGGAACAACACTATCGATCGTGAAGATAATATCCCTCAAGAGGTAGGTGAAAGTGGTAAGAAAAAGGAGAAAAAGGCTAGGAAGTCCAAGAACAAGGTCAAGAGACACAAATCTCCTACGGACGGTTCTAAGGAGGTCTTGGCCGTAAGCGACAAAGAGCCACGCAACCCCAAGCAGAATCCCGATCGAGGTAAAGGTAAGTGCCAAGATTGGAAGAATGACAAACCCAAGTGGTGTCCTTTTCACAAAAAAGAAAGGCATGACCTTCGTAACTGCCGAGTTTTTCTACGAAAACTCGAAAACTATTACTCTAGCAAGGGGTCACTTCCTACTCTTGAACAGGTAGGCCAAATAAGTGGACAGAAGGAGTCCGATGACGAGGAGGAGATGCCGTTCCAAGATCCGCAACACAAAATCGATCACATCTATGGAGACAGCTGAAGGCTGTCGAATGCGAGGTAAACACAATCGACTCGCCTCTCGTCAATAAATTACCGAAGTGGTCGGAAGTCACCATTACTTTCGAGAAAGGTGACCATCCGATCCCTTCGACTAGACCAGGTCGATTCCCGATCGTGGTCGAACCCACCATCAACAATTGTCGAGTAAATCGAGTTTTAGTTGATGGTGGAAGCTCGCTAAACATACTGTTTACGAGTACCCTGGACGAGATGCAGGTACCCAAGACAAAGGTAAGGCCGGTGCGATATTCATTTCATGGAATCGTACCGGGGTCTTCGGCCAAACCGATTGGCCAAGTTTCTCTTCCTTTAACGTTTGGCTCCCCAAGCAATTTCAGGACGGAGAAGGTCTCCTTTGATGTGGTCGATTTTGATACGGCATATAATGCCATACTTGGACGACCTACTTTGGCAAAATTCTTAATAGCTACTCATTATGGGTATCAATGTCTTAAGATGCCAGGTCCCAAAGGAGTAATCACAATATATTGTGACAAGAAGATGACGCACTCCTGCGACCGTCGTTCCCTCGAAATGGTTGGACAACTACCAACTCGAGACGAAAGTTAGCCTTCGACTAGCAAGTCGAAGCTTAAAGTACAACAAAGCGAGCGACGAGTCAAAGAGGTTCCTCTGGGCGCAGAGGAGCCCTCGAAGATCGTTCGCATGGGGATTCTTCCGCCCCAAATAGGAAGACGCCTCATCACTTTCTCTCGAGCAAACGCAGATGTCTTGCGTGGCAAGCATCCGACATGCCGGAGTCTCTAGGGAAGTGATCGAGCACGAGCTAGCCTGCGACTGACAAACTACAAGTAAAGCGAAGTTACGAGATTTGCCCACGATCGGCGAGATGCTATTAGGTCAGAATTGGACAAGTTGCTTAAAGCAGGCTTCATAAGAGAAGTTAACCACCCAGAGTGGTTGGCCAACCCTGTAATAGTTAAAAAGTCAAACGACAAATGGCGTATGTGCGTAGACTTTACTGACCTTAATAAAGCTTGTCCAAAAGATGATTTCCCTTTACCTCGTATCGATCAGCTGGTTTACTCTGCTGCAGTATGTGAGATGTTGAGTTTTCTAGATGCATATTCTGGTTACCACCAGATCAATATGTGTCGAGAAGATGAAGAGAAGACCACATTTATTACACCATTTGGAATATTTTGCTATATGAAAATGCCATTCGGTTTAAAAAATGCTGGAGCTTCTTTTCAGCGTTTGATGCAAACGACTTTTGCTCCTCAACTAGGTCGAAACTTGGAAGCCTATGCTGATGATCTAGTCGTAAAAAGCAGCAAACGGCTCAATCATATCATAAACTTACAGGAGACTTTCGACAACCTCAGAAAACACCACTTGAAGCTTAATCCCAAGAAGTGTGTATTCGGGGTCTCTTCAGGAAAATTGCTTGGATTCCTAGTCTCTACACGAGGAATCGAAGCAAATCCTGAAAAGATAAAAGCCATCACTCAGATGCGTCCCCCGACCACGAAAAAAGAAGTCCAGAAACTCACAGGATGCATGGCGGCACTAAGTCGTTTCATCGCACGTCTGGGAGAGAAAGGACTGCCTTTTTTTCAAACTTCTAAGGAAACATGAGGGCTTTGAGTGGTCGGAAGAGGCTAACCAAGCCTTTGAGGAAGTCAAGAAGTATCTTACGAGTGCTCCCATTCTGGTTTCCCCGAAACCAGAAGAGACATTCTTAATTTAGCTAGCTGCAATGCTACAGGCAGTAAGCGCAGTACTAGTTGTAGAACGTGAAAACATACAACAACCAGTTTACTACGTTAGTGAAGTTTTACACGGACCTAAGGAGCGTTACCCTCAGGTTCAAAAACTTTTATATGCCCTCCTCATGTCTTCGAGGAAACTGCGGCATTATTTTCAGGCGCACAAACTAGCTGTGCCGTCTGAGTTTCCCTTGGGAGCGATCCTCCAAAATAGGGAAACAGCGGACGCATGGCAAAGTGGTCAGTCGAACTTGGAGAGTTCGACATCCATTTCGTGTCCTGAACGGCCATTAAATCCCAGATCTTGGCAGACTTTGTCGCCGAATAGACAAATCCTGAACCTGTTCAGGATCTCCAGTACGATTCCTACGACCAGTGGACGATGTACTTTGACGGGTCACTTGCGATAAGTGGCTCGGGGGCTGGGGTGTTCTTGGAATCTCCTACTGGAGAGACCTTAAAGTATTCCATACAATTAAACTTTCATACCACTAATAATATGGCAGAGTACGAAGGTTTGCTAGCTGGCATACAAGCCGCAAAAGCGCTCTCGATTCGACGACTACTCGTGAGAGGAGACTCTCAACTAGTCGTGAATCAAGTCGGAAAAGAGTACCAGTGCTCTAATCCAACCATGTCCCGGTATTTATCGGAAGTTCAAAAGTTAGAAAAGCACCTTTTGGGCTTCGAGGTACAATTTATCCCTCGAAAGGATAATTTCCTCGCAGACCAACTGGCGCGTCTAGCTTCCTCCCGATCCTCGGTTCCGAAAGGGGTTTTCTGGAGCAACTTCAGAAGCCATCTTTAGTTGAAGAACTAGAGACGCCTCCTATAGAAATAGCCTCTCTAGAGTACGAAGATACCTGGATGACTCCCATCTACAAGTATCTTCAGATTTGTTACGTACCCGACGATGATCTCGAAGCAGATCGACTATCTCAAAAGGCCAAAATGTATACTTTGGTCAGAGGTGTCCTTTATTTCGCAGAACGAAGGATTAAAACTCCTTCACGATATACACGAAGGCATATGTGGAACTCATGCTTCTTACAGAACTCTAGTCGGGAAAGCCTTTCGACAAGGTTTTTATTGGCCAACGCCCCTCTACGATGCCAAGGAGTTGGTCAAAAAGTGTGTACAGTGTCAGTTTCATAGCAGGCAAATACACCAACCAGCTCAGGCATTACAAACAATTCCTTTGTCCTGGCCTTTTGCGACCTGGGGTCTTGATATCCTAGGACCGTTACCTAGAGCTCCAGGTGGATTCGAATTCCTTTTTGTAGCCATTGACACGTTCACAAAATGGATAGAAGCCGAACCTGTAATTGGGATAACAACGGAAGCAGCAAAACGGTTCATGATGAAATGCGTGATAACTCGATTTGGAGTACCAAGTCGAATCATCACAGACAATGGCAAACAATTTTTGAGCGCAAAATTTCAGGAATTTTGCGACGAGTTGGGAACTCGTTTGTGTTACGCTTCTGTTGCCCACCCCCAAAGCAATGGGGCGGTCGAAAGAGCGAATGGCCAGATAATGAAGGAATCAAGACCGAGTCTTGATCACTTGTCAGCGCTCGGGGCTTGGGTACAAGAACTACCTTCGTGATATGGGCAATTCGTGCGACGACTAACGAAGCCACAGGAGAAACACCTTTCCTTCTAGTCTTTGGTGCCGAAGCCATGCTTCCACCAGAACTAAAGATCAGGTCAGCACGAGTCAAACAGTTTAAAGACTCCATTCAAGAACAACTTCGAACAGACGACATTAACCTGCTCGAGGGAAAAAGGGACCAAGCATTAATCCGATCGTGATCTACTAACAAGCTCTGCAGATACTACGATCGTAAGGTCAACCTCGCGACCTTCACGTAGGTGACTTGGTATTGAGACTTATCCAATCCCGTCTAATCGGAACAAACTTTCCCCAAGTGGGAAGGTCCTTACACCGTGGTCGGTTACGCATCCGGGATCGATCGACTACGCAATGGAGGATGGCTGCGTTCTCTCAAACTCTTGGAACATTGACCGATTCATAAATTCTATGTGTAACAAGCTTCTACGACAATAAAGTATCAGGTTCTTCCTATCTTTTTTTTGTCTTTCTTTGAATTTTGCTTTTATTTTTGACCATTATTCATATGCTCATTTCCCGTTTACACTGGTCGGAGACAGGACATCAAAACTAATCGAAGTCTCTCCTCTCTGCATGTGGTCCTGCCCGCTAGAAGGAGCTTCCTAATGTCGCTTTGTTCTTAATTGTTGATACCAGTACAAAGCTTTTTGGGCTCGAAAACATGGTCAAAATTTTTTAAGAAAATTCATGTCACCTTAGTTTAGTTTTTCATTTTTGAAAAATACTCTAAGAAGAGCACACCTTGAAGATTTGTTTGACCATTTCTGGTAGACTTGATTCGTTTTAACTGGTCGGAGGCAGAAACACACCTAGTCGAAGCTTCTCCTTTTTGCACGTGGTCCTGCCCACTAGAAAGAACCTCCTAGCGTCATTCTGTTTCCTACTCTTGTTACCAGGATGAGCTTATCAGGTAAATCAAAAATAGTCGAACAAATTTCTAAGGTACTCTAGATGTTTGTTTTACTTAAGTTGTCGTTATCAATTTGATTAATCTAGTTGGAGATGGTAACATCACCTAGTCGAAGCCTTTTTTCTCTGCATGTGGTCCTGCCCACTAGAGGGAACTTCCTAGCGTCGATCCGTTTTCCATTCTTTCGACTAGAGCAAGATAATCGATTTTCGAGAACTATAAGTCGAACAAACCTCTCTGTTTTCATAAACCCTTTATTTACTATTTTCTTAGTTTATTCAAATAAACTAAGTAAATAGTCGGGGGCTAGGATAAAGTTATAAACATGACTTCATTTCTTAGTCTTAGTTTTTTCGAGTTGTCATCTTACGAGTTACTAACTACTCTACAAGATGATTCGCAGGAAAAAAGAAGGAGAAAGGAGGAATCACTCATATCTGGTCTGATCATTTCTTCCTTTTTTATCTTACGAGTTACTAACCACTCTACGAGATAATTTGCAAGAAAGAAGAAAGGATAATATATTTATAGATCACCAAAAAAGACTTGTCTTTACGGGTTCCTATTACAGACTACTCTGATAAAGGAGATTCTATCTGCATCTCCTCTGCGAACCTTCTCGCCGACCGACTGGATCTCCTCGATCAGCCGTTCTGCTTCAGATTCGGTGCAATTGAAGTCGGCTTCAACAGAATGTGGATTAAGGTTAGGGTCACGGGCCTTGAGCTTTGCTAAAACAAAGCTCACAGCTCCTTTGACCGCTTCCCTTATCGAGTCGTTCTGATTGGTCTTCAGAGTAGACACCAACTCTTGCAGTGTACCGACTTGCTCCCCAATGGCACTCGTATGAGCGGCCATCGTGTCTTCACGGGGAGCAATCTTCCCGCACGAAGCCCATCGAGCACATTGTTCAGAAGCGAAATGTTGTCTTGAAGATTGATCTTCATTGACTTTATCTCCTCCTGGGTACAAGTCGAAGCCTCGTGGAGTTGTTTTATTTCAGTTAATCACTCTGAATAGAGTAAGGATTAATTAGATAAAACAATTCTACGAGAGGATAAAACAATTTAGTAGCAGGTAAAAGATTTCCTTACCCGCTAATTAAGAATTTAACTTCTCAATTTCCTAGTATTTCTCCTTCGCGATGCGGGAGATCTCGCGGACAACCGAGGACTTCTCCTGGACCTCGACCCGGAGAGCCCCCGCCTCGGCCTGAAGAGCCTTATTTTCAACATATTTTTCTACAAAAGAATAAGAGGTTAAGGAGGCGGAGATCAAAATCAAAAGCAGTCGTGATTCCACATACTGTTTATTTTTTCCTGCAATCTTTGAGTTGCAGAGTTAGCCTCCTGAAGCTTCTTCAGAAGGTCAATGACCTTATCCTTTAGCTTGTTCTCCTCGGCTTTCTCAAAGTCGAGTGCATCAGCTAAAATCTTTTCGTCACTCTTAAACCTGAAAGGTTAAGGGAAGACATGAGTACACAGATGAGCAGTCGTAAACATTTCTACGACTGATGGATGATCGTAAGTTTTTCTACGATTACCCCCTAGTCGTTAGTTCTTCTCGACTAATACCAAGTCGTAAGTTTTCACGACAATCTCTCACGAGCTTGAGTAAGTAATCGGTTTGTAAAGCGATTCACGAATCGGTCACTCACCACCTCTCTGCTTGCTTTCGCGCGAGCATCGCTTTCTCTTGTCGTAGTTTGACAAGTTCTGATTGTACTCGCAAATCGTGGCAACTTGTTCTCGTTCTCTGAGGGAGAAAATGATAAGAGCGGGGTAAAACCATACATAAGTATCAATGAATACTTACATTCATGTTTGACCAAGCAAACATGGACATTATTCGTGACGGATCCTTCAGCTCATCCATCTCTTCGACTCATTTCCACCAAACCCCCTCGAGACGTTCATTGTCAAAAACATCCCCGCAATTGGGAATGCTGCTGGGGTGAGGAACTCGATCGCAAGATTGGTAGACAGAAGATCCTACGATAGAAGCGGGGCCAAAGAAATCAGAGCAAAAGTTAAAATACTCTTCTTCCTCTGATTCGGTAATGGGAGCACCGCCTAGAGGACCGGAAGGAACGTCTTCGACTGCCTCCTTACCAGCACTGCGGTCAGAACTCTCACCACCACCGACTCTCGGTGTCTCCCTCGTGCCCTCTCCTGTCTTCGCGGCCGTCCCTACGACAACCCCGGTGGTCGTAGCAACTCCTGCGGCAACGACTTCCTCCGCCGCAGGAATACTAGCGAGACTTGACTATCGCCGCGCCACATCTTCGGTTGAAGATGTGACAATGGCTTCTCATGAGTATCCCTAGAAATTTGGCGTTGGGCTGAACCATAAACAAAAAGTAAGTTAACTTGTGAAAAACAAAGGGTAAATGTTGTTCTTACTCTTTTTCACATACCTCTGCGCGCTGGATCTAACCCGGAATTTTGGAGCAACCTTCCCAACAAAAGGTTTCTTTGACTTCTTCTCAATCATCGTTGGTCGAGATTCGATCGGGGCAATGGGAGTCTCCTCCTCCCAACTACCCGAGTGGCCGAGACCTGTCTCGACCACCCTAAGAACGTCGCTCCCCTCGGCCTCAGGTCCTACTGGAGCAGCAGATTCCTTCACAAAAAACATGAAGCTTTTCCAGTTCTCCTTTTCTAGCTGCCTTATAAAGCCACGAGAAGCAGAAACGGCGAAAAACTCGTTGTCGTAATAGAAAGGTACCGTGACCTGAGGGACTTTGCACTTAAGGGCAAAGGCTGCATCTTCTGCTTTCTTCTTCGCCGCGGCCATGTCCGCGACAAATTTAGCAAAAGGAGCAGGAGGAGCCGAACTCGAACCCTCCTTGTCGCCAACTTTTACCAGTCGACGCTTCTTGGTTGGGGGGGGGGGGGACTTTGCTGACTCCGCCTACGCAGTCGCCCCAACGACCACCAAATTGACTTCCTCATCGTCTTGGCGGTTCTCCATACCTACTTTCTGTTGAAAAACAGAAAAAGGAAGTGGTCGTAAGTTTTTCTACGGACACTAACTGGTCGTAAGTTCTTCTACGACCAGATTACAAGTCGTAAGTTTTTCTACGACAAAACCTTTAGTCATAAACCGCTTTACGACAATAGGTGCCTAAAGACGAAGTCATTTTTCAATTACCTTTAGGCGCTCCACTTTTTCTTCTGCGGTCAAAACCGCAAGAATTTGTGGAGCTGCTATGCTGGACGGACTGTTCTCCAGATAAGCCTGACGTGAGCGTCAATTTCTGCCTACGGAAGGTCTGTGCACGCGAACAACAAAATCAACAGACCAGATCGAGATTACACAAGGTTGAAGTCAAAGAGTGAGTTTTTCGCTTACCATCCTTGTAATCCCTGGTCGGGTCTTCTTTCCCCGAGTACCTCCACATAGGAGGAACTCGAGCCTTCAAGGGGCTAATGCGGCGCGTGATAAAGTCCTTCACCACGTGACATCCGGTAAGCCCTCCTGTCTTCAAGTCCTTGATGGCTTGAATATAGGGGTGATCCGATCGAGATTACTGGGAGTCGAATCCCAAGAAGAGTCCCTCTCGGCGGCTTTCCCGACAAACGAGAGGCTGTCTTCCTTGGTAACCTCCCAGTAAAACCACTTCTTCCACCCCGACCATGACGATCGGGTAAACATCTGAATGTACTCCTTCGACTTACCGTCGTGGAGCTTCAAACCGCAGCTACCGGCAATTCCGACCTGTCGAGCCATTCCGTAGCAGTACTGGAAAAGCTCGAGGTCCATCGTAATTCCCACGTAAGCCTCGCACAAATACACAAACATGCTCAGCATTGTGATGGAATTAGGACCAAGGTTCACTAATTCCGCCCCAAAGTGCTCAAGTGCGAGGGTGAGGAAGGGGTGGTCAGGCAATCGGATGCCACACTCACAATACGCCTGGAAAACCAGAATTTGATCTTCCTCCCCCGACGGCCAATGCTCTCTGCCCACCGCAATCCACTTCACGAGTAGTCCCTTTGGGATCTTCTCGGCGGCGACTAGAGCAGTCATCTTCGCATCGTCCATTTCCGATTCAGCCCACTCAGAGACGACCCTAGCCATCTTTTCTAAAGAAAGGAAGAGTTGGATTTGAGAAAACTCCAAGGATGTGCACAGTATCATCGGCGGCGGAAGAGATGAGAAAGCAATGAACAGTCGTGGTGAATCAGTGAAAAGGTAAGAACCCTAGGTTTACCTCCACAGTCCGTTTTATAACCGCGCGCTTGAAATAAAATGCCGTGGAAGCCCAGCGGTTTCCACCGCTTCAGGAATCACTCAAATGGACAGACCTTTAATTTGCCCATACGAAAGTACCAAGACTCTTTTCACACCTCAAGTGAAATTACCTTCTTGACCTTCGGATCAAAAGGAAAGCCGATTGGGAAAGTTTTACTTCTAATCATAAGGCCATGATTACTCCAAAGTCGTAAGATTTTTCTACGACTACCTTGTAATTATGAGATTTCTAACAAATTGCCTCGACCAAGCATATTTCTGGTCGAGAGAAACACGTGTTGAAGAGTGTTTCCTTCAACATTTTTCTACAAACTCTTAGTAATCACAAGATCATCTATGGCTCCTTGACCAAGTAAGTTATTTTCACTTGAAGCTGGGGGGCTAGATGACGAGGATCTAATAATCCTCATTTTATTATTCTATAATCATGTAATATGATGTCACGTGGTATGCCCCTTAATGCTATAAGGGAGGAGTAAGTTAGGTGGTCGTAAGCTCTTCTACGACCACCCCCCTAGTCGTAAGTATTTCTACGACTATGGTGTAATCGTAAGTCCTACTTCGATTACGTCCGGTCGTAAGTTTTTTCTACGACCAGTATCTAGTCGTAAGTTTTACTACGACTACCTTCTAGTCGTAAGTCCTGCTATGACCAGCCCTGCTACGACTCCCTCGCAATTAACTGGGTCTACTCGTCAGAAGGCCCATTTATTGGTGAGGATCTGAGCAGTCAAATTGTGTAGTTATATCTGAAATAACTACAGATAATTCTCCACTATCTCTGATTGATAACCGTTGGACAACGTGGGGGAGGTTACTACTTCGGTAATTACTCTTATTATTACGCTATAATGAGCGCCTAATTAACCTGGAACGATAATTGCCCCAACAACATAGTATAAATAGGTGTCCTTTGGAGATAATAGGAGAGGCCCTTTTGAGTGACAATCAGTAGCAGTATTAGCGCAAGGCTTTCCACTGATTGTAACAAGAATACCCAATACAACACACACAGGAGTAGGGTTGTTATTCTCTGGGGAGAAGGCCCGAACCTGTATAAAAATCCCTGTGTCTCTCTTGTCTGTGTGATCAATTGTAGAGACCCCCCGAATCAAATAATCTTTACGTCAGATTGGTTCTAAAACACCGACATTTATCATTTTCAATATACTTAAATATCAATTATAAGATACTCCAATGCGACTTGATTGAAAATTTTTCATTGGAATCCTTTATTTTTGCTATATACTCTTTTTCATATATAAAAGAAGTATAAACACAAATTTTGCTATAAAAAGTGGACTTTAATGAATTTTTTTTATAGAACTCACTTTGGAATATCTTATAATCATTATTGGAGTATACTCAAATAGATAAACAGGTATCATTGTACGATTTAAGTGGTATATGAGAACGAGGAGTACGTACTCCCAGGAGTACCATACCATTTTCCTATATATATATATATATATATATATATATATATATATATCCCACTTCTGATATACCACCTAAAGGAACTTGACATACTCCTTTATCACTTTGGGTATACTCATATACTAATTATAAGATACTCCAATGTGAACCACACGAAAAAATTGCAAGAGAGTCTATAGTTTTTAGCATATTTTGTAACTACCTTCATATTCGCTCATAAAAAGGAGTATATCTAAAAAATTGTACATACTACCCCTAAAAGGTGTGGATACCACCTAGGTGGTCTTATATACTCGTATACTACATATACATACTCTCGGTTGTGCAAGATACTCCCTACGTTGTGAGATATAGAATATGGAGCAACTACACCCGGAGTAGGAAAAAGGCTTCATATATATATATATATATATATATATATATATATATATATATATATATATATATATATATGAAGCCGACTTTAAATTAAGGCACAAGTGATCCTGTTTGGAGACTTTCTGAGAAGAGTTAGAGAAATGAATAATATGCACAACATATACCACATGTATACTAATGAAATCAACATAAAGCTCACACTGTGAACTCAAAATTTAGTACATCTCATGAACCAACATCATACATAGAGAACCCACCCATATCATCCAACCATCACTATAGTAGCTCACCACATTAATCTCCTACATGTTAGCAATAACAACCCACATCAGTAAACAAGTCACAACAATCACAGAACACTCACCATAGCCTACATCATTCATCACCCACATCACAGAGCAAGGGGAGGGAAAGGGATAGAGAGTAAAGGGGAGTAGTTACCCCAATGCAACCGGCAAATCGACCACCGGTAGTAGCTCAGCACATCCATCTCCTTCTTATTAGCAACAACAACCCACATCAGTAAACAAGTCAAACTCAAACCCAAAAACTGAAGCAACAGAGAATGTAAACAACTCAAACTCAAATGCCAGGGGGAGAGGACAACGTCAACATCGCCGGTGTCGGTGGTGAGGTAGCCGGGGTCACGCACACCCGGGGGAGAGGACGAAGAGGGGAAGGCAGATCTAGCGGCCGAGGGGGGGTAGATTTGGCCGAGGGGAGGTCGATTGGACCAGCAGGGGCGGCGGCGACGGCAGCATCACCGTAGTTGTGGCACCACCGTGACATTGCACAAGACACTCTTACGATAAGAGTCGGGGAACCGCAGTGTCACAATCAGCGGCGACGGGAAAAAGGACGGCGTCGAGGAGAAGGCACGACTTGGGGGAGACCGTCGGGGAGGAGGCTTCGGGCAGTGACGTCGAGGTCGGGGGCACTCAGGGGGAGGGAAACGAGTGAGAGTTAGGGCACTGGGGAGTGACGCACGAGTTAGGGCGCAAACCCTAGCGGGCTCCTATTAATAAAGGAATATCATTAACGGTTCTATTATGGAACGATCAGTGATACTTATCACAGATGGTTCCATAAAAGAACCGTAAGTGATATGGTCTCACATCACTGACGGTTCCATAATAGAACCGTCTGTGAAATGGTCCATATCGCGGATGGTTCTATTATGGAATCATCTGTGCTATGGTTGTTCTCAAGTTCTATCTATATGAAGAAATTACATGTTTATATGTCAATTTTGTCATTTAAATACTGCTAAAAATTTACTTTAACTATGATACATATCACAGACGGATATTTGTTCCACTAAACCGTCTGTGATAATATTTATAGTTCAACATATAATATAGTAACTGTCGACGATCGTGACGTCGATCTTATGAAATAAATAGAGAATAACACGGAATTTCTGGAGAGAGAATGGGACTGCTCTTTTATTGATATGAACTAGGTTTTACAAAGGATGCCTTATGATTAGGCGGTGGACTAATCCAATTTACACTGAGAACAAAGCTTGATGTGCTACAACATCGGGCTTAAAACATAAATCTGATGCTTGTGTCTATGCTTTGATCCGATATTCTCCTCCTTCTCTGCTCCGTCCATGCTCTATCTTTAAATAGCCCTTGAAGAGGTGGCAGTTGCTCCTGGAGAAGACATCTGTTGTGAAACGTCGCGACTGGTCGGAGCGAGGTGGCGGTTGATGAAGCATCAACCGTTCAACGGTTGCATGTCTGTGAGACACTTAACCGTATGGTGGTTATTCATCATTGTCTTAGGATAAAAATACATCGTGTGGTATGGAATACACGCATGTGTTCCATTCGTTACACGGTAGGGAATATACCTAGAATCAATTTCGAATATCAGTTCATACCTTTTACGAGCAGTTTAACCGGTCGGAGGCTAGGCACAAGACCTTGCCCGACTAGGGTACCCATTGTGTAACCTCTGGAATCCTTACGACCAGTGAGGTCGTGGACCTTAGGGGTTACGACCATGAAGACGTATGGTCTTTTATTATGTATTAAAGATAATACATAGAGGTTTTAATCCTCGTTAGTAACTTAGATCATCTCCAAACTAGATTTTTTTCATTTTGGATTTACATATGGCCAAACAGCGTGGCCAGTTTGATGAGGACATCAACTCTAAGGATGCAACCACTGCTTCGACTCGCTGCACGACATCCTCTACTTCCACCACATCCTCTCTGATGGGACTTTCGGCTACCGCACTGCCATATTCCCCAGTTGGACCGAGCCATGTCTACTCATACGAGTCGAGCGTCGTCTACATGCCATGGTGTTACGTCTACATGCCATAGTGTTGCGTTACCAATTATTAGCCCACAGGCTATGTAATATATTGGCCGACAACTTGGTCCATCTGTCAGACGACCTAGCTCATCTGCTGACCGGCCTCCTCCTAGGGCCGTACTGTTCACATGGGTACTATTCATGCATGAACAATACCGTGAACCGTACCTCGGCCTAGGGTTCCCACCTCCTGGCCGCCCTCCTCATATAGGAGCCGTCGCCCTTTAGCTTTGCTTGGGTTTTTCTTTAAGATTATTCTGGGTAACAGTTTTGCCGCTTGTTCGGTTTGAGAAACCCCAACATTGTGAGCTTCATTCATATTCGCAATACAATTTCAGATTGCATCTTCTACTCTCTTGCTTGTGTTCTCGACTCGCTTTTAGGAGATAGCGTTCTTGGCGAGGTCAACCGCGTTCGGCACGGTTGATAACCAACGGAGCAGTGGTGTAGTGATTGCGAGGGGTTCAATCTATTCGGGTCGGAGCCTTTGGATCATCAACGTCGTGTTCTCCACAATCAACGTATCAGTACCTTTCGAAAGATCGGGCCAACACTCACATCAGGTGGTACCAGAGCAAAGGTTGCCCGTTAGGTAATTCGTTCCTTTTAGATTAGTTTATGTTCATCGTCCTATAAATCTTGAAAATTAGCCCCACAAAAATATTTTGTTCGTCATGTCTTCCGCTGTCCCATCACCCTTTGTGCCTTGCAATTTTCTTTTTAGTATTTTGCTTGTTGAATTATTGTTACATCGTCTAGTCAGTTGTTGGTCTAGTCTAGTTAGAGTCTAGTTTGTCGTTGTCTAGTTTGCATCATGTTTCCTTTGCGTAGCTTCATCTTTGTGTCAATTTCTATCACTCCACCACAAAACCCTCGCCACCATGGCCCCCCCTGCCGCGCCATCCCCCCTGCCGCGCCTCCACAGATCATTGCCGCCACCACCACCCAATCCTGTCGTTTACATCTTGCTGCCGCGCCACCCTACCACTTCGTGTCGCGATAGCAATTCCCTGCCATGCCTAGCTAGCTCCTACCATGGCAATCCAGTGCTTCTGCCGCTGCCGCCGCTCCTTGGCAGGATTACAAGGGAAGTCCTAGTTCGGTTGTATCAAGAGAAGGAAACCCTATTTCGGTTTGGGCGACGGTTGAGTTTCGATTTGTGATAGATAAGAACAAGAATAAAAAAAAATAAGTTTAATTTCGGGCTCCAGAGAGAAACAAAGGAGAGAAAAAAAATCAGAAAAAAAGGAAAAAAAGAGAGAGAAGAAACAAAAGAGAGAGCCCTCTGTTCCAAAAATTGGAAAATCCATCAAACTTACACGAAAATTAGTGAAAATTGGTGGAGCCCTTTATGATATATCTACAAGCTGCCACAAAAAATTGGGCACGTTTGCCCCATGGGATCAAAAGTTATAGCAGTTTGAAATTGAAACCGAAATGAATTCGAGTCCGTTTCCGACACACCTTCAGTAAAACAGGCATAACTTTTGCATACGAAGTCGGAATTCGACGTTCTTATGCTCGTTTCGAAGCTATCGACGACGTACATCTGAAAATCCAAAAGCGAAGTGCTTGTCGCCCTCCAATAGCCATCTTTAGCCCCGAAATTGCGTCATAAGTTTTTAGTTTTATGTTTTTGGTGATTCTTTCGGTCTTCCCTTCGGAATTTGGGGTTCGTCCAGTTGAGAAAGTTGTATATCTCATCGAAACCTTTCAAACGAGTATATATAAGCCATATAAAACTTTGTATTTTTATCGTTTGAGACTAGCTGTTGTATCTGCTCAATCTAGAGGGCTGTTCGCGTTTTTACCGATATCGCTGTTTTGTGCTCTACATTGCGTGAATAATCTTGTGCCCTTAGAAACAAATTTGAGTAGTGGGCTAGCGTCTCTCCTAGCACTTGTTGTGAGGTTCTCCTTTGCTTAAATCAATTCACATTGATCGTTGCGTGTGCGTACATACACTTCTTTGCATAGGGCTTTGATTAGCTAGCTGTGATTAGGCTAGGATCAGCAACTTTTGACAAGTACTTTGAACAATCTTTCAGCTTGCATTAACTGATTTGATTATTGCTAATCCTTGCTATATATTGTGCCTTCCGAGCTCCATCTACTCTTGATCAAAACAGGTTCCCCTCTTGCAATTGTACTCATGCTCGACTCGGTATCACGAACCAGCCACCGGTTGTACCACCTACTGCATGCTTTGGTAGAAACACTTGTAAGAGTGTGGTAAGACACTTGAGAGTATGTGATTCCACCTTCCATCACCTAGTAGTTAATAGGGATAATACCTTTGTATTGTATTTTGTTTCCTACTAACCATGGCAGGTGAGACGTCTGATGAGAAAGAGTGTGTGTTAAAGGGAGAACTCATGACGCTTTTGGATGAACAACTCGCTACCATTAATGAGGACATTGACAGAAAGCTACAGGCTACTACAACCGCATTACAACGCTCAATCAATGATAGTATTGCAGCGCTCACTACACGCCTTGAAAGAATGGTGAATTGGCCACCTCAAAATGGACGCGAGTATGATCACGATGCAGCCCAAGATCTTGAGGAGGGATATGATAATGAGAGGCAATATTGTGACACCGGCGCTACCCAAGATGCACGTCAACGACATCGTCTACATCACAACTGTCACGGTGTGGGAGGTAATAATTTTCAGCACCACAATGCTTGTGTTAATGATGACCCATTTGCTAAAGTTAAATTTATCATCCCATCTTTTGCGGGTGTTTATGATGCTGAAATTTATCTAGATTGGGAGATGACAGTTGAACAAAAATTTAATGCCCATCTAGTTCCTGAAGTGCATAAAGTCAGACAAGCTACTAGTGAATTTAAAGATTTTGCTATCATTTGGTGGAATCAAGTAGTTAATTCTAGCTTAACACCTGATACATGGGATAGATTGAAGGTAGCTATGCGTGCTAGATTTGTTCCTCCTGCTTTTAAACGTGATATGCATAAGAAATTACAACGCTTAGACCAAGATAATAAATATGTCAAGGAATATTATCAAGAGCTACAGATAGGCATGCTGCGTTGTAATATTATTGAGGATAAGGAGGATAAGATGGCTCTTTTTTATAGTAGCTTAAGGCGTGAAATTCGGGACATAGTTGATTATAAAGAGTATAATGATATCAATAGGTTATTCCAGCTTGCTTGTTTGGCAGAAAATGAATTGCAGGGAAGACAACAAAGGAATAGGAGCAACTTTAGCAGTACGTCTACATCGAGATCGACGCCGGGGCAAGCTGACACAGCTCCACCTCCTGCTTCTCGGTCTGCTGCCCCCTTCGTGAGTAGGGCGCGTTCAACAGCACCACCACCACTGTCACGAGCACCTGAGGTAAGTAAATCTACTAGTGTGCAGGTACCAGTGCAGAGCTCTTCATCGGTGGCTTCCACGGGTCGTACGATGGAGATTGTGTGCCATCGTTGCAAAGGGATGGGCCACGTCATGAGAGATTGCCCAAGTCAGCGAGCATACATTGCGACAGAAGACAGTGGTTATGTAAGTGCTAGTGATGTTGAGGATGAATATGCTCTTGCAGCTAACCTTGCAGGTAATGATGATGATCACGAGGTAGATAGCGATGGTGATAAAATTTTAGGTGCCGATGCTAGGACCCTAATTGTGCAGCGAGTATTGAGCACTCAAAGAGAGCATGCAGAGAAGCTACAGCGCCATAATTTATTTCAGATGTTCCTCATCATCAAGGATTGTCGTGTTCGTGTCATAATTGATGGTGGAAACTGTAATAACTTGGTGGATTTAGGTTTGGTCAAGAAGCTTGGCTTGACCACACGTACGCATCCTCACCCGTACCACATTCAGTGAATCAACAATAGCGGTAAGGTGAAGGTAACACAATCTGCGAGAGTGCCTTTTTCTATTGGTTCTTGTCATGATGTTGCTGATTTCGACGTAATGCCTATGCAAGTCTGCTCACTTTATTAGGACGTCCATGGGAATTTGATACCGATGCAACTCATCATGGTAGAAGTAATAAGTACTCTCTTATGCACAAAGGAAAGAAAATAACTTTACTACCTTTGACACCCGCTGAAATTGTGAAATGTGAACAAAAGATAGCTGAAAATGAGCAAAAAGAACTTGAACATGAATCTAAAAATCAGCAAGTAATGAAGAACGATTTCCCACCTAGAACAGAGAAGCTAGCACATAGTTCTAGGACTGAGGAAATTAAATTAAAAGGTTGTGTCATTCTTGCAACCAAACCTGATCTTGCTGAAAATTTTGATAATGATATGCCTTGCGATGCTTTGACATGCAAAGATGCTTCAATTACACTTGATGATATATCTAGCTCTATGCCGTCGACTGTCACTAACTTTTTGCAGAAAAATAATGATTTGGAGACAACGATTGAGTTGAGGACGACTCAAAATAAAGAAAGGGAGGATGATGAGGACATCAACTCGAAGGATGCAACCACTGCTTCGACCCGATGTACGACATCCTCTACTTCCACCACATCCTCTCCGATGGGACTTTCGGCTACCGCACTACCATATTCCCCAGTTGGACCGAGCCACGTCTACTCATACGAGCCGAGCGTCGTCTACATGTCATGGTGTTACGTCTACATGCTATGGTGCTGCATCACCAATTATTGGCCCACAGGCTATGTAATATATTGGCCAACAACTTGGCCCATCTCTTGGACGACCTGGCCCATCTGCTGACCGGCCTCCCTCTAGGCCCGTACTATTTATGTGGGCACTATTCATGTATGAACAGTACCATGAATAGTACCTCAACCTAGGGTTCCCACCTCCTGGCCGCCCTCCTCATATAGGAGCCGTCGCCCTTTAGCTTTGCTTGGGTTTTTCTTTTAGATTATTATGCGTAGCAGTTTCGCCAATTGTTCGGTTTGAGAAACCCCAACTTTGTGAGCTTCATTCATATTCGCAATACAATTTCATATTGCATCTTCTACTCTCTTGCTTGTGTTCTCGATTCGCTTACAGGAGATAGTCTTCTTGGCGAGGTCAACCACGTTCGGCACGGTTGATAACCAATGGAGCAGTGGTGTAGTGATTGCGAGGGGTTCGATCTATTCACATCGGAGCCTTTGGATCATCAACGTCGTGTTCTTCACAATCAACGTATCACTACCTTTCGAAAGATCGGGCCAACACTCACATCACAATTGCTTCTTACAAAGACTAAAAAAAGTAGAAACCTAAATAAATAAAGTTTTTCTAGTGACGGAGATAGGCTGCTATCTCCGTCTTCAAAACTTCATAGGCGGTGGCGTCGGCATCGGACGGTTCGTGATCATTAGCGAACAAGCCCAAAATGCGTCCACCGGCTGACGTGCTCATTCGAGTGTCTCTCGAAGACCCTCGGACTGTTGAATCAAGAAGAATTGAGCTCATAGGCTCTCTTCCCTTGAATGAGGGGTCTCAGCATGGTCGATTCGGTCATCTATTGCCTCGATTAAGTAGTCCAAGTGACAGCAAACCTCCTCGAGATGTGCAACGTCGTTGTGGAGGACCACATCAATGACGCGGTACACTCGCTGGAAGTGGGAGATCACCCAGAAGACGCGGCAGAGGAGGATGTCAAGACGGCGGAAGGTGGCCGTCACCTGCTTCGGCAAATCCTAGGGCAGAGGAGTGAGGACACTGTTGAAACAGTGTCCTTCCGCAGCATCCACCAACGTACGACCGCAGAGGTGCTCGTATAGTATGGCCAGGAAGGCCATCAATACTGGCGACAAGGAAACAGAAGAGGGAGGCACCATTTCAGCTTTAGAAGTATATATTGTAGAGTTATATGTGGGGATGATCATTTTCGATGGCGGATATGATCTTTTTTATAAAACAAGGAATAAATTTGACGTGTGAGACAAAGAGACGCATCGGGGAGCCGAAGTGGCATTGAAGCGACGAAGAGTCGCATCGGCGACGAAGAAACTGATCATCGGGAGATGAAAGGAACTCACCGGGAACTGTAGCGACATTATCATAGGCGGTTATAATTAAAAACCGTCTGTGATATTTATAAATATCATAGACGGTTATTTTTAAGAATCGTCTGTGATACTTTACAAACGATTTTCATCATGAACTGCCTATGATATTACCTCTTGACAGATGGTTTTTAGCGTAGATAGTAACCTGGCATCGTCTCTAAACCAAAATATGCGTATCGTATATCTGACGTTTTGGTCAACTGTCTGTGATGAGGCTTTTAGTATTAGCCTTTTTGTAGTAGTGATAGTAGTTGAACATATTTTTAGCATGAAGAATTATGATGCCTGAGAACCAGGTAATCAAATTTGATGTTCGGTTGCATACCTCAGTGGCGGAGCCAAATCCTGGCACCTCGAGCGGCTGCCCAAGATCACCGCCTAGCTAGTCCAAGGAGTGTTGCGGAGTCTGGAGGCTGGCCGGAGTGGATCACCCGGACACATCGCTGCAAGGAGCCGAGGAATAGTCTATAACTATACCCCCTCTGATCATTGTAAGATCGATGAGGCCGACTAAAGGGGGTGAATAGGCAGTTTTAAGATCTTTCGGCTAAAACCGAGTTTGATGTGGAAATATGAAACCTTTCAGTTTTATACAATTAAAGCCTAAATCAACTAGTCTTTACTAAGTGCACCAACAAAAAGACTATTGACAAACAAAGCAATCATACAAATACAAATAATGTAAATTGCACAAGGCAAAACACAAGAGATCAAACCACAAAGACACAATGATGTTTTACCGTGGTGTTCGAAGACTTGCCATTCTCCCCTAATCTACATTGAGGTAAGTCCAAATGAATTAGCCTGGCTTCACGAATTAAGCCAACACCTTCGAGGTAAGTCCAACCACTTGGACCGGTTTTCACAACACGAACAAACACCTCGATCCACT
Source organism: Ampelocalamus luodianensis (assembly GCA_036346255.1). Taxonomy (NCBI): domain Eukaryota; kingdom Viridiplantae; phylum Streptophyta; class Magnoliopsida; order Poales; family Poaceae; genus Ampelocalamus; species Ampelocalamus luodianensis. Next base: position 48,965,346 of record CM070618.1, on the reverse strand, counting down.
CGGGGTTGCTTTTCCTCCACTCTGGAGATAGCGAGCACCAAATCACTTACAACTGTCAGGCCTTCTCACAAGCTTCTTGAGAAAATCAATGGACCACTATGCCTTCACGCCGTCTAGGTGTTGGTAAACACCAAGAGTAATTGGTCGAAGCCTCTCTCTTGACTCTCACCAAGTGCAACACATGCACAGTTGGATGCTCAATCCAATCCTAGTTGCAACACATGCAACTTGAGCTTCTCTCTTTACTCACAAGGTACAACACATGCACAATTGAGAGGAGAAGGCTTGCACTAGCTCAAGAGAATAGAATGGGGGCATCAGCAGCTCTCAGTTTCCACACCCACAACTGGCCAAGGTGGGTATATATAGCCTACACACAAAAACTAGCAATTGGAAGAGAATATGTACAAAACTGGGAAGCCTGGTATGACCGCCAACCAATGACCAGTCATACCACCCTGGCTCCAATGGCTATAAAACTAGTCGTTAGATGCACAGCAGGTCTAACAGTCAACCAATGGCTGGTCTGACCGGACCAAATCGGTCAGACCGCCAAGGGTGTGGTCAGACCGCTCAACAGAATAAAGAGCTATTCCACAAAAACACCTTCTCTGGAAAAGTCGTACCGCCAACTAGATCTTAGTTTACCTGGAACAAAGAGTTCGTGTGTTGATTTTAGTTTACCCAGGTGTGGTAGCCACTTTGGGTATGATCTCGCGGTTGTGAAAATGTGGAAATATTGATCATGAATTGAAGTATCTACTGTTATATAATGTTTCTAAATGTTTAACAAATGACAATTTAAATCTATATCAGTTATCTCATCAACCAACCTATATCAGTTATCTCATCAACCAACCATGCTTTATGCTGAAAATGAACCATTTTAACTTTCCTTTGATACTTGAATGCATCTACTATATTTCTTTTACCTGTAAGATGAGGCGTCGAGCGCTGGGTGTAATGAGGACATGACCCCTATGGATACAACCATATTTGCTATGCTTACTGTTCCAAGTATAAGAGCTCGTATGCTTCACTTAAATTATCAGGTGAGCTTGTTTTTAGAAGTGTATTTATATTATATGAACTATATTATGCTACCTAATGATGAAATATATATATGTGCAGCACCATGTCACTTTTGGTTCAAGACAAGCAAGCAGTTCGAGCTGGACCTGTTTTGGAATCGGTTTGGCCTCCGGAATCAGCGACAACACCAACTTAAAACAGCATAACTTTCACATACGAGTCCGTTTGAGGTCCACGAGTACTTGATTGAAAGCTTATTTCGTCCTCTTTCCAACGGATCGGCCTCACCTCCAAATTCCTTTTGGACTGATCGTAATCATCAAAAGAAGACGTCAAATCACTTGTTTGAGCCAATCTGGGCTTTGTAATCATACTGAACTTGACCCATCTGCCGGCGGCCCACCTGGGGCGCAGTTACTCTTCACATGACCAGTAACCACGAGTTTTAGTCCCACCCCACTATTTCTTTTAGACTTGTGGCTCCTCATCCCCTATTTAATGAGGACGCACCACCTCTAGTTTCCTTGGATTTTGTTTAGATAAAAGTTAGCCGTGTTGCAACTTCATGTATTGGCTTGTGTCGACTAGACCAACCATAATACCGCTTCAAAATCCCAACTCAATTCAATATTTCAATTCCTATTTGCAATTTCAGATTGCTTTATCTTTTCTTGCGTGCTTCTTCGGTGTATGCAGGAATCGACCTTCGTGGTCAGGTCAACCGGGTATCCGTGCACGGTTGATAACGACTTGTTGAGCAGTTCAGCGATTGCGTGGTTTCGAGCCTTGCGTGTTCGTAGCTAGGATCTTGAGAGTTAAGTGACGCTTACCGAACTTATCATTCTCATCGAAAGATCGGACCAACAATCAGACCTTCGGGTTCATCAAGTGGTATCAGAGCTTCAGTTGATCGGTGAGAATTTTCAGTTTTCTAGTAGTAGATTCGTTTTTCATACCTAGAGTCCAGAAAATTACCCAAAAAATTATTGCATCTATCATCCCTGTCCGAACCCCTTTGAACCATTGCAATTTTTCTTTTCAGTATTTTGCTTGTTGAATCATTAGTTGCATCGTCGTGTCTAGTTGTTGATATTTAGTTCTAGTTATTGTCTAGTTGGTCATTGTATAGATTGCTTCTCGTGTTTTTCTCCGTGTTGCTTGATCGTTCGTTTAGGGTTCTTAGTTTTTGCATCTAAAACAAAACAAAATCGTAGGTTAGAACTCCTCTAATTCGCACCAAAAAATAAAAAATTCGAACTGTTGTTAATAAAAAAGGAGAGAGGGTTGCTGTGATCTTTTGGGAGAGTTGATGTTATTTGTGACTTACGGCAAACCTTAGGGCCGACCAAATATTAGAAGGAGAAAAAGGCAGCCGCATAGAACAAAAGCCGTAGTAGAACAAAAAAAAGAAAAAGAAAAGAGAAAAGAAAAGTGCATGAAAATTGGTGGAGACCTTCTACATATAACCAAAAGCTTCCACAAATTTTTTTAGCAAGTTTGGCTCACAGTTTTGAAAGATATAGCAGTTTCAAAATTAAACCCGAGACGGTTTCGAGTCCGAGTAGGATTTCGTATCTGAGACACCTTCAGTAAAACGGGCATAATTTTTGCATACGGTGTCCGTTTTTTACGTTCTTGTGCTCGTTTTGAAGCTAATGATGAGGCGCATATTGTCCATATAAGCCACTAGTTGCCCTATAGGTGCCCAAAATCGGCTATCTTCAGGCCCGAATTCGCGTCGCAAGTTTTCGGTTTTTGTTTTTACCATTTCCTTTGATCTTCCTTTCATAATTTGGAGTTTGCCTCAACTGGAAAGTTGTAGATCTCGTCGAAACCTTTCAGAAGAGTATATATAAGCCATATAAAACCTTGCTTTTTCATCGTTTGAGACTAGCTATTGTTTCTACTCAATCTAGAGGGCTGTTTGTATTCCACCGATATTATTGTCTTTTGTGCTCTACGTCGTGCGAACAATCTTGTGCCCTTTATTGAAGTTTGAGTAGTTGGCTAGCGTCTCTCCTAGCACTTGTTGTGAGGCTTTCCCTTGCTTGCATCAAGTCACATTGATCGTTGCGTGTGTGTACATACACTTCTCTGCATAGGGCTTTGATTAGCTAGCTTTGATTAGGCTAGGATCAGCAATATTGGCTAGTACTTTGAACAATCTTTCAACTTGCATTAAATGATTTGATTATTGTTGATCCTTGCTACCATATTGAAGCCTTCCAAGCTCCACTTCCTACTAACTCAACAGGTGGCGTTCCTTGCAATCGTTGGGCTAATCACAAGTGAGAGTATCACGAACCAGCCACCGGTTGTACCACTTCCTTGTAGCATTGGTAAGAACTTGGTATAAGCTTGAGTGTGAGTGACTTGATTTGAGCCTCCAGATCCTAGTAGTTGATAGGCACATATACTTATGATTTGTTTCTTGTTTTCTACTAACAATGACAGGTTGATTGAATTTGGTAGATTACGATGTCATCGCAGACAGATTTGAGCTCAAAGGGAAACAACTACCTGCATACATATTGCCACTCACTGCTGAGAGTACGTCATTAGACTACTTTCTATGGGTTACTATGTTGGAAAGCTATTTCGAAGGACATGACCTTGATCCTTATGAGAAGATGACCATGGCAAGGACTGCACTAATCGGTGATGTTCAACATTGGTGGTCAAATCTGGAGTACCACTTCATGTACACATAGGAGCAGATGAAGAAGAAATTGCAACGTCGATTTGTACCTCCACCAACGACAGTCACAAGCGAGGTGCGACCTAAGGTAACTGAAAATGCTAACATTGTTTTGGCTCCTACTCCATCTCTAGATACCGTCGAGACGCTTGAAGAGATGAACGATGATCTGGCGCATCTTATGCCATTAGAGGAGAAGCTTGAGGTACCTACATTAGCTGATGAGGATGATAATGACAAAGGTACTGATTTAGTGCCACAGCAAGACATAAAGCAACCTTGTGAGTATATACCTGGTGTAGTGCAATATTTTGATATTCCTTGTGTTGACTTGAATGAACCATGTGTTGATCTGAATTCTCATAATTTTGCACATATCGAATTAATTACACATAAGGAAGTACTTGATAGAATATCCCCTACTGATGCTTTGTGCTATATCGTACTTAATGATCCAATTAGTTTGGAATGTGCTATGGAGAAAGTTTCTGAACTTTCATCTTTAAATTCTCTTTCTAGCACGTACACCTAGTATTTAAAATTAATTAGAGATTATGGTGTACACAATCAATTTTTGGTATATCGAATATGCATAACTTGTGATCATATGGATAAATTAAAGCTTACTGTTTTGGACAACAATTCTTGTATGCTGAATCTTGTTCAATATGAGAGTAAAATAAAATTTAGTGCTCATCACATGCCTATGTGTTCACCTTTTATTGCACCATCTAGTATGGACAATCTGAATGAAGATGTTGAATTATGGAAGAACTTACAAATCTTTTCACCATTGCTAGATGAATTTGCTATTGCTCGATTGAAATCTGATTATATGGATGAATTTTGTTTGATTCCAAAAGTTGTAGATTTGCCCATAGGTGCTACCATTGCAAGTTTACAACTTCAGAGATTTGAATTGTATAAACGCTTCACTTACATTTGCAAAACTACTTGCAATAATTGTTGTGTGAGAACTTTTGTTTTGATCATTCACATATATTATTACTCTTGGGTTAATAATACAACGATCTTTTATGATCGCTGTTGTCGTCTAACATTAATTGTGCAACAACGAAGAACTGTTAAAATAGATGACATATACATATACAATGCATACACTTTGGCTTCTTTGTTGTCCTATTTTCAGCTTATCAAAAGCCGAGGACGGCTTTGTCTTTAAGAAAGGGAGGATGATGAGGACATGACCTCTATGGATACAACCATATTTGCTATGCTTATTGTTCCAAGTATAAGAGCTCGTACGCTTCACTTAAATTCTGAGGTGAGCTTGTTTTTAGAAGTGTATTTATATTATATGAACTATATGATGCTACCTAATGATGAAATATATATATATATGTAGCACCATGTCACTTTTGGTTCAAGACAAGCAAGCACTTCGAGCTGGACCTGTTTTGGAATCCAGTTCGGCCTCCGGAATCAGCCTGACAACACCAACTTAAAACAGGCATAACTTTCACATACGGAGTCCGTTTGAGGTCCATGAGTACTTGATTGAAAGCTTATTTCGTCCTCTTTCCAACGGATCTGGCCTCACCTCCAAATTCCTTCTGGACTGATCGTAATCATCAAAAGAAGACGTCAAATCACTTGTTTGGGCCAATCTGGGCTTTGTAATCATACTGAACTTGACCCATCTGCCGGCGGCCCACCTGGGGGCGTGGTTACTGTTCAAATGAACAGTAACCATGAGTTTTAGTCCCACCCCACTATTTCTTTAAGACTTGTGGCTCCTCATCCCCTATTTAAGGAGGACGCACCCCCTCTAGTTTCTTTGGATTTTGTTTAGATAAAAGTTAGTCTTGTTGCAACTTCGTGTATTGGCTTGTGTCTACTAGACCAACCATAATACCACTTCAAAATCCCAACTCAATTCAATATTTCAATTCTTATTTGCAATTTCATATTGCTTTATCTTTTTCTTGCATGCTTCTTCGGTGTATGCAGGAATCGACCTTCGTGGTCAGGTCAACCGGGTATCCGTGCACGGTTGATAACGACTTGTCGAGCAGTTCAGCGATTGCGTGGTTTCGAGCCTTGCGTGTTCGTAGCCAGGATCGTGAGAGTTGAGCGACGCCTACCGAACTTATCATTCTCATCGAAAGATCGGGCCAACAATCGGACCTTCGGGTTCATCAGGGTGGAAGACCTCCAAGCACGGTGGAGATGCCAAAGATAGGCGGTGGCTGGAAGAAAAACCAGCGGCGGCTTGACGAAAACAAACCCTAGGTTTGCTCTGATACTATGTTATGAATAGCATTTTTATTCATCATGAAACCAATGGGCTAATATATATACAAGTACAGGTATGGTATATATACATGTAACCCCTTATATAACAGGGAAAATACATAAGTAATAATACGCATCTAACAATTGCTATGGAAATACTAAGTTCAAACAGAAAATTAATCTAGAAATAGGAGCACTGGAATTTTGGTGTGAATTGTGATATGATGGATGGTTGGGATTGGGTGGGAATACCTGGAGACAATATTTTAAATAGCGTGTAGCAGGAGTGTAGGGGCTAAGCTTGCTCAGCTATGGATATAACAGGCACAACATGCTCAGCTATATTTGTAGAAATATAAAGTAAAATAAAATAGTTTTGAAATAAAATGATTTATCTTGTATGAGGATTATTTGTTTGTGTGCATATATCAAGTTTTGAAGTAATGATTTAAAATGGCATATGACAAGAGTATGCAATAATTGATTCACATGAAAACCTGAAATATGTTTGTACTAAATCGTCACACACCATACGCTACATGTGCCTTTAGGTGCATTTGAACCGTTAGATCAGAAGATGGACGATTCGGAAGACGATGAGTGGTCGCTGATGGCATTACTCCAAGGCTAGAAACTTCTCCTCTGGCAGTGCCAGGTTCGATTCGCCCCCGGCAACGCACCCTCGTTAGGGCCCACTGGTTTTCTTGGCAATTTCAATTGATTCGATATCTCAATTTGGCACACTTGGCACGTAATTCCATGTATAATAGAACATTGTGGTGTTATTGGGCCAGTGAAATTGAAACAAATTAAGAGCATCTACAATAGTTCATATCACTTGTTACTAAGAGATGGACACATCAGCATTTTGATGATGTAGAGGAGAGATGGTGGGGAGAGAAGGTAAGTTTATTTTTAGATGAAAAAACAAATAAGTTGTTGATACCAAGACACAAGAAACAAGAAAATAGCTATTGGAGACTTGCTTGTTACTTAAAAACACGTTTTGTTGATATCAAGAATCATCATGCACACTTGTAGCAATTAAAGTTAGATACAAGCTTAAGAAACCATCCATTGAAAGGCTTGTTACTTTTTATTAGATTGAGTATTCTCTCCTCTTAGTAACAAACTAAAAAACAAACTATTTTAGATACTCTAATGTCCAACATGCCTGACCAACTATTCGAATGCAGTGCTGCAAGGTGGGTATGCTTGAAATTTCCATTGCCTGGTGGCTCACTAATTTGTCTGTCGCGCGTTGCATGGCTGATTGTCCTAATCACGTGATATAAGACTACTGATTAATACAATACACTGAGCTGTTTCTCAACATTCCCACGTACATACTATATCCCCTCCGATTTGCTACATGCGCGCAAATGTTCTAGTTTTGCTGCTCTGCTTTTAGGCTGTTCGTATCCCTAGTGCGGACGCAGGACGACAAAAACAAATACTACTATTGCTAAATGTTCTTTCCTGGAAGAACAAGATTGGGCTGTGTGCATCTTTAATGTAGAAGTCGGGAGAGATTTTCTCTTCCATTATCTAAAAAAAATGGAAGAACAAGATGCCGAAGATTCTTAATTTCTTAGAGCATCTACAATAGATTGTTTCTTAGTTTGTTACTAAGAGAAGAGAGAATACTTAATCTAATAAAAAGAAACAAGTCTTCCAATTGATTGTTTCTTGAGTTTGTGTTTAAGATTTTAATTACTACAAATGTGCATGATTCTTGATGATCAATAATGAAATACAACTTTGTGGTCTATATGTTTTAGCTCATTTATCATATCAATAATAAAATCGAACCGCATAAATGATCAGGTGAATATTTTGCTTTAAGACAGTGAGACCCACAAAATGCGTTTTTAGGTAACAAGTAAGTTTCCAATAGAATATTTGGTTGTTTCTTGTGTCTTGGTATTAACAATTTGATAGTTTCTTCATCTAGAAACAACCTTACATTCTCTCCTCACCTTCTCTCCTCCACATCACCTAAATGCTGATGTGGCAACCCTTTAGTAACATCTGATGTGGACTGTTGTAGATGCATGACTTTGAACTGTTCCCGGTCTGTTGGAATTTCATGCCATAAAATTAATTAGTCGATAGATCATTTTTCTTCGCACACCAAATGCATTAACTCATTCTTGACTTCATGTCATGCGTGGGGCATAGGTTTTATCACTAGCTAGTAGCTACAGCCATATATTTGCGTTACCAAGCCGGTGGGGCAAACTTGGACTTGGACTTGTTGACCTGTTCATGTGTAGTCCGGTCCAATGACCTGGCCCAAAGCCTAAAAAGCCCGACGGTAATAATGAAATATTATTATTTTTATTCTTGAAATAATTTTTTTTGTAGAACCTCCCCAAAAAAAAATTGGTTGGATGGTGCAGATTATATAGTCACACATAGTTTAGGTGGTGCAGATAAACGGCATGACCGAATCTAATGTGCCGAATGTAAGGGGAAAAAAGAGTTTAGAATTACCTTTGTTTTGAACTAGCCGATTGGACTACACAATTGCAGGATGTAGTGGTATGTCACATCGTATGAAATTTTATTTGTGAATTTCAAATTTTGACATTCCTATTTTGCAAACAAAAATGCATTTGGTATATTTGATTTCGTATTTAATTAACATGATTTTTTTTTTGAGATCTCTACCACCTATGTTAAATAGAGAATTGAGAGGTCGACCAATCTAGCAAATTTACACACTTTTTTGCAATTACAAGGAAGATGTACACACACGCACACCATTGTGCACGTACATGCGAGTACGATCCCTTAGCACACGCTTAAAAATAGGAAGGCCAGAGATGAATCGGCGACCTCATAAGCTTCCTACTAAGCATACTTTCGTGCTCATAAAGCTAAGCAGGAGGATTTGTACCTTAGTAGGTAGAATCGTATACCCACGATTCCACGCTCTCAGCCTTTTAATTATATAATCGTGTATATACTCGATGGAAAGGTCGAACAATTGTGCGAGCCGATGGGATCATGTTAAAAAAAAACATCAATATGAGGGATCATCCTAAATAAAAAAGCTTAATAACTGATCATAATCTGACACATTCACTTAAGCCGTTGCTGCCGCTCGACATATTCTTTGGCCGTTGCCACCGCCGTTACCATAAGAGTACATATTCATTTCAACTCTTATTGAGCTCATTGGAAATTCTCACCTTCCAAACGAACCAAAGCTAATAAGCACAAACATTCCTTTTCTATTCCTATGTTTTCCTATTCTTGCGCTTACTAGAACAAACTCATCCCCATTTATAATATTTGTATTTAAAAGGGATGACCAAAGTACAAATATTTTTTAGCAAATTTTTTTTTCAATTATTTCTCCTAAATATTTTTTTTTCACATCCAATTCTCCCGAACAACATGGTTTTATATAGGAATAAGTCCATATTACACCCCTGAACTTTGCAAAGAGTACAAAATACCCCTGTACTCCAAAACCATTTGGTTTGCACCCTCAAACTGCCATTATCATCTCACTCGACCCCCTCGAGCCGAAACCAGGTGGTTTTCCCCCTACGTGGCATCCACGCTGGCACAGTTTCACCTCGTCAGCACTTTCACGTGTTCCTCGTCAGCTCAAGGTGGAGCCGTTCAACTCGGTGAAGACTTCCTCTGTTGCTTTCTTCTGTGAGCCCTTCGGCTAGAACTTGCTTCCCCTGGCGCCTTCTCCCTCCTAGCATCGCCGCCTCCAGCTACTGGTCTGCCGTCGCCACCTCTGGCTGCTTCTCCTTCCGGTGTCGCGTCTCTCTCTCACACAACCGGCTCTCTCTCCCCCATCTCTCCATGGTGCCACCAACCCAGCGCCTCCCCTTTGGCCATCGATGGCTGGCATCACCGCCGCCGCCACTACCCTGTGCCCGGTCGCGCCCAGCCCAAGCCCTTGCTACGCCCCCCGGCTGCCGCGCTTCCCCCGCACGCTCGTGGCCCTCGATTTTGGGCTATGCCTAAGCCTTGGGCTTGGCCGACGCCACACCATGGCACGCCCCCTGCTCGGCTCGGCTCGAGCGGAGCCACTCGCCTCCTCAACACCTCCTATGGGTTTCTATATCCCCTCCTATTTTCCCTTCTCTGTATAATTTGGTTCTTTATGGTTTGAGTTCAAATAGCTTCTGATGTGGGTTACTGGTTGCATGAGTATTGTGAAGGAGATGGATGGGGGTGAGCAACTGCCATGGTTGCCGCGGTTTGCACTTGAGGTAAACTAACACCTTCCTCTCTATCCTTGACCGGCCCCTTGCTCTGTGATGTGATGAACTGAGAGTTTATTGTTGTATGTGTCATGTGTGGATGATATTGTTGCAATGGTTTGTGAGTGCACTCTCTGTGCAAGGTTAGCTTGGTTCTTCTTGGGCGAAAGGTCCTTGGTGCTTGGTTCGCGCCCCGGCTGGTTGGCTCGGCCTCCGGCCACCTTGGCTCGGCCCGCGCTCCTGCTCCTACGCTGCTGGTTTTGTAGGTGGTGGCCATGGATTCGTTTCCCCCCTTGCTTTCCCTGTTTGTGATTTTGGTTTTTGTGTGTTGGCTGTGTTTGCAAATGGTGACCAGGAGCAAGAAATCCAAGAGGAAGTAATGAAGAGTCTGGCCAAAGAAGAAGGGCATGAGTATGCCACATCAATGAAATATGTACATGTGGATGCCACGTCATCCAAAATTGGGGTGGTTTAGGGCCAGTGGGTGATTTGCTCTGGTTTCAATAATTAGGGGGTGTAAAGTGAACGATTATGTAGTTGAAGGTGTTTTTTGGACTCGGACCATAGTTCAAGGGGGTAAAGTGCACTTATTATGCCTGAGTAGTGACACGTCATCCACTATTTAGGTGAATTCGAAAATTACATTTTGGACAAAAGCATCAAAACAAACTTTAAAGATAATACCTTCGCAAGTGCGTGGGCCACTCTGCTAGTTATACATAAAAATTGTGTCATGGTCAGGGCACGAGACTATTAGGTATGCAACCACTTGCGTACTCTTCTATGTGGTATTTTGGAGGGCTATTTGGTAATTTCTCATAGAGAAAAGAGGAAATAGAAAAGAAAAGAAAAGAAAAGGATGGCGGGCCCACCTATCATTCAGCTATGGAGAGGATAAGGTTGGAGACTTTGTTTCCAACCCTAACCAGCTGGTAGCATTTTGGGGCTCTTTCCCCTTTTTCCTTTGGTGCGCGTGCGGTTGGGCGAATGACTCGCGAGCAGTGGCGGTGCTGGAGGCACCAGTGGCCCAAGTGCCTCCAGCGCCGACCATTTGCAGTAGTCATGCCATCCACCTTCTTTCTCCTCTTCATAAGGCGACGGCACCTCTCCCTTTTCTTTACCCCCGAAAACAAGTGTGCAATCCCTGAATTTTCGTTCTTCTTCTTCCCGATTTGGTTTCAATTCTTGAGGATTTGTAGCCGTTGTTGGACCTGACGCCGTTGGTGGTGAGGAATGGTTTCCCCTCCTTGCGTGTCTTGGTTTTTCCTCTTACTTCGTCTTCTCTGTTGAGGTGTTGGTGAGGGTTGAACTTACCAAAGCACTGTAGCATGATATGCCTTACTTCTTTTTTTTGAAAATAAGGCAAGAGCACTGCCGATTAATGCTTGGCTTGTTTTCACTTTAATGTTGTTGGAACCAACAACAGCTCTTTGCACGAGAGAACAATTACAATAAGTACACAAGGGACATGAGAATTTGTTTACGCGGTTCGATAAATCATACGTCCCCAGAAGCCGAATCGCGGCGGCTCCATCCATATGACGAGTTTCTTTCTTTTCTTACGATTAGGGTTAAAAGAGGTCAACACTATATATTTACACCTCTATTACATATTTGATTCAGACTCATAGTTTGTACCATGGGGGGCTTTGTCCCTTACATCCCCTAGCCCACTATATCCCATAACCCCACACAATTGCATCTCCTCTGTAGGGTTGTGTCAAAAAATGTGTTGCACTCCTACTATTTGTATCGCCTACTCTTTGTACCAAAGCATGGCCTGATGGCCAGCGCAACTACATACATGCGTGCTACCGTACTGGTCAGTGGTCACGAAGTGGTAGAAGCTAGAACTACAAGATTTGCGCCCTAGTATTAGACTGCTCCCAATGCGCAGTATCTTAGTGCATGAGGAGTGTTAGGATACTATCTTCCTAATGCATTGTTTCTTATGGTGTAGTATCTTAGATCCTTTTAATTAATTAGATTTAGAATCTCAAGGAGATGGTGTGTACAAGATGAAAAAGAGTTAATTTTCTTGTCTATGATTTTGAGCGAGAACAGTCTCTTATTTAGATACTGTAATAATCTCTCAACTCATTTAATCTATTGCCATCTCAACATTTTGCCTACATGGCACCCTTAAGATACTGGCTAAGGTGGAGCATTGGGAGCAGCCTTATAGTATTAAAGTAGTAGAACAGAATTTTAGCATGACGAATTCTGATGCATGAGAACTAGGTAATCAAATTTGATGTTCGGTTGCGTACCTCGATGGCGAGCCACTTCCCGACTCGGATCACCGCCTAGCCGCTGGAGCTTCTCCGCCGCCGATCTAAGGAGTGTTGCAGTCCGGAGGCCGGCCGACCGATCACTGGACATGTCGCGCAAGGAGCCGAGGAATATTATATAACTATACTCCATTCACCATAAATATACGTTGTTTTGGGACACATACTGATTAATTTTAAACTTTTGGTCATCGATATCTTTTTAATTAAATATTTAGATTGAATACATGAAAATCATATATATATATATATATATATATATATATATATATATATATATAAAAGTTTATCATAATATCATAATTTTATTATGTTATAAATATATTACAATACAAATTAGTGGTCAAAGTTATGTTTTAGGAACCGTGTCAATGTCTAAAACAATATGTATTTGTGATTAGAGAGTAATGATAAGTTGTCGGATTTGTTACATGCACGTAAATGTTCTAGTTTTGTCTTCTGCTTTTAGGTCATTCGTAACTCCGTGTCACCGTAATTTCAAGCATATCCAGTAGTGCGAGCGATGACAAAACAAATACTACTATTGCCGAATGTTCTTCCATGGAAGAAAAGATGCTCTGATTCTTAATTTCTTATACGCATATGACTTTGAACTGTTCCCTTGCATTGGAATTTCATGCACTAAAATTCTTGGGCGATAGACTATTTACTCCTTATGTCATGGATTTTTTAAAAATAATATTATTTTAAAAGATATTTACAAAAATAAATAGTCGCCCCCAAAAATTACAAGAACTGGTGACAGGGACTCTGTCGCCACCCTGTAGCTGGTCCACCTAGCTATCGCCAGTTGAAATGGCGACAGGAAGTTGGGCAAGTTCCTATCGCCAATTCAACTGGCGATAGGTTCCTGTCGCCAGTTCAACTGGCGATAGGTACCCGACTATAAAAACCCCAAAAAATCAGTGTCGAATTCATTTTAATTCCAAAAACAAGAGAGGGTTGGAGAGGAGAGAAGAAATAGTAGCTAAGCTCGCTGTTCAGGTTCGTCATGAGGAGAGAGATTGATAGAGCATCAGTTTCGATCGATCATCTTGCAGGTAAATTTTTCTGAAACTGTGTACGTTACGTCCAAACCTTGTAGGTTAGCAAACAAAAATAGCGACGTAGAATTGAGTAGGTTAGATAAATGTAGTCCAACTGTGTAGTACATATTTTGAGTTGTGTAGCGACATAGAATTGCGACAATAGCGACATAGAATTGAGTAGGTTAGATAAATGTAGTCGAACTGTGTAGCGCACCTTTTGAGTAGGTTAGATAAATATAGTCGAACTGTGTAGTGCACCTTTTGAGTAGGTTAGATAAATGTAGTCGAACTGTGAATTACGACAATAGCGACATAGAATTGAGTATGGTACATAAATGTAGTCGAACTGTGTAGTACATATTTTGAGTTGTGTAGCGACATAGAATTGCGACAATAGCGACATAGAATTGAGTATGGCACTGGTTGACCGCTGTAGTAATATAATTAATGCAGGAATTGTCTTTTAAACTAGGAGAATTGCATGACACATTTTTAAATTTTGAGAATATGTGTGCGCGGTTATTATTTGGTTAGTGCGCTGTTATTATTGTGTTAGTGCATGGTCAATATCTTGTTAGTGCGGAAAATACCATTTAAAAATGTGTCATGCATTAAATTTGTAAAGCAAATTCGTAGTTGCTACATAGGCTATGTAAAGATGCATGAAAAAAATATGAACTTTGTTTTTTGCTGCATTTTCAGGTATGGCAGACGCGAGTCACTACGAGTTGCTTGACCCAGTGATTGACACGCGTCACCGTAGCCGCCTTAGTACCGTGCTCCCCCCGGAGGGCGAGGCACCGATAGAACTTGGGGCGTTTCGGCTACGCACCCCCATCAAGGCATGGAGGCTGCACCGAAACTGGATTCCGAGGTACGTGAAGTTGTCACCTTCATGCACTCAATCGCGGTCTGATTATTTTGCGTTGACTCCTATTTGTTCTTAATCATTTGGACGCAGGTTGAGAGCGGCAGGCCTCCTTCCACTCGCGAGGATGGTGGAGGCGACGGTGGAGGACGAGTAGGACGGCGTCTTTGATGCGTCGACGTCTAGGCGTTTCCGTCTGGCCGAGCCCGCTGACGGCGCTGGTTGACCGTTGGAGGCCAGAGACCCACACGCCCACCTCCCGTGCGGGAGATGGCGCCGACCCTACGGGGCGTGAGCTACTGGACCGGGTTGCCTGCAAAGCGCCCGATGGCGGCGCCGCGATGTCCGACCACGTGGCGCACGACACGCAGCCGTGTTCCACGATGTCTTGCCGCCCGGCGCGGTGCGTGGAGTTCAAAGGCCGCACGGGCCACGCGAAGTGGATCGCCGTTCACGTAAGTGTTCGTAACTATTGTTCTCGCAATAGTCGTATGTGAACCTTGGCGACGCAGTACGTGTCTTCTTGCGCCCGGCGCATGGCGCGAGAACCCGAGGGACGCCACCGCAGGAGGCACCGAGGCCTACCGCTGTGGTTGTTGGGTGGGTCATGTTCACGGGCTCCCACGGCGGCAGCGTCGACAAGCACTACATCCGCACGCACGCGTGGTGGTGGACTCACCGGTCGACCAGATCCCGCGATCGCGCGTGGGGTCGGCCGTGCTTGTGCGTGACGTATCAGCGCCTTTGCGCGACGCGTGCGGCGCACGTGGCGCACGATGGCTCCATCCTCTCGGGATGCCCGCTTCTACTGCAACTGTGGTCGTTGGAGCATTTCGAGATCGGACGGCCACACCTGGACTTGGGAGCGCACGAGGATAGCTTGTGCGTCCGCAGACGCACCGACTGGACCGTACCATGGGCACTGTGTGGTGCCGCCGATGGGTTAGTTTCATAGTCATTTATTGTTTTTGTATTGCAATCACTATTTCGTGTGCTTAGTTTGCAATGTTCTATTGCGTACGTCACCTTCACGCCGATCACCTCGCAGGGCTCCTACCCGGAGTACGTTGCGATGTTCGATCAGCTAACTGATGATCGCGTCATCTGGACACCGTACAGTGACGCCATGGTGATCGCGTGCGCCCCCAATGGACTGTCGGTGTTGTGCACGCGAGACTACCTGTACTGGTACACGCGGAGTGCCTTAGTGCATGATATCTTCGTGGAGGAGTACCAGGTACAGTGTGTCATGCGCCAGTTCGGTCTGCGATAGGAGGTCCCAGCCCCTTGGGGCGGCGTGCCGCGCACGTACACGCCAGTAAGTTCACTCTTTACTTTTCGCATAAATGTGTGTTACATCCGCACTAAATATTTTTCTTGTCGTCCACGGTACACTCGTAAGGAGTTCGCGACACGATGTCCGGTCGGACAGATGGCCCCTGGGTCGAGGGTTGGAGTAGCGCGCGACGAGGACCTCGCCCGGTGTGGGCAAGATCCCGACGACCGACGCGACGACGGCCAGTACATGGAGTGGTACGCTACTCGGACGAGGCTTCGGTGCATCCGAGTCGTGGTCGACCCTCCTCGACATGAGGCCGCGACGTCAGACACGTACCCCACCCAGCCGGACTCTGTTTTGCACCACTGCGTATGTACTCAACGGTCCTTATTTCGTATTTAATTTGACAGACTTAGGTCTACAACTTGTTGATTACGTGTGCAGGTGAATCTTCACCGGGAGATTGTCGAGTTGGTAGACTCCGCGCAGCACATGACAACTATGGAGGAGACCAGAGGGCTCCTGCAGCGGATCAGGGAGGCAGAAGTACGTGGAGTGCAGATCGGCACTGGTCGCACGCCGACCGACCCGGTGGACCGAGCAGTCCGAGGATGAGGGGTCAGCCGAGGTGGCAGGACACAACCTCCTGCTCCGCTCGGGGCGGGCTCGTCGTCGTGGCAGGGTGGGGGGAGCACCTCGGGACATGCCGGAGGTGAGCACGACACGCTCACATCGCTTCTTCATTTCGAACCTTGGAAGTTTGTGACGACTATCTTCTGTTACAGGTCCTCGGCCCACCCGTCGCGAGCGCCGGACTATGCCGCGTCCGAGCACATCTTCGAGCCAACATGTGTTCCGCTATCGCGTAACGCCCTTTCCGCCATGATTAGGTTTGTAACGTAATTATTCGCAGGAATGGCTTGGGAGGACGATACACTGTCGCCAGACGATGTGTACCTATCAGCACCCATCGAGGACTTCTTCAGGGATTCGCGTGACACGCAGTTCTCTATGGAGGCTTCACCGTACGGCGCCGAAGTTCGTCCCGCCGACGCAGACTCACCGACGAGACTACCGGACGCAGAGCAGCCCTGGCGACACCACCGCAGGCTACTCGCGCGGGTCGGGTAGTCAGGCAGCCCGACCCTCTGACGTACTCGCACCAGCGACGGAGGAGGCCCGGGACGACACGCGGGGTGCACCCTAAGAGGGGACGCCACTAGATATTGATTTCTGTTAGTATCAGTAATGGTAGCTATGTAAATTTTATTCTGTTTGCAACTATTATTATGGCAGTCTCCAGTTTCGATACTAAAAGCTTTTGAATACCACGTGACGATCAAACTTTTGACAACGATGTGAGAAAACGAGCTAGCTTTTAGGGCGATGTGACCAGACGAGCTAGCTTATTAGGACTATTTGACCCCACGAGCCAGCTTGTGAGGACCCGAGGTATTTAACTAGTAATACTTAACCTCCATATGGTTCTAGCATTACTAATTAAATATCCTAAGCCTCGATGGACATGTGCTTCCCAGAATTGCAGCACATGCTCATCATCACAAAATCATACATCATTTCCATACAACATTTAACACTAAGTTCAACAACGACATACATAAAGTAAAGTTATTACAAAAGAGCCGACTGCCAAATAACACAATATACAAGAATGACAATGAAGCAAAGGTGCCATAAGATGGCTAGAAAAAGTCGACCAGGTTAGCCACACAACCCACACGGCAACCGACCGGGCCGCCAAGCTAGACGCCTCTGAGACTACCACAGCACAACTCACAGAAGTGAGGCCCTTCAAGCTCACCTTCTTCCTCTGCAACAAATACATTTAAGCAAGACAACTGAGTACACAAAGGTACTCGCAAGACTGACATGTGGAATAGCAGACCTATTCATATGCTACATGCAGGCTCATTTAAGTGGAGGTCATATGTCTCATTTGCACAAAGCCAACTTTATTTGCAATAATGTAATACATTTAAAAGCAAGTTTACAAATCCATTTTATTGTTGAAATAACAGCGAAGTAATGGTAAATACAAGTAACCACCTAGAAGTGACTATCCCAATAGCCACCACAACATAGCACGAACCCCCGATTCGTACCACCCATCAAGTTTTAATTAAAAGGTTGTAGTCTAGTTCTCACGGGGCGTATTCGAGCGTGTCCATAACCTAGGACGAGGCTATTCGAATAGTTTTAACCCTGCAGGGGTGTACCAATGTACCCACACTTCAGACCGCCTTCAAGCCACAAAGCACACTTAGAGGTATGCCGCACGCTAAGTCCTACGAGACGTTTTCAAGATTGTGTATTAACCACGAGCGCTCGTATGGATCGGAATCCATACGCTACATTGCAAGCGAAAGACAACCACCATCACGGAAAGCCTTTCGACACTACAATGCTCCCAGCACCATCCCTCCTGCGACTCCCTGCGACCCGAAGCTAATACACGCCAAAGTACTAAGTCAAGAGAGGTCCCATACCCTCTAGTGTGGTTAGCACGCAAAAATGCTCAGTACGGTGGCGTAAGTAACTCGGTCCTTAATGACCCGGGCACCATTCCAGTCACACCCAGAAACACACCAACATACCATTGTGCCCAAGTCTAAATCATTTTTTTTTCAGTTTTAGTTTTCATAAGTAGACATGGCACAAGGCTTAAATCATAAATCATAATAAGTTTCATGTGATCAAGGTTATCGACAAGTCGATAACCGCCCATTTCTACCGGAAGCTAAGCATGGCTAAGCAATTAATTCCCAAACTACTAAGTGACAAGAGCTCATCCACGAGCTCTAATCACAGCAATAACCTAGGCTCACGGTAGTAGAGGATAATCATTTGCCTAAGGAAATGCATCTATTAGGTCAACTAACGACAATAGTTTAACACAAACTAGCAATGCATACATAGAATTTGTAAACAATATAAATACTTAAAAATACTGGGATTAACATGATCAAACTGCTTGCCTTACTGGATTTGTTCTTGCTGCAGAGGAGGATTCTCAGGTTCAATATAATCTTCAGAACCTAACACGAAAAGGCGATAAAACCGATAAGAACGAAGAACACCAAAAGAACTCAACAGCAAAGAACATCCAAAACCCATGAAATTTACACAGCAGCTAGATGTTGATTTTAGACAATTTTAGGAACAAGAATTTCTTCATTTGAACTTAGCATGAAAAAGTTAGAGCTAAAACAATTTTGCTCAGCCTGGAAAATCAATTTTAATTCTCTTTTGTTACTGTTCATAGTGAAAATTTCCAGAATGGTCTAAGGTCTGAAATTTTTATGGTGGGTAGGTTAAGACATTCTAAGAACAGCAAAAATGAGTTTGCACAATTTGGAGTTAAAATGAATTAGTTATGATTTTCTAAAGTTGTGAAACTGGCATAAACCACTTTACAAGAACATAAATATGAACAAGACCCATGCTAAGCTAAAGTACACTACCAGAGGGATTTTACAGACTTGGGTTTGCTCAAAATGGAGTTATACACAAAAAGTTATATAGTTTACACATTTTGAAGTGATTTTCCTAACTCTTGAACCATTCAAACTCCTCTTGCAATATTAATAAATCCCACCCGAATAGTGACCACATACAATCTCAAATTAAAATTTACCCTACCACAAAGCTACTGTAACTTGAAACATTCAAAAGGAGTTAAAATGACCAACTCATGCACTTAAAAAATTTGAATCTACAAAAGACTTAAAAAACTGGAGCTATCGGGAGGTTCAACCGGCTTAACGAAAAAGGGGAGGTCGTAGCCGCTGAGATGAGATCCAACGGCTACGACTAGATGGGCGCACACCGCACGCGAGAGGAGCTCCTCGCGCGCCAAGGAGAGGTCGCGACCGTCAGATCAAGATCTGACGGTCCCGAGCACTAAGGGTGGTCATAGAACTCCAATCCAACGGAGGAGGTCTGGACGGTCAGGATTTCTCGGGGGAGGTCCCGATGGTCTATGATACGGGGGAAAGCCCGATCTTCACGACGTAGGATCGATGATAACTTTGGATCCGTGCAACCTGACGAACCGATGGTGCCAACCATGTCAAAACAGCAACCTGCGACAAAAGAATTCCCCCAACCACACGCTCGTGATCCCGTCTACCTGACCATACAAAGTAGACGTGTCGTCGCTCCTGCAAAACACAAGGAATCATAAGAACAACAGGGTTGAGAACACCCGATTCCCTTCTAGGTTGCACTGTATGTCAAACCCTAGGAAGAATAAGCGTATAGCTCTCTTTCTGAAATAATAAATTCATATTCGTGGTAGTCCCAAAAAGTCACGAGTACAAGAATTATATAGAGTCTCTCTGGTTCGGCCCTTATGGAAACCGATCAGGACTCGAAAACGAAAAGCGCTAATCACGCTCCACGCGTTTTCTTCGGCTTGCGTGAGACGCGTATCCTTCTGGGTCCACGCACCACACACCACGCAAGTTTCTTCGGCATGCACCAGCAAGCTTTGGCGTTTTCCCCTGGGTCCACACACGCACGGTTGAATTAATTTGCATGTCACGCATGGCTGCTTCTCATGTCTCTTTCTTTGATTCGGAAGAAAAACAATAGCTAGCTCTTTTCTTTTATTCTCCTCATGCATGCAGCCTCACGTGTATTCTTCGTACATGCATATCTTTTTTTAATTCTTTAATCCACGTGTAAATAGTCATGCACTTATATTCTCTATTTCATCTTGTGCGTGCATAATGAGCCGCTGGTCCGCATGACTCTTCTTTGGAATTCCCGTCCCGCACCTTCTGCTGGCCATGTACACCTTCTGCTGGGCATGTACTTCTAGATAATAAATAATCTTCTCGGGTCCCAAAGTCTCCTCACACACAAACCTAAGAACAATTAAAATACTAGAATTAGGTAGTAACCAGTTCTCATATAAATTAAAAACAAAATCAACTAGGAGCGAGTTCACCTGTTGATTAATCTTTTTAGCTTGTGCTTGTGTAACGGGTCCAATCAGGATGTCCTCATCATCCTCCTCTTCTTCAAGAAAAGCCGTCCTCGGCTTTTGATAGCCTGAAATTCTACTAAACAAAGAATACAACGTATATGCATGGTATATATATTTGTCATCCACACTCCTTCCGTTTAGCACATTATGATTATGATTTCCTGAAAGTATTCTAAACAAAGGGAATAACGTATATGCATGGTATATGCATGCATCAATTTTTTTTGTCATTCTCGTTATTTTGCACAAACCAATTTGCACAACAACAGCTATAGGATGTATTTGGTATATAAATTTTTGTACTCCATTCATTCACATCATTCTCCCTCCCATAAGAAAAAGTCGTCCTCGACTTTTCTAAGTACATGGACAAGATATTAAAGGGGCAAACTAGATCAAGTTGTTCAAATATAGGGAGAAAAATTTTTAGAGCCTTTGTTGGACCGAAAAGACGACTAGAGGGGGGGGGGGTGAATAGGAGCACGAACTCTTTTTCTCCCAAATTCAATTCAATACGAATCTCACTCCAATAGCTATGAAAGCTATGAAGATCAATCAATCATGCATAGCGGAAGACTTGTATTGAATCAACTCAAAACCCCGAAGTAAAATCAACACAAAAGCAAAACACGAAGACACTGGCGGTCTAACCTCTCACGGGCGGTCGACCGTCGGTCTAGCGGTCGACCGATCCAAGCGGTCGACCGATTTCTCAGCGATCACCGGTTCGATGAACAGAGAAACACAGCGGAAACCGAACGCAGATTGATCAAACTTTGATTCGTGCGCCCAAACTTCGTGAAATTTGACACACACCTACCTAAGTATGTCAGAACCTATTGCAAGCAACGATCGAGATAATTCTTGCCAAGATTCTGACCTTTGCAGCTTTGAGCGAAGTTAGGTCAAAACCGAGTCAAACGAAATATGATCTTGAGACTTGCTCGTGGGTGATTGATGATATTGATGATCCTAGATGTATTCCCACACGTCACAGCAAGCTAGATCACCTCCAGAAACTAAGCAAAAACTCGCGGATCAAAGAAAGACTCAAATCATCAAAACGATAGAAAGAAAGCAATTGACCTCATCTTGAAGAAACTTTCTTTGCATTGATTTGATATGGTATTGGTTTACAGTCACTCCATCAATAGATGACAAAGACTCAATACATGAGCACGAAATCCAATCCAACTCTCTAGAACCCTAACCTCCTCTCCTCCTCTCCCTAAGCAAATTAGGGTTTCTAAACAATGAAACGTCGAAAGGTCGAGAGGAAGGTGCAGCCACCTCCCTCCTCTATTTATAGTGGAGGCTTAGGGTTTCTAATAGAGTCTCCCTAATGGGCTCCCGTTAAGGTCCAAAACAAACGGGTGACACACGCACGTATTTTAAAGCGCCGTGTTCATATTGTGCGGCACTCGCTGTTCGCCACGTGTAGGTTGATCCAACGCTCTCATCAGTCGCAAGTCTCTCCCATCCGCCCCACCGAAACCACCATGGCACTTGCACCGACCGCGCCGCTTGATTCAACGATCAGCACCGAACCGCCTCAGAACATCCCAATTTTAGGCTTGTGTTTCAAATGTAAGAAAATGAGTAGAAATTAAAACTTTTTCTTACATCCTCGATTTCCTATTGTACCAAGCAAGCATTGTACAAGAAGTTATGGAAATACTAAGTCACAAGTCTTTGATCCAAATCTTGAACTTTCAAAAACAATCTTGTCGAACCTCTTGATCATCTCCTGAAATATTTTTCCTAAGTTTTTGGATGGTATGTGACCCTCTCCAAAAGTTCACAATTTTAGAAATTGTTTGAATATTTTGGAGGTCACAAACCAATTCAAAATCTGGTCAAACCTTGACCAAAGGCCTTGTTAAAATTTTGGAGGAAAATCCACAGCACCAAAGCCTCCGAACATTTTATGCTAAGTCCCCGTTTGAGCTAGCAAGCTCCTGTAAAAATTTCATAATTTTTGGAGTTCTATTGCTACCTCAAACAATTCTCCAAATGTCAGCCTTTCTCTAATGCCAGGAAATTTAAACCTGGTTTGAGTCAAACTCGGGCTCGGACCCGAGCCCAACTCAATCGACTCGGTCAAGCCAAGTGCGCAGCGCCGCACCCGAGCTCGATCTCATGCGCGCGAGCTGAGTCGTTGGATCTCCATCCAGCCGCTCACGACCTCCCCCTGATCCGAGGAGCTCTTGAGCGCCCTCAGCGCCTTGGGGTGGTCCAAGCCGTGGGATAATCATCGTGTGGCTCACGACCTCCCAGGACCTCCTCGCCCGCGCAAGACCTCCCTACCTCGGGTGATCTGAGACGTCCAGGACCTCTCCGAGCACCCCTGGGATGTCCAGGACCTCCCCAAGCAAATCTGGGACGTCCAGGACCTCCTTAGCGCTGTGCTTCTTCCTCACGACCTCCCTGAGGTCTGCCCGCCATGAAATTTCGCACCTCTGTGCGTGTGTCGTGTCGAGCAGCTTGGCGCAAAGAGATGTCACCTTTTCCCTTGTCAACGACTCTTCTCGCGACATGCATTTATTGCTAGTCGCCTTTAACCTCCAAAGTCTTCACCGCTCGCCACTTGTCCTGTCGTGGCGGCTGCTAAGTGTGGGCATGGTTCTTGCTCACATGGGCTGCCCTAGCCTCGCCAAACTCCCGTGCTATACATAGCCCAAAACTTCCTCTCCTTCTTCCTTCTTCGTTCTTGGCTGTGCTTGAGCTCCCGCTGAGTGGTCCTCAAACTCAAACCCCAAGAACACCACCACCCCGAAACCTCCATTGCCACCTTTGAGCTCCTCGCCAAGCTCGAGCTCCAGTGGTTCCATCAACGTTCTTGCCTGCTTTCTTGTCATCTCGAGCACCTTGAGCATTCTCTAACTTGTCGTGGTTATCCATCGCAGAGGTGGTCAAGTTGGGAGTAGCTGCGGGGTCGAGGCCATCTTCTTCTTCCTCTCCCAAGCTCTTCATCGCCGACTTCACAACCTTCCCAAGTCCCTCCGTCTTCCTCCGACCTTCCTACACTCGGGTGAGTTTATTTTAGCCTCCTAGAGCTCGAGCGCGTGTTAGGTTAGGTCATAGCGGGCCTTTTCCTATTTTCGGTTTTGTCAAAGGCTTGTTCACCGCTTCCTCTCGGCCGACGCTCAAGGTCGCCACCGCCGTCGAGAGTGTCTCCGTTAGGTCCGCGACGCTATTGTGAGCTTAGCTGTGCTTTGGTTCCCGCCGCGTGGCCTACGCCGCCGCGGTGAGCTCGCTTGGGTGCTCGGGCGTTTTGCCGCGTCGTACTTCGGACAGAGTTGTGATCTAATGATTGGCATTGTTTAATGCCGTCCGAGATTGCTCTTTAAGGTCAGTCTTGCCGCAAAACGTGCGCGCCACTAAGTCCCCGACCTCCTAGAGCTCTTCGAGCCGCTTAAGACCTCCCCACGCTTAGATCTGACCTTGGATCTTCCCTGAAAACCCGTAAGTGTAAGACCTCCTCGCTAATCTCGGCCGCTAAGACCACCCTGTGGGATCTGCATCGTGATGGGTTTCGCGAAATTTCTAAGTCCCAGACCTCCTAGTTCCACCTCGGCCTTTAAAGACCTCCCGGGATTAGCTCTAGCCGTTAGATCTGCTCAGGCAAAATCTCACGCACTAGGACCTCCCCGGTTAGATCCTAACCGTTAAAGACCTCGTGGAACTCCATCCGAGCCGATAGACCACTCCTCGCAAAAAGACCTCCTCGAGGTCATTTTTGTAAAGCCACCTTCTCGACCTCCACCGAGGTCCTCTTTGCAAAAGACCTCCCTTGGTCATTTCAGAAACCACCCTAGGCTACCATCGGGTCCTCTTTGTCAAAAGCCACACTGCCTTACAAGGAAAACCCCGCCGGACTCTTTAGCTCCATCCTAGCTGCCCATGACCTCCCGGCTTTAGATCCGAGCGCTAGGTTTTATTTGTAAATCTTTAGTCTCGTGACCTCCTCCGCGTTGTTCTCGGGACCGCTCAAAACCTCCCTAGGTCTAACTGAACCGCCCGCATCTCCTCCCAGAAACACTATAGCTTAGGACCTCCCCGAGAAGATCTTGGTCATCCAAGGCCTCTCGTGTCAATCTCACCTATCAAGACCTCCTCTGGAAGATCTTGACCGCCTAGGACCTCCTCCTTGGATCAAGAGCGTTAGACCTCTCCTCCTCTCGTCTAAACCGCAGATTTAGATCTAACGGGTTGACCTCCTTCTCGTGGATTTAGCCGTAGAGTAGGACCTCTCTCCGAGATCTAGACCGTTGACCTCCTCCGTGAGAATCGACCGACCGACCTCTTTCCTTGGATTTAAAGCCTTAGGATCTCCCCTAGTGCTCGGACCGCCAGATCTCGACCGACGGCCACGCACTCTGTTAGCGCTGAGACCTCCTGCGCATGCGCTGCGGCACGTGCCGGTCGTAATCGTTGGATCAGATCTCAACGATCCGCACTCTCCCAATGCGGAGGAGGTCTTAGGCGCGCTGCGGCCGAGGCTCGTGAGTCGCGACCTTGATCTAACGCCCACGACCTCTCCTTGTCTTCCAGCCGCTTGGACCTCCCGAGCTCAAAGTTTCCTAAGTCTTTTGTCGTTTCAAATTTCAAAAGTGCAAAACTTTGTCATTTTAACTCCTTTTGAATGATTCCACTTGTGTGTAGCTTTGTTATAGTATGAACTTTAATCGAGAATGAAATTAGGCCCTGCTTTGTAGCAGAAAATGATTTAAACAACATGATCTTGTTTAATGAAAAATGATGTCTAGGAATTCATGGAAAATTTGTAAAATACATAACTTCCTCTCTGTAGTTGCAAACTAAGCAAACTCAACCTCGTAAATTTGGCCTCAGACATGCTTTGATTTGATCTAGGCTTTGTCTTTATTCATGTTCCCGAGAAATGATATATGCTAGTTGTAGAACTTAGAAAAATCATAACTAAATCATCTTAACTCCAAATGACCTAAAATTTTATATGGGTTACCACTATACCAGTAGGTAGCTACCATAAAATTTCAGCTCCAAAATCTTTCTAGAAAATATTTTTGCTACAGTGCTAATTATGGCCAAAAATGAGTTTTTAAGTAATATCTTTGCACCACAAATCCAAATTAGGTTTTTCCAGTTTCTATGTCTTGGTATATTTGTATTCTACCTTGTGTATAAATTTCATTGTATTTGGATAATTTTTGCTTGCTCTTTGTTTAAGTTTTGCCTGCCTTATTGGTTGTTCTGGTTCTTTTGCCTTTCGCTTAGGATTCGACATTTGCGGTAACCCCGAAAGCGACCCTCCGCAACAAATTGAGCAACAAAGAAGCGTGCAAGCAGTTTGATCATGTTAATCCCAGATTTTAAGTATTTATGTTGATTACAAATTCTATGTATGCATTGCTACTTTGTTTTAATAGTTGGCCTAGTAGATGCATTTCCTAGCAAATGATTGTCCTCTACTACCATGAGCCTAGGTTACTTGCTGTGATTTAGAGTTCGTGGATGGGCTCTTGTCACTTAGTAGTTGCGATTAATTGCTTAGCCATGCTTAGCTTCTAGAAATGGGCGGTTATCGACTTGTCGATAACCTTGATCACATCAAACTTATTATGATTATGATTTCCACCTTGTGCTATGTCTACTTATGAAAACTAAAACTGAAAACAAAATGATTTAGACTTGGGCACAATGGTAAGATGGTGTGATTTTGGGTGTGGATCGAATGGTGCCCGAGTCAACAAGGACCGAACATCTTGTTACATCGAACTAAGCATTTGAGCGCATAACCACATTAGAGGGTATGGGACCTCTCTGACTTAGTACTTTGGCGTGTATTGGCCCGAGTCGCAGGAGTCGCAGGAGGGATGGAGGTGGGAGATTGTAGTGTCCGAAGGTTTCCCGTAACGGGTGGTTGTCTTTCGGCTTGCAATGTAAGCGCATGGTGTTTCTACCCATACGAGCGGCTCGTAGTTAATACACAAGATTGGAAATGTCTCGTAGGACTTAGCCGGCCGGCATACCTTCTGTAGTGTGCTTGTGGTTTGAAGGCGGTCTCAAGTGGGTACATTGGTACACCCCCGCAGGTTAAAACTATTCGAATAGCCTCGCCCTAGGTTATGGACACGCTTGGCAAGGTCTTTCAAGAGTTAGACTACAACCTTTAAATTAAAACTTGATGGGTGGTACGAATCGGGATTCGTATATGTTGTGGTGACTATTGGGATAGTCACTTCTGTGGTTACTTGTATGTATCTTTACTTCACTGTTACTTTGAAAACTAAACAGATTTGCAAACTTGCTTTTAAAATGTATTACATTATTGCAAATAAAGTTGGCTTTATGCAAAATGAGACATACAACCTCCACCTAAATAAGCTTGCATGTAGTTTATGAATAGGTCCGCTATTCCACACGTCTGCCTTATGTACAAAGACAATCTTTGTACTGGGCCATTGGTGCTTAATTGTTTTGTTGCAGAGGAAGAAGGTGAGCTCAAGGGCCTCACTTTTGTGAGCCGTGTTGTGGTAGCTTATGGGCGACTAGCTTGATGCCCTGCCGCTTGCCTTGTGGGTGTGTGGCTAACCGGTCGACTTTTGTTCTAGCCATCTTATGGCGCTTTTGCTCCGCTGTCATTTTTGTATGTTGTTCTATTTGGCCGGTCGGCCCTTTGTAATAACTTTACTTTATGTATGTCGTTGTTGAACTTAGTGATGTATGTGTATGGAATTGATGTGTAATTTTGTGATGATGTACGATGCTGCAATTGGGAAGCATATGTCCATCGAGGCTTAGAATGTTTAATTAGTAACACTAGAACCAGTTGGAGGTTAAGTGTTCCTAGTTAAATATTCCGGTCCTCACAAAGTTGGTATCGAGCCATACTCGACTGTAGAAACCCCTAGCTTGGTCGCTTTAGGATATTTTGAAAACTTACTTTCAAATAGTTTATGAAAACTTAAGTAAGTTCTCTAATTTTATTCCTTACTGTCTTAGCTTGCTCATCTCACCTTACTCTCACTTAAGTTTGAAAAGTTGTTCCTCTCTCCTTTCAAAAATTAGCCTCTATCGATTAACTTGGTTTTGGGAGAACCATGAGAGAGCTTGGAGAAAGAAAATAGGACAGCTAGCTAGTGGTGAGTAATTAGGTAGGAAATGAGAGATAAATACAACTAAAACTTGTGGGAATAAAAGGGTAAGAAGTGATATGAGGTTAGCTAATGCCTATACTCTATTAGGTGGGTATACCTTGAATTTTGGACTGGTTTGAGCTGAAATTAGTGCTGAAATTTCGGTCTTCTCAAACGATTACTGCTCTTCCATACGGGTTAGTCGTTTCGAAGTCGATTCGTGACTTATGGTCTCATGTTCTTTGTGACTATTCTTTGGTCGCTTGACTAAGTTTGGATTTCGTGCTCTTGGGTCTTGAATCAGATCTAACTTGTCTTAGTAAATCAGATGGTCGTGGGACTCGTAGCGCCGAATCACCGTAGTCCCGATGAGGATCTTCCTCCTCCGACCATGGCGAAGTCCTCATGCAAATCGAACGCAATCGCTCGAGGACCGTAGGTGTTGGAGGTTATCGCCAGAACACCTCCACTCCTCCGTGCCTCCGATCCGGAGGGGGTGGACATCGACTCGTGGGGACTTGCGGAGTTCCTTCGCACGCAGCCTCCTACCTTCTCCCGGCCCGAGGATCCTTGGACGCAGACGATCGGTTGCTCGTTGAGCGAAGCTCAACGCTGCTCGCCAGGAGCAGAGCGCACTTTCGCATCCCATCACCGGAGGGTGCGCACTTCTCATGGTGGGAGAATTTCGCCATGCAGCCCGCGGACACGTGGTCTCGTGGGAGGAGTTCCGCCGCCTCTCCGTCGCCCCATGTCCTCGCCGCCCGATGAAGTCAAGAAGAAGGAGTTCCTTGCGCCAAACAGGCGCAGATCTGCGGATCGAGTACCTCCATGAGTTCAACCATCTCGCGAGGTACGCCTCCGCCGAGGTGGCCACCGATGAGGCCAAGCAGAGAAGTTCATGGAGGGTTTGTCCGAGGAGCTTCGTGACAAGCTCTCTATTGTGGACTTCCCGACTTCGCACCTTGGTGACAAGGCCATCATCGCCGAGCACAAGGCGAGAGCGCCAAGCGAGTCCCGCAAGCGCAAGTGGGAGGCCCAATGGTCCGCACAGCCGGCCTCGCTCGTCCCCTCGAAGTTGGGCTCGCACCGGTGGCCCGCCTTGGCTTCACCACCGCCGAGGCCTTCAAAGACCAGCTCCACGCTCCGCAGGTCGTGACTCGGCCGCGCGGCGTCACCACCCAGCAGGTGTTCCCGCAACCCCGCGGCCGACGCCACCGCTTTCATCACCACAACAAGGGCCACTACGCGAGTAGTTGTCCTAAGAAGATCGAGCGCCCTCGCCCTAATGGAGGACGCGGGCAAGGGAGTGGTCACCCACCGACTGTAAGACCCTGCTTGGGAGCGCCGAGTCAACCATATCTCGGCCGAGGAGGCGCAGAGGCACCCGACGTGGTGTTGGGTACGCCTTGTTAATTTGCGCCCGCTACGCTTTATTTGACTCGAGCCGATTCTTTTATTTCGAGGTCTTTTGTGTTGATTGTGGACTTCATCTGTATTCCTTTGGGGATTCCACGCTATTCGCTCTCCGGTTCGAAATGAGAATCACTCAAGTATGCCGGGATGTTCCTATCCACATCAAAGGAGTGGGATTCTTGGCGAATCTTATCCTACTCGACTGCAAGACGCTTGGATGTGATTCTTGGCATGGATTGGTTGTCCCAACACTTGGGGCAAATCGACAGCCAGAAGATTGTCTACCTTACCATTTCTTCAGTGAACAAAGTTGGGTTTTCGCGCAGCTTGTAGAGCCCCATCTTTATGTCCTTGAAGCAAAGCCCGCATTGGAGATCCAGGATGTTCCCACAAGATGTGAGTTCGTGGATGTCTTTCCCAAGACTTGCCGCATGCCACCTGCTCGAGATCCGAGTTTGTGATCGAGTTGTCGCCTCTGCACGCCTCTATTTCTAAGAGGCCGACGCATGCCTCCTAATGAGTTGGAGGAGTCAAGAAGCAATCGGGTGAGCAGCAAGAGAAGGGTT
Source organism: Ampelocalamus luodianensis (assembly GCA_036346255.1). Lineage (NCBI taxonomy): Eukaryota > Viridiplantae > Streptophyta > Magnoliopsida > Poales > Poaceae > Ampelocalamus > Ampelocalamus luodianensis. The sequence continues at coordinate 48,935,530 of CM070618.1, read as the reverse complement.
TTATCCGCCCTAGCTCATCTCCTTGGGTTGTCCAGCTATCTTTGTGAAGAAGAAGGACAAGACCTTGCGCATGTGTTGATTACCGTCCGCTTAATGAGGTGACGGTAGAAGAACAAGTATCCTTTGCCCGTATTGATGATCTTTCGATCAATTGACCGAGCACGAGTCTTCTCAAGATTGACTTGAGATTGGGCTATCATCAAGTCGATCGGGGCCGAGGATATTCCTAAGACACCTTTGCTACCGTTATGGCCTTTACGAGTACACAATCGCCATGTCTTTGGTTTGACTAATGCTCCGCTTATTCATGAACCTAATGAACTCAGATTCATGGAGTATTTGGATAGGTTTGTGGTGGTATTCATCGATGATATCCTTATCTACCCAAGAGTGAGGAAGAGCATGCCGAGCATCTTAAGCTTGTATTGGGCAAGCCGCGTGAACACCGCTTGTATGCCAAATTCAGCAAGTGCGAAGTTCGCTGAAGGAAGTGGCATTCTTAGGCCATGTTCTTTCAAAGCAGAGGTGTGGTCGGGATCCTAGCAAGGTCGCGATGTGCTATCTTGGGGTCACCTGTCACCACCGATGTGCGGAGTTTTCTGGTTTGGCCGCTACTATCGCCGCTTTATCGAGAATTTCTCCAAGATTGCAAAGCCTATGACTGAACCGCTCAAGAAAGACAAGAAGTTTGAGTGGTCCGCCGCTTGTGATGTGAGTTTTTAGGAACTCAAGAAGCGATCGACTCACCCTAGTGCTTGTTCTCCCGATATTCACAGGAGTTTGATATCTATTGTGATGCTTCGCCGTGGTCTTGGTTGTGTTCTATGCAGAAGGCAAGGTTGTGGCCTATGCATCGCGGCAGCTGAGGCCTCATGAACTCAACTATCCTACTCATGACTTGGAGTTAGTCGTGGGTCCATGCACTCAAGATTTGGCGGCATTACCTAATTGGTAACCGCAGAGGTGTATTCCACCACAAGAGTTTGAAGTACTTGTTCACCCAAGCAGATCTGAACTCTCGTGCAAAGAAGATGGTTGGAATTGATCAAGGATTACGACATGGGTATTCAGCACCATCCGGCAAGGCCAATGTTGTTATGGATGCACTCAAATGAAAGTGTATTGCAACATGTTGATGCTCCAAGAGCAACCTTACCCTCATTGCAATTCCAAATACCTCAATTTGGGTTTGATCGAGCACGGTTCTTTGCTACATTGGTTGTGCAACCAACCTTGGTGGACTAAATCAAAGCGCACAGCAGATGATGCTGCGCGAGCCGATCAAGCGTAACATCAAGGATGGATGGCCAAGTGCTTTTCGTGAGGATGAGCATGGCGTTGTGTGGTTTGGGCCGCGCTTGTGGTTCCTAAGGTCATGGAATTGCGGAATATGATTCTCCGCGAAGCCCATGACTCTCCTTTGTCTATTCACCCCGGGCTACCAAGATGTATCGATCTTCGCCGAGATTCTCGTGGACCCGAATGAAGCGCGAGATTGCCAGTTCGTTGTCGAGCGCGACGTAGGCCGCCGTGTGAAGGCCAACATCGGGCCAAAGCAGTCTTCTTCACCTTTGCCGCATCGAGAATGGAAGTGGATTCGCTGGCATGGACTTCATCACCGGATTGCCCCGCCGTCCAAGGGAATGATGCTATTTGGGTCGTGATTGACCGGTTGACTAAAGTGGCACATTTCCTTCCTCAGAAAGACTCGGCTGTGGGGCCTTTGGCCGAACTTTATGTCTCGAGGATTGTGAGTCTTCACTGTACCAAGACGATTATTTCTGATCGTGGTGCGCCACCTCGCGGTTTTGGCATAGTTTGCAAGAGGCTATGGGGACCCGCCATTTCAAGACATGCCTTTCATCCTCGGATCGATGGCCGACGGAGCGAGTCAACCAAGTGTTGGAAGATATGTCTGTGCTTGTGTTCTTTCCTATGGGAAGAAGTGGAGAAATGCCTACCATTTGCTGAGTTCTCCTACAACAACAAAGTTTTCAGCCGCCTTGGCATGGCACCATTTGAGGCTTTGTATGGGAGAAGGTGCAAACCCTGAACCGGTCGAGATCGTGAGCGCGCTTTTCGCCCAAATTCGATCAATGAGGCCGAAGTCAAGTTCGCTGATCCGCGAGCATCCGCGCACGGCCCACCCGCATAAAAGAGCTATGCGCATCGCCGCCGCCGTGAGTTGAGCTTTGAGCCCAATGACTTTGTGTATCTCAAAGTCTCACCCTTGAAGGGCCATCGCTTTGGCATCAAGGGCAAGTTGGCTCGATATGTTGGGCCTTACCGTATCGCCGAGAGAGTTGGAGCGCTTGCATACGATTGGAGCTACCAACAGCACTTGAGGGTGTGCATGATGTGTTCCATGTTTCACACCAAGAAGTGCCTCCGTGTCCCAACCGAGGAAACCCCTGGAGGTTCTCGATGTGCAGAGAATTTGACCTATCGCGAGCATCCTGCTCGCATTCTTGAGGAATCTGAGCGGAGAACAAGGAACCGTGTCATCAAGTTCCTTAAGGTTCAAGTGGTCAAACCATTCTCAAGATGAGGCAACTTGGGAGCGAGAAGATCGCTTCGTGCAGATTTTCCTTCTTTCTTCTCCGAGTAAACTAATCTCGGCCGAGATTCTTGTAAGGGGGAGAGTTGTAACATCCCAATTTTAGGCTTGTGTTTCAAATGTAAGAAAATGAGTAGAAATTAAAACTTTTTCTTACATCCTCAGATTTCCTATTGTACCAAGCAAGCATTGTACAAGAAGTTATGGAAATACGAAGTCACAAGTCTTTTGATCCAAATCTTGAACTTTCAAAAACAATCTTGTCGAACCTCTTGATCATCTCTCGAAATATTTTTCCTAAGTTTTTGATGGTATGTGACCCTCTCAAAAGTTCACAATTTTTAGAAATTGTTTGAATATTTTTGGAGGTCACCAAACCAATTCAAAATCTGGTCAAACCTTGGACCAGTGGTTTGTTAAAATTTTGGAGGAAAATCCACAGCACCAAAGCCTCCGAACATTTTATGCTAAGTCCCCGCTTGAGCTAGCAAGCTCTCGTAAAAATTTCATAATTTTTGGAGTTCTATTGCTACCTCAAACAATTCTCCAAATGTCAGCCTTTCTCTAATGCCGTGAAATTTAAACTGGTTTGAGTCAAACTCGCTCGACCCAGCCCAACTCAATCGACCGGTCAAGCTGCGCGCAGCGCCGCACCCGAGCTCGATCTCATGCGCGCGAGCCGAGTCGTTGGATCTCCATCCACCGCCACGACTCTCCCGATCCGAGGAGCTCTTGAGCGCCCTCGCTGGGGTGGTCCAAGCCGTGGATAATCATCGTGTGGCTCACGACCTCCCAGACCTCCTCGCCCGCAAGAAGACCTCCCCTACCGGGTGATCTGAGACGCCCAGACCTCTCCGAGCACTCGGGGATGTCCAGACCTCCCAAGCAAACTGGGACGCCCAGACCTCCTTAGCGCCAGTGCTTCTTCCTCACGACTTCCCGAGGTCTCGCCGCCATGAAATTTCGCACCTGCAATGCGTGTGTCGTGTCGTCGAGCAGCTGAGGCGTGAGATGTCACCTTTTCCCTTGTCAACGACTCTTCACGACATGCATTTATTGCTAGTCGCCTTAACCTCCAAAGTCTTCACCGCTCGCCACTTGTCCTGTCGTGCGTGCTGCTGGCGTGGGCATGGTTCTTGCTCACTGTGGGTTGCCCTAGCCCTTGCCAAACTCCTGTGCCATACATAGCCCGAAACTTCCTCTCCTTCTTCCTTCTTCGTTCTTGGCCGTGGCTTGAGCTCCTCGCCTGAGTGGTCCTCAAACTCAAACCCCAAGAACACCACCACCCCGAAACCTCCATTGCCACCTTTGGAGCTCCTCGCCGGCTCGAGCTCCAGTGGTTCCATCAACGTTCTTGCCTGCTTTCTTGTCATCTCGAGCACCTTGAGCATTCTCTAACTTGCCGTGGTTATCCATCGCAGAGGTGGTCAAGTTGGGGAGTAGCTTTGCGGGTCGAGGCCATCTTCTTCTTCCTCTCCGCAAGCTCTTCATCGCGGACTTCACAACCTTCCCAAGTCCCTCCGCCTTCCTCCTGACCTTCCCTACACTCGGGTGAGTTTATTTTAGCCTCCTAGAGCTCGAAGCGTGTTAGGTTAGGTCATAGCGGCCTTTTTCCTATTTTCGGTTTTGTCAAAGGCTTGCTCACGCTTCTCGCTCGCCGGACGCTCAAGGTCGCCACCGCCACGAGAGTGTCTCCGTTAGGTCCGCGCGCTATTGTGAGCTTAGCTGCGTCTTGGTTCCCGCCGCGTGGCTCACGCCGCCGGGCGGTGAGCTCGCTGGTGCTTTCGGGCGCGGCCGTCGTACTCGGACAGGAGTTGTGATCTAATGATTGGCATTGTTTAATGTTGTCCGAGATTGCTCTTTAAGGCTGTCTTGCCGCAAAACGCGGCGCGCTACTAAGTCCCCGACTCTCCTAGAGCTCTTCGTAGCCGCTTAAGACCTCCCACGCTTAGATCCGACCTTTGATCTTCCCCGTGAAAACCCGTAAGTGTAAGACCTCCCCGCTAATCTCGCCGTTAAGACCACCCTCGTGGGATCTGCACCGTGGATGGGTTTCGCGAAATTTCTAAGTCCCGTGACCTCCTAGTTCCACCTCGCCTTTAAAGACCTCCCGGGATTAGCTCTAGCCGTTAGATCCGGCTCGGCAAAATCTCACGCACTAGGACCTCCCGGTTAGATCCTAACTGCTAAAGACCTCGTGGAACTCCATCTGAGCCGATAGGACCACTCGCAAGAAAAAGACCTCCTCGAGGTCATTTTTGTAAAGCCACCTTCGACCTCCACTGAGGTCCTCTTTGCAAAAGACCTCCTTGGTCATTTCGCAAAACCACCCTAGGCTACCATCGGGTCCTCTTTGTCAAAAGCCACACTGCCTTTTACAAGGAAAACCCCGCCAGACCTCTTTAGCTCCATCCTAGCCGCCCATGACCTCCCGGCTTTAGATCCGAGCGTAGGTTTTATTTGTAAATCTTTAGTCTCGTGACCTCCTCCGCGTTGTTCTCGGACCGCTCAAAACCTCCCTAGGTCTAATCAACCGCCCGCATCTCCTCCCAGAAACACTATAGCTTAGGACCTCCCCGAGAAGATCTTGGTCATCCAAGGCCTCTCAGAACATCTCACCGATCAAGACCTCCTCTCGAAGATCTTGACCGCCTAGGACCTCCTCCTTTGGATCGCGAGCGTTAGGACCTTCCTCCTCTCGGTCTAAACCGTTAGATTTAGATCTAACGGGTTAGACCTCCTTCTGGATTTAGCCGAGGAGTAGGACCTCTCTCCGAGATCTAGACCGTTGGACCTCCTCCGTGAGAATCGACCGACCCACCTCTTTCCTTGGATTTAAAGCCTTAGGATCTCCCTAGTGCTCTGGACCGCCAGATCTCGATCCGACGGTCACGACTCTGCTAGGCGCGTGAGACCTCCTCGCTTGCGCGCGCCAGGCACGTCTTTGGTCGTGAATCGTTGGATCAGATCTCAACGATCCGCACCTCCCAATGCGGGAGGAGGTCTTGTGCTTGCAAGCGCCGAGGCTCAGAGTCGCCGACCTTGATCTAACGCCCACGACCTCTCCTTGTCTTCCAGTCGCTTTGGACCTCCCGAGCTCAAAGTTTCCTAAGTCTTTTGTCGCTTCAAATTTCAAAAGTGCATAACTTTGTCATTTTAACTCCTTTTGAATGATTCCGATTGTCGTAGCTTTGTTATAGTATGAACTTTAATCTGAGAATGAAATTAGGCCCTGCTTTGTAGCAGTAAAATGATTTAAACAACATGATCTTGTTTAATGAAAATGATGTCTAGGAATTCATGGAAAATTTGTAAAATACATAACTTCCTCTCTGTAGTTGCAAACTAAGCAAACTCAACCTGTAAATTTGGCTGTAGACATGCTTTGATTTGATCTAGGCTTTGTCTTTATTCATGTTCCCGAGAAATGACATATGCTAGTTGTAGAACTTAGAAAATCATAACTAAATCATCTTAACTCCAAATGACCTAAAATTTTATATGGGTTACCACTATACCAGTAGGTAGCTACCATAAAATTTCAGCTCCAAAATCTTTCTAGAAAATATTTTTGCTACAGTGCTAATTATGGCCGAAAATGAGTTTTTAAGTAATATCTTTTGCACCACAAATCCAAATTAGGTTTTTCCAGTTTCTATGTCTTGGTATATTTGTATTCTACCTTGTGTATAAATTTCACAGATTTGGATAATTTTTGCTTGCTCTTTGTTTAAGTTTTGCCTGCCTTATTGGTTGTTCTTGGTTCTTTTTGCCTTTTCGCTAGGATTCGACATTTGCGGTAACCCCAAAGCGACCCTCCGCAACAAATTGAGCAACAGACAAGCGTGCAAGCAGCTTGATCATGTTAATCCCAGATTTTAAAGTATTTATGTTGATTACAAATTCTATGTATGCATTGCTACTTTGTTTTAATAGTTGGCCTAGTAGATGCATTTCCTTAGCAAATGATTGTCCTCTACTACCATGAGCCTAGGTTACTTGTCGTGATTTAGAGTTCGTGGATGGGCTCTTGTCACTTAGTAGTTGCGAATTAATTGCTTAGCCATGCTTAGCTTCTAGAAATGGGCGTTATCGACTTGTCGATAACCTTGATCACATCAAACTTATTATGATTATGATTTCCACCTTGTGCTATGTCTACTTATGAAAACTAAAACTGAAAACAAAATGATTTAGACTTGGGCACAATGGTAAGATGGTGTGATTTTGGGTGTGATCGAATGGTGCCCGAGTCAACAAGGACCGAACATCTTGTTACATCGAACTAAGCATTTGAGCGCATAACTACATTAGAGGGTATGGGACCTCTCTTGACTTAGTACTTTGGCGTGTATTGGCCCAGTCGCAGGGAGTCGCAGGAGGGATGGAGGTGGGAGACATTGTAGTGTCCGAAGGTTTCCCCGTAACGGGTGGTTGTCTTTCGCTTGCAATGTAAGCGTATGGTGTTTCTACCCATACGAGCGCTCAGTAGTTAATACACAAGATTGGAAATGTCTCGAGGACTTAGCCGGGCATATACCTCTCGAGTGTGTGCTTGTGGCTTGAAGGCGGCTCAAGTGTGGGTACATTGGTACACCCTGCAGGGTTAAAACTATTCGAATAGCCTCGCCCTAGGTTATGGACACGCTTGGCAAGGTCTTTCAAGAGTTAGACTACAACCTTTAAATTAAAACTTGATGGGTGGTACGAATCGAGATTTGTGTTATGTTGTGGTGACTATTGGGATAGTCACTTCCTGTGTGGTTACTTGTATGTATCTTTACTTTCATTACTTTGAAAACTAAACAGATTTGCAAACTTGCTTTTAAATGTATTACATTATTGCAAATAAAGTTGGCTTTATGCAAAATGAGACATACAACCTCCACCTAAATAAGCTTGCATGTAGTTTATGAATAGGTCTCGCTATTCCACACGTCGGTTTTATGGTACAAAGACAATCTTTGTACTTAGCCATATGCTTAATTGTTTTGTTGCAGAGGAAGAAGGTGAGCTCAAGGGCCTCACTTTTTGTGAGTCGTGTTGTGGTAGCTGGGGCGACTAGCTTGGCGGCCCTGGCCGGTTGCCTTGTGGGTGTGTGGCTAACCGGTCGACTTTTGTTCTAGCCATCTTATGGCGCTTTGCTTCCGCTGTCATTTTTGTATGTTGTTCTATTTGGCCGGTCGGCTCTCTTTGTAATAACTTTACTTTATGTATGTCGTTGTTGAACTTAGTGATGTATGTGTATGGAATTGATGTGTATTTTGTGATGATGTACGATGCTTGCACTTTGGGAAGCATATGTCCATCGAGGCTTAGAATGTTTAATTAGTAACACTAGAACCAGTTGGAGGTTAAGTGTTCCTAGTTAAATATTCCGGGTCCTCACATGCCCGTTCGGTCACCTTTGTCCATCTTGCACCATACTTGAGTCCAATGACTTCACCCGCATCGCCGATCGCTTTGAACCTCGCTCTCCAAGCCTAGTCCCGATCATCCTCGCCATGACCGTCGTTGATCACCAAGCAACCTGCACAACAATAGACAAGAAAATCGAATTCGGGAACAAGTTCTTCACAACTTGACCCACGTTAGTCAAAACATGCAACATGCAACACATATGACATGAAACCCATGAACTTGACCTAACAAGCAACCATCGCCGCCACACGGCCGACGATATAGTGGAAAACCGGCCGACCGCCACCTTGGCTTGCCTCGACCACCACCGGCCCGCCCGATCACAAATGTAGGCGGCGCATCGCCACCAAAGGACTTAGCCAAAATTTCAACACCAAATCCGCAACCTCTCGGAAATTTAAAACGAATAGAACTTTTGACCGAGGCTCCAAAAATTATGGGACCAAGTGCGTGAGAATCTCCTCACTTGCCTACACACTCTATTTTTGGCCCACCTCAAACTCCAATGCCACTCAACTTGCCGGTCCGATCATTATCGACGCCGGCCGATCGCTACCCAAGCTGCCGATCGCGACCGCCGGTCGACCGCCAAAGACAAAACACCGAGAATGGCGTCCGACCGCCACCAAGGCCGGTCGACCGCTGAGACCGACAGACCGAACTTTGCCGAAACTCGTGTGTCCGCAAACCTTCAACGCCATTGCCAATTGTCACATCATCCTAAGATCATGAGCATATCCCCATGATATCCACAATCTCCCTTGATGAACACATTGGCAATTCCCAACAAATGCAAGTTTTGAGGTTTGAAAAGTAAAACTCAACGTTACAAGAAAGGCACAACTTGGTCCATATGCAAGAGAAAGCAATGGAAATGACCAAGCCGGGTTCGAATAGCATCGGCAAGTGAGATAAGGCAAAAGAAAGCAAGAAAGCTTCAATTTCCAAAGACGAGTCAAAATTCTCACTTAAGGTCCATAAGAAAGAACAATTGTTCGAAATGACCTTTAATCATCGTGAGGATCAAGAATTGCAATTCAAGTTCAGAAAGAGCAATAAGACCATAAGAATGCAAATAAGAAACTCCCCCTCACTATGATCCTCAAATTTCAGAAAATTTCAAATTCTCCAATTTTCTCCCCCTTTTTAACACTTTTAAATCTTCTCCCCTTTACACATCTTGAAATATCTTCTCCCCCTTTGACAATGGAGTCATCAAGGAATCACGCCTTCCTCTCGTCCAAAGATAACAAATGCAGAATGAGGAAAAAGCATAAAAGGAGCATGCATGAAATGCAATGGAGTTGCTTCATATTTTTGTATTTTTCAATTTTAATTTCAAGAAGCTTTGGAGATTACCCAAAAGAACAAGCTAGCATTTCTAATATTGCACAAACAACATATCAGCCTGAAAGCGCTAGCAAGATCATGATAAGACATATATAACAAAGCTAAAGCAAGAAGGCTCAAAATAAAGCAATAAATTTTAGCATTTTAAGCAACGCTTCAAATCTAACAAGTCCATCAACAGGGATCCTAAGATGAAACTGGCCATGTCAAAATGTCAATGTGAGACCAAGACGCTAACAATGACCACATTAAGAAACAAACAAGTCCTGAATTGAATCATTTTGCTCAATTTGTCTCAAAGGCCCATTTTTCAACAGATTTTCATTTGCAATGAATATTGAAGTTGATTAAAGGTATATCTTAGTGAAGAAGATCCTGGACTAGGAGCCATCCACAAACTCTTCCTATGCTTCTACCAATTTTGATAATTCATTTTCTTATCCATGTGCTAGATCTCAGCCTTACACACCATCTTAAGCACAAAAGAGCTTAAAAGAATGGTCTAGGTCATCCAAACTCCCCGAGTTCATGCCTAGTGCAATGGCAAGCCGCCTCATGAAAAGAATTGGTGAGATCAGCTTTTTCGCAAAAGAGACCTCCTTTTTTTGTTCACAAGAGCAGATTTAGATTCTTAAAAGAACAAGAAGCTCAAGTAATGATCAATACTAGATTCAAGAGCTAACACCGCAATTTTGACAGGGTCAATGTCACAAAAGGAGCACTAATTGCGCAACTAGCTAAAACATCCACAAATTGCAGTTTTTAGTTCAAGTTGTCTTAAAGTTCGCTCATTCAAAGAAAGACTTAGCTACACATGTGAAAGCATGATAATTCTAGCAAGTCAAAGAACTAGACATGACATTGAGCAGAATTGAAATACTAAAGCTCAAGAGGGTAATAAGCAAAGCTTCATCAATTTTAAAAGACAAGCAGAAAAACTTATATAACAATGCATATTTTTGGTTTTTCATATAAATGCAATATGATACAATGAGATGCGAGAAGAACTAAAAAAAAAAGCTAAAAAGATCAAAAAGTTCAAAAGAAGATCAAGAAAAGATCAAACTCCCTCAAACCAAATCGTAGGGATAAATTACCCTAACTCACTTCTCAAGGTGACAAACCTAGTTGGATCTAAAGGCTTGGTGAGGATATCACCAACCGAGCTTGGACTCACGAATGCAAGACAATATCACCCTTCTCGACATGATCTCTAAGAAAGTGATAGCGAATGTCTATGTGCTTGGTCCTAGAGTGTTGCACAGGTTTTTAGCAATGTTAATTGCAGAAGTGTTATCACGAGAAAGAGGAACACTATCAAATGCCAACCCAAAATCCTTAAGAGTGGACACCATCCACAAAATCGACTCAAAGAACTAGCAAAGACTACATATTCACCTTCAAAGAAGGATTGTGCAACGTAAGACTGCCTCTAGAAGACCAAGAGACAAGAGAAGTGCCTAGGAAGTGACAAGTGCCTGAGGTACTCTTCCTATCTAGCCGACAGCCCGCAAAATCAGAATCAGAAAACCCCCGAATGGACAAGGAAGACGAGCAGGAATACCAAATGCCATACTGGAGGGTAGAGTGTAAATACCTGAAGATGCGCTTAATGACTTGGCGATGGGAAGTCCTCGGAGACGCTCAAACTCGCATGCAGGCGCACTGAAGTGGATGTCCGTCTTGAGGCCGTCAGTGCATGTAGGAGCCAATCATGCTGCGGTACTCGCGTGATCCACGCTTCTCCTTCCTCATCTGGATCCAAAATAGTCGAAGTCGCCATGGGAGTGGCGATCGGCTTGCAGTCACCCATCTCGAAGCGCTTGAGCAGATCCTTGGTGTACTTCGTCTGATGGATGAAGATCCCTTCCTTGCATTGCTTGATTTGAAGCCCCAGAAAGTAGTTGAGTTCTCCCATCATACTCATCTCAAATTCCCTGGACATGGTCTCAGAAAAGCTGGAAACAAGAGCATGAGAAGAACCACCAAAGATAATATCATCTACATAAATCTGAGCAAGCAGGAAGTCATTGCCACGCCTAAGGATGAACAGGGTCTTGTCTACCTTACCCATCTCAAAATCATTCTTAAACAGAAAGGTCTTAAGTCTATCATACCAGGCTCTAGGGGCTTGTTTAAGACCATACAAGGCTTTGGATAGCTTGAAAACATGATGTGGATACTTGGGATTCTCAAAGCCTGGGGGTTGTCTAACATACACTTCCTCCTCTATAAAACCATTCAAAAGGCACTCTTAACATCCATCCGATATAATCTAAAGCCCTTAGAAGCAAAGAAATGCAAGCAGAATGCGAATGGCTTCCAATCTAGCAACAGAGCAAATGTCTCATCAAAGTCTAACCCCTCAACTTGGCTAAAACCCCGAGCTACCAATCTAGCCTTGTTTCTAACCACGTAACCATCCTCATTTTGTTTATTTTTGAACACCCAACGGTTCCTATCACATTATGACCACTAGGAGGTTCTACTAGATTCTGACCTTATTCCTCTCAAAATTCTCTAACTCCTCATGCATGGCATTGACCCAGCTAGAATCAGATAACGCATGTGATATATCGCGGGGTTCGAAAGAAGCAACAAATGCAGAATGAGAGTAGAGACTTGGATCGTGATACCTGGAGCGAGTGACTCGCTCATTAAGATTACCAATCATCTGATCCGGAGGATGATGCCTCTGAATATGAAGTGGAGCGCTGGGAGACAATATCTCCTCAACCTCCGCAGGTACTGCTGATGAAGAAGATGCAGCAGGAGCCTCAATTGGAGGTGAAGCAGACGTAGCAGGTTCTGGAACTTGGACAGGAGCCTCAGCAGCAGCAGGTGGAGGACAAATATCAGCTTCGTCATCATCTTCCTCCACAAAAATGCTTTCTGTCACCTGTGTATCACCTGAAATGTCGGATCTAGCTCCAGGGCTAGTCTCATCAAAAGTGACATTGCATGTCTCCTGGACAATGTTAGTTTCAACATTAAAACCCGAAACCCTCGAATGTGCGGATAACCTGAAATAAACCATCAAAAGTCCTTGATTCAAATTTATCTAGGTTTCCTGTCTTGAGAATGAAACACTTAGCTCCAAAAACTCGAAAATGAGAAACAGAGGGTTTTCTACCAAAACGAAGCTCATATGAAGTCTTGCCCAAAGAAGGTCTCAAGTAGACACGATTTGCAATATGGCAAGTCAGAGAAATAGCTTCGCCCAAAACCTCCTCGGTGTGCTATACTCATCTAGCATTGCCCTAGCCATCTCGACTAAGGTTCTGTTTCTTCCTTTCCACAACGCCATTCTATTGAGGGACGTGGAGAAGAGAATCGATGCTCAATTCGCGCCAAGCACAAAAGAGGCAAACGAGGCATTCTTGAACTGCAGGCCATTGTCATCGCGGATCGCTCTCAAGGCACCGTAAAATTCGAAGCCAAACGAAGAACAAGATCACGATAATGACCAAAAGCTTCATCCTTCAAGCAAGAAAGAACACCCAAGTGTATCTCAAAATCATCAACTATGACAAGAATGTACCACTTGCCACCAATTGACCGAACCTAGCAGGACCAACGGTATCCATATGAAGCAACCGTCGGTCGTCCGCTCATGACCAAAGTCACCAAGGGTGTGAGGCGGCAACTTGCTTGCCATGCCTACGGTAGGCGCACATACACATCCCAGACGGCTTTGAGTTTGGGCAAACCTCTCATGAGATCAAGGTTGCTAACTCGCGTCGGATGATCAAAACCAATGTGCCCCAAACGTCGGTGCCAAAGCGAAACTCGTAAGAAGGAGTAAACAAACATTTAAGAGAACCAAAGAAGAGATTCGGAAAAATCAGCTCCAAAGATCCTAGCAACTCTATAAATCCCAAAACGAGCTCACCAAATAAATCAAGCACCCGACAAGCATTTTTCTTAAATATAGTCTCATAACCATCATCAAGAAGCTGTGAGACGAGAGAGTGTTAAACCTAAGCTTGTTCACAAGGGCGACGTCCTTTAGGATGAAATTGTCGCTCACCCCGATTGTTCCTGTTCCTTCAATCCGCCCTGAGTATTGTCTCCAAAGGTGATGAGGACATCACCTATCGACCGCGTGAAGGAGGTGAACCATTTTGAGTCTCCGGTCATGTGGCGTGAATGTACCGAGTCGACGAACCATGTGTCCTTCCTTTGCGCGATCCCGAAAATCAAGGCACAGAAGAACGAAGTGTCTCAATCAAGTTAGTTAAACATGACTTGAGAACCCAGATCGAGACACACGTCTGCCCAGTAGTATGCAAAGCGAAGTGCTATCCTTGATTCTATTTGAAATTTGTCTGTGAGCAATGGTTACTCTAACATGAGAGTTATCCTGTCTAGGAGCATGAGCATGATTAGCATGTGAAATAAATCCTAGACCAGGTTTCTTCCTTTCTAAATTACCATGTCTCACAAAAGCTCTAGGTTGATTAGATGACATTCTAGCAAGATTTTTCTTAGCATTTTCAACCTACGCCAACAGAACTCAACCAAATGCCCATCCTTCTTGCAATAGGTGCAATGGTACTTGGTACCACCGGAGAAGCACCTTTTGACCGAGCAGATGGTTGGGCAAAGCTGCAGATTTGAAAGTGATCTTTGCGGGTTGGGTATCAAATTCAACTAAGCCATTTCTTAAAATTTGAATGTCATTAGATTTATCCTGGGCAAAGTTGTATCCTAACCCTTGCTTCTTATAGGAGTTTTGACTTGTCAAGAATCATGTTTAATGTTTCTTACCTTTAGAAAATCTTTCTAATGTGTCATTAAGGTAAGCAATTTCTTTTCTAAGGTTAACACATGAATCACAAGTTTTAGCATTAAACCTCTTCTTATAAGGAGCAACTTCAAGCTTAAGAACTTCACATGAAGCACAAGTAGCGTAATTAATATCGTCCTAAGCTTGGCATATTTAGCTCTATTGCTTCTACAACATCATGTAATTCACGTTCACGTTCTAAGCGAGCAGAGCAAAGCTAGATTCAACCACATCAAAAGCAACCAACTTGCTAGACTCTAAACATTTTTCGCAAGGAAGCAGATTTAACTTCAATTAGCTCGGTTCTAGCATTTTCAAGTTGTTGCAAAGCAATATCATGAGCGGTGCGCTTAGCAAATTCGAATGTAAAGCATAGCAGGATGAACATTCATCAGATTCAAGACTCTTAGCATTCACAAGTTCTAATGTGAGTTTCTTTACTTGTGACTCTAACTCCTCATTCTTAGTCATGATGAACTTTAAAGCTTTATCCTGACCTATCATTTGCTCATAGACAGTTTCGCATCTAGCAAAGAGAACATCATAGGAAGGAGATACCTCATTGTTGTCATTGATGTCGTTGAGTCAGCCATGAAGCACATGCCTGTAAAGTCCTTGGCCTTTCCCTTCTTGTCTTGAGGGAGCTCCTCCTCCTTGTCCTCCTCGCTCCCGGAGTCCACATCACTCAAGGATCGATCTCCAAGAGTGGCAAGAACCCGGTGGCGACCTTCACGAGCTTGGCATCATCAAACTGGACTTGCGCCCACGAGGCTTCTTCCAAGCTGGCTTTTCATCCTTGTGGTTGCTCTTACCTTTCAGCTTGGGGCAATTTGTCCGGATGTGATTAAGCTCTCCACACTCATAACAAGTCACGGGGCCGCTCTCTTTTGTTTCTCATATTGTTGTAGGCCCGTGTGAACTTCTTAATCAAAAGCGCCATCTCGGCTCAGAATACTCTCAAGATCCTCTTCTTGGATTGAGATAAAGAAACAAGTGAAAAACTGTAAGAGGACTCAAACGACCCATCGAGGCTCTTTTGGCGGAGTCACGCTACAAAGCCATGTTACCCTTCTTAGAATGGTTAGCTTTCGGATCTCATGAGTCTTGAGCTTGCTATAGAGCAGCTCAAAGTCGATCGGAGAAGTTGACATTTTCTGAATAGCGGTAGCCTTTATCTCCCACTCCACGGTGTTGATTGCGGCGGAGATGGATGACATTTTCGTTGTGTAAATTCAATACCAACAGACTTCATCCGATTTATCAACGTGTTGAAGCGATCGAAATGTCATCGATGCTCTCACCAGACGATCTCGAATTTGTTATATTCTCTTTATAGACTGCTTGACACTTGTTTGATTTGGGAAGAACCTCATGATAGGTTTCGAGGGTCTTCCAAATCTCATGTCTGATCGAGATTGCAAATCTGTCATATTCCCGTCTACCAAGCCCACCATACGAGAAAATTCTTTGCCTTACGGTCATTAGCCAAGAAGGCTTTAGAAGCGGCGTAGCAACCTCGAGCAAGATAAGCGGACCTCGAACGACCTCCCAAAGACCTCGTGGTTCGCTCTCAAGAAAGACACGCATGCGGTTCTTCCAAAAGGCATAGTCGTGCCCATCGAAGATATGCGGTTTGGAAGAGTATTTATCCATCGCCAAGTTCGATTGACCGGTTAAGATCAAGATTGAACTAACCGGCTCGATACCACTTGTTGGACCGAAAAGGCGACTAGAGGGGTGAATAGGAGCACAAACTCTTTTCTCCCAAATTCAATTCAATACGAATCTCACTCCAATAGCTATGAAAGCTATGAAGATCAATCAATCATGCACAGTGGAAGACTTGTATTGAATCAACTCAAAACCCCGAAGTAAAATCAACACAAAAGCAAAACACGAAGACACTGGCGGTCTGACCTCTCACGGGGGCGGTCAGACCGGTCGGTCTAGCGGTCAGACCGATCCAAGCGGTCAGACCGCTGGTTCGATGAACAGAGAAAACAGCCCGACAAACCGAAACGCAAATTGATCAAACTTTTGATTCGTGCGTCCAAACTTCGTGAAATTTGACACACACCTACCTAAGTATGTCAGGAACCTATTCCAAGCAACGATCGAGATAATTCTTGCCAAGATTCTGACCTTTTACAGTTTGAGCGAAGTTAGGTCAAAAACCGAGTCAAAATGAAAATATGATCTTGAGACTTGCTCGTGGGTGATTGATGATATTGATGATTCTAGATGTATTCCCACACGTCACAGCAAGCTGGATCACCTCTAGAAACTAAGCAAAAACTCGCGGATCAAAGAAAGACTCAAATCATCAAAACGAGAGAAAGAAAGCAATTGACCTCATCTTGAAGAAACTTTCTTTGGATTGATTTGATATGGTATTGGTTTACAGCTACTCCATCAATGGATGACAAAGACTCAATACATGAGCACGAAATCCAATCCAACTCTCTAGAACCCTAACCTCCTCTCCTCCTCTCCCTAAGCAAATTAGGGTTTCTAAACAACGAAACGTCGAAAGGTCGGGAGGAAGGTGCAGCCACCTCCCTCCTCTATTTATAGTGGAGGCTTAGGGTTTCTAATAGAGTCTCCCTAATGGGCTCTCGTTAAGGTCCAAAACAAATGGGTGACACACGCACGCATTTTAAAGCGCCGTGTTCATATTGTGCGAAGCACTCGCTTGCTCCGCCACGTGTAGGTTGATCCAACGGCTCTCATCAGGTCGGCAAGTCTCTCCCATCCGGCTCCCACCAAACCACCATGGCACTTGCACCGACCCCGCGCCGCTTGATTCAACCCGATGCGCACCGAACCGCCTGCTCGGTCACCTTTGTCCATCTTGCACCATACTTGAGTCCAATGACTTCCCGGCATCGTCGATCGTTTTGAACCTCGACTCTCCAAGCCTAGTCACGATCATCCTCGCCTTGACCGTCGTTGATCACCAAGCAACCTGCACAACAATAGACAAGAAAATCGAATTCGGGAACAAGTTCTTCACAACTTGACCCACGTTAGTCAAAATATGCATCATGCAACACATATGACATGAAACCCATGAACTTGACCTAACAAGCAACCATCGCGCCACACGGGTGGCGACATAAGTGAAAACCGGTCGACCGCCAAATTTGGCCGCTCGATCGCCACCGCGGTTTGACCGCCATGACGGCCAGGCGATCGCCACCAAGGACTTAGCCAAAATTTCAACACCAAATCCGCAACCTCTCGGAAATTTAAAACGAATAGAACTTTTGACCGAGGCTCCAAAATTATGGGACCAAGTGCGGTAGAATCTCCTCACTTGCCTACACCTCTATTTTTGGCCCGACCTCAAACTCAATGCCACTCAACTTGCCGGTCCGATCGCTCATCGGCGCCGGTCGGACCGCTACCTGCGGTCGGACCGCCGACTGGCCGGTCGACCACCAAAGCACAAAACACCGAGGCATGGTGGTCCGACCGCCACCAAGGCCGGCCGAACCGCTTGAGACTGACAGATCGAACTTTGCGAAAACTCGTGTTTCCGCAAACCTTCAACGTCATTGTCAATTGTCACATCATCCTAAGATCATGAGCATATCCCCATGATATCCACAGCCTTCCATGCTTTAACTGCACTACTCTGATTACTTATACATAATTGTACAACAAAGGATGAACAAGTAGGCTTAAAAAATCTTTCTAAATAACAAGCACTATTATTCAAACTTATCTCATTGTGATGATGACATGGCACAAAAGGTTCTTTATCCAAAACACGCAATTTCAATTCATCAAGCTTACCACATGTAATGCATATTCGATAAACATAGAACTTGCCATCTACACCATAATCTCCAATCAAATTGAACGTATATGTGTAGGCATAAGTACTAACTAGTGATTTTAAACATGACATTTCAGCAACATTCTCAACCACACTAGATAGCTCTCTAGGATCATCAAACACGATATAGTACAAAGAATCACTAGGAGATACTGTAGTAAGAACTTCCTTATGAGTAATCAATTCCATATTATGTAAATTAAGCATATCAAATTCAGACTGTGGAATTTTCATTTGATTCAAAGAGTTCTCACAATTACTAACATTTTCTTGATGAACTAACAAATCAGCACCAATGTTGTTACCTTTAACGTCCTCCTCAGATGATGTAGGTGCTATAGGTATCAATTCATCATAATCGACCATGGGGCGACAAGCACTCCTCCACTCTTGGTGATCCTCATTTTTGCTTCCAATGGTGCCGGTTGTTGAATGTTCAACTCCTCTTCTTTAATGTCAACCTGCACACTATGAGAAACAACACTAGAAGTAGAGAGTAAATCGTTAATTTCAGCAATAACCTCACTTTTACTATCTTCTACTTCACTCATTTCTTTTGGTGTATCCCTCACACTATCAAATTGGATGCTCTCAACCTCACATATGGTGGAATCACACAGCTCACAATTTTCAATACTCTCACTCAATTTGGCTATGTGGCCCTCATCCTCACATGGGTTTTGAAGCATCTTATCTTCCATTAATCGTGGGTCAGCAATGGCACAATTGCCATCAACCACGATCTCCTCATGTACTGCGGGTTGTGATGGGGCAGCACTACTCGTCTCCTTGGCCGAAGAAGAATTCCCACGCTTGACCATCTTCTCAAGTGACACACCAGTGGATGAATGAGAACTAAAGAGTCGGCGCAGATTCAACTGATGTGCGTGCCAGTTTTTAAGTCCCTTTTCCACCTTCATAGCATATTTCACAAGATCTCGCAGACTACGAAAATATTCATCTTGAAGTGCAGCAACGATTTGAAAATTCAACCCTGCTTTGAAGTATTTCTTTTCTTGATATGCACTAGTGATATTGGCACGGCGCATTGCATGATTCAGCTCAACATAGTAATCTTGGACAACTCTGCATCCTTGTGTAATGCTCTCCACATGGCGTAGTAGTTCTCGCTCATAATAGGATGGAACAAATTCTCTTCTCATGACCTCTTTTAATTTGACCCAAGATGTAATGAGTCGTTTCCCACTTAGTTGTCGCCACCAACTAGAGGCATAGTCCTCAAAAAACAAAGTGGCCACTCTCACTTCCTTGGCTTCTGATTCGAACTTCTGGGATACAAGCTCGAACTCCATGTCTTGTACCCACTCAAGATACTCCTCTGGATCATTACTACCATAGAAAGGAAGATATGTATACTCACGATCTGCCATGGTTAGTAGCAAAGCAAAGAAAAACTATATATGTGGATACAGAAGTTTTTATTTGTGGAAATCACTCAACCTCACCTTCTCTTACCGACCGAAGTTCTTATGCGTCTTTGTTGGAATTGAAGAGCTGCACGCACTTTGGTGACGGTAGACAACACAAGGTGATAGATTAAGCGAATTCAATTGCACAAGCACTGTTAGACAATGACTTATTTGTGGAGTTTGGAGGGAAAAGTGTTTACCTATGCAATCTTAAATTTCTAGATATTGTAAAGCTAGGTAACAATCCAAACTAGAATTCAATGCCTAGTTGCTGATCTTATGATATAAGCGAAGAACAAAGCAACTCACACGCAAAGATGATGGAACTTAGTGCAATCAAAGGAATGAGCTCATATATAAAATATAAGTGATGAACAACTAGATCGTATTGCATAAGTTATGGAGAGACGCTAGCCAATTGCTTAATTGATGAAAAGGCACAAGATTGCTCTAAAAGATTAGTTACACGATCTGAAATTTGTTGACTAGGGAATTTCACAAACTTCTCAAGTGGCCGAAACTTGCTTCTCTTTTCTTCTTTAACTTTTTTTTTGTCGTGGCTTTTGTTTCATACGACAGCCTCTTTTTTTTTTTCTTTGCTGCGTTAGGCCAAAATAGAGTTTATCCTTCTTCCTTGTTTCCGCAAGTCACAAATAAATTCAGAAATGTGTAAATAACTTATGAACAGCCCCAGAGTAATATCAATAGCTAGTCTCAATAGGTGACAAGTATTCGCAAGGAATTGAATTGACTCACAAAAGATAGGCTGTTTTTTTACACGATGTCTTGTGTGAGCACTATAGCTTCACGACCTTTGTAGTACACGTCTTCCCCTGTCTTCTTTAGTAAGGCGCGCAGCAGCGCTACAACAGTTTTTTTTTTCAAGCACTATCGCGCGATTGGAGAATCACTGTGTACTACAACACGCGATCGCCTTTTGCTGCTCAGAGCGTGGCGCGCGCACGCGCGCTCATTGGGTTCTCACGCACGCGAAATTGAATAGCGATGGCGCGCCTTTGTAGCGGCGTTTTTTTGTTCATGCGGTGGCATTCTTTGCCTCTGCGTGGTGTCGTAGAAATTAGAGGCCACGCACTGAAGCGCATGGATTGATATTTTTTTTATTGAACACAAGATCAAGCAACACAAAAGAAAACTATGATCAGCGACTAAACACAGTTTCTAATGGATCAAAACCTAACAAAACTCACAAGAATTAACAGATTGAAACTATGATTTGGAAAATGTTTTGTGGATTTTTGTGTATAGGGTAGAAAATAAATCTAACTACGGGTAAATTGATCCTACCGTGGCAACAGTGGCGGATACAGGATTTTCAAAATGGGTGTTCGAA
This sequence comes from Ampelocalamus luodianensis, assembly GCA_036346255.1. NCBI lineage: Eukaryota > Viridiplantae > Streptophyta > Magnoliopsida > Poales > Poaceae > Ampelocalamus > Ampelocalamus luodianensis. The sequence goes on along the minus strand of CM070618.1, from coordinate 48,914,791 downwards.
GTTATAAACATATTGTACAATATAAAACATAAATATTCATAATAATAATATGAAAAAATAACGAAGTTAAAATTGTTCTCACGAGAGACAATATGTCAAATAGTTTTTAAAAAATTACAAAATAATTAAGAAAATTACAATTTAACTCGACGTTCCTTCATGGCTTGGAAGCGAGATATGATGTCATCATCCTTAACTTGCACAAAAAATTCTCGCTCAAGAAATGTAACCAAGCAATCATTCAAGTATTGTTCTCCCATCCTATTTCTTAACTTATTCTTCACATAATTCATTGACGAGAATACCCTCTCAACACTAGCAGTTGCTACCGGAAGAATCAACACCAATTTGAGAAGCTTGTAAACAATTTTATAATGATGGTTCTTCTTTGTTTCAACAAGCATAATGGAAAGCTCGGTAAGATTTCTTACTTCTTTAAACCTTTCATCTCTACGCATATCAGCAATAAAGTGTGTACATTGAAATGGAAGATGTATCAATTCTGTGCTTGAGAAATCCTTAGGATAAAACTGAGCAAGCCTAACCAAGTTGTCCTTGTCATAAGCAGTGAATGAATCAACCGGATTGAACGAAGACATGCAAAGAAGCAAATCCGTGTTTACCTCATCAAACCTATCATTAAGCTCTTGAAGTTGTCTGTCAATGACACTTCAAAACATATCAACATGGAAGCGATAGAGATTCTTGACTTTTTTGAAGAACCTTTTGGATCTTGCAACTGGCATATAGAAATCATCCATTTTAGCAACTTTGATGCCATGCTTCACACAAAAGGAAGTGACATCTTTAAGAAAAGTTTCCATCCATCATCCTCTCTAATAATCATGTGAGTCTTTGTCAAATTAATAAGATCAATAGCATTAACAATATCTTGATCCTCTTTTGCAAAGCATTGCTCAAGTCATCTGTGTAACCAAATATGGTTAGCAACAAGTGTGCCATAAAAACAAACTCAAAGGACTCAAATGATGTCAACATAGTTTGAGCTTGTATAGCCTCTCTGCTTGAAGTGTGGTCTTTTCCTATCTTTATAAGAACTCGTCGAATTGAAGGATACAAAGAGATGACATGCATATGAGTTTTATAGTGGGAACCCCAACGAGTATCACCCGCCTACCTAGGCCCATCTCTTGATGCAAACCTCGGCGGTTTCAATGTCACCTAATTCTAATGCTTCTACAATCGATCGACTTGAGCTACTCGAAGCATTTGTATCTTTTACAAGACATCCCAAGAACATTCAACAAATATGAAAGTTGTTCAAAGAACCAAACACAATCACCATTCTCCTTAGCAAGCGGCAACAAGAGTTAATTGGAGTTGATGGGCAAAGCAATGAATATAATAGCGAAGGAGACTCATCCATAATTAGTTTCTTTAGACCATTAGCTTGACCCTTCATGTTACTAGCTCCATCATATCCCAATCCACGGACCTAGACAAACTCAACGAATGATCCATAAGCAAAGACTCAATTGCTGTTTTAAGTGTCAAAGCGGTGGTGTTTTCAACATGAACAACAGAAACCTCTCACTACCCTTCCTTTTTATCAACATAACGCAAGCAAAGAGCCAATTGTTCCTGTGAGGTACACATCACTAGATTCATCGGCAAGTATTGCAAAATAATCATCACCAAGATCTTCCATGATAAGCCTAGTGGTTTCTTTGGCACAACATTGATGAGCTCTTTACGTATTGTAGGAGCGATCATTTGATTGTTCCTTGGGGCACTCTTTAGAACTACCTTGTTAACTTCTTCAAAATTTTCCGCTAGCCAATTTAAAAGTTCAAGAAAATTTCCTTTATTATGTGATTCTTCACTTTCATCATGTCCACGACAAGCCAACCCTTGGCGCAAAAGAAACCTCAAGCATTTAAGTGAACATGTCAACGGGTTTTATACAGAATCTTGTCTTGTTTGGTATTGGAAGCAAAAGATTCTTGAATTGATGCTCTAGGTGTAATGAACAAATCATATTTCTCTTGTGCTTCATTGTGGGCACTTTTAATACCACCAACATGTTTATCAAACCTATTTTTATGGTTCAATTTCTAAATCCTCCGTTCACAAAACTATCTCCACCAAAGATAATTAGTTTTGTCCTTGAACAAATAACAAACAAAGCGAGAAAGACATCTCGCTCCACACTATACTCAAGCCAATTATAAGCATCATACCAAGTAGCTACGAATTGACGCATACCTCCAATATTTCTTCTTGGAAAATCATGTTCTAAGTGGTTGACATGGCCCCAATGCAATGTATCCCATTCATCGCATCTTGTTCATTGACATCATCTTGTGTGATTGGAATCCGCTTTCGGGATCATGAGAAAGCAAATCAATATCATAAATTGCTTCATCATCTTCTTCGTCATCATCTATAAGTGGGGACAACGGGGGCGTTCTATGCTTGGTTGCATTGATTACGGACTTAGAACCGTCTCGGATATCACTCTCATTTTGTGCTTGCAAGCGAATGGAAGGAGAAGTACTTTGAACTTTGCTTTCAATAGATATTGGCCTCTTTCCAACTCTATCCCACAAAGATTTTAATCTACATGCTTCCTCTTGAGTTTTGAATGCTCTGCGGTCTACATGAAAACCAAACTTTACATAAATAATTGGACATTTAAAACAAAACAATATCATCTTTTATCAAACATCTGAAGCTACACAAGCTACAAAATAATTGGACATTTGGACAAAATTATCTTCTCTTTTATTCACTGACATATACATACAACTATTGTCTATTGAACCATATGAAGTAATAAATATCGAATACCAATATGAATATCTACTCATCTACAAGTCTTTCAATACCAACGATTCCTAAATGCCAATAAATATTGGACTTCCCCCAAATCCAACCCACAGCCGGTGAGCCAAACTCCCAAATCCCACCCAATTCCTCTGGTTCTTCTTCCAATCTTCCTCCTGGGTTCCTGGCTCCTGCGACCTGCGGTTCTGCCTCTGGTTCGGTGGTTCCCCTCCGGCCCAGGCAGCGCTGCGTCTGCCGTCCGGCCTCCGACGACCGACGGCCTGCGGTCCTGCCTCCTGGTTCCCCTCCGGCCGCCCGAGCGGCTGCGTCCGGACTCGACGCGGCGCGCCGCGCCCCGCTCGCCTCCACGGTGCCGGAGACGCGTCGGCGGCGCTGCGGTTCCTCCCGCGGCTCGCCCACTCCGGCGCTCGGCGGCTCGGCCCCGTATTCTAAAGCGTGGCGCCATCTCCCGATCCCCTCCCGTCCGCGCAACCAAGGAGGCGGGAGCTCGAGCTCACCTTGGCCGCGGCGCGCGCTCCTTGCGCGGTGTCGGTGGCTCATCTTGCTCGGCCTCGGCGCTGCGCGCGTGCGCGGCGCTTCCCTCCATCCCGGCTCGGTTGCTGCTGTCGCCGCCGCCGATCCGCGGCGCGCGCTTCGGTTCGCCGCGTGCCCTTGCGCGCAGGCGCGGTTGCGTAACCGCCGCACGGCCGCAGAGCTCAGTTGGGGAGTTGGGGATTTCAGATTTCACTCACCGTCGAATGGGATGGCCGGATGGGTTACAGGGTTAGGTTTGGTGCTGCTTATCGCTCGACTCGGCGCTTGGTTGCGCTTCGGCGCCGACGCCGGTTGTGGGCCGTGGTGTGGTGGGCTACAAGCAGGTTTGGTCGCGAGTGGCTGTGCGCGCGGCGTTAGAAAACGCGATCAGAGAAGTTCAGTGCAGTTCAAATACTTGTTTGATGTATTTACTAATATATATATCAATATACTTAATAAATATTGGGTTTTTCTTCAAAAATAATGGGTGTACATCTGTACACCCATGTCCCTATACTAGATCCGCCCCTGCGTGGCAACCGAGGCTCTGATACCAAGATGATACGGGGGAAAGCCCGATCTTCACGACGTAGGATCGATGATAACTTTGGATCCGTGCACTTTGGCGAACCGATGGCGCCAACCATGTCAAAGCGACAACTGCGACAAAAGAATTCGCCCAACCACGCTCGTGATCCCGTCTACCTGACCACACAAAGTAGACGTGTCGTCGCTCCTGCAAAACACAAGGAATCACAAGAACAACAGGGTTGAGAACACCCGATTCCCCTCTAGGTTGCACTGTATGTCAAACCCTATAAAGAATAAGCGTATAGCTCTCTTTATGAAATAATAGATTCATATTCGTGGTAATCCCAAAAAGTCACGAGTACAAGAATTATATAGAGTCTCTCTGGTTCGGCCCTTATGGAAACCGATCAGGACTCGAAAACGAAAAGCGCTAATCACGCTCCACGCGTTTTCTTCGGCTTGCGTGAGACGCGTATCCTTCTGGGTCCACGCACCACACACCACGCAAGTTTCTTCGGCATGCACCAGCAAGCTTTGGCGTTTTCTCCTGGGTCCACACACGCACAGTTGAATTAATTTGCATGTCACGCATGGCTGCTTCTCTTGTCTCTTTCTTTGATTCGGAAGAAAACAATAGCTAGCTCTTTTCTTTTATTCTCCTCATGCATGCAGCCTCACGTGTATTCTTCGTACATGCATATCTTTTTTTAATTCTTTAATCCACGTGTAAATAGTCATGCACTCATATTCTCTATTTCATCTTGTGTGTGCATAATGAGCCGCTGGTCCACATGACTCTTCTTTGGAATTCCCGTCCCGCACCTTCTGCTGGCCATGTACACTTCTGCTGGGCGCATACTTCTAGATAATAAATAATCTTCTCGGGTTCCAAAGTCTCCTCACACACAAACCTAAGAACAATTAAAATACTAGCATTAGGTAGTAACCAGTTCTCATATAAATTAAAAATAAAATCAACTAGGAGCGAGTTCACCTGTTGATTAATCTTTTTAGCTTGTGCTCGTGTAACGGGTCCAATCAGGATGTCCTCATCAGTCTAGATCTCCAGGAGAGGTCCTACGGCTTAAGACCACCGAGGAGGTCGCGACGGCTAAGATCTCCCAAGGGAGGTCTTAGCGGTCCGCGATCAAGCGTGGGAGTGCGAGCGGTAAGATCTAAGGAAGGGAGGTCGGAGCGGTCAAGATCTCAGGGAGGTCTTGAGCGATCCAGTTGTCGAGGAGGTCCGATGCGACGGGTTTTAGCGGGAGGAGGTGCGGGCGGCTCGGATGGATCAGGGGAGGTCTGAGCGGTCGAGAGGTCTTCAACGGTCGGATCTGCCCAAAGAGGTCCTGTGACTTAGCTTCTCCGAACACAAGACCAGTGGGAGGTCTTGAGGTGGTCTTTGCAAAAATGACCAGGGGAGGTCTTTTTGCAAAGAGGACCCGAGGTGGTCAACGGCCCGGTTTACGAGGAGGTCTGGGCGGCTAAGATCTCACGGGGAGATCGTCGTGATCGGATTTGTCGGGGAGGTCTTGGGCGGCTAAGATTGATCTAAGAGGTCTTAAGACTAAGGATTTTTTTACAGAAAGCATCTAACGGCACAGATCTTACCTGAGGGTGATCTTAACAGTTGAGATTAAATAAGGGGAGGTCCAAAGGACTTAAGGTTTTCGGAAAACACCAAAGGCTCAGATCTAATCCAAGGGTGGTCTTGAACGGCTAGGATCAACCCGAGGAGGTCAAATGACCAGACAAAAACACGACGAAGGTACAGAACGTGACGTCAAAATCTCCGGCACGTCGCCGGCGACCTAAACTACGGCGGCGCAATTCAACTAAATCAAAATGTGCACAATACTATTGCGATCCTATTGGTACCCTTCTCAACGGCGGAGTTGGCGAGCAGCCGTGGCCTGAGAGAGCGGAGGATGGTTTTCGGCAAAAACCGAAAACGACTAAAAGCTCTACCCCGCGCTAAACTAGCGGGTCCTTAATTAGGCTAATCTTCTATGGTTCTCCCAAAGACTAATTCCACCGGTAGTAACTATCTTTTGAAAGGAAAGAGAGAAACCAAGTTTTAAAACTCGAACTAGAGTAAGATAAGAGTAGAAAGCTAAGATAGGTAAGGAGTAAAATCTGAGAATCTGCCTAGGTTTTCATAATCCTTTTATACTTTGAAAATAAGCTTTTCCAAAATATCCTAAGGACGACTATGCTTGGGTTACTCTGATCGAATGGCTCGATACCAACTTTGTGAGGACCCCAATTTATTTGGCTTGTAATGTAACCAACCTTTGGTCCTAGCATCACAAATCAAATAAGCGAGCCTCGAGATATGTATACTTCTGACGATATACATACCTCATAACAAAATTATGTATCGACTCTATTCCAAACACGAGTCCAAACATTACAACTGCAAAGCAGAGGTAACAACGGTAAAAATTATTACAGGACCAAGGCCGATTAGCCAAAAGATACACAAATAAACAAGGCAGGCACGGAAGCAAAGTGCCATAAGATGGCTATAAAAGCCAATCGCGTGCCTTCAACCCACAAGGCATCGTAGCCAGGACCGCCAAGCCTAGTCGTCGAACACGAAGCAGCGGCCTGACTCACGAGTGAGGCCCTTGGGGCTCACCTTCTTCCTATGCAACAAAACATTAAGCAAAGCACACGAGTACAAAGATTGTCTTTGTACTCATAAAGACAACGTGTGAACTAGCAGACCTATACATATGCTACATGCAGGCTTATTTGGTGGAGGTCATATGTTTTATTTGCACAAAGCAATTTGTTTGCAATAATGTATCTGATTTGAAGGCAAGGTTGCAATTCATTTTCTTGTTGAAATAACAGTAAATCTGAGATAGATACAAGTAACCACCTAGAAGTGACTATCCCAATAGTCACCACAACATAACACGAATCCCAGTTCGTACCACCTACAAGTTTTAATTTAAAAGGTTGTAGTCTAACTCTTGAAAAGCTTACCCAAGCGTGTCCATCACCTAGGGCGAGGCTATTCGAATAGTTTTTAACCTGCGAGGGTGTACCATACCCACACTTGGACCGCCTTTAAGCCAAAGCACACTTAGAAGGTATCTTTGTACAGCTAAGTCCTCTGAGACTATTTCCAATATTGTGTATTAACTACAGCAGCTCGTATGGATAGAAATCCATACGCTTACATGATAAAGCCGAAAAGACAACTACCTTTGCGGGTAAAGCTTTTGGACAACTACCATGCTCCCTACACCATCCCTCCTGCGACCTCCTGCGACCGGGCCAATACACGCCAAAGTACTAGGTCAAGAGAGGTCCATATACTCTAGTGTGGTTATGCGCGAAATGCTGGATAATGAGTACTCACAAGATGTTCGGTCCTTAATTGGCGGGCACCTTTCGATCACACCAACGAGATCACACAATCTTACCATTGTGCGCATCTAAATCATTTTTGTTTCGGTTTTAGGTTTTGCAATTAACAAAGCATAAGCTAACATAAAAGCAGCAATAATAATTTTATGTGATCAAAATCATCGACTAAGTCGATGATCGCTAAATCTACGAATCTAAGCATGACTAAGCAAGCGAACTCGTAATCTACTAAGTGATAAGAGTTCATCCATGAAACTTTAATCACGACAAGTAACCTAGGCTCGGTGGTAGAGATCAATATTTCACCTACAGGATATCCATTCACAGTTTTAACTAATCAATTTAACTCAAATTAGGCAATGCATACATACAGTTGAAACAAAATATTAGACTTAAAATACTAGGATAAACATGATCAAACTGATTGCCTTCTGGCTGTTGCTCAATTTGTTGCGGAGGGTCGCTCTCAGGGTTACCGCAAATGTCGAAGCCTAACGATTGAACAAATAACAGCGAATAAGAACGAATAACACCGACAAAACTCAAACATACAACAACAACAAAACATACTAAAACTCACACAGCGGCCTAAGCATGAACTAACACATTTTTAGAAACAGAGAAATACCTTATTTAAAATGGTGATGCATTTTCTAGCAATTTTCTAAGCTAAATAACTTATTTAAAATGGTGATGCATTTTCTAGCAATTTTCTAAGCTAACATACACATTAAAGCACTAGTTATATACTTAACAAATTTTCATGAACAGAAACAGTATCTAAAACCTATCCTGATAATTAGTACACTAAAAATGAAAATTTACAAAATTGGTTTTACTGGATTTGGACAATTAATGAAAGAGATATGAATTTTCTAATTTGGAAAATACATAATACACCAATTAATTTATTAACAGATTTTTGCTAACCGAGACATGGTTGAAACTGATTTTAGTAATTAGTACATTTAAAATGAAAATTATCAGCACTGGTTTCATACGATTTGGAGAAAAATTGAATTAGTTATGCATTTTCTAAGTTTAATTGAATTAACAGTGCAACAGAAAAGCATTACAGAAATCTATAAAGCATTTATCCCATTTCACACCCACAGCCAGCTAGCCCTAGACGTTGACAGGCGGGCTCGGTGCAAGTGACGGGGCGACCCGACCGCCAGAAGGTGGCGTCGGCGTATTACGAGAATCGCCTTTGGCTAAGCAAAACGCAATCCTAACATACAAACACAGAGATCTACGCTTCCCGACAAGGAAAACATATTAACGAAACTACACAATCCCTAACTAACATTCCGGGCCCACATGACAGAGACTCAAGGTGAAATATAACGGTTGGATTAGACGATATCTAAACGTGATTAAAAGCAAGGGCCCACAAGCCAGTGACTACACTAAACAAGATTAACGCTAAAGAGATGACACCGGCGGCTCGCCGCGCGCGCGACGGGACGGTGGCGCGGCGCGCGTGAGTCGCAAACCGGTGAGTTTCAAGGCGAGTGAGTGATACCTTGGGTTCCGCGAGACCCGCGAACCCGGTGGCGGCGGCGCGGGCCGATGGTCGGCGGAGATGAGCTCACGGCGGCGGAGGCGGAGAAGAAGGTGCGGTGCTCGTGGCGATGGCGCTTCGAGCGGCGGCAAGCCGGCGGTGCGCGCGGCCGCCTTGACACGGGAAGGTTATGCCCACGATCAAGATGATGGCCAGACGCGAGGTGGCGGAATCGTTGCGGCGGCGAATCACCTCGTGTGGGGAAGAAGAATTCGCACCACCTCGATGATGCATCAAAGAACGAAACAAGGTCACGATTAGACTCGGTAGCGGTGATGCGATCTAAGGACCGGTGGCGAAGCGAAACTCAGGAGCGCAATTGAGCTCGCGAAGTCGCGCCGGAGCGAAGGCGGCGAAGTAGCTCGGGCGATTCAGGGTGCCACGAGCTTGGGCGGCAAAATGGATGCGGCGAGGAGAGTGGATCGCGATGGAGGGTTCTTTGGCGCCCGAGCGGCGCTAACGCAGCGGCGCTACAACCGCTCACCTCTCCGGCGAAAGCGAGCAGCGGAGAGGCGAGAGGCGAAGAAGCGAAGGGCGAATGAGTGCGGTGAGGTTATAAAGCTCTGCGAAGCCGGAGAAGAACACAGCGTCCCAGCGTGGCGGCGGCGAGGGCGTTGCAAGCATCTGGCGGCGCGAGCTCGGTGAGCAGCGGAGAAGGCGAGGTGATCTTGTGAGGATGGCCCATATGTCGATGGCAGCGGTGAAGCGGCGCGAGTCGGAGCAGTGCGGCGTGATCGGATGGTTCGGCTCGACTAGGATGGTGTAGGCCGTAGGATCGAGATGGGCGGTCGGGATCCGCGATCTGTCGGACGGTCGTTCGCATCGGCGCCGCGGGGCGCCACGATCGCATCGAGCGGCCACGATTTATCGGACTCGGTCGGTGCAGCTAGTTGATCGATCGCCGGCGGCGCGGTCGGACTTAGTCGGGCTGGGTTGAGCAGAGCGATGGTTCAATTTGAATTAAAAAGGCGAGAGAATATTTGGGAATCTTTAAAGGTAGTTCCAAAGCTCCAAAACTCTGAAATTTTTATGGAATCTTCTTGGGACAGAGGACAACCTTGTGTAATTTTTCCAGGAGTTTTCATGCACTAGATTTCTCCCAATAAAATTCACAAGCTCTTTGTCTGAAGTTTGACAGTTTCAAACTAGCTTGACTTGGCCATTGGAAATAGCAAATAAAATCTAAAAATTGTGAGATTTTTCAGAGAGGTAGATAGGATGATCAAGATGATAGGAAAAATATTTGCAGAGGATGATCACAAGTTTTAGGGCAACCACTTCCATTCACAAGAACAAATTCTAGAAAATGGAAATTGGTTAGGGAAAATTTGGTAAACTTTCAAATGATTTCATGAGGCATCCAAAATTTTTATTTCTCCTCATAATTTTACATTTGAAATACAAACCCTAACTTTGGGCTGTTACAAATCTCCCCCCTTACAGGAATCTCGTCAGAGATTACGATCAACTGGGAGAAGAAAGGCGGGTGAATGCGCTCGGAGGCGATCTTCCGCTCCCAAGTGGCTTCATCCTCGAGTGGTTCGACCGCTGAACCTTAAGAACTTGATCACACGGTTCCTCGTTCGCGCTCGGCTTCTTCGAGGATACGAGCGGGCACTCACGATAAGGCAGATCTTCACGCACATCGATATTTTCCAAAGGTGTTTCCTCAAGCTGGAACACGGAGGCACTTCTTCAATTGCGATACATGGAAAACATCGTGCACTCCTTCGAGTGTAGTGACAATTCTAACTTGTATGCAACAGCTCCACTTTCTTGATGATGCGTCGGCCGAGCATATCGAGCGGTTTGCCCTTGACAAAGCGCGATGACCCTTCAAAGGTGAGACTTTGAGATACACAAAGTCATTGGGCTGAAACTCACTCACGTCGGCGCCGTCTGCATAGCTCTTACGCGGGTGAGCTACGCGCAAGTGCTCACGAATCAAGCGCACTTGACTTTCCGCTTCATTGATTGAATCGGGCCAAGAAGCGTCTCTCCCGGTTTGACCGGTTCAATGGGGTTCTGCATCGCCTCCCATACAAAGCCTCAAATGGTGCCATCTGAGACTAGCCTAGAAAATTTGTTGTTGTAGGAGAACTCTGCAAGCGGTAGGCACTTCTCCCAATTCTTCCCATAGGAAAGAACACAAGCCTGAGCATATCTTCAAGAACTTGGTTGACTCGCTCAGTCGACCATGCATGCGAGGATGATAAGGTGGTGAAAGAAAGACGGGTCCCCATGGCCTCCTGTAAAGCGTGCCAAAGCCAGAAGTGAAAGAGAGCCACGATCGACACAATCGTTAGTGGCACACCATGTAAGCTCACAATGCGGGAGATATAGAGTTCGCCAATTTACTAACAGCGAGGGTGAGTGCGGTGGCAAAAAGTGTGCTACCTTTGTCAGCGGTCAATAACCACCGGATAGCATCCTTCCACGAAGCGATGCAGGCGGACCGGTGATGAAGTCCATGCCCACGAATCCCATTTCCACTCTAGTATAGGTAAGGGTGAAGAAGACCATTTGGGCGGCGATGCTCGGCCTTGACACGACAACATCGTCGCATCGGCAGCGAACACGGCAATCTCGCTTCATGCGAGTCCACGAGAATCTCGACCACAGATCTTGATACATTTTGGTGGCCGGGATGGATGGACAAAGGCGACTCATGGGCCTCATGGAGAATCAAATCCGTAACTCAGGGACCTTTGGGACCACGAGGCGCTGCCCAAACCACACAACACCATGCTCATCTTACGCGAAGCACTTGGTGATTCATTCTTGATGTTACGCTTGATTTTACCCACACCATCATCATTTCTTTGTCTTTGCCTTGATTTGATCCACCAAGGTCGGTTGCACAACCAGGCGATAAGGAACCATGCTCAGCAAACCCAAGTTGAGGCGCTGAAATGCATGAAGTGCGAGTTCTTGCTCTTGGACCATCAAAGTATTGCAATACACCTTTCGGCTAAGTGCATCGGCAACCACATTGGCCTTGCCGGATGGTGCGAATGCCCATGTCATAATCTTTGATTAATTCCAACCATCTCCTCTGAGAGGTTGGATCTGGTGGGTGAACAAGTATTTCAAGCTCTTGTGATCGAGAATACACCTCACGTGATTCTGATCGGATAATCTTGCCAAATCTTGAGTGCATGAACCACGACAAGCTCTAAATCATGGGTAGGATAGTTGAGCTCATGAGGCCTCATTGCCTTGATGCATAGGCCACGGCTTTGCCTTCATATAAGAACACAGCAGAGTCCACGGCGAGAGGCATCATAATAGATATCGAAGCTCTTGTGGACATCGGGAAGAGTGAGCTGGCGGCGAAGTCAATGTTTGAGTTCTGGCTTCGCATCACAAGCGAGAGGACCATACAAACTTCTTGTCCTTCTTGAGCAATTCGGTCATCGGCTGCGATCTTGGTGAAGTTCTCGATAAAGCGGCGATGGTAGCCCGCTAAACCAAGAAAACTCCGCACATCGATGGTGACTTGGTGACCCCAAGATAGAACATCGACCTTCTTTGGGATCCTGACTCGCCTCGGTGAAAGAACATGGCCCAAGAATGCCACTTCCTTCAACGGAACTTCGCATTTCTTGAACTTCGCATATAGTGGTGTTCCCGCATTTGCCCAAAACAATCTTGGATGCTCGGCATACTCTGCTTGATCTTGGAATAGATAAGAATATCATCAATGAAAACCACCACGAACTTATCCAAATATTCCATGAATACAGAGTTCATGAGGTTCATGAAATATCTTTGGAGCATTAGTTAAGCGAAAGACATGACGGTATACTCGTGCAGGACCATAACGAGTAGTGGCCGTCTTGGAATATCCTCACCACGATCGGACTTGATGATATCCCAATCTCGGTCAATCTTGGAGAACACACGAGCTCGGACAAGCTGGTCGAAAAGATCATCGATGCGGGGCAAAGGATATTTGTTCTTCACGTCACTTCATTGAGCGGACGGTAATCAACACACATGCGCAAAGTCTTGTCCTTCTTCTTCACAAAGATCACGGACAACCCCAAGGAGATGGCTGGGACGGATGAAACCCTTTGCTTGGAGCTCACCAAGCTGCTTCTTCAATTCTTCTAGCTCATTGGGAGGCATCGTCTGGCGCCTTGAGATAGAGGCGATGCGGGCAACAACTCAATGACAAACTCAGGTCTCGCCGGAGGCATCCCGAGTAAATCATCGGAAAAACATCCTCAAAATCACAAGCGGTGGGAACCTCTGAATCTTCAAAGTGGCTTTGCTACAAGTGCACAAGGTGTGACCCTTGCGGTGCGGAGAAAAGCCAACTTTGTTCGCGGAAGGTTGGTGAGGAAAACCATCTTCTTGGTACAATCGATCTGTCTCAAGTGTTGGGACAACCAATCCATGCCAAGAATTACATCCGGCTCATTGAGTTGAGCGGGATGAGATTTGCCAAAATCCACTTCTTTGACTTGATAGGAACATCCGGCATTCTAACTCGGCTCTCATTTCCGACCCGGAGGCGAATGAGCAACGGAACTCCCAAAGGAACACGGTGAAGACCACTAGCCATAGCAAAAGATCTCGAAATAAAAGAATGCGATGCTCGAAATCAAATAATCTGCGGCGGGGCGATAGTTGACAAAAGTGTACCCATCCGACATTTGGCGCTTCACGAGCCTCCTCGGTGAAAGATGGTTGACTCGACCGCTGCTGCACCACAGGCCTTACGGATGATCTTACGGTCGGTGGGTGACCACTCCTGCCCGCGTCCTCCATTGGGGCGAGAACTGCTGCAACACTACGAGGCGAGCATGCGCATAATGGCCCTTGTTGTGGCGGCGAAAACAAGTAACCTCGGCGCGCGGATTGCGGAGGCCACCTGCTCTTTGGATCGTGGCGCGCGTGGCTGGCTCACGGCTGCGGTGGGCGAGGAGCTGGTGCGGATAGCCTCGGCGCGGTGGAGCAAAAGAATGGGCCCACAGTGCTGGCCCGGCCAGGAGAGCGAGGTGGCGTGAGTAGGCGATGTGCCTCCCATTTGCACTTGCGAGACTCTTGGCGCCTTTGCCTTATGCTCTGCAACAATGGCCTTATCCACTAAGGCACGAAAGTCGAAGAAGTCCACAATAGATAGCTTGTCTGCGGCTCCTCGGACAAGCCATCCATAAACTTCTCTGTAGCCTCATGAGGCCACCTCCCGGAGCATAACGAGCTAGGTGATTAAACTCATACAAGTACTCAGTCACAGTTTGCGCCCTTGCTTGAGCGCGAGGAATTCTTTCTTCTTGACTTCATGAGGCCATCGGGGATGTGGGCGACGAAAAGATCTGAACTCCTCGGTGACTACATGGCGCGGGCTGCATGGCGAATAGTTCTCCCACCATGAAAGTCTGCGCCCTCAAGGCGGTGGGGCGCGAAAAGTGCCTTCTCTGGGCACGACAGAGCAATGTTGAGCTTCGCTCAACCATGCGCGACCAATCATCCGCATCGAGAGGGTCCTCAAAGCGGGAGAAAGTCGGCGATGCGTGCGGAGGAACTCGACAAGTCCCCATGATCGGTGTCGCCACCTCGGATCGGAGGCAGGCGGCGAGTGGAGGTATTCTAGCAATAACCTCCAAGATCTGCGTGCGGTCCATACGGTTTAACTTGATCGGCGAGAACCTCGACCATGGTCGGAGGAAGGAAGCTCCTCATCATGACCAGTGGTGGCGCCGCGCGTCCTCCGGCCATCTGTTTCACTAAAATAGGTTAGTGATAGCTGAGCAAAAAAACAATAAATCAAAACAGTTTAAAAGCGACCTGAAATAAATGCAAAACTTCAAGTCTGGCATGTGACAAAATTTAGACACCTAGCGGACTTACAACACATTTTACCCTTATGTTCCCACAAGTTTTAATTAGGCTAATCTTCTATGGTTCTCCCAAAGACTAATTCCACGGTAGTAACTATCTTTTGAAAGGAAAGAGAGAAACCAAGTTTTAAAACTCGAACTAGAGTAAGATAAGAGTAGAAGGCTAAGATAGGTAAGGAGTAAAATCGAGAATGCACTAGGTTTTCATAATCCTTTTATACTTTGAAAATAAGCCTTTCCAAAATATCCTGGGGCGACTATGCTTGGTTACTACGGTCGAGATGGCTCGATACCAACTGTGAGGACCCCAATTTATTTGGCTTGTAATGTAACCAACACTTTGGTCCTAGCATCACAAATCAAATAAAGCGAGCCTCGAGATATGTATACTTCGACGGTATACATACCTCATAACAAAATTATGTATCAACTCTATTCCAAACACGAGTCCAAACATTACAACGCAAAGCAGGTAACAACGGTAAAAATTATTACAGACCAAGGCGATTAGCCAAAGATACACAAATAAACAAGGCAGACGGGAAGCAAAAGTGCCATAAGATGGCTATAAACAAAGCCAATCGCGTGCCTTCAACCCACAAGGCATCGGCCAGGACCATAAGCCTAGTTGTCGAACACGAAGCGGCCTGACTCACGAGTGAGGCCCTTGGGGCTCACCTTCTTCCTCTGCAACAAAAACATTAAGCAAAGCACACGAGTACAAATATTGTCTTTGTACTACTTAAGGCCGCGTGTGAACTAGCGGACCTATACATATGCTACATGCAGAGCTTATTTGGTGGAGGCCATATGTTTTATTTGCACAAAGCAGATTTGTTTGCAATAATGTAATACAGTTTGAAGGCAAGGTTGCAATTCATTTTCTTGTTGAAATAACATTGAAATAAAGATAGATACAAGTAACCACCTAGAAGTGACTATCCCAATAGTCACCACAACATAACACGAATCCCAGTTAGTACCACCTACAAGTTTTAATTTAAAAGGTTGTAGTCTAACTCTTGAAAAGCTTACCCAAGCGTGTCCATCACTAGGGCGAGGCTATTGAATAGTTTTTAACCTGCGAGGTGTACCACTGTACCCACACTTGAGACAGCTTTAAGCCAAAGCACACTTAGAAGGTATCTTTGTACAGACTAAGTCCTACGAGACTGTTTCCAATATTGTGTATTAACTCTGGCGCTCGTATGGATAGAAATCCATGCGCTTACATGATAAAGCGAAAAGACAACTACCTTTGCGGGTAAAGCTTTTGGACAACTACCATGATCCCTACACCATCCCTCCTGCGACCTCCTGCGACCGGGCCAATACACGCCAAAGTACTAGGTCAAGAGGGTCCATATACTCTAGTGTGGTTATGCGCGAAATGCTGGATAACAGGTACTCACAAGATGTTCGGTCCTTAATTGACGGGCACCTTTCGATCACACCCAACAGATCACACCAATCTTACCATTGTGCGCGTCTAAATCATTTTTGTTTTCAGTTTTAGGTTTTGCAATTAACGAGCATAAGCTAACATAAAAACAGCAATAATAATTTTATGTGATCAAAATCATCGACTAAGTCGATGATCGCCCAAATCTACCGGAATCTAAGCATGACTAAGCAACTTAACTCGTAATCTACTAAGTGATAAGAGTTCATCCAACGAACTTTAATCACAGCAAGTAACCTAGGCTCAGGTAGTAGAGATCAATATTTCACCTACAGGATATGCGACTCACAGTTTTAACTAATCAATTTAACACAAATTAGGCAATGCATACATACAGTTGAAACAAAATATTAGACTTAAAATACTAGGATAAACATGATCAAACTGCTTGCCTTCTAGCTGTTGCTCAATTTGTTGCGGAGGGTCGCTCTCGGGGTTCATGCAAATGTCGAAGCCTAACGATTGAACAAATAACGTGAATAAGAGCGAATAACAGACAAAACTCAAACATACAACAACAACAAAACATACTAAAACTCACACAATGGCCTAAGCATGAACTAACACATTTTAGAAACAGAGAAATAACTTATTTAAAATGGTGATGCATTTTCTAGCAATTTTCTAAGCTAACATACACATTAAAGCACTAGTTATATACTTAACAAATTTCATGAACAGAAACAGTATCTAAAACCTATCCTGATAATTAGTACACTAAAAATGAAAATTTACAAAATTGGTTTCTTTGATTTGGACAATTAATGAAAGAGATATGAATTTTCTAATTTGGAAAATACATAATACACCAATTAATTTATTAACAGATTTTTGCTAACTTGAGACATGGTTGAAACTAATTTTAGTAATTAGTACATTTAAAATGAAAATTATCGGCACTGGTTTCATACGATTTGGAGAAAAATTGAATTAGTTATGCATTTTCTAAGTTTAATTGAATTAACGATTACCTTGAAAAGCATTACAAATCTATAAAGCATTTATCCCATTTTACACCCACAGCCGGCTAGCCTAGGCGTTGTGAGCGGGCGGCGCAAGCGACGGGGCGGCCCGACCGCCGAAGGTGGCGTCGAAAGCGTATTCTGAGAATACGCCTTTGGCTAAGCAAAACGCATTCCTAACATACAAACACAGAGATCTACAATTCGAGACAAAGGAAAGCGTGTGCGAAACTACACAATCCTAAGCGACATTCGGACCCACATAGCGAGAGACTCAAGGTGAAATATAGCGGTTGGATTAGGCGATATCTAGCGTGATTAAAAGCAAGGGCCCGCAAGCGGTGACTACACTAAACAAGATTAACGCTAAAGAGATGATACG
Source organism: Ampelocalamus luodianensis (assembly GCA_036346255.1). Lineage (NCBI taxonomy): Eukaryota > Viridiplantae > Streptophyta > Magnoliopsida > Poales > Poaceae > Ampelocalamus > Ampelocalamus luodianensis. The sequence continues at coordinate 48,897,339 of CM070618.1, read as the reverse complement.
CGGCTCGCCGCGCGCGCGAGGGCGGTGGCGCGGCGCGCGTGGAACTTCGCAAACCGGTGAGTTTCAAGGCGAGTGAGTGATACCTTGGGTTCACGAGACCTTATAAACCCGTGGCGGCGGCGGGCCGATGGTCGGCGGAGATGAGCTCACGGCGGCGGGAGCGGAGAAGAAGGTGCGGTGCTCGTGGCGATGGCGCTACGAGCGGCGGAAAGCTTCGGCGGTGCGCGCGGCTTCACCTTGACACGGGAAGGTTATGCCCACGATCAAGATGGCGGCGAACGCAGAGGTGGCGGAATCGTTGCGGCGACGAATCACCTCGGCGTGGGAAGAAGAAGTCGCACCGCCTCGGTGATGCATCAAAAGAACGAAACAAGGTCACAGTTAGACTCGGCGTAGTGATGCGATCCTAAAGGACCGGTGGCGAAGCGAGAAACTCACGAACGCACTGAGCTCGCGAAATCGCGCAGCGGAGGCGAAGATGGCGAAGTAGCTCGGGCGATTCCTTGGGTGCCACGAGCTTGGAGCGGCAAAATGGATGCGGCGAGAGAGTGGATCGCGATGGAGGGTTCTTTGGCGCCGGCGGCGCTAACGCAGCGGCGCTACCTTCGCTCACCTCTCGGCGAAAGCGAGCAGGCGGAGAGGCGAGAGGCGAAGAAGCGAAGGGCGAGATGATGCGGTGAGGTTATAAAGCTCTGCGAAGCTTGGAGAGAACACGCGTCCCGGCGTGGCGGCGGCGAGGGCGTGGCAAGCATCGCGGCGCGCGCGAGCTCCGGTGAGCGTGGAAAGGCGAGGTGATCTTGGCGAGATGGCCCACATGTCGATGCTGGCGGTGGCGGCACGAGTCGAGGCAGTGCGGCGCGATCGATGGTTCGGCTCGACAAGGATGGTGTAGACCGTAGGATCGAGATGGGCGGTCGGGATCGCGATGCAATCGGACGAGTCATTCGCATCGGCGCCACGAGGGCGCCGCGATGCATCGCATCGGCCACGATTTATCGGACTCGGTCGGTGCAGCTAGTTGACACGATCGCCGGCGGCGCGGATCGGACTTGAGTCGGGCTCGGGTTGAGCAGAAACGATGGTTCAATTTGAATTAAAAAGGCGAGAGAAGATTTGGGAATCTTTAGAGGTAGTTCGAGCTCAAAAACTCTGAAATTTTGTGGAATCTTCTTTGGACAGAGGACAACCTTGTGTAATTTTCCAGGAGTTTTCATGCACTAGATTTCTCCCAATAAAATTCACAAGCTCTTTGTCTGAAGTTTGACCAGATTTCAAACTAGCTTGACTTGGCCATTGGAAATAGCAAATAAAATCTAAAAATTGTGAGATTTTTCAGAGAGGTAGATAGGATGATCAAGATGATAGGAAAAATATTTGCAGAGGATGATCACAAGTTTTAGGGCTAAGAATTTGTTGGCAACCACTTCCATTCACAAGAACAAATTCTAGAAAATGGAAATTGGTTAGGGAAAATTTGGTAAACTTTCAAATGATTTCATGAGGCATCCAAAGTTTTTATTTCTCCTCATAATTTTACATTTGAAATACAAACCCTAACTTTGAAATTATTCTGGTTAGTGGGTGGACCAAGTCAGTGGCGAGCAGTCGGACTCGAACCCATGTGCAGCTCGAACGAGTTTGGATTTTAGGGTTTTATTTGAGTGAACTTTGGGGATTTAATTTGGGATAGCAAAACAACTCCAAAAATTCTGAAATTTTTACAGAGCTTGCTAACCCAGACTAATTCTGAAATTTTTACGAGGAGCTTGCTAACCCACTATCTATCTTGTATAAAATTTTCAGAGGTTTTTATCTGATGAATTTTTCTCTAAAAATTCTGCAGGTTCGATTCGAGGTTTGTTGAGAGTCAAACAGGTTTATTGCCCTCCAAAATATTCAAACAATTTCTAAAAATTGTGAAGTTTTGAGAGGGTCTCGGACCATATTAGGAACTTAGGAACAATATTTCCAAAGCATGATCATAAGATTTGACTTGAATGTTTTTGGAAGACAAGGTTTTGGATAAAGGACACATGACTTTGTATTTCCATATTTGTTGTACAAGGATTGTTGAGTACATGCGGGAAATACATAATGTAAGAAAAGTTTTAATTTCTACATATTTTCTTACATTTGAAACACAAGTCCAAAGTTGGGATGTTACCACGGCTTTGGGGCGATGTGACGAGCGTGGCGACTTTTGGCCGCGATGTGACGGGCGTGCGACTTTTGGGGCGATGTGAGCTTTTGAGCGTGTGACTAGGCGAGCGGCTTTTGGGCGATGTGACCGGATGAGCGGCTTTTGGGGCGATGTGTGATGGCGGCGGTGTCGATCTTCCGATAGGTTCGATTGATTTAAATCGTGAGGGCGTTGGCGCTTTGAGGCTTTCGACGGCGGTCGTCACCTGCAATTCGCTACACCCGCGGCTATCGTTAGCAACCACGCTCGCCGCGATCGACCTTACCACGAGGTTATTGTTCTGCAAGCAATCGAAGCAACTCACAAGAACAAGGAAGATGCAATCTGAATTGTATTACGAATATGAATGAAGTTCACAATGTGGGGTTCCTCAAACCGATAAGCGGTGAAAGCGCAAAGTGGCGAATAATCTAAGAAAAACACAACCCTACACTTGTGGCGGTGTTGTATATTTATAGGGGGCGTGAGGGGTTGACCTAGGGTTGTGCGACCATGGGGAGCGTACACAACCTAGGCTTTGACCACAGACAAACACAAAGCCCTATTAGGCCCAAAGCGGTGTCGCGGCACCTAAAGGCCCAGTCGTAGAACTTGAGACCTAGTCGTAGTGTGTTGAAATGCAGTCATGTTTGGCGAACCTTGTCGAGGAGCTTGAGACACAGTCATATGCCGCGAACCTTGTCGAGGGCTTGAGACACAGTCGTGTGCGCGGGGCCCAGTCGTAGAAATTTGGCGAACCTTGTCGAGGGCTTGAGACACAGTCGTGTGTTGGCGGGGTGAGTCGTAGAGCTTGTGAACAAGGTCGTGACCTTGAGGATCCATTATTCCTAAGTAACAACAGATCATCACAATTATTAGGTAGTATACCATTCTACATAGATAAATTATTAACACCTAGAAACGAGCTCACCTCATAATTTAAGTGACGCGCACGAGCTCTTGTCATATGACCTTGTAGTTTAGCAACTGGATCTGTAGGATTTTGTGTGGTGCGTGTATCCGAAGGAGTGATGTCCTCATCAATGTGACTAGACGAGGCAGCTTTTCAGGACTGTTTGACCCGACGAGGCACCTTTTACCAAGACGAGAGCCCCGGCTACAGCTACGTCCGCTCTAGCTATAAATACAGCGCAACTCGTCCAACAAGTCCAAAACACCACCACCAAGTAGAAAACATGGACAAGGATAAGGAATGGGAGAAAATCCGCAAGCTTTTGAAGGATTGGGTGTCTCCCCATGAGACCAGCGCTCGTTACCATGCCGCTAGTCAGGAACCTTTCACACACAAAACTTTTCCAGAACTGGTGGATATGAGGAAGCTGCCTCGTAGTACGCCCAATGGTTACAGGTTGAGCGCGACCCCACCTATGCCGCGAGCGCCCTCGGAAGGGCCCCGATAGGGGTGGCGCCACCTATCTTTGGTGTCGGGACGCCTTTAAGTGCGTCAAATCAACCGATGAGTGGACCATTGGGCAGCGCTATTGGTGCTGTCCAAACTACGCCGTTGACATCAACGATAGATATCCGGTAATGAAACCGTATTTCATGGTACAATGTTATTTTCTTCGGCGTAGCGGCGTAACGAGCGCTCTTCGCGATCTCGCCACCCCTATGCGACTTTCGGTAGTGGATCGGCGACAAGATCCACCCCTACGACATGTGGTCATTCTTGACCACGAAGAAGTGGGCGGGAGAACATTGAGACCGTGGCGCCTCAAAGAGTTGGCGGCGGCCCGAGCAAGGTAGGCGGGACGAGGCGTGAGGCGCGGGCGTGAGCATGTAAGGCAACGGGAGGCCGAGAGGAGCGGAAGAGGGCCATTGCGGCGAGAGCTAAGGCGCAAGGCGAGGAGTACAACGCCGAGCTGGGCCGCAAGGGTAAATGGCCATGTTCCACTCAGTAGTTCTATCATAGTCCTCCACATATCCCATATATTTCAATTTCCCTAAAGGCATGCGTGTACCGTCCTCGGTTCGTTGTCCTGCGTGCCATGTAACCCCCTTATTCCGATGAAATGTCTTGTTGTTATCATTGTGTCATTTCTCCAAAGTTCTCCAACGGAGTTGTGCGGGAATTCCCGGACACATTATAATAAAATGCTTCAAAGTTACAAATCATTAATCCCTCAATCGTCCTCGAAAAAATCTTGCAACAATGCACGGCATATTTTAAAAAGATATTTACAACAAGAAATACTGCGCAATAAGTTCTGAAATGAATCACATGCGCGATTGAGCAGCTTGTCGGGACCAGTACGATTCGGAACCCTCGTATATCTTGCACTAGTCGAGGATCACGCTAGTGCACAGAGGTTAACACAAGTAAATGTCGATCCACACAAGCGATAAATAAAGTAAGCGATTAATTTGAATAACAAATAAGGGTTTTGACCTTATGGTCGACTTTACACTTATTAAGCCAGCAGAACTAACGATAAATAAAGCGGCGAGCGGAAATAACTCCAGCGTAGATCCACCAATTCACCACGAACAGCGGTGGGATCGGACATAACGATCAACAACCTTGGCGAACTCCTCCTCGAAAGCGGCGTGAGACTCCTCCATACGTAGGTTTGGGCGCAAGTTTTACAACAAGCGTGAGTACACAACCGTACTGCAAAATCATACCACATAATGCAATGTATAGATGCGAGCTTATTCCAAAGAAAAGGCACGTGGTTCTTTTGCATAAAAGCAACATTGCACTTGAATACAAATAATAGATTGAAAGCATAATTAAAAACAAATAGACAATAATAATTTAACACTTGTTTCCACAAAGACACACAGCTAAGCAGGTTATTTCACATAGCCATATGATTGACGTCACACGCTCCCATCCCAAACATTTCGAAAACTACCCCTCGTGTGAAATCCCGAGCATGTCCATGACGCGGGCGCGTATTGAATAGATTGATTTAACACTCTGCAGAGGTTGTACACTTTACCCACAAGATACAATTAGTGTAGCAAGCACTAATCATAACAAAGCAGTTCGAAACTTCATCTCAAACATTGACATTCCCGGTGTGCTTACAAACGCTATGCCAACCCAAGCGGGCGCTTTGGCATAACACACACATTGGGCGGGGAAGCGGCGAATCGTCGCAATGCAACCACTAAGTAGTCACACCTCCACCTGTCACAAACCCTAACCTATCCACGAACCTCAATGCGAGAATCCATAACTTACTAAGTTAGGCCGTCCCATACCGGGCATGTGGTCGTGCTGATGAGCTCGGTTCAATGGCGCACAAAGTTAAGTCATTAATTGACCAAGGCAAGACTTCTATGTTCTAACTAAGTCACAAAGATTATCATTCCCATCACAAAGTCCACCATATCACACAGCCTCCACCACTTGCCTCAGTCTAAATCCTTTACCACCCATTTGATTTAGTGCAACACATGCCATCACGAAGTAATAACACATAGCACACAGTTTTACACAAAGTTCCATAGTCACTTAGTCATATTTAAATAATTGCAACTTACATGTGATGTGAGACTCGTAGCATGGCTAAGCAATTGTACTCGCATCTAACCAACCCACGTTGGTGCTACAATATTACCAACTAATAAACCAATCTAGGGTGACAAGGAATTATGACATACAAGGCCAAGGTGTGATAACAATTTGGATAATAACTATGCCCAAAGCATTAAAATAAATAATTAAAGTAGGATGCAATAATTTAACACAAAGTAATTTGAAAACTGGGTTCAAGATGATCAAAGGTATGACTTACCTTGGAAAAGGTCTATGTACTGGTCTTGATCTTGGGGTGCTCCTTCTTCAACGAAATTCCCGACGAATCGCGTCTACTACTTAAGCGAGACAAAAACAAACAAAACAAATAAATAACAGAGGCAAAACAAACTCCAAAAATTAAATAAAAATCTCAGATAAATAGAGCTTGAATTTAGATAAATTTAGAAATTTGAATGGGCTCAATCGGAGTTAGGATACAAAAGTTATGATCTCTGGAAGTTTGAATCTAAAAAGAAAAATCCTAATTTGGATTTTCTGGAATTTCCCGAATTATTTCTCTGAAGAAAAATCGGAATAATGCGCGATCTTGGCGTCATCCGAGGATGTTCGGACGGGGTGACAAATGGCTTTGACGGTGGGACCCACATGTCGGTGAGATGGTGCAAGTGGACGGGTTTATGGAGATTGGATGCGGGGTGATGCGGTTGGGTGGCACGCTCGCGCGCGTGAATCTTGACAGCGATGACTTCGGCGACACGCGGCGAAAAGAGATGACACAACGCCAAGGTGGCATCGGCGTGAGCGAACCGCGTCGACGGTGGCGTCACCTTTACGGTGAACCTCATCGTTCCGGCGACAACGGCGCGCGGCGGTGTCGTCGGCGGTGTGCGCAACGGATAGGCGTTTTATTGTGAACCTCTTGATGCGAGCTTGGCTCAAGAGGGCGTCACGAGGTGGCGTAGTTGATGGCGGTGCGGAGAAGCGAAGTCGGTTTTGTCGGACGGAGCCTCGGCGGCGACTTGAGGCAAGGATGGCGCGGTAGCTGGGCGGCGGTGAAGCTTACGGTGTGGTCCAACGTCTCCAAGGTACTCCGGCGGTGGCGGAATTGAAGCTTTAGGGTTTCGGCTCAAAAGCCCAATCTATGTCGCGGCCGCTCTAGGGTTCCTAAGCGCAAGGGTGGGGTTTCAAGATGAGTGTCGATCGCGCACCTGGGAGCTATTTATACCGAGAGGGCACGCGGAGAAAACGGCGACTCGGAGGCAGCGACCTCGGCGGTCCACCACGGAAGGAAGAGAAGCGGCCCACGCGTCAATGGGGCAAGGAGGCGGGCCGCGTGTCGGCGTGCGGCCGGCGCTGTGGCGAGCTGGGCAGCGGCTGGGCACGGCGGAGGAGAATGGGCCTAGTTAGGGAAATTCGGCCCGAGACTATTTCTGAGATTTTAATAACTTTTCTAATTTATAAAATACCAGAAAATCAAATGGGCAATAGAAAATAGCAAATGAACTAAGAAAAATTCTAGAAAAATCTAGAAAATATATCTGAGCACAGAGAACCCAAATAAAATAGTTTTGGCTATTGTTCATGTTGGGATTATTCACATTAAATGTTTTTGATTGTAAAGTCCAATGTTAAGCTTTTGAATTTAAATTCAAATAAATCCAAATGGTGAATTTTCTCCCTACTAACTATTAGAAGATTTTTAAACTCAGAAAATTGGGATGTTACAAACCTCCCCCCTTAAAGGAATCTTGACCCCGAGATTCAGGCTAGCTAGAGAAAAGGCTAGGGAACTCGGCTTTCAGCTCTTCTTCACGTTCCCACGTTGCTTCTCCTTCAGTGGTTGCTCCACTTTGGACCTTGCAAAAGCAAGCAGTCTTTCTTACGGTGAGCGCTGCGACATCAAAATCTTATTGTTTGCTCCTTGTAGGTAAGATCCTCCTTCAAGTCAATTGATTCCAACGGGGCTTGCTCTTCTGGCACACGAAGACACTTCTTCAATTGTGAGACATGAAAGACATCATGTACTCCTGCTAACGACTGCGGTAGCTCCAACTGGTAAGCAACTTCTCCACGGCGTTCCAAAATCTTGAACGGACCAACATACCTAGGGGCAAGCTTCCCTTTGGCATTTAACCTTTTGACACCTCTGGCGGGGTAACTTGAAGATAAGCGAAATCCTCGGGTTCAAAGCGAGATCTCGGCGGCGATTATCGACATAGCTCTTACGCACGGGTGAGCTATCTTCAATCTTTCTCTTATCATGGCCACTTGCTCTTAGCTTCTTGAATGATGTCGGGCGAATCTTTGAGCGCTCGTGGTTTGACCAATTCAGCGGGGTTCTCGAGAACGCGGCCATCTGGCGCTTCAAATGGTGACATTTGTGGGTGGCTTGATAAGCTGTTGTTGTCGAAAATTACGCATCACGGTAAACTTTTATCCCATCGGGTAGCACTAGCTAGGCGCAAGCTCGGCATATCCTCAATATCGATTAACTCTTTGATCTGTCCATGCATGCTGCGTGGGTGATACGCGATCTTGAAATTCAAATGGGTGCCCAATGCTTCATGCAAGCTTTGCCAAAAAGCGAGAGGTGGCGAGATCCTCAATCGACACTATCTTCTTGGGCACTCCATACAAGCCCGACAATTCTAGCCATGTACAATTCAGCGAGGCGATCTCACGAGTATGTGGTTTTGATTGGCGGAAATGGCGACCTTGGTCAAGCGATCAACTATTACCCGGATCGAATCGTAACCCGATTGAGTCTTGGGTAAACGGTAATGAAATCCATTCGATTTCTTCCCACTTCCACTCTGGAATCTTGGTGGTTCGCGGCAATCCTGCTTTGGTCTCACGGTGTTCTGCCTTCACTTTACGGCGGATGTCGCATAAGGCAACGAACTCTGCGACTTCGCTTCAAATTGGGCCACAAAATTTAGTCTTAACATCTGGTACATCTTGGTACTTCGGGGTGAATCGAATACTTTCATCATGGGCTTCCTTTAAGATTAATCGTCTTAGACCATCGATATCGGTACAGAATCGACCATTAATCAGTATGTCTTGATCATCCTTGGTGAAATCTTTGAATTTCCATACGCCATTTGACCTTGATGTCGACAACACAGGATCCTTTGGTTGCGCTTCACGAATATGCTTCTCCAAGGTAGTATACCTCCAGTTGGCTACAAATCCTTCGGACACAACTTCTAGCCTTAGCTTCAAATTCTTCATAAAGTTAGGCAACTTTCCTTTACTTCCAAAGCATTGCGAATCTTTACGACTTAGGCGTGCGCAACTCGTTGGCTTTTCCGGATGGTAGTGGATCCCAAGATTATAATCCTTGATCAATTCTAGCCATCTTCTTTGTCTCATATTCGGATCATTGGGTAAAGATGTACTTGGACTCTTATGATCCGTATGGACTTCCACGGCGATGCAGATGAGGTAATGGCGCCAAATCTTTAAAGCATGCACTCGGCTAATTCCGGATCATGAGTAGGGTAATTCTCCTCGTGAGGTCTCAATTGCCTTGGCGCGCATAAGCGGCGCTCCTCCTTCTTGCATCGGGGCGCATCCTAATCCTTGGCGTGAGGCATCGCGATGAATATCGAAATCCTTACGAATATCGGCAAAATCAACATTGGGGCTGAAGTCAAACGCTTTTCAACTCTTGAAAACTTTCTTCACAGTGAGTCCAAGTGAACTTTTCTCCTTCTTCAACAATTGCGTAGAGGCCTAGCAATCGATGAGAATCCTTGATAAAGCGCGGTAATATCCAGCCATTCCCAAGCTATCTGAATCGAGTTACCATTTTGGGCTGCTCCCAATGTAACACTGCTTTAACTTTACCGGGGTCAACTGCTACTCCCTCGTCTGTCATCACATGACCAAGGAAATCCACTTTCTTCTTCCAAAAATCACACTTCTGAACTTGGCATACAACCGATGCTCTCGAGTTTTCCAATATTATCCTTAAATGTTAGCGTGTTCTTCCTCCGACTTGGAGTACACTAGAATATCATCAATGAACACAACTACGAACTTGTCCAAATATTCCATGAATACTTTATTCATCATGTTCATGAAATAGGCAGGGGCATTAGTCAGACCAAAGGACATGACTAAGAACTCATAATGTCCATACCGCGTTGAGAAAGCGGTCTTTGGTATATCCTTAGGACAAATCTTCAGGTGGTGGTAACCTAATCGCGGTCGATCTTTGAGAACACTCGGCTCCTTTCATGCGGTCAAGCGGATCATCTATCAGGGGTAGTGGGTATTTGTTCTTGATAGTAACTTCGTTGAGAGAACGGTAATCAATACACATCCTCATACTTCCATCCTTCTTCTTGACAAACAACATTGGCGCTCCCCACGGCGATGAACTAGGTCTCACGAAACCTTTCTCAAGAAGTTCTTCTATCTGCTTCTTCATCTCTACCAATTCATGGTGGCATCAGATAAGGTCTCTTTAAATTGGTGCTGTCCACGGCACTAAGTCGATGACAAACTCAATGTCACGATCGGTGGCATTCTGGTAGTTCTTCTGGGAACACATCCGGAAATTCACTGATGACTGGTACTTCTTCCAAGGGAAGGGTCTTCAAGCTGTTCACTAGCAAATGTCCATCACGAACCGAGGTAGCTAGAAACTCTACCTTGTTTCCTTTGGCATCCTCATTATTCTGGCTCTTGACCACAATCTAGCACGACTTTGTGCTTGGATAACCAATCCATGCCAAGAATGACATCTAGGGTTTGGGTATCTAGGACAATTAGGTTGGCTAGAAACTCAACTCCATTCGAGTAACTTAGCTCTAAACATCCCACTCTAGCACTTAGCTCGCTCGGCGATTGGACTAACGAGTATGCTTAAGTTGCATAACTTCAATTTATTCTTGGTTGCAAACATTCCGGAAACAAGCGAATCGAAGCTCGAGAATCAAACAAAGCGTCGCAGTGCGAGTTAACGAAACTTACCCGATCTGACGTCCGGTGATTCACGGGCTCCTTCGAGTGATGTGGTTGACCGGCCTCGATCACGGTGTGGTGCTCGCCGGCTTGACCGCAACTTGTAGCGCTCCTTGATTGATGCACGGCGGGTGTCTTGGATGGCGTAGCTCCAAGGTTGAAGCGTCTTGGCGTGATTGTACCCTCTGCGGACATTGGTTAGAATAGTGTCCTGCGGCGGCGGTATAACATACGATGATGCGTTCTGCCGGTTGCTTCGGGTTGGGGTTGTGAGTGCGGGGTTGCGGAAGTTACGGCGGTGGGCGGGTGCTGAAGTTGGTGCGGTGCTCAAGCGAAGTGCAGGGTGAAGCTTTGTTGAACCGCGTGGTGGCGCTTGTTCTTGCCCTGCTTTGTGATTCTTGATTTCCTTGTTGAGCCATCCGGCGTTTGCGGCTATCTTCCGGCTCCTTGCGTTTGTCCTCTAGAACAAAGGCTTTGTTGACCAACTCACGGAAATCGAGAAAGTATGGCGTCGAGTGACTTGCGGTCGATGTTGACCCCTTCAGAAACGACTCGGCGAGCCTTATGCGTGGCTACATCTTACGCTGCGTGCGAGCTAGTGAAAAACTTGTTGAGATAGTCGAACAACGACATAGCTCCTTGCTTGAGAGCGCGAACTCATCCTTCTTGGATCGATAATGCCTTACGGTACATGATCTTGGCGGAATGCGCGAAAATTCCTCCTGGTGATATCTGTGGCGTCTCATGGGCGACGCGTGTTCTTCCACCATTCAGCGGTGCCTTCCATTTGATGAGTGGCATACGTAACCTTTTCACGGTCATTGCCTTTGGGTGGCGGCGGCTTTCTTTCAATAACCACTGAGCCAATCATCCGCTTCCACCGGAGGCGTGTCAGGAAAATGTTGGTGGGCGAGTCCTCATAAACTCCATAAGTTTAGGCGGTCCATGGTGACCATGAGCGGTGGGGCTCCATGCGATGATTGTTGTTGTTGTTGTTGTTGGCCTAGTTGTTCATAGCTTGCATCGATTCATCATGGTATTCATCACCGATGCGTGCTTTGCCATGAAAGCTCAAAGTTTTGCAAGTCAATTGGGGTGCTTGTGGCGGAGCGCTCCTGCGTCGGTTGCTCATTGCTTCTCGATTTGGGGTGCGGAACTACTTGCGTGCAGTCGATGAGTTTGAACCATCTGCGAAGCTCCAAGGGTTAGATAAGGTAGCAAGCACAAGATAAGTTAAGAACTAGCGGGTAGGTAAAACCCAACAAAACACTGACTCAAGAAACTCAAATGAAATACCTTTATTACTTAGGGTCTTAGCATAAGCGCAACAAATGCCTAAGGGCCTTTGCAGCTCATACTACTTTACAAAAGAAACAACGACCTAAGCACACAAAACTACCGCCTAAAGGGCAACTCACTAAGCCCAGAAATCGCTAAGCTTTGGCGGAACTAAGACCAACTACTCGAAAGCCTCCTGCAACGCGGCGACGCTCCTAACGGCTGTAGACTCGGAAGTGAGCCGGCATCTTAGCAAACTGATCTTGATGCCCTAGGAACTGGTGCAGCAGGAACAGGCGTTCCCGGTGCAACTGGTTCAGCTGGCTCCTCTGGCTCTGCATCATCCTCTGGTTCCACTAGGCCTTCCTCGGATCTTCTTGAAATCCTCCTGGGTCTTCCTCTTCTTGGGAACTTGGTCGTAGAGGATCTCTTGCAGTGGCGACCTTCTCTTGACTCTCTACAAGGCTTCATAGACATGATCGGCTCCATGATGGTTCTCTCAAGGCTTCCTCTGGCGGCCTGGCAAAGGCGGGCGAGGTGCACGATGGCGTTGCTTTCTCCTTACGTGGGCGGGTGGCGTGCTAGCAAGTCCACACCGCTCTGGGTGGAAGCGGAAGACGGTGTCTGAAGCTCCGTGCGTAGATGTTGCGAATCGTAGCATGGCCAAGCGGCGACTCTGGATACCTTCCGGCCAAGAGATCTTCCTCACGAGAGCGTGCGAAGGTTGGCTCGCCTTGTCGTTCCTCTGGCGTAGATCGTCGAGCGGCAAATCACTCCACGGCTTTGTCCATTCACCATCCGATTGTTGCCGACGTCGATGGGCGATCAAAACCTCCAGAACACGGAGCAACTTCCGGCTCGGCGGCATACCCTCGGTGCGCTCACCATAGCTCGAAGGCGAGGCATCTGTCAAGACAAGCGAGCAGGTAAAACAACTTTAAAACATCGGGGAGAGAAAGGATTATAGCAATAGTTGAGGCGAGGGAGATATGAGAAGAGTTAAGCAATCAATTAACCTTGCAAGTTAATTTTTTTCCTTTAGAAAATAATTTGGACACTCTAAAGACGGCCAATCTAACTAAGGTCAAGACCTACAGTCAGTATGGCTCTGATACCACCTCTGTCGGGACCAAGAATTTCGATTCTGGAACCCTCTGTGTATCTTGCACTAGTCGGGATCACGCTAGTGCACACGAGGTTAACACGGTAAATGTCGATCCACACAAGCGATAAATAAAGTAAACGATTAATTTGAATAACAAATAAGGGTTTTGACCTTACGGTCGAGTTTACACTTATTAAGCCACGCAAGGCTAACAGTAAATAAAGCAGCAGCGGAACGGAAATAACTCCAGCGTAGATCCCACCAATTCACCACAGGCAACCGATTGGGATCCAAACCTTAACGATCAACAACCTTCGGCGAACTCCTCCTCGAAAGCAGGCGTAGACTCCTTGTGAGGACCCCAATTTATTTGACTTGTAATGCTTAACCAACCACCTGGTCCTAGCATCACAAATCAAATAAACCGAGCCTCGAGATATGTATACTTCCCAGAAAGCAGTATACACACCTTGCCACAAAATTATGCATCAACTCCATTCCAAACATAGGGTCCAAACAACACACTACTAAGCAGTAACAACGAAAGAGTTATTACGGACAAAGGCCGAGGCCAAAGATACACAAATAAACAAGATAGGCAGTGGAGCAAAGTGCCACAAGATGGCTATAAACAAAGCCAATCAGCGTGCCTTCAACCCACAAGGCATCGGCGGGACCGCCAAGCCTAGTCGTCACACACGCGGCGGCACAACTCACGAGTGAGGCCCTTGGGGCTCACCTTCTTCCTCTGCAACAAAAATATTAAGCAAGCGGTGAGTACAAAAATTGTTTTTGTACTCGCAAGACTAACGTGTGAACTAACAGACCTGTTCATATGCTACATGCAGGCTTATTTGGTGGAGGCCATATGTTTCATTTGCACAAAGCCAAGTTTGTTTGTAACAATGTAATACTGATTTGAAGGCAAATTTGCAATTCATTTTTAGTGTTGAAATATGATGGGGTAATAATACAAAGATTAAATATAAAACAACCTGGAAGTGACTATCCCAATAGTCACCACAACATAGCACGAATCCCCAGATTCGTACCACCCTTCAAGTTTTAATTTTAAAGGTTGTAGTCTAACTCTTGAAAAGCTTACCCAAGCGTGTCCATCACCTAGGACAAGGCTATTCGAATAGTTTTAACCTGCGAGGGTGTACCATGTATCCCACACTTGGACCGCCTTTAAGCCAAAGCACACTACCGAGGTATGCTTGCACAACTAAGTCCTACGAGACTTTTTCCAATATTGTGTATTAACTACGAGCCACTCGTATGGATAGAAATCCATACGCTTACATGGTAAAGCCGAAAAGACAACTACCTTTGCGGGGTAAAGCTTTTCGGACAACTACCATGCTCCCAACACCATCCCTCCTGCGACCCGGAGCCAATACACGCCAAAGTACTCGGTCAAGAGAGGTCCCATATACTCTAGTGTGGTTATGCACGCGAAATGCTGGATAACAGGTACTCACAAGATGTTCGGTCCTTAATTGACCCGGGCACCATTCCAGTCACACCCAAAATTCACACCGATCTTACCATTGTGCCCAAGTCTAAATCATTTTTGTTTTCATTTTTAGTTTTTGCAATTAGACATAGCCCAAGCTGGAACATAAGAACAATAATAATTTGTGTGATCAAGATCATCGACTAAGTCGATGATCGCCCAAATCTACCGGAAACTAAGCATGGCTAAGCAACTGAACTCGTAATCTACTAAGTGATAAGAGTTCATCCAACGAACTCTAATCACAGCACATAACCTAGGCTCAGGTAGTAGAGATCAACATTTCACCTACAGGATATGCATGTACAGGATTTAACTAACCAGTTTAACACAAATTAAGCGATGCATACATACAGCTGAAACAAAATATTAGACTTTAAAATACTAGGATTAACATGATCAAACTGCTTGCCTGGCGGCTGCTGCTCAATGTGCTGCTGAGGATCACTCTCGAGAATACCAGAATCGTCGCAATCTATCGATCGAACAATTAACAGCGAATAAGAACAAATAACACCGACAAAACTCAAACATTCAACAACAACAAAACATACCAAACTTTACACAGCAGCCTAAGCATGATCTAACACATTTTAGAAACAGAGAAATAACCTACTTAAAGTGGTGATGAATTTTCTAGTAATTTTCTAAGCTAACATACACAATAAAGCACGAGTTAAATACTTAACGAAATTTTATGAACAGAAACAGTATCTAAAACCTATCCTAACAATTAGCACCCTAAAAATGAAAATTTACAAAATTGGATTCACTGGATTTGGACAATTATTTCAAGAGATATGAATTTTCTAATTCGGAAAATACATAATACACCATTTAATTAATTAACAGATTTTTGCTAACAGAGACATGGTTGAAACTAATTTTAGTAAATAGTACATCTAAAATGAAAATTAACAGCACTGGTTTCATGCGATTTGGAGAAAAATTGAATTAGTTATGCACTTTACAATTTAAGTGCAAGTTTTAGCGTATTAATTAAACCTATTTCTAAACAAATTTTGAAATCCAACTTCTGGAGCCGACCCACACTTCTATTCATTTTTAGATTAAATTTTAGTCAATACCAAAATTAAAAAAATTTGACACAACCGAAAATGACTTAAAACAAATTAGTTATGAATTTCTAAAGTTTAACACAATTTCTAAATGGAAAATAAACCCTCCCGGGAGAAATCGAAACAATAACTTAAAGAAATAGACGTGGCTCTATCTGGGCCGCTGATCCGACAACAGACGGCTCGCAGCGATCTCAGTACAAAACGCGCTACCGACAACAGAGCCGGACGAACTCGAGCTCGCCCGGCGTGCGCCGGCGAGCTAGGCCCTCGCGATGCTGTGAAGTGCCAAAATGGAATCCTTATACTATGCGCACCCGACCATGGTGAACTTCACCGAGGTGGGCCACAGCCGGCGGCGACGCGGCGGAGCGGAGGGAACCCTACGGCAAAACGCACGCGCGCGTTTGGTCGGACCTAAGCGAATGCGTGCGCGCGAGCATCGTGGGTTACGAGGAACTCACGGCGTGTTTGGTGATGACGGTGAGGCACCGTGAGCGACCCGGCGAGGCGTCTGGCGGCGCGAGGTGGTCACCGTCGGCGAGGATCCGAGGTGAAAGAGAGCGAGTGAGTGATGGGGAAAGGTAGAGGGAATCCGCAGGATGCTTACGAAGGTAGGAATCGAGCTCGAGCTCTCGAAGAAAGCGCGGTGGCGGAAAAAGTGGATTCGGCGGAGTTGGAGAAGAAAGTCCGCGCGCAGCTCCACAAAGCGCGAAACCAAATTCCTTGGGGTTTTGCTTCACGGAGATCTGGAATACAAATGTGACGCAGTCGGCTGAGGTCGGGGATCACCGGAGTGGCTGGTGGGCTTGGAGCAGCGCAGCGGCACTCGCGGGCTCCAGAGCTCGGTGGAGAAGAAGAGGAGAAAGAGAGAAACAGGAAGCGAGCTCGGCGGCTTTGTAGGAGCAGGCGGAGGTCGCGAGGTGGAGGGGGTAAGGCGGTGAAGTGACCGGCGGCTCGACGTGGCAGCACGCATGCGAGCGGCGAGGCTGGCGAGAGTGCGCGGGCGAGCGGTGCGCGGGAGAGCTGGCGCGGCGCACGCGCCACGTGGAGAGAGTCTGCCGCAGTGGGGCGATTCGTCGTGAGAGGAAGAATCTGGCTCGGCGACGCGTTCGGTCGGACCGTAAATGAAAAGGTCCGGTCGGAGTTTGACTCGGGTCCGACTCGCGTTGGAATCGGCGAGACGATTGGTTCCAACCGAGATGAGTGGTTCGTCGGAGTTTAAGTCGGGCTCGGGTTGAGCACGATGAATAGTGATTTAAGATTTGGAATAAAGAGGCGAGAGGGTTTGGGAAATTTTAGAGGTAGCTCTAGAGCTCTAAAAATTCCAAAATTTTTATGGTAGCTACTATGGACAGAGAAAAACCTTGCATAAATTTTCCAGAAATTGTTATGCACAGAATTATTCCCAGGAAAATTCACAAGCTGCTGTCCAAAGGGTTTGACCAGATTTCAAACTAGTTTGACTTGGCCACTTGAAATAGCAAACAAAATCTAAAAATTGTAAAATTTTTCAGGGAGGTAACTAGGATGATCAAGATTATAGGAAAAATATTTTCAGAGGATGATCACAAGTTTAAAGCTAAGAATTTTGTTGACAACAACTTCCATTCACAAGAATTTATTTTTAGAAAATGGAAATTGCTTGGGAAAATTTGGAAAACTTCCAAATGATTTGATGAGGCAACAAAAGTTTTTATTTATCCTCAAAATTTTATATTTGAAAAACAAACCCTAACTTAGGGCTGTTACAAATCTCCCCCCTTACAGGAATCTCGCCCCGAGATTCTGATCACTGGGAGAAGAAGGATGGGTAGTCTGCACGGAGACGATCTTCCCGCTCCCAAGTGGCTTCGTCCTCAGAGTGATTCGACCACTGAACTTTGAGGAACTTGGTCACACGGTTTCTAGTCCTCCGTTCAGATTCTTCAAGAATGCGCATGTGATGCTCACGGTGGGATGCAGATCTTCTTTGCACATCGATATTTTCCAATGGCGTTTCCTCAACTGGAACACTGAGGCATTTCTTCAATTGTGATACATGGAAAACATCCTGCACTCCTTCAAGTGTAGTCGGCAATTTCTAGCTTGTATGCAACAGCTCCCACTCTATCGATGATGCGGTAGGGTCCGACATACCGAGGAGCCAACTTGCCCCTGATGCCGAAACGCTGATGACCTTTCAAAGGAGAGACTTTGAGATACACAAAGTCATTGGGCTTGAAACTCAACTCACGGCGATGCTGCGTGCGCATAGCTCTTACGCTGGATCGAGCTACGCGCAAGTGCTCACGAATCAACCGCACTTGACTTTCAAATCATTGATGGAATTTGGGCCAAAGAACCGCTCTCCCGGCCGACCGGTTCAATGGTGTTCTGCACCTCCTCCCATACAAGGCCTCAAATGGTGCCATACAAAGACTAGCCTGGAAGCTGTTGTTGTAGGAGAACTCGGCAAGCGGTAGGCACTTCTCCCAATTCTTCCCATAGGAAAGAATGCAAGCACGGAGCATATCTTCAAGCACCTGATTGACTCGCTCCGTATGACCATCAGTCTGAGGATGGTAGGCTGAGCTGAAGGAAAGGCGGGTTCCCATGGCCTCCTGCAGACTGTGCCAAAACCGAGAGGTGAAGAGAGAACCACAATCTGACACAATCGTTCGTGGCACACCATGTAAGCTCACGATGCGGGAGATATAGAGATCCGCCAATTTACTGACACTGAGGGTGGTACGTACTGGCAAAAAGTGTGCTACCTTTGTCAACCGGTCAATAACCACCCAGATAGCATCCTTCCCCGAAGAAGTACGGGGCAGACCAGTGATGAAATCCATGCCCACAGAATCCCATTTCCACTCTGGTATAGGTAAGGGCTGAAGAAGACCCGCTGGACGCTGATGCTCGGCCTTGACACGACAACATACGTCGCATCTGGCAACGAACCTGGCAATCTCGCGCTTCATGCGAGTCCACCAGAAACTCTGACGCAGATCTTGGTACATCTTGGTAGGCCCGGGATGGATGGACAAAGGCGAATCATGGGCTTCATGGAGAATCAAATCCCGCAACTCTGGGACCTTTGGGACCACGAGACGCTGCCCAAACCATACAACACCGTGCTCATCTTCTGTGAAACACTTGGCTGATCTATTCTTGATGTTCTGCTTGATTTTACCCACACCATCATCTGATTGCTGTGCCGCCTTGATTTGATCCACCAAGGTCGGTTGCACAACCAAGGCAGCAAGGGAACCATGCTCAACCAAACCCAAGTTGAGACGCTGAAACTCCGCAATAAGTGCAGGTTGCTGCTCTTGGATCATCAAAGTATTGCAATACACCTTTCGGCTAAGCGCATCAGCAACCACATTGGCCTTGCCAGGATGATACTGAATACCCATATCATAATCTTTGATCAATTCCAACCATCTCCTTTGCCTGAGGTTCAGATCTGGCTGGGTGAACAAGTATTTCAAGCTCTTGTGATCGAATACACCTCCACGATTCTACGATCGATAATGCCGCCAAATCTTGAGTGCATGAACCACAAAGAAAGAAGCTCTAAATCATGGGTGGGATAGTTGAGCTCATGAGGTCTCAATCGCCTAGATGCATAGGCAAGCGCTTTGCCTTCCCCGCATAAGAACGCATCCGAGTCCTGACGAGAGGCATCACAATAGATATCGAAGCTCTTGTGAACATCGGGAAGGGCAAGAACTGGGTCAAGTCAATCGCCGTTTGAGCTCACGAAAGCCCTCATCACAGCGAGGACCACACAAACTTTTGTCCTTCTTGAGCAATTCGGTCATCGGCTGCGATCTTGGAGAAGTTCTCGATAAAGCGCGTAGTAGCTTTGCTAAACCAAGAAAACTCCGCACATCGGTGGTGACGACGGTGACCCAAGATAGAACATCGCTGACCTTCTTGGGATCCGACTCGCCTCGGTCCACTGAAAGAACATGGCCCAAGAATGCCACTTCCTTCAACCAGAACTCGCATTTGCTGAACTTTGCATCAAATGGTGTTCCATAATTTGCCCAAAACAATCTTGGATGCTCAAAGATGCTCTGCTTGATCTTGGAATAGATAAGAATGTCATCAATGAAAACCACCACGAACTTATCCAAATATTCCATGAATACCGAGTTCATGAGGTTCATGAAATAAGCTGGAGCATTGGTTAAGCCGAAAGACATAACAGTATACTTGTAAAGACCATAACGAGTAGTGAAAGCCGTCTTCGGAATATCCTCAGCCCTGATCCGGTCTTGATGATATCCCAGTCTCAAATCAATCTTGGAGAACACCTGAGCGCCGGACAATTGGTCAAAAAGATCATCAATGCGGGGCAGAGGATATTTGCTCTTCACCGTCACTACATTGAGCGGACGGTAATCCACACACATGCGCAAAGTCTTGTCTTTCTTCTTCACAAAGATCGCAGGGCAGCCCCACGGTGAAGAACTGGGACAGATGAAACTCTTTGCCTGAAGCTCACCAAGCTGCTTCTTCAATTCTTCTAACTCATTGGGAGGCATCCGATACGGCGCCCTCGAGATAGGAGCGGTACCGGGCAGCAACTCAATGACAAACTCAAGATCTCGAACCGGAGGCATCCCAGGTAAATCATCAGGAAAAACATCCTCAAAATCACAAACGGTTGGAACCTCCTGAATCTTCAAAGCTGGCTTCGCTACAAGTGCACAAAGGTGCGACCCTTGCAGCTGCGGGGAAAAGCCGACCTGTTCGCCATAAAGGTTGGTGAGAAAAACCATCTTCTTGGCACAATCAATCTGTCCCAAATGTTGGGACAACCAATCCATGCCAAAAATTACATCCAGGCTCGCTGAGTTGAGCAGGATGAGATTTGCCAAGAATCCCACTCCTTTGACTGTGATAGGAACATCCCGACATTGTAAATCAGCTCTCATTTCCGACCCCGGAGAGCGAATGAGCAAAGGAACTCCCAAAGGAACACAATGAAGACCATTAGCAGCAGCAAATGATCTCAAAATAAAAGAATGTGATGCTCCAGAATCAAATAATACTGCAGCAGGACGAGAATTGACAAGAAGTGTACCCATCACAACATCCGCGCCTCCAGGCCTCCTCGGTGAAAGATGGTTGACTCGACCATTGCTCACACCATGGGTCTTCTGGATCATCTTCTGGTCAGGTGGGTGACCACTCCCCTACCCGCGCCCTCCATTAGGACGAGGGGCTGCTCCAACACTCAGAGGGCAGGAATTAGCATAATGACCCTTGTTGTGGCAGCGGAAACAAGTAACCTCGGCCGCGGATTGCGGAGGCCACCTGTCTTTGGACCACGAGCGCCGCGTGGTGGCTCACGCCTGCGGTGGGCGGGAGTCGGCGTGATAGCCTCGGCGCGGTGGAGCAAAAGAACGGGCCTGGTGCTAGCCCGGCCGAGGGCAGTGAGGTGGCGTGAGTAGACTGATGGGACTCCCATTTGCGCTATGGACTCACCAACGCCTTAGCCTTATGCTGCAACGATGGCCTTATCCACTAAGGCACGAAAGTTAGAGAAGTCCAAAATAGATAGCTTGTCCTGCGGCTCCTCGAACAAGCCATCCATAAACTTCTCTGCTTGGCCTCATCGAGGCCACCTCACCGGAGCATAATGAGCGGTGATTAAACTGCGTATAGATACTCAGTCACAGATTTGCGCCCTTGCTTGGCGCGAGGAATTCCTTCTTCTTCAGCTTCATCAGGCCATCAGGGATGTGGGCCCAAAGAAAAGTTGATCTGAACTCCTCCCAGGTGACTACATGGCCCGCGGGCTGCATGGCAAGGTAGTTCTCCCACCAAGAGAGTGCCGCGCCCTCAGCCGGTGAGGCGGCGAGAGTGCCTTCTCTGGGCACAGCGGCGATGTTGAGCTTTCGCTCAACCATGCGCGACCAATCATCCGCATCGAGAGGTCCTCGGGCGGGAGAAAGTCGGCGTGCGTGCGGAGAACTCTGCAAGTCCCCGCGATGCGGTGCCCGCCACCGCGGATCCAGAGGCACGGAAGGAGTAGAGGTATTCCTAGCAATGACCTCCAAAATGTGTGTACGGTCCATGCGGTTTCGCTCGATCGGCGAGAACCTCGACCATGGTCGGAGGAGGGGAAGCTCCTCATCCCTACCACCGGTGACTACCACGCAGCGTTCTCCGGCCATCTGTTTCACTAAGACAAGTTAGCAACAAGCCTAAGAGCAAGAAAGCCAATATTCACTAAAAACACTCCAAAAACAACACCGAACAAGTGTAAGAGCTTGAGCTACAAGATCAATCTCCCGAAGCGACCGACCAGATTGGCGAGCAGGCAATCGCTAAGGAAGATAATGTCTCAAAGTTAAAACACCGATTTAATACAGCCAACAAAATTAGACAGATAACTACTCATTCTACACCTTACCCTATTATCCCCACAAGTTTTAGTTGGATTAATCTTCATGGTTCTCCCAAAGCTAATTCCACCGGACGCGTAACTATCCTTTTTGAAAGGAAAAAGAAACCAAGTTTTAAAACTCAAATTGGAGTAAGGTGAGAATGGAAAGCTAAGATAGATAAGGAATAAAATCTGAGAATCTAACTAGGTTTTCATAAACCTTTTTATAGTTCGCAAATAAGCTTTTCCAAAATATCCTAAAGACGACTACGCTTGGGTTACTACGGTCAGAATGGCTCTGATACCAACTTTGTGAGGACCCCAATTTATTTGACTTGTAATGCTTAACCAACCACCTGGTCCTAGCATCACAAATCAGATAAACCGAGCCTCGAGATATGTATACTTCCTGAAAGCAAAGATACACACCTTGCCACAAAATTATGCATCAACTCCATTCCAAACATAGGGTCCAAACAACACACTACTAAGCGAGTAACAACGTAAGAGTTATTACGGACAAAGGCCGACCGGCCAAAAGATACACAAATAAACAAGATAGGCAGTGAAGCAAAGTGCCATAAGATGGCTATAAACAAAGCCAATCGCGTGCCTTCAACCCACAAGGCATCCGACCGGACCGCCAAGCCTAGTCGTCACACACGAGCGACATAACTCCACGAAGTGAGGCCCTTGGGGCTCACCTTCTTCCTCTGCAAAAAAACATTAAGCAAAGCAGCTGAGTACAAAAATTGTTTTTGTACTCGCAAGAATGACGTGTGAACTAACAGACCTGTTCATATGCTACATGCAGGCTTATTTGGTGGAGGCCATATGTTTCATTTGCACAAAGCCAAGTTTGTTTGTAACAATGTAATACAGTTTGAAGGCAACTTTGCAATTCATTTTTAGTGTTGAAATAACAGTAAGGGTAATAATACAAAGATTAAAGATAAAACAACCTGGAAGTGACTATCCCAATAGTCACCACAACATAGCACGAATCCCCAGATTCGTACCACCCTTCAAGTTTTAATTTTAAAGGTTGTAGTCTAACTCTTGAAAAGCTTACCCAAGCGTGTCCATCACCTAGGACGAGGCTATTCGAATAGTTTTAACCCTGCAGGGGTGTACCACTGTACCCACACTTCAGACCGCCTTTAAGCCAAAGCACACTACCGAAGGTATGCCGGCACAGCTAAGTCCTACGAGACTTTTTCCAATATTGTGTATTAACTCACGCAGCTCGTATGGATAGAAATCCATACGCTTACATGGTAAAGCCGAAAAGACAACTACCTTTGCGGGGTAAAGCTTTTCGGACAACTACCATGCTCCCAACACCATCCCTCCTGCGACCTCCTGCGACCCGAAGCCAATACACGCCAAAGTACTCGGTCAAGAGAGGTCCCATATACTCTAGTGTGGTTAGCACGCCGAAATGCCTCGATAACAGGTACTCACAAGATGTTCGGTCCTTAATTGACCCGGGCACCATTCCAGTCACACCCAAAATTCACACCGATCTTACCATTGTGCCCAAGTCTAAATCATTTTTGTTTTCATTTTTAGTTTTTGCAATTAGACATAGCCCAAGCTGGAACATAAGAACAATAATAATTTGTGTGATCAAGATCATCGACTAAGTCGATGATCGCCCAAATCTACCGGAAACTAAGCATGGCTAAGCAACTGAACTCGTAATCTACTAAGTGATAAGAGTTCATCCAACGAACTCTAATCACAGCACATAACCTAGGCTCAGGTAGTAGAGATCAACATTTCACCTACAGGATATGCATGTACAGGATTTAACTAACTAGTTTAACACAAATTAAGCGATGCATACATACAACTGAAACAAAATATTAGACTTTAAAATACTAGGATTAACATGATCAAGCGCTTGTGCGTGCAACTTTGCTCAATGTCTCACTTGAGGATCACTCTCGAGAATACCAGAATCGTTGCAATCTATCGATCGAACAATTAACAGCGAATAAGAACAAATAACACCGACAAAACTCAAACATTCAACAACAACAAAACATACCAAACTTTACACAGCAGCCTAAGCATGATCTAACACATTTTAGAAACAGAGAAATAACCTACTTAAAGTGGTGATGAATTTTCTAGTAATTTTCTAAGCTAACATACACAATAAAGCACTAGTTAAATACTTAACAAAATTTTATGAATAGAAACAGTATCTAAAACCTATCCTGACAATTAGTACCCTAAAAATGAAAATTTACAAAATTGGATTCACTGGATTTGGACAATTATTGCAAGAGATATGAATTTTCTAATTCGGAAAATACATAATACACCATTTAATTAATTAACAGATTTTTGCTAACAGAGACATGGTTGAAACTAATTTTAGTAAATAGTACATCTAAAATCAAAATTAACAGCACTGGTTTCATGCGATTTGGAGAAAAATTGAATTAGTTATGCACTTTACAATTTAAGTGCAAGTTTTAGCATATTAATTAAACCTATTTCTAAACAAATTTTGAAATCCAACTTCTGGAGCCGACCCACACTTCTATTCATTTTTAGATTAAATTTTAGTCAATACCAAAATTAAAAAAATTTGACACAACCGAAAATGACTTAAAACAAATTAGTTATGAATTTCTAAAGTTTAACACGATTTCTAAATGGAAAATAAACCCTCCCGGGAGAAATCAAAACAATAACTTAAAGAAATAGACGTGGCTCTATCTGGGCCGCTGATCCAACAACGGACGGCTCGCAGCGATCTCAGTACAAAACGCGCGACCGACAACAGAGCCGGCCGAACTCGAGCTCGCCCGGCGTGCCGCCGGCGAGCTAGGCCCCCGCGATGACGGCGAAGTGCCAAAATGGAATCCTTATACTATTGCGCACCCGACCATGGTCGGAACTTCACCGGAGGTGGGCCACAGCGGCGGGGCGACGCGACGGAGCGGAGGGGAACCTACGGCAAAAACGGCACGCGCGTTTCGGTCGGACCCTAAACGAATTAACGTGCGCATGAGCATCAGTGGGTTACCAGGAACTCACCAGCGTGTTTGGTGATGACGGTGAGGCACCGGAGCGACCCGGCGACGAGAGCCTGCGGCGGCGCGAGGTGGTCACCGTCGGCAGGGATCTGAGGTGAAAGAGAGAGCGAGTGAGTGATGGGGAAAGGTAGAGGGAAACCAGAGGATGCTTACGAAGGTAGGAATCGAGCTCGAGCTCTCCGAAGAAGGCGCGGCGGCGGAAAAAGTGGATTCGGCCGGAGTTGGAGAAGAAAGTCCGTGCGCAGCTCCACAGGCGGCGAAACCCGAAATTCCTTGGGGGTTTTGCTTCCTGGAGATGCGGAACACACCGTGACGCGGTCGGCTGAGGTCGGGGATCACCGGAGTGGCTGGCGGGCTTGGAGCGGCGCGGCGGCACTCGCGGGCTCCAGAGCTCGGTGGAGAAGAAGACAGGGGAGAAAGATAGAAAACCGAGGAAGCGAGCTCTCGGCGGCTTTTGTAGGAGCAGGCGGAGGTCACGAGGTGGAGGGGGTAAGGCGGCGAAGTGACCGGCGGCTCGACGTGGCAGCACGCATGCGAGCGGCGAGGCTGGCGAGAGCTGGCGCGGGCGCGCGCGCCGCGTGGAGAGAGGGTGCTGCAGGTGGGGCCGGTTCGTCAGCGAGAGGAAGAGTGCGGCTCGGTGACGCGGTTCGGTCGGACCAGAAATGAAAAGGGTCCGGTCGGAGTTTGACTCGGGTCCGACTCGCGTTTGGACTCGGCCGAGACGATTGGTTCCAGCCGAGACGAGTGGTTCGGTCGGAGTTTAAGTCGGGCTCGGGTTCGAGCCTGATGAATAGTGATTTCAGATTTGGAATAAAGAGGGCAGAGAGGGTTTGGGAAATTTTTAGAGGTAGCTCTAGAGCTCCAAAAATTCCAAAATTTTTATGCTAGCTACTATGGACAGAGAACAACCTTGCATAAATTTTCCAGAAATTGTTATGCAGACAATTGTTCCCAGGAAAATTCACAAGCTGCTGTCCAAAGGGTTTGACCAGATTTCAAACTAGTTTGACTTGGCCACTTGAAATAGCAAACAAAATCTAAAAATTGTGAAATTTTTCATGGAGGTAACTAGGATGATCAAGATGATAGGAAAAATATTTTCAGAGGATGATCACAAGTTTAAAGCTAAGAATTTTGTTGACAACAACTTCCATTCACAAGAATTTATTTCTAGAAAATGAAAATTGCTAGGGAAAATTTGGAAAACTTCCAAATGATTTGATGAGGCAACAAAAGTTTTTATTTCTCCTCAAAATTTTACATTTTAAAAACAAACCCTAACTTAGGGCTGTTACACTCCTCCACTTCTGTAGGTTTGGACGCAAGTTTTACAACAAGCGTGAGTACACAACTGTACTCGCAAATCATACCACAGAATGCAATGTATAGATGCAGGCTTATTCCAAAGAAAAGGCTTCTGTGGTTCTTTTGCATAAAAGCAACATTTGCAATTGAATACAAATAATAGATTGAAAGCATAATTCAAAACAAATAGACAATAATAATTTAACACTTGTTTCCACAAAGATACACAGCTAAACAGGTTATTTCACATAGCCATATGATTGAGGTCACACAGCTCCCATCCCAAACATTTTACGAAAACTACCCCTTGTGTGAAATCCCCAAGCATGTCCATGACCGCGGACGTGGCTATTCGAATAGATTGATTTAACACTCTGCAGAGGTTGTACACTTTACTCACAAGATACAACTAGTGTAGCAAGCACTAATCATAACAAAACGGTTCAGAAACTTCATCTCAAACATTGACATTCCCAGTGTGCTTACAAACCGCTATGCCAACCCAAACGGAGCGTTTTGGCATAACACACACCGCTGGACAAGGAAGCGACGAATCGTCCCGCAATGCAACCACTAAGTAGTCACGCCTCCACCCTGTCACAAAGCCTAACCTATCCACCCAACCTCAATGCCGAGAATCCATAACTTACTAAGTTAGGCCCGTCCCATACTGGCATGTGGTCGCTGATGAAGGCTCAGTTCAATGGCGCACAAAGTTAAGTCCTTAATTGACCAAGGCAAGACTTCCATGTTCTAACTAAATCACAAAGATTATCATTCCCATCACAAAGTCCACCATATCACACAACATCCACCACTTGCCTCAGTCTAAATCCTTTACCACCCAGTTGGTTTTAGTGCAACACATGCCATCACGAAGTAATAACACATAGCACACAGTTTTACACAAAGTTCCATAGTCACTTAGTCATATTTAAATAATTGCAACTTACATGTGATGTGAGACTCGTAGCATGGCTAAGCAATTGTACTCGCATCTAACCAACCCACGTTGGTGCTACAATATTACCAACTAATAAACCAATCTAGGGTGACATGGAATTATGACATACAAGGCCAAGGTGTGATAACAATTTGGATAATAACTATGCCCAAAGCATTAAAATAAATAATTAAAGTAGGATGCAATAATTTAACACAAAGTAATTTGAAAACTGGGTTCAAGATGATCAAAGGTATGACTTGCCTTAGAAAAGGTCTATGTACTGGTCTTGATCTTGGGGTGCTCCTTCTTCAACGAAATTCCCCGACGAATCGACGTCTACTCGCAAACGAGACAAAAACAAACAAAACAAATAAATAACAGATGCAAAACAAACTCCAAAAATTAAATAAAAATCTCAGATAAATAGAGCTTGAATTTAGATAAATTTAGAAATTTGAATGGGCTCAATCGGAGTTAGGATGCAAAAGTTATGAGCTCTGGAAGTTTGAATCTAAAAAGAAAAACCCTAATTTGGATTTTCTGGAATTTCCCGAATTATTTCTCTGAAGAAAAATCGGAATAATGCGGAGTGCTGACGTCATCTGAGGACGTTCGGACGGGGTGACAAATGGCCTGACCGGTGGGACCCACATGTCAGTGAGATGGTGCACCGTGGACCAGGTTTATGGAGATTGGATCTGGGGTGATGCGGTTAGGTGGCACGCTCGCGCACGTGGATGCTGACACGGCGATGACTCAGCGACACGCGGCGAAAAGACATGACACGACGCCAAGGTGGCATCTGACGTGGACGGACATGTCGACGCTGGCGTCACCTTTCGGTGAACCTCACGGTTCGGCGACAACGGCGCACGGCGGTGTCTCGTCGGCGGCGGGTGTGCGCAACAGCTAGAGCGTTTTATTGCGAACCTCTTGGTACCGAGCTTGGCTCAAGAGGACGTCTGAGGTGGCCGTAGTTGATGACGGTGCGGAGAACGAAGGTCGGTTTTGTCGGACGGAGCCTCGGCGACGACTTGAGGCAAGGATGGCGCGGGTAGCTGGGGCGACGTGAAGCTTCGGTGTGGTCAACGTCTCAAGGTACTCCGCGGTGACGAATTGAAGCTTTAGGGTTTCGGCTCCGAAAACCCAATCTAGCAATCGCGGCCGCTCTAGGGTTCCTTAGGCGCAAGGGTGTCGGGTTTCGAGATGAGTAATCGATCGCGCACCTAGGGAGCTATTTATACCCAGAGGGCGGGCTTAGATTACGAAACCCCCAAATCGGGATTTCTTCGGGTTCGTTTAATCTATGGGATAGAGTTCGACTCGTCCCCGATTGATTGCAGATATGGATGCGGAAAGCTAGGAGATTGAGTTTGGCATCAAAATCCGAGAGGTTTTAGATATGGAATGCGCTTGCCGGATCAAGCTTCTAGAAGAAACATGGCGGACGCGGCCGACTCGCGCGCGGAGAAGACGACGACTCGGAGACGATGACCTCGGCGGTCCACCAGTCAGAGCAAGAGGGAAACGGCCCACCCGTCAATGGGGCAAGGGGAGCGGGCCCGCGTGTCAGCGTGTGCGGCTGAGCGCCTGCGCGGGCGAGGCTGGGCTGGCGAAGCTAGGCCGGCGGCGGAGGAGAATGGGCCGAGTTAGGGAAATTCGGCCCGAGACTATTTCTGAGATTTTAATAACTTTTCTAATTTATAAAATACCAGAAAATCAAATGGGCAATAGAAAATAGCAAATGAACTCAGAAAAATTCTAGAAAAATCTAGAAAATATATCTGAGCACAGAGAACCCAAATAAAATAGTTTTGGCTATTGTTCATGTTGGGATTATTCACATTAAATATTTTTGATTGTAAAGTCCAATGTTAAGCTTTTGAATTTAAATTCAAATAAATCCAAATGATGAATTTTCTCCCTACTAACTATTAGAAGATTTTTATACTCAAAAAATTGGGATGTTACACCGCTTGTCGCCGGTTCATCTATGTATCTCCAGTTCAACTGGCGACAGGAAGCTATCGCCGTTTAAACTGGCGACAAGCCCTTACCTGTATATAACCCTCTTGGAACCCTCGAAATTCCACACAGTACTCAGTCTTACTCAGGAAAAAGAGAATGACAGAACAGAGAGGAGGAGAAAAGCTAGCGGCGCTTGCTCAAATCGATTGCCCACCTCTCGGGTAATTTCCTTAACAGAACGGATTACATGATTTTTGATGTACTGTTTTGTAGTGAAGTCCGTTTTACAAACTCTTTAGTTGCGCATATGTAGTTCATCGTGTAAATGTTATTCACACTGTAGTGCGTCAAATATGTCCGATGTAGTCAATTTCAAAATTTACTACAGCCGAGGGACTATTATGGAGGGTCCCGAGGGAATTGATTTGAGTTATTTCTAGTCAGCAGACGTGCCCCTACCAAGACCTAAGCAACGTACATTCGGCGCTGTGATGCGGTGGTTATTCCACATGTTCCAAGTGGATCGTGATGTGTACGATCTAACATTGAGTTGCCTTGCCCCCCGGGCAGGATAACCCACGTATTGGGAGTTAGTGCAACTAAAGGGAACAAATTCATGGCGGTCCTAAATGCATGGCGAGGGAGAGGATGGAAATTGGTCCTTCGGTCGTGCGTTTGCAAAACCCACTCCGCATCTGCGTCGAACAAGTAGGAGTTCTTGACACCGAGGAAGAAATAGGTGACTCAAGCGCGCACACACAATGGCGTAAGGGCAAGAGGTTGCTTGATGTCGTCGACGAAGGCTATGCGAATTACCTCATTCGATGAGACAAGCTAGTGGCTTTGCCGAGAGGGGAGCTTGAAGAAGCGGTGCAAATGATGGATCTCAAGACCGTGACTACATGGCATTGTCCAAGATGAAGGTTACGATGGCGTGGTGATGCGGACCAGCGGCGGTTCCATCCAAGTGGAACACATACCGGCCGAGAACCTCGTCATCAAGGAAGGCTACCATGTACCATGGGAGTACGACCAGAGCGAGGTCAGACTAGGAGCTATGTACAAATGCAAGGAGGCCGTGCAGGATGCGGTCAAATTTTGGGCATTGTCGGTGCATCGCACATTCACTGTCGTCAAGTCTACCCCAAGATGCTACGACGTGAAGTGCGGCATAGAGGGATGCCCTTGGCGCGTGCACGCATTTCAGCCCAAGTGGGACACCTACTGGAAGTGCTCCATAGTGGTCCCTCACGCATACGTCGTCGCTGAGTCAGTGCAGTCTTACCGGAACCTATCATCAGGCTTCATCACCAATCTCATGTATGGTGAGATCGTGGATAACCTAGATTTTGAGCCACGATCCATCATTTGGGCCATTGAGGCAAGGTTCCAGTACACTATCAGCTATGCCAAGGCTTGGAGGGCAAAATAGAAGGCATTGGAATCAAGGTTTGGCACGTTCGAGGATTCCTACCATAACCTCCGTGGGCAACTCCGAGTCATACAAGACAGGAATCCCGGCACTCATGTCGACATTCAAGACGCCACGCATCCAAAGTGGCCTAATAAGAGGTACTACAATGAGCATTCTTAGCCTTTGGTCCATGCATCAATGCATTCCACCTCACGTCCAATCTTGTGCATCGATGGCACGTTCTGGACTGGAGGTACAAGGGTGGAATCTTTCGCAATAGCGACGGACGGAAACAATCAAGTTCTTCCCGTGGCATTCGCTTTCGTTGAAAGCGAGAACACGGATAGATGGTTGTGGTTCCTGAAGAATGTGAGGATTTCTGTTGTGCAGGACCGTCCCAATGTATGCCTCATACATGACCGGCACGCAGGCCTGCTGCGTGCAATAACTTAGCTACAACGAGGAGAGAACATACCACTTCCATGGCCGGATCTACAGAGCAGGTGGTGCATGAGGCACTTGGGTGCGAACTTTTACAAGCAGTTTCGCAACAAGGACTTGATGAACCTATTCAAGCGTCTGTGCAACCAGAACCAGCAGCGTAAGTTCGAAACACTATGGAAGATTCTGGACGACCGAACCCAAACCCACAGAAGGGAGGCAGTGAGAAGGGCCGCCCCAAACGCTGATTAGGCCCTCGAAGCATTGCCACAGCTACCCACAGACGCTCCTAGTGTCAAGAGGAAGACAGGGGCACAGGTCAAATGCTTCTCAGACTGGATTGAGCACGAGCCTAAGGAGAAGTGGTCGCTGCTACATGACAGGGGTGGTGCTCGATATGGTATCATGACAACCAACCTAGCCGAGGTCTACAACTGGGTCATGCGCGGCGCCAGGTGCCTCCCTTTGGTTGGTACTGTGTAGGTAATTCTCCGCGGTACCGCAAACTACTTTGTTAACAGATGCAGCAATGCGTCGCTCGCCATGGCAAATGACAGAGTACTCTACTCCGCCATGATCACCGCATACATGGAGGAGAAGAGCAAGAAGGGTGAGATGCACCGCATTCAAGATGGGCGCGAGGAGCTTCGCCGAGATAATGTGCGAGGATAAAGGCGTCGCGGGACTAACCGAGAGGATCACCATGAGTGCATTCTACGCCGCGATAGTTGCGTATGCACTTGTAACAAGCCCTTCTTACGCATAGGCCTGCTCCCATGTCATGGCCTTTGTTCAACAGATGGCGCGAAGATCCCGGCGAGCACCTCTCTCACTATTTCACCAAGGAGGCGGTGATGCAAACATGGAGTGGAGAGATGTATGGTTACGCCGTTGTTGGCCATTTCACCGCCATCCCACCGGGAGCAACTAATGCGGGCGCGGACATTACTAGGCTCAAGGAAAGGTTGGCCGACAAACCGTGCGCGCGATCGGGAATGATATGGGCGAGGCGGCGGACGTCACACGAAGAAGTGCTCCATTTGCGGAGTGCAGGCACACCTTCAAGACATGCCCCACGCGAAATACTCGAGGACCAAGGAGACATCGGCATTACGGGCGTGCGCGCGGGACCTCATTCGGTGCCCGACTAGAGCGATCCACATGGGAAACGCGTTAACATCGTGACGCGAGAAAATATTATTATCAATGTTCGAATTATCATTTCAATTAAGTGTTATGGCGTTACGCGCAAGTTACGTAATATCGGTGTGTATGAATTCGGCGAATTGCAATATCACTTACCTTCCTCTTTACGAATCGTTCATACCTCAAGCGTCCTCGGTAAATTCTCCAAAAATTCATCGTAGTACAACAACATCGACGATGATAAAATGTTATTGCGAGTCTAACGATTTAGTATCGTTTAAAATTTATGAAAATCACAAACTGCCTAAGTGGAATAGGCAAAATCAAAAAGCGGCTAGGGTGATGTATATATCGCCAGTTCAACTAACGATAGGTTCTGTGCGCCGATTGAGCTGGCGATTGATTCTGTCGCCGATTCAGCGGCGATAAATACCTCAATCGGCGGCAGGGGACATGGTCCTGCCGCGATTCAACAGCGATAGGTTCTGTCGCGATTCAATGGCAACGAGGACATATTTTTGTAATTTTTTGGGGGCGACTATTTATTTTTGTAAATATCTTTTAAAATAATATAATTTTAAAAAATTCGTATGTCATGTCAGTCAACCAATCGCACACCTAATGCATTAACTCAGCTAGCCAGCTTCATGGGTGGGGCATAGACTCGTTATCACTAGTTATAGCCATATATTTTAACTTCGACTCTGGTTTGGCGATAGACATATTCACGGCCAATCCGGCCTGATTTTTTGAGCTCGGGTCGGGCTAGATTTGGCCGCTACTTTTAGACCTAAGACCCTGTCTAAACCCAAAAAAAGCCCGATAGTAATAATAAAGTAATAAAATGAATTAAATATTTATATTTTTTCTTAAAAAGAATTAAAATAATAATATTTTATGAAAAAATGCAATTTCCAGGGCGTGCTCAGGCATGCCCGTTTAGGATTGACATTTTCCATGCCCAACTCAAGACTTCAATAGGTCTACTTAGCAACGTTATTACATCGCCAACTCTTTGTATCAAGGCACGACCATAGGGTTGTACCTGAGAATTTGGGGGCCTGTGCTAAATTTAAAATTTGAATACCATAGTTTATAAAAGTGAATTACCAAAAGGAAGAAGTTCATTCTACCCCCTCAAGTATTAACATGCGGACAAGTAACCCCCTGAAAAAAATCGGCCCTTTGATCCCCTAAGTTGCAAAACCGGACAACGTGCCCCCTACGGCTGTTTGGTGCGGTGGTTTTGCTGACGTGGCATCTGGTCGGGCCGGTTTCACCACGTAGGCCACTGTGTCATCGGGTGTGGCGATTTGGTGGCGCAGGAGGTGGAAGAGAGAGGGACAGAGAGGAAGAACAGAGTTGGCGGCAATGATGGCAAGCGGCGTCAACGGCGAGCGGCGGCGAGTCAGGGGCAAATGAGGGCAAAAATGGATTCTCAGGGATGAGGTGCTTCTTCGGGTGGTGGCGACTTGGCTGGAGAAGCACGGTGGCGACGGCGGACGGAGCTCCTGGGTGTGCAAGGACACCGACGCGAGGACCTCGGCGGTTCGGCAACACTCTGAGGAAACAAGGAGGAGCATGAGGACGGCGGCGGCACAAGGAACGCGGAGAGCGCCTTGGAGCGGTCGAAGGAAGACCAGAGTGGTGGCGTGACGAGGGCGGCCGACGAGGAAGTAGAAGGACGGTGGTGGGGCATCTCAGCAGTGGAGAGATAGGGAGAAGAGAGGGGAACAAGAGAGGAGGGCCGAGGACACGGTATGACGCACTCAAGACGATGAGAACCTCATCGGAGATGGAGATTGGGGATGGTGGCGGCGAGGCTGGCTTGGGGAAGAAGGGTGTTAGTGGCTCGGTGGCACCCGGGAAGAGAAAAAGGATGCGGGTAGACGTCGGCGAATGGGCGCGAGGAGCCCTTGAACCACATGGAGGCGGAGCGGCAGTGGCGGGAGGGGCCGAGCGGAGGCCAGCAGGCTGGCAGCAGCGGCAGCGCCATGGGGGAGGTGGCACCTGGAGAGGGAAAGAGGCCGAGCCGGGCTGAGGAGGCTCGAGTGTGCGCACCTCCTCGCTTGGAGGGTCTGGAGCCGGAGTTGGGGATAGTGGAGGGATGGCGTTCGGGTGGATGTAGGTGTGGAGGGAGTGAGTGTCGGGACCCAAAAATGCAATTCTGGACCCTCTGTGTATTCGGCACTAGTCTAGGATCACGCTAGTGCACACAGTGGTAACATAGGTGAATATCAATCCACACAAACAAAATATAACATAAACGAATAGTTTGAGTAACAACTTAGAGTTTTGACCTTAAGGTCGGGGTTACAACTTATTAAGCCACGCAGGGCTAACACTAAAGAAATACTACAATGAACGAAATAAACTCGCAAACTCAATCAAAGACACCACAGTAACCGATCGGGATCGATGACCTAGCGATCAACCTACTTCCACAAACTCCTCCTCGAAAGCAGTGAAGACTCCTCCATTCAGAGGTTTGGGCGCAAGTTTTACAACAAGCGTGAGTACACAATCGTACTGCAAATCATACCACGAATGCAATATATAGATGCAGGCTTATTCCAAAGGAATGGCTTCTGTGGTTATTTTGCAGAAATGCAACATTTGCAATTGAATACAAGTAATAGATTGAAAGCATAATTCAAAACAAATAGACAATATTAGTTTTAACAGTTGTTTTCACAAAGACACATAGCCTAATCAAATTCTTTCACACAGCCACATGACTTAAATCACACAGCTGTCCCTTCCCAAAGGTTTTATGAAAATCTACCCCTCGTGTGAAATCCCCGAGCATGTCCATGACCGCGGACGCGGCTATTCGAATAGATTGTTTAACACTCTGCAGAGGTTTGTACACTTTACCCACACGATACAACTAGTGTAGCTAGCAATCGATCGTAACATAACGATTCGGAAACCGTCTCAACATTGGCGTTCTTAATCACACAATCCCATATCACAAAGCTTAACCTATCCACGAACCCCAATGTTGAAACTCCGTAACCTACTAAGTTAGGCTGTCACGAGACATGTGGTCGTCAAAGATAGCTCAGTTCAATGACGCACAAAGTTAAGTCCTTAATTGACCAAGGCAAGACTTCAGCTTTTCTAACTAAACCACACAGATAAATCCCAATCACAAAGCCACGGTTCACACAAGATCCACCACTTGCCTCGGTCTAAATCTTTTACCACCCGGTTGGTTTAGTGCAACACATGCCATCAACGAGTAATAGCACACAAAGACACACAGTTTATCACACGATTCGTAGTCACTTAGTCAATTTCATAATTTCACTCACATGAGATGATAACTTCGTAGCATGGCTAAGCAATTCTAATCGTTCTAACCAACCCACGTTGGTACTATAATATTACCAACAATTAACCAATCTAGGTGACAAGGATTTATGATATACAATTAGGCAAGGTGTGATAGCAAAATTGGATAATAACTATACCCAAAACATTTAAATAAATACTTTAAATAGCATGCAATAATTCAACACAAAGTAGTTTGAAAACTGGGTTTAAGATGATCAAAGGTATGACTTGCCTTGGAAAAGGTCTATGTACTGGTCTTGAACTTGGTTGAAGCCTTCTTCACTAAAACTCCCGGCATCGACGTCACGCACAAACGAAGCAAAACAACCAAAACAAATAAATAACAGAGGCAAAACAAACTCCAAAAATTAAATAAAAATCTCAGATAGCTAGATCTTGAATTTAGACAAATTTAGAAATTTGAATGGGCTCAATCGGAGTTAGGATGCAAAAGTTATGAGCTTTGGAAGATTGAAAATACATAAAATGCTGAAAATCAGATTTCATGAATTTCCAATTATTTCTCGAAGAAAAATCGGATTATTGCGCAACGGCGTCATCCGAGGACGTTCGGACGGGATGACTTTTGATCGGCAGTGGGTCCCACACAGCCGGTGGCTCAACTCACTTGTGGACAAAGTCCACCGAGCCACGAGATCTCGAGACCGGTGGGCGGCCCACGTGTGTACCGCGTGGCGCCCACGTAGGTGACACGTAGGTCTTCTGCCGCCGTCTGGCGATGAGGTGGCTCGCCACGCGCGCTGCCACGCCGTCGGCGGTGACCGAGCGGTGGCGGCGACAACGGCGCGGCTCCTCGTCGCGGCGAGTGGCACCGGGTGTAGCCCGAGACTATTGCGCACCTAATGGGCTAACTCGGGTGGTCGAGGTGCAACGAAGCGCCGGCGAGCGAGGCGGCGGAGATGGTGCGGCTTTCTAACGGCGGGCTCGGCGATGTTCGGTGAAACGGAGGCCACCGGTGTAGCCGCGCTTGTGCGATCTTGGTGGTGCGGATGATGATGACCG
Organism: Ampelocalamus luodianensis; assembly: GCA_036346255.1. Lineage (NCBI taxonomy): Eukaryota > Viridiplantae > Streptophyta > Magnoliopsida > Poales > Poaceae > Ampelocalamus > Ampelocalamus luodianensis. Next base: position 48,860,671 of record CM070618.1, on the reverse strand, counting down.
GCGGCACCGACGGCGCAGAGGGCTCACCGGAGTTGGTGACGAAAGAACCCTAAAACCAAAAAAGTGGCGCGCGAGGATCCTCGGGTGGAGCTAGGTGGGGGTTTCGATGCGGCTCAACAAAGTAAACCTCGGGGGCTTTTATAGGGGTCGGGAGGGGCTAGGGTGGCGTCGTGGCGAAACCCTAGAGGAGTCCGAGGCGGCACGAAGTTGATCTCGGGTTTAAAGGAAGCAGGATTTGATTTCAACCCAAACAAATGCGGGAGATAGGGGATAAGATTTGACACGCTTTCTAGAAAGGTTTTAGTTGGAAAGGATGTGTTGTCGGACGAGCTAGAGCTCCTAGCAATGGCGGCAAGCGAGCTCGCGCGAGGAGGAAGGCGAGCGAGGAGGACGAAAGGCGACACACGCGGGACCACGCGTCGCGGAGAAGAGCGGAAAGCGCGGCGGTGGAGGCGACAAAGCGGGACCCACCGTCGATCGGAAGCAGCCTTGTGAGCGAAGCGGGGCTCGAGCGGTTGGTGAGGCCGAGAGGGATGGGCAGTGGGGTTTAGGCCTGTGCACTGTTTTGAGATTTAAATTAGTTTTTCTAATTTAGAAAATACCGAGAAAATCAAATAAGCAAAAGAAAATAGCAAATGAACTCGAAAAAATTCTAGAAAAATCTAGAAAATATATCTGAGCACATAGAACCCAAATAAAATAGTTTTGGCTAATGTTCATGTTGGGATTATTCACTTTAAATGATTTTGATTGTAAAGTCCAATATTAAGCTTTTGAATTAAATTCAAATAAAAACCAAATGGTGAATTTTCTTCCTACTAACTATTTAAAAGATTTTTTTAAGCTCTGAAAATTGGGATGTTACAGTGAGGAGGAGCGAGAAAGATTGAGAGGGGACGAGCGAAGGCCGACGGTTAGAGGCCAGCAGGTCGGCAGCAGCGGCGGTGCCATGGGGGAGGTGGCGCCTAGGGAGGGAGAGAGGCTGAGCCAGGCTGAGGAGGCGAGGGCGTGGTGGAGGGGATGGACAAGCAAGTGGTGGAGAAGATGAAGGGGCAGCACGTCGGGTGAAAGAGGGGTAGAAGCTGAAGGGGCAGCCGAGTCAGCGGCCACCTGGCAAAACCGGCCCGACCGGATGCCACGTCAGCAAAACCACCGCACGAAACAGCCGGAGGGGGTACGTTGTCCGGTTTTGCAACTTAAGGGAGTCAAAGGACCGATTTTTTTTTAGGGGTCACTTGTCCACATGCCAATATTTGAGGGGGTAGAATGGACTTCTTCCTTACCAAAATAAGAGCATGTACAATGGGCTTATGTCAGTTGTCTATGGCCTCTATCACGTAGAATTCTTGCTAACGTGGATAAAAGAGAATGAAGAGAGAGAAAGATACTATCTACAATCTTGTAGTCGATTGCAGCACCAGAAACAAGAAAAATATTAAAAGATTGTGTGTTGTCTACAATCCAGTAGCCGACTGTATCACCACAACCCATTATATGAGCTGTCTTTAGTGTTGTCTACAGGTGATATAGAGAGTTGCTATAGACAGCAACTGTTTGTGCCATTGTACATGCCCTAAGAAGAAAACATTTAGAATTAGGCCCTAACATTAACTCTTCGGTTCTTTTTTTGTCTCATGGTTTTAGAAGGGACGGATGAAAGCTAGAACAATACCTAGATACACAAATATAAAGTAGAACAATAATAGTAGGTTTTAAAATTTTAGTAATAGAACCAAAGTTACAGACTCCTAGCTCGACGGTGCGAGATGGGACTAGACAAACTAATCGATGCGGTGCGTATGGCTCCCGTAGGCCGTGATGTAGCATGAAAGGTCTGCTTCCACAACCAAGCAGTGTAGCACCAGAGCCCAATCGATATACAAAGATTATAAGAATGAGACTAGAATGTAAATTATGTGTTCAATTCACAAAGAAAACCACAATAAATAGATGACAATGGAGTGGATTGATTCATTGCCACCAACGGGATTATTTTAGAGAAATCATGAGTTAGGGCCTGTTTGGTACTACTCTGCTCCTCATTTTTCAGCTCTCACATTCTGCTCCTCAATGATTCACTCCTCTCCTCTAAAAATCTGGAGCTAGATGAGGAAACGTTTGGTAGGAGGTTGGCTCTAAAAACTATGAAAGAAAGGATTAGAGGAAAAAAAATACCATACTAAGGATTAGAGGAAAAAAGACCATGCTACCACCGGTTTTAGCACTTCAAGTCTATTTGTTCCTTACTCCTTTCTATTTGTACACAAATTTATGAAATTTCCTCTCAAATTCAGCTATTTATCTATTTATTAAGAAGATAGAAAAGGAAGTCGTCGTATTCTCTCTCAAAATCTAGAAATTATAACGTTAATCGATGAAAAAAACATAAATATCTACACCGTTGATTGTGACGGGGCCAGATGTGGTGGAGATTGATTAGATGTAAAGAAGGAACCATACTTCTATTAAATAACTAACATGGCTGAGGAAGGTTAGGACACAAACTATGTGCATCTTTATATTAGCATGCCAAAGATGTTAAAGAAAAAAAAAGAAGAAGGCAACCTAAGAAAATAATAGAAACAGAAGGGTCAGTTTGGTTTGCATGGTGTGACCAGAGCTATTTGAGCGTAAGGGGCATGATGCTTTGCAAAGCGCTTTCGTCCGTAGTACCGAAGCCTGAAGGTGTCAAAGTCATTGTAAAAAATACTAATCAAGGCGACATTGCGGAGAGGCAGTAACGGTGAATTGCAGCGAGGGTGATGCACCATTGTTGCGATCAGACAAAGCTGAGGAGGCACTTCACGAACCAATCTGACAACTATGAGGATTGAGGAAGCAGGATGCATCAAGGAGAAAAGAATATGGGGCTGTGGATACTTTAGAAGAAAATTGATGCTAATCAATACATTGGTCAGCAACAAAGTTTAAGATTAATTTCATGGCAGTAGCTGGGAGGAGCCTGAGAAGCGACCAAAGAACAAAAAAGTGCTTGTTTTTAGAACGTAACTCCAAAAGTACTTAGTAGGACTTACCAATTAATGCAGAGTCGAGGTCTTACGAGGAGGCAGGAGTACAGATGTTCAGCTTATTCAGGCGACATTATTCAGGCTACCAGAAGCGAACATACTGGCTATCAAAGCAGAGCTCGGCCTCTAACAATGTCGAGAATCAGTAGTTGGGAAAAAAAATACAGTTCGGGATCAATGTCGAGGTTATAAGGTGCGAGTCAAACTATCTATCTTCATGAAAGATGTATTTGAATATTATATTTCTAAGGCATGTACAACGTATTAGGCTCATTATGTTTCCTCAAGATGTGCTCTGGTTTCAAAATTTTGTTATCATTTCAAATGTTCATCTTAAAGGTCTTTATATGACAAACATTATATAAGCTATAACTTTGATATAAAATATTTATAACATATCTAGCCACACAAATGCACAAGCCACCCTACTAGTTATAAGGTTCAGGTTATAAGTTATAACGGTGCAGATTTATTACATATTCAGAGGAATACGTAGCAATAGAGTTCTAATACATAATACCAACAATCCAGGTACGTATTAGTCCCCAACCCGAATACATCTAGGCCATGATTCCTAAATATGCTATCCTTACGTACGTTCAAACAAATTAAAAAATAAATATGCTAGCCTCACGTAGCATTGCAAAAGAAAGAGCACATGTCATGGCCACGGGCATAGTCAATAAAAAAACTTTCAGCCAGTTATGCCAATTCGAAGGATTCATTTGAAACATAGGAATTTTCATATTAACAAGAATTTCAAATGAAACAGTTTAATTTCGGCAGAAATTTAGAAAGAAAAAATCTCGCATTCCGAACGGGACCTTAATTGGTGGCTTGGTGCAAGCGTGGCATGCAGCAGCGGCCGAGAATTAGTTCACATACATAGTAGAAAGAGCTTGATGAGTTCTATACGGATCGATTTACATGGGTATCAATAAAACGTCATTATTGTCTCCCGAAAAAAAATCAGACGAGATGTGTTGCCTTTTACGTGAGTCATGAGTTGTGAAATTGATCTTGCAAAAGATGAAGTAGGTTCTAACCATTGTTGTGTTGCCTTTTACGTGAGTCATGAGTTGTGAAGTTGTCTTTTCATATTTGCATGTGGCAATTGCGAAACTGTATTGAGGACTTTGACGATTGCCAAGAATCATTTGCCGACTATGTTTTTGGTTCGTTGCGCTTTTTGTGGAGATCTGCTCTTGGCCTTCAGAACGAGATTGGTTCCAGCTTCTCTGCCCACGTCGATCTTTAGTTGGACCATCGAGAGCTACAAACTAACGCCAAGCTGGTCACAACATCTTCTCTGTGTGAGATCTTGTTTGGTTGATCAAAATCCTGACTCATTCGTATAGATGGATCAAAATTTTAGTTTAAATTCTGGACCTATCAACATAAATTCCGGTAGAGAATGAATTTCCCAAACAAGTCTTAAAAGGTGGCTGCGAAGAGGAACCATGATTACTGCTGCCTGTAGGCTCGACTGTATTGCAATGAGATGAAGACTTGAGACGAGCACTAGAGACGATCAAGAGGCATCGTGGAACCTGAGAAGACATGCTTAGATAATGTGATGAGAATTTTGATCAGTTTGGAGGAAGATCAAAGTTAATCAACATGGTTTTCGAATGGCAAATACTAAGATGACTTCAATTTCAGTAGTTAGGAAGGTATCTAAGAAGCAAAAATCGTGCAAGAATAGCGGTGGCCAGTTAGGAAAGAAACAAAGAAAGTTGTGCTGGGCAAGATGGATTCAGCTTTGTTCGATCGAGCGGTACTCGACGAGGCAGTGATTATGCCTATGATAACAAGATTTTTTTAATAATATTAATTTCAAAAATAATTACAAAAATAAATAGTCAATTTTTTTTTTAAAAAAAAAACTAGCTCCCTACCTGTCGTCATTCTAATTGGCGACAAGAACCTTGGCACTTGCGATAGGGGGCTCAACAGTATAGAGAGGTGGCGACAGGCCTTTGTCGCCAATTCAACTGGTGACAGGATTCTAAATTTTTTTAATATTAAAATTTGAAAAGCCATCATTTCAAATAGCGATAAGGATCCTACAAGTCCTTGTCATCATTCTAAATAGTGATACAATCTACTCTATAAAAGACCCCGAAATTCTAGCATAGCTAACTTTTATTCAGAAAAAAGAGAAAGAGGGAAGGAAGGGAGAGGAGTAAAGGGGAGGAGAGAAGCTAGCGAAGTTTTGCCCGTCCAATCGCCCACCTTTTAGGTAATTTTTTCAACAGAATTGACGAGGATCTAATAAACCTTATTTTACTATTTATCTGTAATTAAGTATTATGGGTAAATATGATGTCACACACTATTGAGTATACCCCTACGATGGTAAGGAGAAGTTAATCGTGGTCGTAAGTTCTTCTCACGATCACCCCATAGTCGTAAGTCCTTCTAAGACTACTACGTAATCGTAAATTCTTTTACGATTACCTGCAGTCGATAAGTCTTTCTACGACTAGTAGTCAATCGTAAGCTTTTCTACGACTACCCCCTGGTTGTAAATCCTTCTACGACCAGTCCTGCCACGACTTCTCCACAGATAACTGGATCCACTCGCCTGTAGGCCCTATTAACTGTGAGATCTGAGCAATCAATATACGTAGTTATTCTCTAGAATAACTACAGTTAACTCACCACTATCTCTGATTGATAACCGTCAGGCAACGTGGGGTGGTTACTACTCCGGTGATTATTACCATTATTACAGAATAATGGGACGCCTCCTGACCTGGAACGACTACCTCTCCGCGCGCTATAAAAAAAACTTCTTTCAGAGAGAAATGGGGAGGGCTTTTTGAGAGGCAATCAGTAGCACTAGAAGCACAAGTCTTTCCATTGATTATAACTAGGATTCCTAATACAATACACACGGGAGTAGGGTTGTTATTCTCTCTAGAGAAGGCCAGAACCTGTATAAAAATTCCCGTGTCTTTTCTGTTTGCGTGATCAATTGTGGAGACCCCCCTGAATCAAACAATCTTTACGTAAGATCGGTTCTAAAACACCGACAGTTGGCGCCGACCGTGGGGACCTTCTAGTAATTCCTTGTCAACAATTCTTTCTTTTCTCTTTGATGCTTCCATAGCAGGAGAATGGAACGAGGAGAACTGGTTCGACTTGGCCGATTATGCAGACGTCGATATGGATGCTGGTTTCGATTATGAGCCGAGTATCGAATCATCCGATGGTATTGCCGCCTCTAGAGATCTTCTATCAGATCTCGGAGACCACACCATCGGCGGAGTTGAGGAGGGATCCTTATCCCCCACAACAGTACGCCCAGCTGAGGAACTAGCTTTCTCAAGAGGCAAGGGTCAATATGACCACAAACAGGGCTGCCCCAAGACAGACTCGCAACACAACGAGAGTTTTTCCTCCGAGTGTCCGAGTCCCCTCAAGGCAGTACGACTTGGTGAGACAAGTTCTGGAAGCTAGCATTCCAGAGCTTCATCGGCACCTAATGGTCCTTTCTCTCCGACTAATTCCGCAGAGAAGGGGATCGAACACGCTTTTCCTCCAAGTTCGACCATCCCATCGCAGGACACACCTGCGTACGGAGACGGTTATAACCCGGAGTTCCCCTACCTGGAGGGGTTTACTCCAAATCGCCAAATGGTGTCTCTCGACTACTCAAGCGAGGAGGCTTCGAGCGCAAGTGGAGGTCATCAACGAGAGGTCTTCGTCATTCCCTCTATAAGAATCATTCTCCCATAAGCAGGATTGACGATGCTCCCCGACGAGTACACACTACGTCCCCTCGTGGTAGTGGCAAGAGCACCGCCGCTGATGAATGGGGCGAACACCTGATGAACGTGCGGGAAATCGTCAACATTCTCGCACTCTACTGAAACCAACTCAAGGATCCGATATGGGTACTCCTGAGACAACTCGATAGAGAAGAATAGTGGCTCAGAGAAATCTCCCTGGACGCGCTTATTATCGATCGGAAGAAGCTTAGGAGCTCCAAAGATATCAACGACTTGCCGGAGAATCCAACTCAAGAGCTCGCCGAGCATCGATCGTCGACGATCTTTGTCAAGAGATCGCACGGCGGAGGCTTTGGAACACGATGGCAAAACTCGAGCGTCCTCATCGACACTTTCCCGGAAGTCGTAGCAGTACAACTCCATCTTTCGCCAATCATGCGAACAACTCATCGCATGGAGATCGACATGATTATCGATCACGTCGCTCCCCTGACTTGAGGAAGGTTCTTCGAACATCTGGAGATTGACAAGCTCCCAGGAGAGGTGATCTCTCACCACTCCAGGGTCAAAATCTGCGGCAGCAAACGTAATATGAGGAGTATTTCCCTCGTAAGATTGAGGCCTATCATAGGTCAAGTCCACCTGTGACTGGGTATCGTCGAGTACGATCACCTAGTGACATTAACCCTTTTTTCTACAAAGAAGGCACCAACAAGTTATCATTGGATGTCGGGTGTTTTCACCCGATCTTCAAGTAGTTCGCTGGTCATCTCGTTTCCGACCAGCGAACATGGAGAAATTTGATGGAACTCAAAATCCCATTGAATTCCTCAAGATCTACACAACAGCTATCCGAGTAGCAGCAGGAGGAGAGCATCTAATGGCGAATTACCTTTCGACTGTGCTTGAAGAATCTGCTCGATCATGGCTATTGAACCAGACATTCGAGTCGATCTACTCGTGGCAGCACCTCTGCGACCTTCTGCTGGCGAACTTCCAGGGCACCTACAACTGCCCTGGAAAGGAGGACGACTTGCACCGGATAAGACAGGACGATCATAAGACTCTGTGTCAATTCATTAGGCGCTTTAGTCAGGTTCGTAATTCCATTCCGGAGGTTTCTGACTCGTCTGTTATCAAGGCTTTCAAGCAGGGAGTCTGCAGTAGAAGGATAATGGAGGACATTGCTTTGAATCCTCCTGCTACTATCGCCTAACTCTTCGAGATGGCCGATAGATATGCGACTATCGCTGAAGTAGTCGAGTGGAACAACACTATTGACCGCGAGGACAACATCCCTCAAGAGGTAGACGAAAGTAGTAAGAAAAAGGACAAAAAAACTAAAAAATCCAAGAACAAGGCGAAGAGACATAAATCTCTAGTCACTGGTTCTAAGGAGGTCTTAGCCGTAAGCGACAAGGAGCCGCATAACTCCAAATAAAATTCTGATCGAGGCAAAGGTAAGCGCCCCGATCGGAAGAGTGACAAACCCAGGTGGTGTCTTTTTCACAAAAAAGAAGGGCACGACCTTCGCAATTGTCGAGTTTTTCTACAAAAACTCGAAGACTATTACTCTGGTAAAGGGTCACTTCCTACTCTTGAATAGGTAGGTCAGATAAGTGGATGAAAGGAGTTGGATGACGATGAGGAGATGTCGTTTCAAGATCCACAACACACTATCGATCACATCTATGGGGGATTATCGGCATATGAGTCAAGGCGACAACTTAAGGCTATCGAGCGCGAGGTAAACACAATCGACTCTCCTCTTGTTAATAAAATGCTGAAGTGATCGGAAGTCACCATCTCCTTCGAGAAGGGTGACTGCCTGATCCCTTCGACTAGGTCAGGTCGATTTTCGATTGTGGTCGAACCCACCATCAACAATTGTCGAGTAAATCGAGTTTCGGTTGATGATGGAGGCTCGTTAAACATACTGTTTATGAGTACCCTGGATGAGATGCAAGTTCCCAGGACAAAGGTAAGGCCGGTACGATACTCTTTCCAAGAAATCGTACCGGGGTCTTCGGCCAAACCAATTGGCCAAGTTTCTCTTCATTCAACATTTAGTTCACCAAGTAATTTCAGGACAGAGAAGATCTCCTTTGATGTGGTCAATTTCGATACGGCATATAACGCCATACTCGGACGACTAACTTTGGTAAATTCTTAATAGCTACTCACTATGGGTATCAATGTCTTAAGATGCTAGGTCCCAAAGGAGTAATCATAATTTATTGTGATAAGAAGATGACACATTTCTGCGATCGTCGGTCCCTCGAGATGGTTGAACAGATTCCAGCTCGAGACGAAAGTCAGCCTTTGACTAGCAAGTCGAAGCCTAAAGTTGTACCAAAGCCGAACGATCAAGTCAAGGAGGTTTCTCTAGATGTGGAGGAGCCCTCGAAGACTATTCGCATCGGGGATTCTTCCGACCCCAAATAGGAAGACGCCCTCATCACTTTCCTCCGGGAAAACGCAGATGTCTTCGCGTGGCAAGCATCTCACATGCCCGGAGTCCCCAGGGAAGTGATTGAGCACAGGCTAGCCTTACGGCCTGATAAAGTACCCGTAAAATAAAAGTTAAGGAGATTTGCCCTTGATCGATGAGATGCTATTAGGTAAGAATTGGACAAGTTGCTTAAGGCAGGCTTCATAAGAGAAGTTAACTACCCAGAGTGGTTGGCCAACCCTGTAATGGTTAGGAAGTCAAACGGCAAACGGCGTATGTGCGTAGACTTCACTGATCTTAATAAAGCTTGTCTAAAAGATGATTTCTCTTTATCTTGTATCGATCAGTTGGTTGACTCTACTGCTGGTTGTGAAATGTTAAGCTTTCTAGATGCATGCTCTGGTTACCACTAGATTAATATGTGTCGAGAAGATGAAGAAAAGACTGCATTCATTACACCATTTGGAATATTTTGCTATGTCAAAATGTCATTTGGTTTAAAGAATGATGGAGCTTCTTTTCAGTGTTTGATGCAAACGACTTTTTCACTTCAACTACGCCGAAATTTGGAAGCCTATGCTGATGATCCAGTCGTAAAAAGCAGCAAACGGCTTAATCATATCACAGACCTGCAAGAAACATGCGACAACCTCAAAAAACACCACTTGAAACTCAATCCTAAGAAGTGTGTGTTTGGAGTCTCTTCAGAAAAATTGCTTGGATTTTTAGTCTCTGCACGAGGAATTGAAGCAAATCCTGAAAAGATAAAGGCCATCATGCATATGCACCCCCCTCCGACCACGAAAAGAGAAGTTAAAAACTTACAGGATGCATGGCGGCATTAAGTCGTTTCATCGCACGCATGGGAGAAAAAGGACTACCTTTCTTCAAACTTCTAAGGAAGCATGAGGGTTTCGAGTGGTCAGAAGAGGCTAACGCAGCCTTTGAGGATGTCAAGAGGTATCTTACGAGTGCTCCTGTCCTGGTTTCTCCGAAACCAGGAGAGACGCTCTTAATTTATCTAGCTGCCACGCCACAGGCAGTGAGCTCAGTACTGGTCGTAGAACGTGAAAACGTATAACGACCAGTTTACTACATTGGTGAAGTTTTACACGGGCCTAAGGAGCGTTACCCTCAGGTTCAAAAACTTCTGTATGCCCTCCTCATGTTTTTGAGAAAACTGCGGTATTATTTTCAGGTGCACAAACTAGCTGTGCGTCTGAGTTTCCCTTGGGAACAATCCTCCAAAATAGGGAAACAGCGGGACGCATGGCAAAATGGTCTGTCGAACTTGGGGAGTTCGACATCCATTTCGTGTCCCGAACGACCATTAAATCCCAGATCTTGGCAGACTTTGTCGCCGAATGGACAAATCTTGGACCTGTTCAGGATCCCTAGTACGATTCCCACGACCAGTGGACGTTGTAATTTGACGGGTCACTTACCATAAGTGGCTCGGGGGGTTGGGGTGGTCCTGGAATCTCCTACCGGAGAGACCTTAAAGTATGCCATACAATTAAACTTTCAGGCCACTAACAACATGGCAGAGTACGAAGGTTTGCTAGCTGGCATACGAGCCACGAAAGCGCTCTCGATTCGCCAACTACTCGTGAGAGGAGACTCTCAGCTAGTTGTGAATCAAGTCGGAAAAGAGTACCTGTGCTCTAATCGGACTATGTCTCGGTGCTTATCGGAAGTCCGAAAGCTAGAAAAGCATTTTCTTGGTTTTGAGGTACAATTTATCTCTTGAAAGGATAATTTCCTCGCAGACCAACTTGCTCGTATAGCTTCTTCCCGATCTATAGTACCAAAAGGAGTTTTCTTAGAGCAACTCAGAAGCGTCACGGTCGAAGAACCAGAGACACCTCCTATTAAGATAGTGTCGGGACCTGCATCGATTACGGAACCCTGCGTGTATACCGCACTAGTCCAGATCACGCTAGTGCACAGTGGTTAACATAGGTAAATATCGATCCACACAAACGATAAATAAAGTAAACGATTAGTTTGAATAACAAATAAGGGTTTTGACCTTATGGTCGAGTTTACACTTATTAAGCCACGCAGGGCTAACAGAGAATAAAACAGCAGCGGAACGGAAATAACTCCAGCGTAGATCCCACCAATTCACCACAGGCAACCGACTGGGATCCAGACCTTAACGATCAACAACCTTCGGCGAACTCCTCCTCGAAAGCAGGCGTAGACTCCTCCTCTTCTGTAGGTTTGGGCGCAAGTTTTACAACAAGCGTGAGTACACAACCGTACTCGCAAATCATATCACATAATGCAATGTATAGATGCAGGCTTATTCCAAAGAAAAGGCTTATGTGGTTCTTTTGCATAAAAGCAACATTTGCAATTGAATACGAATGATAGATTGAAAGCATAATTCAAAACAAATAGACAATATTAATTTAACAGTTGTTTTCACAAAGACACATAGCCTAAACAAATTATTTCACATAGCCATATGATTGAGGTCACACACCCCATCCCAACATTTTATGAAAATCTACCCTCGTGTGAAATCCCGAGCATGTCCATGACCGCGGACGCGGCTATTCGAATAGATTGATTTAACACTCTGCAGAGGTTGTACACTTTACCCACATGATGCAATCAACTGGATCAGAGCAGATCACAACAAAACCTTTCAGAAACTTCATCTTAACATTGACACTCCTAGTGTGCTTTACCGCAATGCCAGTCCTAACACAACGCCTGGACATAACACACACCGTTGGATAGGGATCCGACGAATCGTCCCGCGATGCAAACACTAAGTAGTCACACCTCCACCTGTCACACAAACCTAACCTATCCACCGAACATCAATGCGAGAATCCATAACTTACTAGTTAGGCCCGTCCCATACTGGCATGTGGTCGACAATGAGGCTCAGTTCAATGGCGCACAAAGTAAAGTCCTTAATTGACCAAGGCAAGACTTCCATGTTCTAACTAAGTCACAAAGATTATCATTCCCATCACAAAGCCCACCATATCACACGCTTCCACCACTTGCCTCGCCTAAATCCTTTACCACCCAGTTGGTTTTAGTGCAACACATGCCATCCACAAAGTAATAGCACACAAGTACACACAGTTTTATCACATAGTTCCATAGTCACTTAGTCACATTTAATAATTGCAACTTTCATGAGATGTGAGACTCGTAGCATGGCTAAGCAATTGTACTCGCATCTAACCAACCCACGTTGGTGCTATAATAATACCAACTAATAACAAATCTAGGGTGACAAGGAAATTATGACGTACAAGGCCAAGGTGTGATAACAAATTTGGATAATAACTATACCCAAAGCATTTAAATAAATAATTAAAATAGAATGCGATTACTTTGAAGTAAAGTAATTTGAAAACTGGTTCAAGATGATCAAAGGTATGACTTGCCTTGGAAAAGGTCTATGTACTGGTCTTGATCTTGGGGTGCTCCTTCTTCCACAAAATTCCCACTAAACGACGTCTACTCGCAAACGAAACAAATAAATAAAACAAATAAATAACAGAGGCAAAACAAGCTCCAAAAATTAAATAAAAATCTCAGATAAATTGAGCCTAATTTTAGATAAATTTAGAAATTTGAATGGGCACAATCGGAGTTAGGATGCAAAAGTTATGAGCTCTGGAAGGTTAAATCTAAAAAGAAACCCTAATTTGGATTTTTCTCGAATTTCCAATTATTTCTCTAAAGAAAATCGGATTATTGCGCAACGCCGACGTCGTGAAGGAGTTTCGGGAATTAAAAGAAATAAAGAATATACCGACATGTGGGACCCACATGTCGGTGACATGGCTCACGGTAGACCAAGTCTACCGAGCCGATTGAATCGGGACCGGTGGACCATGCCACGCACGCGTCTTGGCGAGCGCCCACGCATGCGACACGAGGCACGAGGTGAGGTGGCGGCGAGGTGGCGCCGACATGGCTACAGGCCGAGGCGGCGCGCTCGGGAACCGAGGTCGGCGAAGCGAACGTGGCGATTCACCGGCGGTGAGTGGTACCGACGTGGCGGGGTGGCACGAGGAACTCGTGAGGTGTGCTCACCGTGGTCGGGGCGTGCTCGTGGCGGCACGGCGGCGTTAAGCGGCGGAGGGCTACGGGCTCGGCGGGTCGGTGCTCGGTGAAACGAAGGCCACCAAGGTGAAGTGCGCTCCGTGCGATGCCGGTGGTGCGTACCACGGCTCGGCGGCTCGGTTGCGGCGTAAGAGCTCGTCGAGTTAGCGGCGGTGCGGTCGTTTTCGAGCCCACGGCGTCTAGGTTTTGGCGCGAGGCAAAGGCGGTGCGGGAGGTGCGCGAGGCCGAGGCTACCTCCCCTTTATACCGGAGGCTGGGAGAGTCGAGGCACGAACGCCCAAAGCGGGATAGCACGGCGGTGCGAATCCAAAGCGGCGCTCGGAAGGAAAGAGAAAGGCGGAGAAGCGACATGCGGGGCCGCATGTCGGGCTTGAGGCGCGCAGCGCGACGCATGGCGGCTGGTCATACGGGAGATGGGCCGAAGGAAAGGGATTCGGCCCGAGAGGATTTCTGACATTTTAATAGTTTTTTCTATTTTAGAAAATACCAAAAATTCAAATAAGCAATAGAAAATAGCAAATATACTCAGAAAAATTCTAGAAAAATCTAGAAAATATATCTGAGCACATAGAACCCAAATAAAATAGTTTTGGCTAATGTTCATGTTGGGATTATTCACATTAAATATTTTTGATTAGAAAGTCCAATATTAAGCTTTTGAATTTAAAATCAAATAAATCCAAATGGTGAATTTTCTCCTACTAACTATTAAAAGATTTTAAGCTCGTAAAATTAGGATGTTACAAACCTCCCCTAAAAGGAATCTCGACCAGAGATTCAAAGCTAGCTAGAAAAGGCTAGGAAACTCGACTTTCACTCTTCTTCACGTTCCCATGTTGCTTCTCCTTCCGAGTGGTTGCTCCACTGGACCTTGAAAACGAACAGTCTTGCTTACGGTGTGGCGCTCGCGACATCCAAAATTTTGACTGGCCGCTCCTTGTAGGTAAGATCCTCCTTCAAGTCAATTGATTCTAGCGGGCTTGCTCTTACGCACACGAAGGCACTTCTTGGTGCGACATGAAAGACATCATGCACTCACGCTAACGATCGCGTAGCTCAAGCGATAAGCAACTTCTCCACGGCGTTCCAAAATATTGAGCGGACCAACATACCTAGGGCAAGCTTCCCTTGGCATGAAACCTTTTGACACCTCGAGCGAGTCACTCGAAGGTAAACGAAATCCTCGTGTTCAAAATCGAGATCTCGGCGGCGATTATCGGCGATAGCTCTTCCGCTGGGTGAGCTATCTTCAATCTTTCTCGATCATGGCCACTTGCTCTTCTCGCTTTGAATGATGTCCGGGCGAACACTAAGCGTTCAAATTGTTTACGACCAATTCAACGGGTTCGTGAGCACAACCATACAAAGCTTCAAATGTTGCATTTGCGCACTATCTTGATAACTATTGTTGTACGAGAATTCGCATATGGTAAACTTTATCCCATCGGCAAGATTAGCTAGAGCACAAGCCCTCAATATCCTCCAATATATGATTAACTCTTTCGATCATCCATCATGCGTGGATGATACGCGTCATCGAAATTCAAATGGTACCCAATGCTTCATGCAAACTTTGCCAAAATGAGAGTGGCGAGATCCTCGATCGATACTATCTTTTGGGCACACCGCAAATGACAATTCGGCCATGTACAACTCCGCAAGGCGATCCCAGTACGTGGTTTTGGTGGCGAGAAATGGGCGACTTTGGTCAAGCGATCGACTATTACCCGGATCGAATCGTAACCGATTGGGTCTTGGGTAAACCGTGATGAAATCCATTCCGATCTCTTCCCACTTCCATTCGGAATCTTCAGTTGCAACAAACCTGCTGGCCTCTGGTGTTCTGCCTTTACCTTCGGACAGACGTCGCACAAGGCAACGAACTCCGCGACTTCTCGCTTCAAATTTGGCCACCAAAATCTAGTCTTAATATCCTGGTACATCTTGGTACGTCCAGGGTGAATCGAATACTTTGATGTTGGAGATATGCCCTAGAGGCAATCATTTTGATGATGATATTTCGTTGTATCCATGATTTAATAAATGTTCCTTGAATATTGCCTTTGTGTTGATTAACAAGTATGTGACTTGTTTGTGAAACTCTTTACTTGTATGGTTATTCTAAAGTTGTCCCTAGTCGGAGTTCATGTGAGGACACACGTGAATGATGGATTAGCACATGTATCGGTTGATGACCATGTTTCACAGGTCATAGACATGGAGATGTCAAACCAATAATGTGGACACATGTTTAGAACATGGGGTTGGACCGACCCAACATGAGACATAGCTTTTATACTTATGGTTCTCTCTACACAATGTGTACGCCTTGTCCTTAGACTGAGATTGTCGCATGTACTTGAGATGTGAATAGACCTACTTAGGGGCTATCAAACGCTACTCGTGGCCCAGGTAGTTATAAAGGTAGCTTTGGGTTTGTCATGAAGCATGCTTTGCGAGGCATGGTCGATCGAGATGGGATTTGCCCCTCTCTACATGAGAGAGATATCTCTGGGCCCCTCGAGTGATCGGATCCAGAAATGCATGGCCATGCTACTTAAGGTTAAGAGTTCACCTAGTAAGGGATTCCGGATCACAGGATCGAGAAAGAGTGGTCATCTTGGAGCTCGACCGAATATCGTGAGGCAAAGGGATTGGCATGTACATAACGTTGTGATGGTTCGTCCGATATGATCTTTACGTGCGTTTAGGAGTTGGCACGTCTTGCTAGAGGCCGCTACCAACTATTGACCAAGTATGTGTACTTGCGTTATGTCTAAACATACGTGAACCTATAGGGTCACACACTTAAGGGGTTGAAGCCTAATTCGGATTGGATCCGAATTAGACTGGGCATTGAGTCCTAATGGGCCTCTATTCGTAGAAGCACATTATAAGGACGTCTATAAAAGGAGGGCAGGGGCGCACTGGTTAAGGGTGGAGTTTTTCGTGACATCCCCAAACCCTGGCCGCCACCCCTCCCACGCCCTAGTCGCTCGCGCGGATCTAGTAGTCCGGCGTGCGTCGCTTCTCCGTGCGTGTGGATACCTTTGAAGGCGCCGCATCGTGGCGTTGGGACGAACCGCAAGAAAGAAGTCATGCGTGGGGCGCCACGACGAGGACGCGAAGTAGTACGACTACTGCGCCGACGTCTTGCATCAACTTGTGCGACTACATCGCCCGACGCAGCGCGCATCAACTTCCGCACTGCGCGTCTAGTGGTAAGACCGTGATCTATAACTACAGTGATCTTGGTTTACGGGTAGAATTTTTTAATTTGCGCTAGTGTAGCCTACCCGTTTCCCTACAGTGGTATCAGAGCGGTTGTTGTCATGTTATAGGTTCGTGTGATTTGCATATGGCGATATGTAAATCGGTATGATCGATGTGATCGATTGTATAGTTCTGGTAATGGATTGGTTTGGTTTCCGTGATCATGCTGCTAAGGTCGTGAAACAACATACCCCTACCGGTCGGATTCGCCATCGGGGTAGACAGTGACACATAAAACCGGTTGCGGCATGCGAAGATCAATATGATTGATCGAATCGGAACCTAGATTAATAATCGATGTACCGTGATCATGCTTTGTTAAGGTCGTGAAACAACATTCCCCTACCGGTCGGATTCGCCATCGGGGTGAAAAAGTGACACGTAAAACCGGTTGCGGCATGCGAAGATCAATATAATTGGTCGAATCGGAGCGATGAGTCGATTTGTGGTAAATATGATTTGCCGATCAAAATCCTATGTAAATACGCGAGGGCGCGCCTTCGAACCTGATGGGGGAAACCCCTCGACCCCTATCCGTGGAGATTGCGATTCTATGCATAAACTTGTTTTTGCGGGATGTATGTGACCGTATGGCCTAATGTGTATGTGATGCATGTTTGTAATATTTGCATGACTGCGTGTCGTGGTATGCGGCAACACGGTGGAGCCATTGTGTTGTCAATGTATTGTATTAACGGCTGCGTGCCGACTTGTGATGATTCCTAGTATCCATGTATTTTATTACTATCTGTTATGAGTAATAGCTTATAGTAGTACTCGGAGGACACATCACTTGGAGGATGGCACACATGAACCATGGAGATGGAGATCATCATGGTGGGCAGATTCTATGGCGATGGAGATCACCATGAGAAAATGGGCCATCTTGAGTCACAATCTGTGTGAATGCTATTCCTATTGTTTTACTCCTATGCATGTTTGAATGGTAGAAGTATAGCGATCCTCACAAAATGTTAAGTTAAACATATGCCCTCCCAATTAAACTTTGCACCATCCCATGTCTTGTAAATTGATGGTGGGTCTATAAAATTAGGGCACCATCAACTTTCCTTGACTAGATGGGTTTTGTATCGGATACTTACATGCATAAGGATTGGTGAACTTAACAAGGTTATCATAAAGGTTATGGGCCTTGGGGCATAAAGGTTGGGCGCGGGGCATAGAGATGTCACCCAACAACAAGAGTCATATAGAGATATGATTAGTAAGGTGTTGCTTACAATTACCTTGTCTCCTAGTGGTGATGCAAAAGCTCACTAGTAGACTCGTTAATCATGGATCTTGAATCGCTAAGAATCAATAGAGGATGTTGATTTTAGTGGGAGTACATTCTATTAAATTTGTTTAATCTGATTTACTCTATCATGGTTTTATTTGTCTTAGTATTTTGCATTTCCTATTGTAGATCAATGGCATCTAGCAACCACGCACACCCTTTTGCTTTGCGATCGATTCTTGAGAAAGAGAAATTAAATGGAACAAACTATTCGAATGGTCCGTAACACCGAGAATTGTTCTCGAGCGGATAAAAGGAAAACGTTCGACACCCCAATCCCGGAAGAACTCGCTAACAATGCGTCTGCTGCTTGTAAAAATGCCTACAAGAAAGCATGTGATGACCCTCTTGAGATTAAGCGTCTTATGCTTGCATGCATGGAACTGACCTTCAAAAGCGTTTGAGGATCGGGGCGTATGATATGATCATAGCGCTTAGGACATGTTCGAACACGGGCGAGACCGAGCGGTTCAATGTCTCTAAGGCTTTTACGGAATGCAAGTTATGTAAGGTGCACCCGTAGGCCCACATGTGATCAAAATGGTTGGTTCTGATCGGACTTTGGATAAACTTGGTTTTCCAATTGGCCAAGAGTTGGCAATCGATTTCATTTTAGCGTCTCTTCCACCTAGCTATGGGCATTTCATCTCGAACTACCATATGTATGGGCGGATAAGGGCCTTAATGAGCTTTGTGGGATGCTCAAAACTGCAGAGTGACATTAAGAAGTGTGCGAGGTCTAGCCATGTGATGGCTATCTGAGAACAAGTCTAGCTTCAAGAAAAGGGTAAGCCATGGCCAAAGAATAAGGGTAAGGTTAAAGATATGATCTCAAAGCCAACGCCTAAGCCTAATCTTTGGACACGAGTGAGACAGTATGCTTCTATTGTAAAGAAACTGCCACTTTGGAAGAGAAACGCAAGAAGTACATGGATTAGATGAATGCAAGAAGAAGGTTGGAAGTAAGACTTCCACCATGGTACACTTGTCATAAATGTTTTAGACATTTTCTCGCAGATTCTCCTATTAACTCTTGGGTATTTGATATCGGATCGGTTGCTCACATTTGCAACTCGATGCGAGGGCTAATAAGAAGTAGAGGAGTCGCAAGAGGTGAAGTTGATTTCGCGTCGGAAATAAAGCAAGGGTTGTCTGCGTTGACCGTCGGCACCATGCAACTTCAGCTTCCTTCAAGATTTATTATGGAATTGAATAATTGTTATTATGTTCCTAGTATGATTCAAACATTTTATCCCCTCATGTTTGATGAGAGATGGTTATTCATTTGCAAGTAAAGACAATGGTTGTTTGATCTCTAAAAATGGAATGTTTATGGCTTTTAGCCCATTGTGAATGGGTTATTTATTTTAAATCTTGATGATGCGCCTATCTTTAACATAAATGCTAAAAGACTTCGACCTAATGATTTGAATCCCACCTATGTTTGGCATTGTCGTTTGGGTCACATAAGTGAAAAGCGCATGAAGAAGCTCCATGCCGATGGTCTTCTAACCGTTTGATTACAATCATACGAGACATGTGAAGCTTGTTTGCTTGGTAAGATGACCAAATCACCTTTCAAAGGTTCTTTTGAGAGGCGCGGACTTGTTGGAAATCATACAAACCGATGTATGTGGACCAATGAGCACGATCGCTAGAGGTGGATTTCATTACTTCATAACTTTCACGATGATTTTAGTAGATATGGCTATGTCTACTTAATGAAACATAAGTCCAAACTTTTGAAAAGTTCAAAGAGTTCGAATGAAGTTGAAAATCAACGTGCCAAGAAAATTAAGGCTCTGCGATCCGATCGTGGTGGCGAGTATTTGAGTCATGAATTTAGCAATCATCGAAGAGTTGCGGAATTGTTCCACACTAACACCGCCGGGCGCCTCAAAGAAACGGGGTATCCGAGCGCGTGTCGGACCTTGTTGGACATGGTTCGATCGATGATGAGCGATCAGTTTACCATTATCCTTTTGGGTTACGCTCTAGAAACGGCAGCTTTCACACTTAATAGGTGCCGTCTAAATCCGTAGTTAAGACACCATATGAGATATGGGTAGGAAGAGTCACGGTTGTCTTTTCTAAAGATTTGGGGATGTGCGGCGTTTGTCAGCGACTACTGATCGGACAAGCTCACACCCAAGTCGGATAAATGCATTTTAGTGGGATATCCAAGGAAACCTTTGATATTACTTCTACAACCGACTAGAGGGCAAAGTGTTTGTCGTCAAGTGGTGTTTTCCTAGAGAAAGAGTTTCAACAGGGAGACAAGTGGAAGAACGGTGCGGCTTGAAGAAGTTCAAGATGAACCAATCGGGAAGACTCGACGAATGATGCCCATGTGGCGTAACAAGTTGAGGAACCCATGGCAAAGGAAGCACCACCACCACGAAGGTCTGGAAGGCTCCGCAATGCGCGAGATATGTTATTGTTAGACAATGATGAGCCTACGACCTATGCGGAAGCAATGATGGACCAGACTCTAAGAAATGGCATAGTGCCATGAGATCCGAGATAGCATCCATGGAGACAATCAAGTTTGGAATTTGGTTGACCACTTTGATGGTGTTAAAACCATAGAGTGCAAATGGATCTATAAAAGGAAGATTGATATGGATGGAAATGTTCATATCCATAAAGCTCGACTTGTCGCAAAAGGTTTCGGCAAGTTCAAGGAGTTGACTACGATGAGACTTTCTACTTTGTGCGATGCTTAAATCAATACGGATCATTCTAGCTATTCTTTGCATATTTCGACTATGAGATATGGCGATGGATGTCAAAACGGCTTTCCTTAATGGAAATTTAACCGAGGACGTGTATATGATACAGCCGAGGGTTTTGTCGATCCAAACAATGCTAGAAAAGTATGCAAACTTCAAAAATCCATTTATGGATTGAAGCAAGCATCTCGAGTTGGAACATTCGTTTTGATGAAGTAGTCAAAGGGTTTGACTTCATCAAAAGCGAAGAAGAATCTTGTGTTTACAAGAAGACAAGTGGGAGCTCACCGTATTTCTAATCTTATATGTAGATGACGTATTCGATTGGAAATGATATTCCTATGCTCGAAGTCCGTTAAGACCTCATTTGAAAAATAGTTTCTCAATGAAGGACTTAGGGAAGCGGCATATATTTTGGGTATTAAAATCTATAGAGATAGATCAAAAAGGCTAATAGGATTAAGCGAGTACTTACATTGACAAAGTGTTGAAACGGTTCAACATGGAGGAGGCAAAGAAAGGGTTCTTGCCCATGTCTCATGGCATAAATCTTGGCAAGACTCGGTGTCCTTCGACAAGCCGATGAGCGAGATCGCATGAGTAAGATTCCATATGCTTGGCCATTGGATCTATCATGTATGCTATGATATGTACTCGCCAGATGTTTCCTATGCTCTAAGTGTTACGAGCGAGATACTGCAGTGATCCAGTGAGAGTCACTGGACGGCGGTTAAAAACATCCTCAAGTATTTGAGAAGAACTAAGGATGTGTTCCTAGTCTACGGAGGTGAGGAAGAGCTCGTTGTAAATGGTTACACCGATGCAAGCTTCCAAACCGACAAAGATGATTACAAATCACAATCGGGTTTTGTGTTCCTTTTGAACGGTGGTGCGGTAAGTTGGAAGAGTTCCAAGCAGGAGACTGTTGCTGACTCTACAACGGAGGCCGAGTACATTGCGGCTTCTGAAGCAGCAAAGGAAGGTGTTTGGATAAGAAGTTCATAATCGAACTAGGTGTGGTTCCTAGTGCGTGCGATCCTCCGGATCTTTCTTGTGATAACGGTGGGGCCATTGCGCAAGCCAAGGAGCCGAGGAATCACCAAAAGAACAAACACATACTGCGGCGGTTTCATCTCATTCGAGAGATCCTTAATCGAGGAGATTTAAAGATATGCAAAATACACACGGATTTGAATGTTTCAGATCCTTTGACGAAGCCTCTCCCACAGCCTAAGCATGTGGCGCACACAAGAGCTATGGGTATTAGATATCTTCTAGATTGACTCTGGTGCAAGTGGGAGACTGTTGGAGATATGCCCTAGAGGCAATCATTTTGATGATGATATTTCGTTGTATCCATGATTTAATAAATGTTCCTTGAATATTGCCTTTGTGTTGATTAACAAGTATGTGACTTGTTTGTGAAACTCTTTACTTGTATGGTTATTCTAAAGTTGTCCCTAGTCGGAGTTCATGTGAGGACACACGTGAATGATGGATTAGCACATGTATCGGTTGATGACCATGTTTCACAGGTCATAGACATGGAGATGTCAAACCAATAATGTGGACACATGTTTAGAACATGGGGTTGGACCGACCCAACATGAGACATAGCTTTTATACTTATGGTTCTCTCTACACAATGTGTACGCCTTGTCCTTAGACCGAGATTGTCGCATGTACTTGAGATGTGAATAGACCTACTTAGGGGCTATCAAACGCTACTCATGAATCGGGTAGTTATAAAGGTAGCTTTCGGGTTTATCATGAAGCATGTTGCGAGGCATGGTCGATCGAGATGGGATTTGCCCTCTCTACCGAGAGAGATATCTCGGGCCTCGAGTGATCGGATCCGAAATGCATGGCCATGCTACTTAAGGTTAAGAGTTAACCTAGTAAGGGATTAGGATCACAGATCGAAAGAGTGGTCACTTGGAGCTCGACCGAATATCGTGAGGCAAAGGATTGGCATGTACATAACGTTGTGATGGTTCGTCCGATATGATCTTTACGTGCGTTTAGGAGTTGGCACGTCTTGCTAGAGGTCGCTACCAACTATTGACCAAGTATGTGTACTTGCGTCATGTCTAAACATACGTGAACCTATAGGGTCACACACTTAGAAGTGAAGCCTAATTCGATTGGATCCGAATTAGGCGGGCATTGAGTCCTAATGGGCCTCTATTCGTAGAAGCCCATTATAAGGACGTCTATAAAAGGAGGCGGCGCCTTGGTTAAGGGTGGAGTTTTTCGTGACATCCCCAAACCACGCCGCCACCCTCCCACGCCCTAGTCGCTCGCGCGGATCTAGTAGTCCGTCGCGCCGCTCTCCCGCACGTGTGGATACCTTTGAAGGCGCATGATCGTGGCGTTGGGACGAACCGCAAGAAAGGAGTTGTATCGTGGGGCGCCACGACGAGGGCGAGGAAGTAGTACGACTACTCGCCCGGCGTCTTGCATCAACTTGGTGCGACTACTGCCGCCCGACGCTGCATCAACTTCCGCACTGCGCGTCTAGTGGTAAGACTGTGATCTATAACTGCAGTGATCTTGGTTTACGGGTAGAATTTTTTAATTTGCGCTAGTGTAGCCTACCCGTTTCCCTACATTTGAGTCATGGGCTTCTTTTAAGATTAACTGTCTTAGACCATTGATATCTGGTACACAGATACGACCATTAATCCAGAGTATGTCTTGATCATCCTTGGTAAAATCTTTGAATTTTCCTTCTGCCATTTTGAGCTTAATGTCTGACAACACACAATCCTTTGGTTGCACTTCACGAATCTGCTTCTCCAGGGTAGACTGTACTTCCAAATTGGCTACAAATCCTTCGGACACAACTTCTAGCCTTAGCTTCTGAAATTCTTCATAAAGTTCTGGGCAACTTTCCTTTACTTCAAAGCATTGCAAGAACTCTTACGACTTAGAGCATCGCAACTCGTTGGCTTTTCCGGATGGTAGTGGATTCCAAGATTGTAATCCTTGATCAATTCTAACCATCTTTTCTGTCTCATATTCAAATCGATTGGGTGAAGATGTACTGTGCTCTTATGATCATGTAGACTTCACGCGATTACCAATGAGGTAGTGACGCCAAATCTTTAAAACATGCACTACGGCAGCTAATTCCAGATCATGAGTGGGGTAATTCTCGTCGTGAGGCCTCAATTTCCTTGACGCGTAAGCGACAGCTCTTCCTTCTTGCATCAGGACGCATCCTAATCCTTGGCGCGAAGCATCACAATAGATATCAAAATCCTTGCGAATATCTGGCAAAATCAGCACTGGGCTGAAGTGAAATGCTTCTTCAATTCTTGAAAACTTTCGTCACAGGCGGGAGTCCAAGTGAACTTTTTCTCCTTTTTCAACAATTGCGTAAGAGGCTTAGCAATCGATGAGAATCCTTCGATAAAACGGCGGTAATAACCCGTCATTCCCAAGAAACTACGAATCTGAGTTACGGTCTTGGGCTGCTCCCAATGTAACACTGCTTTAACTTTTACCGGGTCAACTACTACTCCTCTATTTGTCATCACATGACCAAGGAAATCCACTTCCTTCTTCCAAAATCACACTTACGAACTTGGCATACAACCGATGCTCTCTGAGCTTTTCCAAGATTATCCTTAAATGTTCGGCGTGTTCTTCCTCCGACTTGGAGTACACTAGAATATCATCAATGAACACAACTACGAATTTGTCCAAATATTCCATGAATACTTTATTCATCATGTTCATGAAGTATGCAGGGGCATTAGTCAGACCGAAAGACATGACTAAGAACTCATAATGTCCATACCGTGTTGAGAACGCGGTCTTCGGTATATCTTTAGGACAAATCTTTAGTTGATGGTAACTCGATCGCAGTCGATCTTTGAGAACACTCCGGCTCCTTTCATCTGATCAAACAGATCATCTATCCGGGGTAGTGGGTACTTATTCTTGATAGTAACTTCGTTGAGGGAACGGTAATCAATACACATCCTCATACTTCCATCTTTCTTCTTGACAAACAACACTGGCGCTCCCCATGGCGACGAACTAGGTCTCACGAAACCTTTCTCAAGAAGTTCCTCTATCTGCTTCTTCATCTCTACCAATTCATCGGCTGGCATCCGATATGGTCTCTTTGAGATCGGTGCTGTCCCCAGCACTAGGTCGATGACAAACTCAATGTCACGATCCGGTGGCATTCCTGGTAACTCCTCTGGAAACACATCTGGGTATTCACTGACCACTGGTACTTCTTCCAAGGAAAGGGTCTTCAAACTATTTACTAGCAAATGTCCATCACGAACTGAGGTGGCCAGAAATTCTACCTTGTTTCCTTCGGCATCCTCGATTATTCACGCCCTTCGCCACAATCTAGCACGACTTTGTGCTTGGATAACCAATCCATGCCAAGAATGACATCTAAAGTCCGGTGTCTAGAACAATTAGGTTGGCTAGAAACTCAACTCCGCTATGAGTAACTTAACTCCTAAACATCCCACTCTAGCACTTAGCTCGCTCCACGCGATGGACTAACGAGTATGCTTAAGTTGCATAACTTCCAATTTATTCTTGGTTGCAAACATTCCGAAAACAAGCGAATGCGAAGCTCGTAATCAAACAAAGCGATGTAGGTACCGAGTTAACCGAAACTTACCCGATCGACGTCCGGTGATTCTGGGCTCCTTCCGAGTGGCGTGGTTGACACGACCTCGATCACGGTGTGGTGCTCCTCCGCTTGACCAAAGAACTTGTGAAGCTCCTTGGTTGATACACGGCGCCAGGCGTCTTGGATGGTGTAGCTCCAAGGTTGAAACGTACTGGAGTGATTGTGTAACAGCCCCAATTTTATAAACAGTAATAATTTGTTTTATGAACAGTAATGGAATACTGTTCATAACATTACTGTTCATAATTAACAATTTGGATTTGATGTTACCAATTAAAACCTTCCTTTTCTAACCAAAATCCAAAAACCCATTTACAGTCTCAAAAGAAATACCAGGTAAAACTTGTATTATGACTAGGAAGTGTTTTTATTAAAGCCTAGATAAATTATCTTGGCTAAAAATAATTTTGTTGAATTTTTAGAAATTATCTTGACTTGAAGAAAAATATGTGGTTTCAAGTAAACCTATTCGACTAAGGTAATTATTTATGAATTTTACAAAGTGAAACTGTGATTTTAGAAATTTATTTGGGAAATATATCATCCCAAAGAGCCTCTGGAAAAATTTCATGATTTTACAAATTTATTTGATATTTTTAAAAGCCAGTCAAACTTTTGAGTATTTGAATAAGGCTTGGTCAACTAATCGGTCCCAATCCAAACCCTAGCATCGTGCGACTCGAACCCAGGAGGTTGGGTCCAACCGATGCATTGTGGTCTGGCTCGATCCACGCTCGGCGCGAGCCCAAACTCTTCAGCGTCTTTGAGCCGTTGATCTCGAATCGAGCGGGAGTGGTCGCGGCGCCGCGAGCTGTCCACGTATACGCCACAATCCCCACCGTTGGATCTAGATCAGACGGTCAAGGGAGGTGTATGCATTCGGACGACTCCGAATCCCCTTTCGATCCCCACCATCCCTTCCCGATCCAACCGCGCCGCCCTTTTTCCTTTTGAACTTAAAGGCGCGCTTTCCTTTTAACCGTCGGATTCAAATCCTACGGCACCCCTTTTTACCGCGTGCCGTTAGGGCCTGTTTTCTTTGGGCCGTTGGATGTTAATCGTAGGGCCCATATCGTGTATGCATTCGGACCATCCGGTTCCTCCGTCAATCCCGACCGTAGAAAGTCCATCTGACGGTGCCGCGTCATCTCATCTAAAGTGTGACGTGTATCCTTTTTGATTAACCGTTGGATTTCAATCCAACGCCCCTCTTTGAACGTGGACCCCCGAAATCCAGAAGCGCCCTTTTAAATCTCCACCGTTCGTTTAAAATCGCACGGCCCTTATTAAACGATACCGATTAAAACATTTTAATCCTTCTATTTATCGCAACCGCCCATTTCTAATCGGACGGTTGTTGTTCTTCAGCGATTTAGAGGCGCGGCTGCATCGGCGCCAGCCAGGACCCGCATGTCGAGAGTTCTTATCTTCTTCCTTGCCTCTGTGCGCGCCGCCATTTCATGAAGAGAGAGAGGAATTATCCAAATATTATGCAACTAATTTTTGGATATTTAGCCCTAAATGGACACCTCATCAACTCTAGACCCTTCTCCTTTGCCTGTAGCTCAACCTCTATATATAACCCTAGCTTTTGAGCTCTGCCATTGTTGACCACTGGAGCTTATCATCTTCCATTCTTTGTCGGTGGAGTTTCTTGCTTCTCCAATTTGTTCATCCATTCTAAACCCTGGTATCGGCTTGTGATAAAGATTTGGCCTCTTTTGTAGGTTAAACCCGAGCTTATTTCTCTACTGATCAAACTCGGTTTTAGGAACCTTCAGTGTTTTCCTTAGCCCAGTGAGTTAAAGCGTGAGTTTTGCTAGCTTAAGCATCTTAGGGACCTTAGCAACTCATATGAATCATTCACTTGAATGTCAGTAGCTTTAACTTGCTTTAAACTGAAAGGTTGTTTTATAACTTTTCGGTCTTTCCTATCATTTTCTAGGTTCTAGGGTTTCTCTTGTCAACTGATCATCCTATTTAGGTCTCAACCAAACCCTAGTAGCATAAACCTCTGTTCTTTTAATTCTTGTTGTCATCTATTTAAGCTTGTAGTAAAATGTTACCTCAGTTACTATTGTCGGCTCAACCGACAACTTTTGAAATCTTGGTAGTTTTTGTAATCTTGCCGATTAGGGTTAGCTTAAGGTTTGCCTAGACTATTATCTACTCTAGAAATCAGACTAAGTTTCAATTTAACATCTTTTACTTAGTCTATTCATAACTAACCCGCTTCGCTACGTCTGTTTTCGGTTCTTTTCAAAATCCAAAACGCAACTTTGATCTAGACTCTAGTTTACATTATTTAAAAACTGTATACGATAATATGGGGTATTATCACTATTAGGGTAGTTATGGCTTAAGCATGCTGTTAGTCATGCATTTCTTTATTGATCATACATTTTCTTTCATTCCATACTGGTTGACAGCTTTGGTATTTATTGGAGTTTATTGTCTCTTATAGAATCTGGTTCTTCTGAGGCTTTTGACACTATTTCTAAACAACCTGAGCCTGCATAAGAAGTTTATTATTATCAAGGCAAGCATCCTCTTTGCACCATGTTGATCCCAAATTTTCTACAATAGCTTTTCTAAATACAGTGACATCTGTTGCATGCTATTTTTTTTTGGAAATACAAATATGGACTGTATTAGTTAGTTATGACCAGAATAGCATTGTGGATTACCTTAATTATAACCATACACTCAACCCTAGAGTAGTACTGTATAGTATAATACATATTTTCAGAGTTTGCTTAGACATGCAGTCTAGATAAGATTTAGTGTTTGACAAGATTAACTTGTCAAACAGAGGAGCAACAAATAAATTTCAGTTACTTCAATTCTTTGTCTAGTTTCTTTAAATCAGAATTGCATTTTAAATTTAAATTGATCTGGACAAGAGGATGCTAGTGATGGTACTTTTGTGCACGAGATTGGGAATTGTGGTGGACTTGTCTGGACCAATTAAGGACTGAACTCTGACTATTCAATTCAAGTCCCCCACGTACTTCTACATGCAGTGTATGGGCGATGTTTGGTTAAGTAAAGGGTTAAGACTATTGGGTTGGAAACAGGGGAGTAAGGATATGTGTATTGATCTTGTATGGCATAGATGCTTTGGTCTATAGATGCGTTTTATGCCATGTGAGCTTGTATGTCAATATCGATATTCTTAGAAGGGTGAGGGCGTATATGTGCTCCGTCGCATGTACGTACCTTAAAGATGCCGATTGCAATCTAATATGGGTAGAGAGCCCATTCGCATTTCTTTATGTTTGGTCGGCATTCTGACGCAACATGTGTGCCCCTGTTAGCGGATGCTATCGATCGTTGTTTAAGCAAGATCGGTTCACACATGGGTATCCAACTCAATAGTGTTAGCTTGTTGAAAAATACCAAATCTTAGTTTCCCGGCCGGCATACCAAAGGAAGTATGTCATCATTCGAGACGTCCAAGGCAACGGTGACTAAGTCGTGTGGGTAAAGATGTACACCCTCGCAGGTATCAAACTGTTCGAATAGCCGTGTCCACGGTCATGGACGATAACTTGAGTTGATGTCACCAGATAGAAGTTTTGTTTTCAAAATACTGTTTGGGTTTTGTTTCAAAGATGAGGATTCATGCATTGTCTTATTTACAATTACTTCATTTACTTACTGTTCTAGTACAACTTTGATTTATTAAATTGCTTTATCAAAATCTAGCAATTGTAGGTTAAGATGTGATGCTTTATGCAAAATTTAACCATTATACCTTCCTGTTGCAACCTTATGCATGTATAAATTCTACCCCTTTGCATATGTTCCAATAAACACTTTCTTTTATTAGTTTTGTGTAAGTCTTGCTGAGTACCTTCCGTACTCAAGGTGCTATAACCTATTGTTGCAGGTGTGGACGGTTATTTTTATGAAGTGCCCGTTAGCGCCGATTAGGGTGACGCTAACGAGTAAAGCTACTTCTTTCCTCCACGCAATCGCCTGCGGGTGGATGGGGCCATTGGTGGATTTTGCGCTTATTTTTGCTTCCGCTGTTACTCTTTTGTAGTGACTAAGTCACTTAATATTGTAGTACTCCAACCGAATTGTAAACTTATGTTTAATTATGAAAATGTATGACTTGTATGTGTATGATGCAATGTTGTTTTAGGATATGTGTGCAATGGTCACTGATCCTGGGAACCATTGTGAGACATATATCCGGGATACCTGAATATTGATTTTGTTACTTATTAAATTTATGCTTCTAGCATGATCTTTAATGAAGGAGCAGCACTGTTCCTTAATTAAGCATTGTGCTACAGTGTAACTTTAATTAGGTACATTTCCAACATTCGGGGCGTCCACAGATTGTACCCTTCTGCGGACATTGGTTAGAAAAATATCCCGATCGACGACAGGTGTAACATACCGTGGTACGTTCACTGGTTGCTTCGGGTTGGGGTTGACGGTGCGTGGTTGCGGAAGTTACGGCGGTGGACGAGTCTTGAAGTTGGTGCAGTGCTCAAGCGAAGTGCAGGATGGAAACCGTTGAACTGTGGTGGCCTTGTTCTTGCCCTCTGCTTGTGATTGCGATTTCCTTGTTGAGCCATCCGCGCTTACGTTATCCTCCGGTTCCTTGCGTTTGTCCTCTAGAACAAAGGCTTTGTTGACCGCTTCTTGGAAATCGGGAAAAGTATGGCGATCGATCGACTTGCGATCCGATGTTTAATCCCTTCAAAAGCGACTCGCGAACCTTGTGCGTGGCTACATCTTCCGCGCATAGCGAGCTAGTGAGAAAACTTGTTGAGGTAGTCGATATCGACATAGCTCCTTGCTTGAGAGCGGAACTCATACTTTTTCAAATCAATAATGCCTTCTGGTACATGATACTGGCGAAATGCTGCAGAAAATTCTTCCCAGGTGATATCCTGTGGCGCCTCGTGAGCTGCATAAAAGTTCTCCCACCATTCAGCAGCTATGCCTTCCATCTGGTGAGTGGCATACAGAACCTTCTCCCGGTCGCTGCACTGGGTGATCAGCAGCTTCCTTTCAACGACCGGCCAATCATCCGCTTCCACCGGGAGACATGTCCGAGAATGTTGGTGGACGGGTCCTCATAAACTCCGCAAGTTTAGACGGTACATGGTGACCATGAGCAGCTGGGGCTCCATGCTGATGATTGTTGTTGTTGTTCTGATTGTTCATAGCTTGCATCTGATTCATCATGGTATTCATGAGCTGAGTCTGCGCTGCCATGAAAGCTCCAAAGTTTTGCAAGTCAATCGGGGTGCTTGTGGCGGATCGCTCCTGCGGTGGTTGCTCATTGCCTCCTAGTCTTTGGTACCGGAACCACTTGCGTGATCAAGTAGTCGAACCATCCGTGAAGCTCCACGGGTTAGATAAGGTAGCAAGCACAAGATGAGTTAAGGACTAAGCGGGGTAGGTTAAACCCAACAAAACACATCTCAAGAAACTCAAATGAAATACCTTTATTAAATAGGGTCTTAGCATGGTGCAACAAATGCCTAAGGGCCTTTGCACTCATACTGCACACAAAAGAAACAACGACCTAAGCACACAAAACTACCGCCTAAAGGGTGACTTACTAAATCAAATCGGCTAAGCTCGAAAGATCAAACTAAGACAACTACTCAAGAAAGCCTCCACAACCGCGGCGGCGCTCACGACGGCCAGACTTGGAAGTGAGCCGGCATTTTGGCAAGCGATCCGATGCCACAGGCCCGTGCGGCGAGGAGCAGACGTTCTGGTGCAACTAGCTCACTGGCTCCTCGGCTCTGCATCTTCCGCCGCTCCACCGAGCCTTCCTGCGATCTTCTTCGGAATCATCTTCAGGGTCTTCCTCTTCTTCGGGAACTTAGTCGTAGAGAATCTTTTACTGAGTGGCGACCTTCTCTTCAGCTCTCTGCAAGGCTTCATAGACATGATCTAACTCCGTGATGGTCCTCTCCAAGGCTTCCACCTGGGCGGCCACGAACTGGGCGAGGTGCACGACGGTAGCGTTGCTCTCTCCTTCTGTGGACGGGTAGCGTCTTTGGCAAGTCCACTACAGCTGCTGGGTGGTAGCGGAAGACGGCGTCTTGAAGCTCCCGCGCGTAGATGTTGCAGATACGCAGCATGGCCAAACGCGACGACTCCTGGATTCCTTCCAGCCAAGTGATCTTCCTCACAGAGACGTGCGAATGTTGGCTCGCCTTGTCGTTCCTCCTGGCGTAGATCGTCAGGCGACAAATCACTCCACGATTTTGTCCATTCACTGTCCAGCTTGTTGCCGACGTCACGGTGGACGATCAAAACCTCGAAGAACACGGAGCAACTTCCAAAGCTCGGCAGATACCCTCCGGTCGCTCACCATAGCTCAAGAAGGCGAGGCATCTGTCAAGACAGACGAACAGGTAAGAGCAACTTTAAAGCAATGGGGAGAGAAAAGATCATAGCAAAAGTTGAGGCGAGAGAGATATGAGGAGAGTTAAGCAATTAATTAACCTTGCAAGTTAATTTTCTTTTAGAAAATAGTTTGGACACTCTAAAGACGGCCAATCTAACTAAGGTCAAGACCTCGATCGGTATGGCTCGATACCACCTCTGTCGGGACCCGAATTACGATTCGGAACCCTCGTGTATACTTGCACTAGTCCAGATCACGCTAGTGCACACAGAGTTAACATAGGTAAATATCGATCCACACAAACGATAAATAAAGTAAGCGATTAGTTTGAATAACAAATAAGGGTTTTGACCTTATGGTCGAGTTTACACTTATTAAGCCACGCAGGCTAACAGAGAATAAAACAAGGCGTTTAACGGAAATAACTCGGCGTAGATCCCACCAATTCACCACAGAAACCGTGGGATCCGGACCTTAACGATCAACAACCTTCGCGAACTCCTCCTCAGCGGCGTGACTCCTCCTCTTCAGTAGGTTTGGGCGCAAGTTTTACAACAAGCGTGAGTACACAACCGTACTACGCAAATCATACCACGTAACGCAATGTATAGATGCGAGCTTATTCCAAAGAAAAGGCTTATGTGGTTCTTTTGCATAAAAGCAACATTTGCAATTGAATACGAATAATAGATTGAAAGCATAATTCAAAACAAATAGACAATATTAATTTAATGATTGTTTTCACAAAGACACATAGCCTAAACAAATTATTTCACATAGCCATATAATTGAGGTCACGCAGCTCCCATCCCAACATTTTATGAAAATCTACCTCGTGTGAAATCCCGAGCATGTCCATGACCATGACGCGCTATTCGAATAGATTGATTTAACACTCTGCAGAGGTTGTACACTTTACCCACACGATGCAATCAATCGGATCGAGTGATCACAACAAAACCTTTCGAAACTTCATCTCAACATTGACACTCCTAGTGTGCTTTACCGCTATGCCAGTCCTAACACAGCGCCTGGACATAACACACACCGTTGGACAGGGATGCGACGAAACGTCCCGTGATGCAACCACTAAGTTGTCACACCTCCATCCTGTCACACAGCCTAACCTATCCACCTGAACATCAATGCCGAGAATCCATAACTTACTAAGTTAGGCCGTCCCATACCGCATGTGGTCGTGCATGAAGGCTCGGTTCAATGGCGCACAAAGTTAAGTCCTTAATTGACCAAGGCAAGACTTCCATGTTCGACTAAGTCACAAAGATTATCATTCCCATCACAAAGCCCACCATATCACACAGCTTCCACCACTTGCCTCAGTCTAAATCCTTTACCACCCAGTTGGTTTTAGTGCAACACATGCCATCCACAAAGTAATAGCACACAAGATACACAGCTTTATCACATAGTTCCATAGTCACTTAGTCACATTTAATAATTACAACTTTCATGAGATGTGAGACTCGTAGCATGGCTAAGCAATTGTACTCGCATCTAACCAACCCACGTTGGTGCTATAATAATACCAACTAATAACCAATCTAGGGTGACAAGGAAATTATGACGTACAAGGCCAAGGTGTGATAACAAATTTGGATAATAACTATACCCAAAGCATTTAAATAAATAATTAAAATAGAATGCAGTACTTTGAAGTAAAGTAATTTGAAAACTGGGTTCAAGATGATCAAAGGTATGACTTGCCTTGGAAAAGGTCTATGTACTGGTCTTGATCTTGGGGTGCTCCTTCTTCCACAAAATTCCCCGACGAAACGACGTCTACTCGCAAACGAAACAAATAAACAAAACAAATAAATAACAGAGGCAAAACTAGCTCCAAAAATTAAATAAAAATCTCAGATAAATAGATCCTGAATTTAGATAAATTTAGAAATTTGAATGGGCTCAATCGGAGTTAGGATGCAAAGTTATGAGCTCTGGAAGGTTGAATCTAAAAGAAACCCTAATTTGATTTTTGGAATTTCGAATTATTTCTCTAAAGAAAAATCGGATTATTGCGCAATGACGTCGTGAAGGAGTTTCGGGAATTAAAAGAAATAAAAGAATATCTCGACATGTGGGACCCACATGTCGCTGACATGGCTCACGGTAAACCAAGTCTACCGAGCCGATTGAATGTGGGACCGGTGGACCATGCCACGACGCGTCTTGGCAGGCAGCCACGCATGCGACACGTAGGCACGAGGGCTGAGGTGGCGACGAGGTGGCACTGACGTGGCTACAGCGAGGGCGGCGCCGCTCGAGAACCGAGGGTCCCGGCGAACGGTGGCGATTCACCGGCGGTGAGTGGTACCGACGTGACGTGGGTGGCACAAGGAACTCGTAGGTGTGCTCACTGGTGGTCGGGGA
This sequence comes from Ampelocalamus luodianensis, assembly GCA_036346255.1. Taxonomy (NCBI): domain Eukaryota; kingdom Viridiplantae; phylum Streptophyta; class Magnoliopsida; order Poales; family Poaceae; genus Ampelocalamus; species Ampelocalamus luodianensis. The sequence continues at coordinate 48,826,605 of CM070618.1, read as the reverse complement.
CGTCTGTGGCGGCCGGCGGCCGGCGTTAGGCGGCGGAGGGGCTACGGGCTCGACTGGGTCGGTACTCCGGTGACGTTCCGGTGAAACGAAGGCAACCAAGGTGAAGTGCAGCTCCGTGCGATGCCGGTGGTGCAGACCACGAAGCTCGAGCAGCTCCGGTTGCGGCGTAAGAGCTCGTCGGAGTTGGCGGCGGTGCAGATCGTTTTCGAGCACCTACGGCGGCTAGGGTTTGGCGCGAGGGCAAAGGTCTTTGCGAGAGTGTGCGAGGCCGAGGGCTACCTCCCTTTATACCCGGAGGCTCGGGAGAGTCTAGGCACGAACGCCCAAAACGATAGATAGCGCGGCGAATCCTCAACAGATTCGAGAGACGGCGATGGCGTGGCGGGGTGGGTCCCACCGTCGGCCGCTAGGCTCAGGTAGCGCGCGCGTCGCGGCGACACGACTCTGAAAGCAGACTCAAGGATCGACCGCTCATCCTAGATCGAATAGCCCAAAATCGATGGAACATTTGGACAGCCCGACTCGATCGTGCACATCCAGCCGTTCATCCTCGATCGAACGGTGGAGAACAAGCACGGCGCTTCGGAAGGAAAGAAAGGCGGAGAGACCGACATGCGGGCCGATGTGTCGGAGGAGATGCGCGCAGCGAGCGGTGAGCTGCGCGGAGATGGGCCGGAGGAAAGAGATTCGGCCCGAGAGGATTTCTGAGATTTTAATAGTTTTTTCTATTTTAGAAAATACCAGAAATTCAAATAAGCAATAGAAAATAGGAAATGTACTTAGAAAAATTATAGAAAATATATCTGAGCACATAGAACCCAAATAAAATAGTTTTGGCTAATGTTCATGTTGGGATTATTCACATTAAATATTTTTTATTAGAAAGTCCAATATTAAGCTTTTGAATTTAAAATCAAATAAATCCAAATGGTGAATTTTCTCCCTACTAACTATTAAAAGATTTTTAAGCTCAGAAAATTAGGATGTTACAGATAGCCTCTCTAGAATACGAGGATACCTGGATGACCCCCATCTACGAGTATCTTCAGACGGGTTCCGTACCCGACGACGATCTCGAGGCAGATCAATTATCCCGAAAGACCAAAATGTATACTTTGGTCGAAAGTGTCCTCTACAAAAGAGGCACTCAAGGAGTGCTCATGCGAATAGTGCCGGGCCAGCCCAACACGACTTAGGCACGGCCCGTTAGGCCTGATTATTTTTAATTTATATGTATATATATGATTTTTTTAAAAATATTTATATGTTTTTTTTATTTTTAAATATTTATATGATTTTATTTTTAAATTTTAATACTTATATGGTTTTATTTTATAGTTTTTAAGTTTTATATAGTTTATTTTGGTTTTTAAAAATAATATATATATTCTAGGTTTTTTTATATATTTTTTTGATTTTTCTCGAATTTTTGTAATGATTTTTCTAATTATATATATGTTCTGGCTAAACGGATTCGTGTCAGCCTGACATGGTACGACTGGCTGATAGGCCATGCCTAGACCGCCTCCCTGGCACAGCACGAATAGCACGTGAGCCAGAATGGGCCATGCCGACACGAGCCTATACCATGCTGGGCCAGGCCGAGCCGAGCTGCCCGTTTAACCAATTCTGAACGCTAGGCACGTAAAACCAAAAAAAATCGGATGTCGTGACGAAGAGCAGCGTGTGATCCGACGGTGCAAAAAAAAGGGGCGATGTGGCCACTTTGCCCTCGCCACAAACCTGCGATTTCCCAAAAGATTGTGGTGTTATTGGGCTAGTAAAATTGAAATGAATTAATGTCCAACATGCCTGACCTTCTACTCGAATGCAGTGCTGCAAGGTGAGTATGCTTGAAATTTCCATTGCCTGGTGGTTCACTAATTTGTCTACCGCGCATTGCATGGCTGATTGTCCTAATCACATGATATAAGACAATACACTGAGCCTCAACATTCCCTCGTACATACTATATCCCCTTCAATTATAAATATGTGTTCTTTTGGAATACGTGCGGTCATACTTAATATTTTTAAAACTTTAGCTATCGATATATTTGTAATTAAAGATTTACATCGAATGCATAAAAATTATATGTATAGATTTGTCTCGAAAAATATTTTCATAATATTATAATTTCATTGGTGTTATAACTATATTACAATACAAAATAGTGGTTAAAGTTGTGTTTTGAAGACCGTGTAAGTGTCGAAAATGACATATATTTGTGATCGGGGAGATTAAATAGTAGGTTGTTGGATTTGCTACATGCATGCAAATGTTTTAGTTTTGCTACTCTGCTTTTAGGCTGTTCGTAACTCTCGGTCGCCTGTAATTTCAAGCGTATCCCTAGTGCAGACGCAGGACGACGAAACAATTACTACCATTGCTGAATGTTCTTCCATGGAAGAAAAAGATGCTGAAGAGTCTTAATTTCTTATACGTACATGACTTCGAACTGTTCCCGGTCTGTTGGAATTTCATGCCATAAAATTAATTAGCTGATAGACTGTTTACTCCATATGTCATGTTAGTCAACGAATCGCACACCTACTGCATTAACTCAGCTATAGCCATAGACTTGTGCGTGCGCCATAGACTTGTGCTGTCGCCATATATTTGCGTTACCAAGCCGGTGGGGGCAGACTCGGACTTTGACTCGGCAATAGGCCAGTTCAAGCGCAGTCTGGTCCGGTGGCCTGCCTGATTTTTGGCGCGGAGACCCCGCCCAAAGCCTAAAAAGCCCAACAGTAATGATGAAATATTAATTTTTTATTCTGAAAATATTGTTTTAGGGACAATACTTCACCAGCTCCTCTACTCCTCTCTACTTATCCTTTTTTTTTCAATAAAAGTGAATTTTGACCGAATTTTGTGGGCCTATTATAGAGGTGGTTGTGTCACCATTCCAAATAGCGACAAGGATTTGCGTAGTCCATATCGCTACTTGGAATGACGATTTGCTTAAAATTTAGACAAATCGTTATTCCAAATAACGACAAAGGTATTTGGCATTGTTTGGCCCACCAGGATTCGATAAGGCTATTTCGTTATTTTGAATGGCGACAGAAATTTATTTTTGTAATTTTATTAAACGGATATTTATTTATGTAATTCTAATTTTTTTAAAAAAATATTATTTAAAAAACGATTGGATGTAGCGCACACAAGTCATGACACCTGTATGTAAATGACAACCAGCACAGTATCACTGAAGAAATTTCCGCACTAATGTCTTCGCATGCCATGGCAATCGCTAACAGGAGCTCAAGATGTATTCTTCCATACCAAGTTGCCCTGCACCAAGAACAGAGCAGAGATCCATAGCAGAAGCACCAATGAACATGCTTCAGCTCTCCTGCATCCAACTAGTTGTAGCCCTTCTCTTGTTCACCCAAACCAAGAGCTCCATACAGACATCTGCCCATCCAAAGGATACGACCATCAGCTGTACTGCCAACGAGAGGTCCGCCCTGCTCGCCTTCAGAGCAGGTCTATCAGACCCTGCCAACCGCCTTTCGTCGTGGAAGGGTGATGACTGTTGCCAATGGAAGGGTGTCCGGTGCAGCAAGACAACCGGTCGTGTCGTCAAGCTCGATCTCCAAGGCCCTGATTGCGAGAACAGCGATACGAGTCCGCAGGCGCTGGGAGGCAACATAAACTCCTCGTTGCTTGGTTTACATCACCTGCAGTATCTGGACCTCAGCTGCAACAGGTTCAATGAGTCACGCATACCGCAGCTCTTGGGTTCTCTCCACAACCTGAGACATCTGGACCTATCGCTGTCGAACTTCGTTGGGAGGATACCACCGCAGCTGGGTAATCTCTCCAACCTGCGTTACTTCAATCCCTTGAGCACCTCGACATGACCTTTGTGAACCTCAGTACTGTTGTGCAATGGATTCCGGTGGTGAACATGCTTCCTTCCCTTAAAGTTCTTCTTCTTCCTATGTGCCAGCTTAGCAGCAGCCCTGATTCTCTTCTGCATTCAAATCTGACATCTCTTCAAACACTCGACATTTCGGGCAACCGTTTCCATATACTTATCACACCAACCTGGTTTTGGGATTTGACTAGTCTTAAGTATCTCGACATCTCATTCTGTCAATTTAGCGGCCCATTCCCTAATGAGATAGGGAATATGACCTCCATGGCAGTACTTGATTTATCAGTGAATAACCTGGTGGGCATGATACCGTCAACCATGAAGAATCTATGTAACTTGGAAGAATTGTTTTTGCTTAAAAACAACATCAATGGGAGCATAACAGAATTCTTCCAGTGCTTACCTACCTGTTCATGGAATAAATTACAAACCTTGTTTCTACCTTCCAGCAATTTGACAGGAAGCCTGCCAACCAAGCTAGAACCCTTAAGCAATTTGACCTGGCTTGATCTCAGTGGTAACAAGCTCACAGGCCCTGTGCCACTGTGGATAGGGGAGCTCACAAAGCTAACCGAATTGGACCTGAGCTCCAACAACCTGGATGGCGTCATACATGAAGGTCATTTATCAGGCCTATTAAGCTTGGAAAGGTTGTTTTTGGCCGATAACTCCATAACCATCACGGTGAGTTCGACTTGGGTTCCTCATTTCAGTCTAAGCGATGTTGAACTCCGGTCATGCTTTCTAGGGCCTAAATTCCCAATGTGGCCTAAATGGCAAACAAGTGTATACAATCTTGATATCTCAAACACAAGCATATCTGACATGGTTCCGGATTGGTTCTGGATAATGGCTTCCTCGGTGAGGACTCTGAATATCCGAAATAACCGAATTAGCGGTGTTCTACCATCTACAATGGAATTTATGAGAGCAATTGCCATGGATCTCAGTTCTAACCAGTTCAGCGGTCCAATACCTAAGCTTCCCATTAATCTAACTGATTTGGATCTTAGTAGAAACAATTTATCTGGGCCGCTACCATTAGACTTAGGAGCACCGGGGCTTCGAATACTTCTTCTATTTGACAACTCTATCTCTGGCACCATTCCATCTTTGTGCAAACTCCAATTCCTACATTTGGTAGATATCTCAGGAAATAAGCTAACTGGGTCAATTCCAGATTGCTCAGTTAATACATCCGCAACAAACGTGACACGACTGGGTATTCTTAATCTAAGCTTAAGAAACAACATCCTCTCCGGTGAATTTCCTTCATTTCTCCAAAACTGCCAACGACTGGTCTTTCTTGATCTCGCAAATAATCAATTTTTTGGTACTTTGCCAGCATGGATTGGGGAGAAGCTACTGTCTTTGGCATTCTTACGGTTGAGATCTAATATGTTTTCTGGTCATATTCCAGTGGAGCTCACGAAGCTAGTTAATCTTCAATATTTGGACCTTGCCTACAACAACATATCGGGGGGCACACCAAAATCAATTATTAACTGCAAAGAAATGATTCTAACGAGAGATACGGATGAATGGGATGATGGATTTCAAAGGTGCATTAGATTCTGGAATGTCATTCGGTGGTAATGAAATGATAGACTATACTGAGAACTTCACGGTTGTCACAAAGGGTCAAGAGCGACTGTACACCGGAGAAATCATATATATGGTGAATCTTGATTTATCCTGTAACAATCTTGTTGGAGAGATTCCTGAAGAGATCACCAGTCTTGTCGCATTGAAGAACTTGAACTTATCATGGAATGCCTTCAGTGGGAAAATCCCTGAGAAGATTGGTGCCCTGGTGCAAGTGGAGTCTCTCGACCTATCACACAATGAGTTGTCTGGACAAATCCCTACAAGCATATCGGCTCTCACGTCATTGAGTCGGTTGAACTTGTCCTACATCAATCTGACAGGAAAGATACCATCTGGCAATCAACTGCAAACACTCGATGACCAGGCATCAATCTACATTGGCAACCCAGGTCTTTGCGGTCCACCTCTCTCCCAGAATTGTTCAGAAACTGGGTTAGTTCCTGCTACTCCAGAATATCACGAGGATGGATTTTTCTTTTTTCTTGCAATGGGTACTGGATATGCCATTGGTCTCTGGATATTCCTTCAAACTTCACTGCGCAGCCAGCTCTAAACTGCATACAGCTACTGGCTCTAAACTTCACTGCGACTGGGCATGCATGGGCCATGCAGGTAGGCACGGGGCTGTGGAGCAAATCGCAAAAGGAGCCGCGACGCGCGAGGCTGGAGCAAGCACAGGAGCGCAGGGCTGGAGCAAAGCGTGGGCGCGCGGGGCTGAAGCAAAAACTCAACATCGCGGGGCTGGCGCGCAGGTCTGGAGCAAAGCGTGGGCGCGTGGGGCTGGAGTGCGCGACTTGCAAGGCGACACAGCACTTATGGAGCGCGGGTCTGGAGCTTGATTGACCGTGTTTAATTAGGGGTAAAACAGGACTAATCTCTCCTGTGCTGCACAACATTGGTCTCAGCAAAGAAAGTTATGCGCCTTATAATCTGGAATGGAGGGAGTACTACTATTGTTGAATGTTCTTCCATGGAAGAAAAAGATGCTGAAGATTCTTAATTACTTATACGTACATGACATTGAATTGTTTCCGGTCTGTTGGAATTTCATGCCAAAAAAATAATTAGCTGATAGACTTTTTACTCCATATTGTCATGTCAGCCAACTAATCGCACACCTAATGTCAGCTAGCTAGCTTCATGCGTGGGCTATCAAATACAGTACCAGCGGAATGGCTGGAACATACCATAACGGCACCCAAACCGGCATATGTAGCCTCAATATCGATTAATACTGGTCATTCTAGCTCATTCCAGTCCATTTCGGTCATTCTGCTATTCGGTCATTCCGATACCAGTCAAAAAAATCAAAATTGAAGTGACCACTTCTTTAAATCAGCTCGGAAGGCTGAGTCCAATACTACTCCTTCGGTAAGTGAAATTATACTAGACTAGTATGCTAGATTATGATAAAATATATGAAATTTTGAACTCATGTTGTATTGTTTAACTACGACCTTTGTTGTTATTCTATGGTTATGTATTTGAAGTGAGATTTCAAGTGAAATTATGTATTCATATAATTACATATATATTTATAAATAAATATATATTATTATATTAAGATCCAGAACAGTACGCCGAAATGAATCTGTACTGACGTATTCCATATTAAGAGGCAAACCGGAATAACCTAGCATAGACTTGTACCTGTTTATGCGTAGACTCTGCCGGTGCGGTAGACTTGGACTTTGAATTGGCAATAGACCTGTTTATGCGCAGCCTGGTCCAGTGGACCAGCCTGATTTTTGGCTCAGTGGCCTGGCTCAGTTGGGCTTCCTTGACAAGAAAAATGGGTAGAAGCTGAGATCAGCAGCACAGGTTTTTGGTTTGTTCCCATGTATGTTGTGGGGATTCTAGCATGTAACAATATTGTTCAAGTGTACTAGTGCTATTCATATATATGTACTTGTGGAGTACGTGTGTGATCAGCTGAGATTGGTATTGTCGTCCGTGGTGTAGGTTTATATTCCTAATGATGAATAATTATCGGGCTGTACTGCCTACTTAGCGCACCCTTTGCACCCTTTATATTTCTATTGGATCATTGCTACGGAAGTACTAATTTCAAACATAAAATTAATCTAGAAATAGGAGCAGTGGAATTTTCGTCTGAATTGTGATATGATGGATGGTTGGGATTGGGTGGGAATACCTGGAGACAATATTTTAAATAGCGAGTAGCGGGAGTAGCGGCTAAGCGTTTTTATAGCGCATAACAGATAGTGGTGATATAGCAGGCACAACATGCTCAGCTATATTTGTAGAAATACAAAGTAAAATAAAATAGTTTTGAAATAAAATGAGGATTATTTGTTTGTGTGCATATATCAAGTTTTGAAGTAATGATTTAAAATGGCATATGGCAAGAGTATGCAATAATTGAATCACATGAAAACCTGAAATATGTTTGTACTAAATCGCTGCTACACACCATACGCTATAGCATGCCTTTAGATGCATTTGAACTGTTAGATCAGAAGATGGATGACTCGAAAGACGAGTGGTCGCTGATGGCATCACTCCAAGGTTAGAAACTTCTCCACTGGCGGTAACGTACCCTCGTCAGGGACGGCCCGCATCTATATCCCCCAACCCACTTGTTTTCTTGGCAATTTCAATTGATTTGATATCTCAATTTGGCACGCTTGGCACATGTTGATTTTGTGATCCGAATTTCTAATATAGAAGGATCTGGATTAGTTGTCATATTAGCGGATTAGTTTCTTATTTGGACTCTAAGTCTTTTTATCCCTTTATATACCTCTTGTAAGCCGTATGGGGAGAAGAGCTTCTCATTGTAATCTCCTGTGTTTTGTACTGCTTATGTTCATGTTGATAATGGAAAATTAGAGTATAGAGTTGTTAGGTGTATCTTTCTTGGTATAAATCTGGTGTTAAATGATATAAGTTATAGAATCCTGAAACAAAGAAGGTTGTGATTAGCAGAAATGTTGTTTTTAATGAATCTGCTATGCTTCATGATAAACTGTCTACTAACATTCCTGTTGAGAGTGAGCAGAATTCAAGTGTTCAGGTGGACCACTTTGTTGGCTAAGATGTCACATCAGATAAGAAAAATATTATTGTTCATGATGCACCTACTGTTGAGGATACTCCTATTGTTGATCAACCACCACAACGGTCCATTGCAGTTGACAGACCTAGGAAGGAGATTAATCCACCCAAGAGGTTGATTGAAGAAGCTAATATTGTTGCTTATGCTTTGAGTGTGACAGAAGAGATTAAAGGTAATACAGAACCTTCATCATACTCTGAGGTTATTAGCTCTACTAATTGTAATAAGTAGATAACCGCTATGAATGATGAGATAGAATCACTTGAAAAAAATGGCATTTAGGCATTAGTGAAATTGCCAAAGGAGATCTTCACTGAAGTGGATTTTCAAAAGAAAGGAATGTATTTCTTCTACTAAACCGGTAAGATATAAAGCAAGGTTGGTTGCTAAAGATTATAGTTAGATTCCAGGTATTGATTTTAATGATGTCTTTTCCCCAGTTGTGAAGTATAGTTCTATTCGTACTTTACTCAGTATTGTTGCTATGCATGATTATGAACTTGAGTAATTAGATGTTAAAACTGCATTCTTACATGGCGAGTTGGAAGAAGACATTTATATGAACTAACTTGAGGGTTTTGTTATTCCTAGAAAAGAACACCTTGTTTGTAGATTAAAGAAATTTCTTTATGATTTGAAGCAATCTCCTAGACAATGGTAAAAGAGATTTGACTCTTGTATGCTCTCTCATGATTTTAAGCGGTCTGATTATAATAGCTGTGTTTATTTAAAGACTGTTAATGGTTTAGCTATTTATTTGCTTCTCTATGTTGATGATATGTTAATTGCTGCAAAAGATTAGTAAAAAATAGCAAAACTGAAAGCACAATTGAGTAATGAATTTGAGATAAAGGATCTAGGTGTAGCAAAGAAAATTCTTGGTATGAAGATTATTAGAGAGAGGCAATCTGGCAAGTTATACCTCAGTAAAAAAAGGTTATATTGAGAAGATCATTCATCGTTTTAATATGTATGATGCAAAACCTGCGAGTACTCCATTAGCTTCCCATTTCAGATTATCTTCAGCCTTATGTCCTGAATCAGATTATGATATTGAGTACATGTCTAGAGTTTCATATTCCAGTGCAGTTGGTTCTCTTATGTATGCCATGGTTTGTTCTCATCCTAATTTATCTCATACACTGAGTGTTGTTAGTAGATACATGGCTAATCCTGGAAAAGAGCATTGAAAGCAGTTCAGTGGATTTTCAGATATTTGCGTGGCACTTCTAATGCTTGTTTGCAGTTTGGAAATTCTGGAGACGAACTTGTTGGTTATATTGATTCTGATTATGCTGATGATTCTGATTATGCTGGTGGATTTTCAGATATTTGTGTGGCACTTCTAATGCTTGTTTGCAGTTTGGAAATTCTGGAGACGAACTTGTTGGTTATATTGATTCTGATTATGCTGGTAATTTGGACAAGAGGAGGTCTCACAGGTTATGTTTTCACCATTGGTGGTTGTGCTGTTAGTTGGAAGGTAAGTTTACAATCTACTGTTGCCTTATCTACTACTAAAGCATAATATATGGCTATTTCTGAATCTTGTAAAGAAACTATTTGGTTGAGAGGTTTGTACACTGAGCTTTATGGAGATAATTCTTGCACTTCTATATTTTGTGATAGTCAGAGTGCTATATGCCTCACAAAGGATCATATGTTCCATGAGAAAACAAAGCACATTGATGTGAGATATCACTTTATTCGAGGTGTTATTGCTCAAGGTGATGTCAAGGTGTGCAAGATAAGTACTCATGGTAATCCAGCTGATATAATGACAAAACCAGTTCCTGTTACTAAGTTTGAGTTTTGCTTAAGCTTAGTTGGTGTTAGAATCTAGTCCTAGAGACTAGTTGACGTACGGTGATTTTTATCTTATTGTGGAGATATTTGGTGATTGATGATTCTTTATTTTTCTACAAGAAGAAATTCATCTTAAGGTGGAGATTATTGATTTTGTGATCCGAATTTCTAATATGGAAGGATCCGGATTAGTTGTCATATTAGCGGATTAGTTTCTTACTTGGACTCCAAGTCCTTTTACCCTTTTATATACCTCTTGTAAGACGCATGGGGAGAAGAGATGCCTCATTGTAATCCCCTGCGTTTTGTAAACACTCCTCATATAGTGATCATCGCTGATTGGCGCCCGTGGTTTTTTCCCGCAAGGGTTTTTTTACGTAAAATTTGTATATCTCATCTCAATTGTTTTGTGCATTATTTCTAACAGCACATAATTCCATGTATAATATAACATTGTGGTGTTATTGGGCCATTGAAATTGAAACGAATTAATGTCCAACATGCCTGACCTTGTATTCGAATGCAGTGCTGCAAGGTGGGTATGCTTGAAATTTCCATTGCCTGGTGGCTCACTAATTTGTATGCATGGCTGATTGTCCTAAACACATGATACAAGACTACTGATATAAGACAATACACTGAGCTGTTTCTCAACATTTCCTTGTACATACTATATCCCCTCCAATCATAAATAAATGTCGTTTTGGAATATGTGCAGTTATATTTTTAAAACTTTAGCTATCGATATATTTGTAATTAAAATATTTACATTGAATACATAAAAATTATATATATATATATATATATATTTGTCTCGAAAAGTATTTTCATAATATTATAATTTCATTGGAGTTATAACTATATTACAATAGAAAACAGTAGTCAAAGTTGTGTTTTGAATACCGTATCAGTGTCCAAAACGACATATATTTGTGATTTGTTCTAGTTTCGTTGCTCTGTTTTTTAGGCTGTTTGTAGCTCCCGGTCACTTGTAATTTCAAGCGTATCCCTAGCGCACATGCAGGACGACAAAACAAATACTACTATTGTTGTTGTTTGTGTTATAACTATATTACAATTCAAATTAGTGGTCAAAGTTGTGTTGCAAGGGCCGTGTCAATTTCTAAAATGATATATATGTGTGATTGGAGAGAATAATGATAAGTTTTTGGATTTGCTACATGCACGCAAATGTTCTAGTTTTGTTGCTCGCTTTTAGGTGTTCGTAACTCCTGGTCACTGTAATTTCAAGCGTATCCGTAGTGCGAGCCTTTGGATGACAAAACGATGGCGGAGCTACGGGGTATGCGGGTATGCCCGGCATACCACGCACTCGCGTGCATGTATAGACGTCGTCTGTTGGTGCACCGTTGGCTCCGCTTGTGATTTTCGGACGGGGTTTTGGGCTAGCGGTGGTTTGGCTTTACGACAGAGAAAAATTGCTAGCGGCGGCGCAGCATTGCGGTGGGTTGTTTCTTTGCGGCTGTTTGACGCCGACGTGAGGTGCTAGGGGCTGCAGCGTATTGCATACGTGAGGTTCCAGGTTTCCAGCGACATGTGCGTGTGTTCATCTCGGATCGGTGTCTAGCGTCTGCTATAGCCGAGCACCTACTTGGGTTCTCCGATTGGTTTCCTGACGAGGTTCTACTGAAGCGTTTTGCCAAGAAGTTCTCTCTAGAGCTTTCACCGGGAAGCGTTTTGTCGTGAGGGTGCAAAAAATCTTTCATAATCATTCACCCGCTCTGATTGTTATTAACATCCTACAGTTTCTTGTAAGCGTCATGACATGCTTAAATGCTAGGCTTGAGAATGTCAAGAAAGCACTTGACTGTGGTGAAATTGAATCTGGAACCGGATTACATCAAGAGATGGGTTTGCCTAGGCCTGGAGATACTCGATGGGGATCTCATTACAAAACTGTATGCAACATCATTACTATGTATGAAGCAATCCATGATGTACTGGTTGATCTTGGGGATGATCCTTCATATAAGGATGATTGGACCAAAATACATTTTGTGACAGGTGCTTTTGAGAACTTTGAGTTTGTTTTCTTTGCACACTTAATGTATATTATTCTTGGATATACAAATGAGTTATCTCGAGTGTTTGCAAAGAAGGGACCAAGATATTCTTAATGCAATATCACTTGTTAATGTGGCAAAGCAAAGAATGCAAGAATTGAGGTCCGATGGTTGGAATAATTTTCTTGAGAGGTCACATCATTTTGCGATAAAAATGGTGTTGAAGTTCTGCTATGGATGGCTATTATGTTCCTTATGGAAAATCAACAAGGAAAGCTCGTGCCCAAAGCAAACCAATGATGACCACTTGTAAGAGAAGTATATATTGGTGTCATTGATCAAATAAGTCAAGAACTTGATAATCGGTTTGACGAGATTAATATGGAGTTGTTGTCTTGTATGTCGGCCTTCATCCTTCCAATTCATTTGCTTCTTTTGATGCCATGAAAGCTACGTAGACTAGCTGAGTTTTACCCAAAGGAGTTCTCAAATAATAGTTTGCTCAAACTTGAATTGCAATGCGAATTATATTGATGACATTAGACGAATGATAGCTTCAAAGATCTAGACAATATTGTTGATCTCTCAGTTAAGCTTGTTGAAACGAAGAGGCACAAAGTGTATGATATGGTTTATGAGCTCCTCAAATTGGTATTGCTTCTACCCGTGGCAACGGCAAGTGTTGAAAGGGTATTTTCTGCAATGGTTCTAGTGAAAACAAAGTTAAGAAATAAGATGGGAGATAGTTTTTTGGATGATTGTTTAGTCACTTTCATTGAGCGGGATATTTTTTTTGAAGTTGATGAAGATGATATAATCAAGACATTTATGTCCCTTCGAAAGCGTCGAATAAAATAGTCAGAAAATAGCATTGTAAGTCTCCGGTTCTCTTTTATGCCTATATTTCAATTATTGGTATGGCTTTTGAACTATTTAGACTATATTTAGTGGATGGTTTGAACTGAATTCATGAATTTAAGCCTTATTGTGTTATTTAGTGCATATATACCGAATCATGTTGTCAATTTTACAATTATTACCGAATTGGTAAAATGGATTTACCGAATTGTATATAAATTTTTTTTGTGGGCATACCCTTAGACAAAATCCTAGATTCGCCACTGGGACAAAACAAATACTACCATATACTATAGCGGGTTGTAGCACGCCATACCGGACCGTTGCAGCGCTGCAACTGTACAAAGTGCCATTGACCGCTGTTGCGTAGCAGGCACAACCCCTAACCGCTGTATGCGAGCTACAACAGGGCTACATCGGGCTAGCTATCTAAAACAATGCCTGGAAGGGATCAGCCTGGAGGGAGTCTCATCGTGTGAGATTGGAGACTGGAAAGCCCACTTCTTAGTTCTCTAGCTGGTCGTCACGGGAGATAGGCCATGGTGATTGCTCCTCCCGAGATCCCGCGGCTACTCAGCGCACCCCTTTATATTTCTACTAGTGGCTTGCACGCGCTGGGAAAGACTGTTTTTCTGTTGTATAATATGGGTGGTTAGGGTATCATGTGAGGTTTCGATATGAGGAAATACCATTAATCTTAGCACATATTCTAATTCGGATGTAGTATACGTATAATTAGAATATTAAATTTGTATGAAAATAGCAGATATAGTTGCTATGGGCTGTATCTTCTGCATGCTTATATGAATAAAGATAAGAATTTTGATTTTCGAGTGATATTGAAGACTGTTTTATGTGCAGCCAAAGCATGGAATAAGCAAACAGATGAAGTAATGATATGGATTTCTGTAAGATGTAGATTCGAAGTCTTTTATACAGGTAGCATGATTGTTGTATCAATGTAGCTATGCAGTATAGCCATGAGATAAACGAAGCTATAATGTAATGCCATGTGTTTACATCTTAACTATGTACGAAATATTCTGAATATCTGATCGATCAAACTAAACGAAAAGGGCCAGTAATGTTGCTTGTCCCCATTGCCAAATCTCTCCAAGAAGCATCTTTTGCATGAAGTTTTACATGAGGCTTCGGTGCCAGAGCAGGTGTAATTTCAGCTACCACAAGAGGATCGATGGGATTATTCTGTGCCAGAAATCATATCGAGCTAGTAAGTAGAGTGCAGTCGACCTTGTAATACCAGGTTTCATAAAGTCATAGAACTAACCTCAGTAAAGAAGGTAGAAGTTCAAAGCAACATCTGAGGGCATGGGACTCATCTCATGGTCCTCATCCAAGTCTTCTACATCCTCTTTCATGCCTTCAAATTCAACGTCTTCTGCTGGTTCCTTATCTTTGCAAAGCAATTGACACGCTTTACTGCCCTTGGGGACAACTGAAGAAGAGGTGTCAGTTAATAACCAAGAAACCTGCAAATCGGTTGGGAGTACACAAGGAGAGCGTGTAAATAGCTATGTATCAAGGACGAGGAAAACTAACAAAATACAAAAGGAACATCTGCAACATCATCGGAGCTGAGAAAGAGTCAGAAAGGCACGGACGAAAGAAGCAATCAAAGAAAAGGAAAACGATATAGCGCTAGAGCGATTGAGCAGGCGGCCGGCTGCAGCGAGCTAAATGGGAAAGTGTCGGATCTGGATTTCACAAATCCAAATCCTCTATGCAAATATTGTGCTACTCTCTCGATCAGTAGATAGCACTAGCAGAAATATTGCTGAATCATTCATACATGGCGTGAACTAAACCATTCAATATATTACAAACATCAGAGTGACATAGACCACGTCGGGTCGAGTTTTACAAAAAGGCCGAATAGGCCAAATTGATTACATTATAAAAGATACGAAAGCGGTAGCGGAAGCAAAAGAGGTAGATCACATCTCTCCACAGACAAGCGACTAGGGTAACATGTATACGACTAATATTAACCAAATACTTGGATAATATCGGTTGTACGCAAATACCGAACGAGCTTGCTAGACTGAAACGAGACCTAGACTAACAGAACTAGAATACTCTTCATCATTGCCTTGTCTATCGACTTCAGGATCCTCGGAGTACACATACTCTCCTTCATCTCGCAGCTTCTGAGGGTTTTTTTGGGGAGGTTGAGTATAACTTCTGTGCTCACGAATCAACACACAAGATGCAATAATATACATGCAAGGCCTAACAAGGGTGGCACGGGTTCTTTTATTTGCTAAAGTAATGTTTTCAATTATTATAATTACAAACTTCTATCACTTAACATTTTAACCAAATTGCATTTTGTTAAAGAGAGAAATTGTATAATATTTATATCAACAGAGGTTACCTCCACCTTTATGCTTATTTTTTATTAGGGCTATCCCCATTTAATCACACCACTGAGTCTGATGACCCAAGAAAAATCTAATCTCAGGGTTAGGTGAGCCCGTCCTGATTTTCAACCCACCCACAAGGTTTTATAAAATAGAACTATCTCTAGTTAAGTTTCTATGTCCGCCTTTGACTGTAGGCACGGCTGTTTAAACAGTTTAGACTCTGCAGAGGTTGTACACTGTACTCACAAGAGATAGTCAACTCGTAGCTCCACACGATTCCTTAGCCATGTGGTCGAGAGACCATCACAGTAACCTTTCGAAATATCTCCTCCCTTCCGTCATCTCACCATATGGGGTTACGCCCATACATTGTGTGGGATGTTCACCTCAGCGTCTAGCGTAGTTAGACTACACCACTGCGGCTAGCAACTTTCACCTTGTATCGGTGTCCCATTCAAACCAGACGTATCACGCGCTTGCACGTTCCCGCTATCCATCCAATGAGATGATATTCAGGGTTTAATAAATTTACTAAGCTAAGTTGTACTTTGCAAACTTGTGATTGTACTTGTTTTACACGGGAGGTCATGACAAGATTAAGCCCTTAATCCATCCGGGCGGTTCATTCCACATATCAACCACTCTCGTGCTCCGACGGCACCCGCCACCTTACCATCCGCCCAGATGTAGACAACAATTTAATAGGGTTTTGAAGAGTAAAACCAAATTATCCTCCCGAGATCCCGCAGCTACTCAGCGCACCCCTTTATATTTCTATTCCGTCATTGTTATGGAAGTACTAATTTCAAACAGGAAATTAATCTTTTTTTATTAGAAAGGTGCTTATCTTCCCCTATTTTAATTAGTGAAACTAGCAACGGAAAATTAATCTAAGTGGAATTTTCGTCTAAATTGGATATGACAGATGGTTGGGATTGGGTGGGAAAACCTGGAGACAATATTTTAAATAGCATGTAGCAGGAGTGTAGCGGCTAAGCATTGTAGCAGGTGTGTAGCGGCTAAGCATTTTTATAGCGGATAACGGATAGCGGTAGTATAACAGGCACAACATGCTCAGCTATATTTGTAGAAATACAAAGTAGAATAAAATAGTTTTGAAATAAAATGACTTATCTTGTATTAGGATTATTTGTTTGTGTGCGTATATCAAGTTTTGAAGTAATGATTTAAAATGGCATATGACAAGAGTATGCAATAATTGAATCACATGAAAACCTGAAATATGTTTGTACTAAATCGCTGCTACGCACCATACACTATAGCATGCCTTTAGGTGCATTTGAACCGTTAGATCAGAAGATGGACGACTCGGAACTCGCTGATGGCATCACTCCAAGGCTAGAAATTTCTCCTCTGGCGGTGCTAGGTTCGATTCGCGGGCGGCAACATACACCCTCATCAGGGCCGGCCCAGATCTATATCCCCGAGCCCACTGGTTTTCTTGGCACATAATTCCACGTATGTGTTATTGGGCCAGTGAAATTGAAACGATTTAGTGGCTCACTAATTTGTCTGTCCCGCGTTGCATGGCTGATTGCCCTAATCACATGATATAAGATAATACACTAGGCTGTTTCTCAACATTCCCTCATACATACTATATCCCTCGATGTTATTTTGGGATACGTGTAGTCATATTTTAAAACTTTAGCTATCGATATATTTGTAATTAAATATTTACACTGAATATATAAAAATTATATGTATAGATTTGTCTTGAAAATATTTTCATAATATTATAATATTATTGGTGTTATAACTATATTATAATAGAAAATACTGGTCAAAGTTATGTTTTGAAAACCGTATCAGTATTTAAAATAAAACAGCATATATTTGCAATTGGAGAGATTAAATGGTAGGTTGTCCGATTTGCTACATGCGCGCCAATGTTCTAGTTTTGCTGCTCTGCTTTTAGGCTGTTCGTAACTCCCGGTCACCTGTAATTTCAAGCGTATCCCTAGTGCAGACGCAGGACGACAAAACAAATACTACTATTGCTGAATGTTCTTCCATGGAAGAAAAAGATGCTGAAGATTCTTAATTTCTTATATGTACATGACTTTGAACTGTTCCCTGTCTGTTGGAATTTCATGCCATAAAATTAATTCTGATAGACTGATTACTCCATATGTCATGTCAGTCAACTAATCGCACCCCTAACGCATTAACTCAACTTTGACTTGGCAATAGACCAGTTTATGTGCAGCCCGGTCCGGTGGCCCAGCCTGATTTTTTGGCTAAGAGGCTCGGCCCAAAGGCTAAAAAGCCCGACAGTAATAATGAAATATTAATTTTTTATTCTGGAAATTATGTTTTACTGTAGAAAAAACAAAATTTTGGTTGGATGGTTCAGAATTATATAGTCACTCATAGTTTAGGTGGTGCAGATAAACGGCTTGACCGAATCTAAGGTGCCGAATGTAAGAAACAAATATAAGAGTTTAGAATTATCTTTGTTAATTATGAACTAGCTGATTGGCCTACACAATTGCAGGATGTAGTGGTATTTCAATCGTATGAAATTTTCTTTGCGAATTTATAATTTTGACATTCCTATTTTGCAAACAAAAATGCATTTCGTATATTTGTTTTCGTATTTAATTAACACAATTTATTTTGAGATCTCTACCACCTATGTTAAAATGGGAATTGAGAGGTCGACCAATCTAGCAAATTTACACACTTTTTATTTACAATTACAAGAAAGATGCACATCCACACACACCATTGTGCACACACATGCGAGTGCGACCCCTTAGCACACGCTTAGAAATAGAGAGGCTAGGGATGAATCTGCGACCTCGTAAGCTTCCTACTAAGGTGCATGCACATGCGAGTGTGACCCCTTAGCACATGCTTAGAAATGAGGAGGCCAGGGACGAATCACGATCTCATAAGCTTCCTACTAAAGTGCTCGTATATGTGGGCACCATAATTTAAACTTAAGTGGGTGCAATCGTATACCCACAACTCCACACTCTCAGCCTTTGAATTATATAATCGTATATATACTCGATGGAAAGGTCGTGCAATTGTGCGAGCCGATGGGATCATGTTAAAAAAACATCAATCTGAGAGACCGTCCTAAATAAAAAAGCTTATTAACCGGTCATAATCTGACACATTCGCTTAAGCCGTTGCCACCGCTCGACATATTCTTTGGCCGTTGCCACCGCCGTTACCTTAGAGTACATATTCATTTCAACTCTTATTGAGCTCATTGGAAATTCTCACCTTCCAAACGAACCAAAGGTATTAAGCACAAACATTCCTTTTCTATTCCTATATTTTCCTATTCTTGCGCTTATTAGAACAACCTCCTCCCAATTTATAAAATTTGTATTTAAAAGGGATGACCAAAGTACAAATAACTTTTAGCAAAAAAAAATTTCAATTATTTCCCCTACATATTTTGTTTTCACATCCAATTCTCCAAACAACATGGTTTTATATATGCCTTAGCAGTGACACGTCATCCACTATTCACGTGAATTCAAAAATTAATTATATTTTGGACAAAAACTTCAAAAACAAACTTTAAAGATGATACCTGCGCATGTACATGGGCCACTCTGCTAGTTATACATAAAAGTCGTGTCACGGTCAGAGCACGAGACTATTAGGTATGCAACCACTTGCATACTCCTCTATGTTGTATTTTGGAGGGCTATTTGGTAATTTCTCAATTAGAGAAAAGAGGAAATAGAAAAGAAAAGAAAAGAAAAGGATGGTGCGGCCCACCTGTCATTGAGCTCCGGGGAGGATAAGGTTGGATACTTTATCTCCAACACTAACCAGCTGACAACATTTTGGGGCTCTTTCCCCTTTTTCCTCTGGTGCGTGTGCAGCTGGGCAGATGACTCGCGAGCGGCGACAGCGCTAGAGCCACGAGCGGCCTGGGTGCTTGGGCATTGGCCGTTTGCAGCAATCGCGTCGTCCCTCTTCTTCCTCCTGTTCATAAGGCGGTGGCTCTTCACCATCAAAAACAAGTGAGCAATCCCCCAATTTTTGTTCTTCTTCTTCTCGATTTAGTTTCAGTTCTTGAGGCTTTGGAGCCGCTGTGCCACCGTGGTTGGACCCGGTGCCGTCGGCGGTGAGGACTGGTTCCCCTCCTTGCGCATCTCGGCTTTTCCTCTTGCTTCCTCTTCTCTATTAGGGTGCGGTGACGGTTGAAATTGCGCCAATTGGAGGTGGAACCGGTTGACTTTGGATTGATCTTGAGTGGAAGAAGGCTTTCAATTTTTGTGATTGGTGCTCCATGGGTGCATTCGGCTCAGTGTATCTCGATTGAGTCTTGTGCGTCATTCTCTGTACCTCGTCTTCGCTCATTGGTGTGTCCCTGTTTGTGAAGTTGGCATTGTATCTCCGTCAACCTTGTCTGGTATTCACGGCACAGCGAGGCTATTGGTTATCTGAGACAACGCATTTCGCGTGCCTTGCCCGGTTCTACTCGGCGGCTTTGAGTGCCATCCGTTTCGTGAGTTTTTTTTTTTGTTTTTTCAGAATTGCATTACTTTGCATTGTGTGTTGCACTAGTTGAATAAAATTCTGTAATCTTTATCTAGTACTGGGAGACTTTGCTAAGTGATGATTGTGGGATTGTTTTAATGCTCGATGAGGATAAATGTCATATTATGAAATTGAATTGATAACTAGATCAGACTTGAGCCAATTGTGTTGCTTACTATTGTCGGTTTTATCTCTAGTAGTTTTGTTTTGATACTTTCTATAGTTCGGTTGTGACTGAAATGAGCTTGATCATTATATTTTTGTGATCTTGTTGATCCTCTGTGATCTCTTTGCACTATGATATCCTGCTTGCCGAAAGGCTAAGGTGCTGAAATTGTGATTCCTTTTACACTGTTAAACAAATAATCCTCTGTTGGCTGAAAGTATAATCGTTGTTTATGAGCTAATTCTTGATATATTAGTAAAGCATTAGTTTGAGCACAAAGTCTGATTTGTAGTTGCCATATTTAGTTAGTAAGGAATATTGACAAAAGTGGCGAGGACGCCAAGATTTCATCTTGAACAGCCCGACATCTAAGAGCGATAAACAAACTTTTAAAATCTGAGCAATATGCTGATTTTGGTTGTTCTCAAGTTCTATGTTTTGAGCACATATTATCTTGTTTACATGACATGAAGAAATTACATGTTTATATATCAATTTTGTCATTTAAATGCTGCTGAAAATATGCTTTAATTATGATTATTGCTGCTAGAATTATATCTTACTATTTGCTAAAACTGCTAATTTTACAACAATTCAGAAAACCAATAATTGAAGAAATGGCTTCCTCATTTGATGTCGTTAAGCCAGAAGTATTTGATGGTGCCAACTTTAAACGTTGGCAGGCTAAAACAAACTATGGTTGATTGACCTCAAACTTTTTGGGTCATTAATCGAGGCGATGAATATATGTCAAATGAATTCTCTCAATACTGTGAAGAAAGTGAAATAATTTATAAAATTACTCCATGGTGCTCACCTAAATCGAATAGAATAGTCCAAAGGAAGAACCGAACTCTTTGTGACTTGGTTGCCATGCTACAGAGTTCTGGTATGTAGGACTATTGCGGGGTGAAGCAATTCTCATAACTAACTATGTCCTCAATAAAGTTCCGCCTCGCAATCATGAGGAAACACATTATGAAGGATGGAAGGAGAGAAAATCTAACTTATCATTTCTTCGAACTTAGAGATGCCTTGCAAAAGTGCATGTGCCATTACTGAAGAAAAAAAAGCTCGGTCCTAAGATTGTTGATTGTGTCTTTCTAGGGTATACTAAAAAATAGCACAACTTTATAGATTTCTAGTGGTCAAATTCGAGGTGAGTGACATCGCTACAAATGTAATGATGGAATCTCGTGATGCAACTTTCTTTGAACATGTGTTCTCTATGAGACCAAATGAAGTCATTGACCCTACTGGTTCAGATGAACATTCTATTTCCCTAGTGTGGATAACACCGCTCCTGATTTGGAGTTCAGGAGTAAGAGGTAGAAGACTGAAAAGTCTCTTGGCGATGACTATGTCACTTATGTCGTGGATGATGAACCACAAACCCTTTCAGAGGCACACGCATCCCTGGGTGTGGATTACTAGAAGGAAGCAGTCCATAGTGAGATATATTCCATCATAGTTAACGAAACATGGGAGGTTACGGACCTCCCATCTAGATATAAGCCAGTAGACTGCAAATGGATCTTTAAAAGAAAGCGTAGACATGATGGTACTATAGAAAAGTACAAGGCCCATTTAGTGGCTAAGTGTTTCATACAAAAAGATGGTGAAGACTACTTTGACACATACTCTCCTGTAGCTCGTTTGCCCACAATTCGGGTATTTTAGCACTAACAACCGCATATAAACTCCAAGTATATCAAATGGATGTAGAGATCGCTTTTCTAAA
The DNA here is from genome assembly GCA_036346255.1 of Ampelocalamus luodianensis. Lineage (NCBI taxonomy): Eukaryota > Viridiplantae > Streptophyta > Magnoliopsida > Poales > Poaceae > Ampelocalamus > Ampelocalamus luodianensis. Next base: position 48,804,520 of record CM070618.1, on the reverse strand, counting down.
TGGAGTGTTGGATGAGGAGATTTATATGTAGCAGCCCGATGGTTTTGTGGTTGAAGGGCAAGAGAAGGAAGTATGTTGATTGATTAAATCCTTGTATGGTCTAAAGTAAGCTCCTAAGCAATAGCATGAGAAATTTGATAGTACTATGATATCGATCAGTTTTTGTGTAAACGAAGTCGATAAATATGTCTACTATCAGTTTAGTGGGGGCGAATGTATCATCCTTTGTCTATACATGGGTGACATATTGCTTTTTGGGATCAACATGGATGCAATCAATAAAATGAAGTCTTTTCTCTCCCAGAATTTTGATATGAAAGACCTGAGTGAAGCTAATGTTATCTTAAACATCAAGCTAATAAAAGGTAAGAATGAGATTATTCTTTCACAATCCCATTATGTGGACAAGGTCCTAACAAGATTTGGGTTCATGGACTGTAAGTCAGCAGCCACACCCTATGATCCAAATGTTAAGCTACATAAAAACACTAAACTTAGAAAAGACCAACTTAAATATTCTCAAATAATTAGATCCTTAATATATCTAACTAGTGCAACGAGACCAGACATCTCATATGCTGTAAGCAGATTGAGTCGTTATACAGCCAATCCAAGAGATGATTATTGGATAGCACTAGAGAGTGTACTTAGGTACCTAAAGGGGGCCACAAATTTGGAAATACATTATTCTAGATATCCGGCAGTCTTGGAAGGATTTAATAATTCTAACTGGATTAGTGACTCAGATGATATGAAGGCTACGAGTGGCTATATTTTCACTCTAGCAGGTGGGGCTGTTTCATGGAAGTCTTCTAAACAGACTATCCTTACACGGTCCACCATGGAGGCTGAATTAATAACACTTGACTCAGCGACTCTAGAGGTAGAATGTATTAGAAAATTCCTTTTTGACCTATTGGTTCTGGAAAAATTGATTCCAGCTATATTAACCTACTACGATAACCAAACTATTTTGGTTGAGGTGAAGAGTAAGAAGGGCAATATGAACTCCTCAAAACATATAAAGAGGCGACTTAAGTCGGTAAGGCATGCCAGAGAGACGGATGTAATTTTTGTAGATTACATCCAGTCTGAAATGATTTGGTAGATCCTTTCACCAAAGGAATGGCGCGGAAGGCCATCTTGGCAGCGTCAAAGGGAATGGGACTTACCCTTGTAAAGGCCCACATTGGTGGTAACATATCCTAGTAGATCGGAGATCCCGTGAACTAAGCTCTAAGACAACAAACTGTGTGGGATTAGAGAGCACATCTAAGGGTCCCATTAACTGCAGTACTCTTTTTGTATGGGAGGTTGAGCAATAGCTCTTAATGAATTCGATACCTAAATGGCATCAGGAATTTTCCTACAGGATTCCCTGAAGAATTCACCTACTTGAGTATGATTGTGAGGTCATGATCAAAGTAAGATAAGGGTATACTTTTTTAAGTACTCATGAGCTAGATATGGGGACATAATCGTAACGTCTCAACCCGAGCCGCCGAGTACAGAATGTAACTTGGACGAAAACTCTCACACCAAGGCATTGGATCAAGGCGAAGTCTTCCTTTGTCTATGTAGAGTCGTAGTCCTTTTTGGTAGACTTTGAGTTCAAACCCGCAAGGTACCCATCATTAAACAATTGTATATTAAACAAAATTTTGAGCATATTTTATCAAATTGATAAATTGGTGGGGATTATTGTATTTTGGAGGGCTATTTGGTAGTTTCTCAATTAGAGAAAAGAGGAAATAGAAAAGAAAAGGATGGGCCACCTATCATTGAGCTCTGGAGAGGATAAGGTTGGAGACTTTGTCTCCAACCCTAACCACCCGACAGCATTTTGGGGCTCTTTTCCTTTTTTCCTCTCGTACGCGTGCGGTTGGGCGGATGACTCACGAGCAGCGGCGACGCTGGTGGTGTGAGCGTCCTAGGTGCCTCAGGCACTAGCTGTTCGTAGCAGCCGCGATGTCCCCCTTTTTCCTCTTCTTCATAAGGTGGTGGCTCTTCTCCCTTTTCTTCACCTCCGAAAACAAGTGAGCAATCCCCCAATCTTGATTCTTCTTCCTGATTTGGTTTCGGTTCTTAAGGCTTCGGAGTAGCTACGCCGCCATGGTTGGACCCGGCGGCCGGCGCTGTCAGCGGTGGGGATTGGTTTCCCCTCCTTGCGTATCTCGGTTTTTCCTCTTACTTCCTCTTCTCTGTTGAGGTACGGTAAGGGTTGAACTTGCACCGATTGGAGGTGGAACCGGTCGGCTTTGGCTTGATGTTGAGTGGAAGAAGGCTTTCAGTTTTGGTGATTGGTGCTCCGTGGGTGCATTCGGCCGGTGCATCTCGATTGAGTCTTGTGCGGTATTCTCTGTACCTCGTCTTCGCTCACTGGTGTGTCCAGTTTGTGAAGTTGGTATTGTATCTCCGTCAACCTCATCTGGTATTCGCGGCACAACAGGGCGATTGGTTTTCTTAGATAGCACATTTTGTGTGCCTTGCCCGGATCTACTTGGTGGCTTTGAGTACCATCCGCTTCATGAGTTTTTTTTTCTATTTTTTTCATAATTGTGTTACTTTGCATTGTGTGCTATACTAGTTGAATTAAATTATGTAATCTTTGCCTAGTACTAAGAGACTTTGACAAGTGATAATTGTGGGATCGTTTTAATGCTCAATGAGGATAAATGTCATATTATGAAATTGAATTAATAACTAGATCAGACTTGAGCCAATTGTATTGCTTACTATTGTCGGTTTTATCTCTAGTAGTTTTGTTCTGATACTTTATGTAGTTCGGTTGTGACTAAAATGAACTTGATCATTATATTATGTGATCTTGTTGGTCCTCTGTGATCTCTTTGCACTGTGATATCCTGTTTGCCGAAAGGCTAAGGTGCTGAAATTGTGATTCCTTTTACACTGTTAAACAAATGATCCTCTGTTGGCTGAAAGTATAATCATTGTTTATGAGATAATTCTTGACATATTAGTAAAGCATTAGCTTGAGCACAAAGTCTGATTTGTAGTTGTCATATTTAATTAGTGAAAAAATTGACAAAAGTGGCGAGGAGGCCAAGATTTCATCTTGAACAGCTCGACATCTGAGAGCGCTAAACAAACTTTTAAAATCTGAGTAATATGCTGATTTTGGTTGTTCTCAAGTTCTATATTTTGAACATATTATCATGTTTACATGACATGAGGAAATTACATGTTTATATGTCAATTTTGTCGTTTAAATGCTACTGGAAATATGCTTCAATTATAATTATTGCTGCTGAAATTATATCTGAATATTTGCTAAAACTGCTAATTTTACAACATTTCTCCACTATGTCAGAGAGCTTACCATTTTTCTCAATGGAAATCCTAATCGTTTGGAATTCCATGTCCTCAGATCAAAATTGTGTTTGGTGCGCTTCATACTTCCTTCATACTTCCACCAATGGTTATGCTTACTTAGCCAACACGTTCAAAATAGTAAAATGCCTACTTAACCCCAAATCCAAAAGATATAAATGACATCGACCTCCCGTTCGACCTTTGAACAAGAAAAGGATACTTCGTGGACATGATCAACTAAGAGACAAGGGTAACCTTCGAATATCTATATATCTACAACAACCGGTAATATTCAATGTATCTTTTTTGTTTAGAAGGTTTAGAAAATCCCACAATAATCCTTAAATCAGAAAAGAGCAAAATTCCAAGAAATTCTCTTATTAATTGAGATAATATGAGAAGATTTACATCTCTTATTTTGATAGGGTCAGATTATAACGGTGCAGGTTAATCATGTATAGATAGTATGTCTATTACAATTGTATAATAAATATAACTATATTTTCGAAAGACGATAAAGTTATATGACAAATACAATATGTTACAATACCTAGCCGCGCAATTGTGCTGGAAATTCTGCTAGTTGTCTAGAATAGCCATCGGCAACCTTTGCATGCAAATCACTGGGACGAAATTGCTTCGTCCGTTTCTTTTTCACTCATCGTCCAAATTTTAAAACCTTGGCTACAACAATACATAAAAGCATTTAGATTTGTTAGATGAAAATTACACTAGATTTATCACCAAAAGTACTTCAATATCATTATATTTGTAATATTTTTGTAATATATAATTAGAAAAAGTAATTAAAAAAAGGTGTAATGGAGAATGTATCGATGTCCAAAATGACAAGTAAAAACGAATGGAGGTAGCAGAAATGAATGGATGTAGCACACACATAAGTCATGACACCTGTATGTAAATGACATCCAGCATAGTATCAGCTGAAGAAATTTCCTCACTAATGTCTTCGCATTACATGGCAATAGCTAGAGGTCGAGACAAATTCAACAGTCATGACACCAAGAGTTGAATAATATATACCGTAACATCATGTATTCTTCCATACCAAGTTGCCCTGCACCAAGAACAGAGCAGAGATCCATAGCAGAAGCACCAATGGACATGCTTCAGCTCTCCTGCATCCAACTAGTTGTAGCCCTTCTCTTGTTCACCCAAACCAAGAGCTCCATACAGACATCTGCCCATCCAAAGGATACGACCATCAGCTGTACTGCCAACGAGAGGTCCGCCCTGCTCGCCTTCAGAGCAGGTCTATCAGACCCTGCCAACCGCCTTTCGTCGTGGAAGGGTGATGACTGTTGCCAATGGAAGGGTGTCCGGTGCAGCAAGACAACCGGTCGTGTCGTCAAGCTCGATCTCCAAGGCCCTGATTGCGAGAACAGCGATACGAGTCCGCAGGCGCTGGGAGGCAACATAAACTCCTCGTTGCTTGGTTTACATCACCTGCAGTATCTGGACCTCAGCTGCAACAGGTTCAATGAGTCACGCATGCCGGAATTCTTGGGTTCTCTCCACAACTTGAGACATCTCGACCTATCGCTGTCGAACTTCGTTGGGAGGATACCACCGCAGCTGGGTAATCTCTCCAACCTGCGTTACTTCAATCTTGATTCCACTTTGGACAACACATACTCCACGGATATCACCTGGCTGTCAAGGTTATCTTCCCTTGAGCACCTCGACATGACCTTTGTGGACCTCAGTGCCATTCTGAACTGGGTTCCGGTGGTGAACATGCTTCCTTCCCTTAAAGTTCTTCGTCTTCCTATGTGCCGGCTTAGCAGCAGCCCTGATTCTCTTCCGTATTGCAATCTAACATCTCTTGAAACTCTTGACATTTCAGATAACAGTTTCCAAACTAGGATCACACCCAACTGGTTTTGGGATTTGACTAGCCTTAATCTTCTAGACATCTCAGACAATGAATTTAGCGGCCCATTCCCTAAGGAGATAGGGAATATGACCTCCATGGCAGTACTTGGTTTATCAGGCCTCACACAGCTAACCGAATTGGGCCTGAGCAATAACATGCTCACAGGCCCTGTGCCACTGTGGATAGGAAAGCTTACAAAGCTAACCAAATTGGACCTGAGCTCCAACAACCTGGATGGCGTCATACATGAAGGTCATTTATCAGGCCTATTAAGCTTGGAAAGCTTGTTATTGGCCGATAACTCCATAAACATCACGGTGAGTTCGACTTGGGTTCCTCATTTCAGTCTAAGCAATGTTGAACTCCGGTCATGCTTTCTAGGGCCTAAATTCCCAATGTGGCTTAGATGGCAAACAAGTGTATACAATCTTGATATCTCAAACACAAGCATATCTGACATGGTGCCGGATTGGTTCTGGATAATGGCTTCCTCGGTGAGGACTCTGAATATCCGAAATAACCGAATTAGCGGTGTTCTACCATCTACAATGGAATTTATGAGAGCACATGTAATGGATCTCAGTTCTAACCAGTTCAGTGGTCCAATACCTAAGCTTCCCATTAATCTAACTGATTTGGATATCAGCAGAAACAACTTAACTGGGCCGCTACCATTAGAATTTGGAGCGCCAGGTCTTAAAAGACTTCTTCTATTTGACAATTCTATCTCTGGCGCCATTCCATCTTTGTGCAAACTCCAATTCCTACATTTGGTAGATATCTCAGGAAATAAGCTAACTGGGTCAATTCCAGATTGCTCAATTAATACATCCACAACAAACGTGACACGCCTGGGTATTCTTAATCTAAGCTTAAGAAACAACTACCTCTCCGGTGAATTTCCTTCATTTCTCCAAAACTGCCAAAGACTCGTCTTTCTTGATCTCGCAAATAATCAATTTTTTGGTACTTTGCCAGCATGGATTGGGGAGAAGCTACTGTCTTTGGCATTCTTACGGTTGAGATCTAATATGTTTTCCGGTCATATTCCAGTGGAGCTCACGAAGCAAGTTAATCTTCAATATTTGGACCTTGCCTACAACAACATATCGGGGAGCATACCAAAATCAATTATTAACTGCAAAGAAATGATAGACTATACGGATGAATGGCATTATGGATATATCGATTATGGAATATATATCAATTATGGAATATCTATCGATGATAATGAAATGATAGACTATACTGAGAACTACACGGTAGTCACAAACGATCAAGAGCGACTGTACACCGGAGAAATCATATATATGGTGAATCTTGATTTATCCTGTAACAATCTTGTTGGAGAGATTCCTGAAGAGATCGGCAGTCTTGTCGCATTGAAGAACTTGAACTTATCATGGAATGCCTTCAGTGGGAAAATTCCTGAGAAGATTGGTGCCTTGGTGCAAGTGGAGTCTCTCGACCTATCACACAATGAGTTATGCGGACAAATCCTACAAGCATATCGGCTCTCACGTCATTGAGTCGGTTGAACCTGTCCTACAACAATCTGACAGGAAAGATACCATCTGGAAATCAACTGCAAACGCTCGATGACCAGGCATCAATCTACATTGGCAACCCAGGTCTTTGCGGTCCACCTCTCTCCCAGAATTGTTCAGAAACTGGTTTAGTTCCTGCTACTCCAGAATATCACGAGGATGGATTTTTCTTTTTTCTTGCAATGGGTACTGGATATGTATTTGGTCTCTGGGTAGTCTTCTGTGTATTCTTATTCAAGAGGAAATGGAGAATTGTTTGTTTCTCATTCTATGACAGCTTGTACGATCGGGTTTATGTGCAAGTGGCTGTTAGTTGGGCTTCCTTGACAAGAAAAATGGGTAGAAGCTGAGATCAAGAGCACAGGTTTTTGGTATGTTCCCATGTATGCTGTGGGGATTTTAGCATGTAACAATGTTGTTCAAGTTTGATAGCGCTATTCATATATATGTACTTGTGTGATCAGCTGAGATTTGCATTGTCGGCCGTGGTGTAAGACTGTAAGTTTATATTCCTAATGATGAATAATATATTATCGGGGCTCAGCTTTATTTGTAGAAATACAAAGTAAAATAAAATAGTTTTGAAATAAAATGACTTATCTTGTATTAGGATTATTTGTGTATTGTGCATATATTAAGTTTTGAAGTAATAATTTAAAATTGTAGATGACAAGAGTACGCAATAAATGAATCACATGAAAACCTAAAATGTATTTGTACTAAATTGCTGCTACCCATCATACACTATAGCGGCTATAGCGGGTTGTAGCGTGCCATAGCAGGCACGACCCCTAACCTCTATATCGGAGCTACAACAGGGCTATATCAGGCTATTACCTGTAACAGCGCCCATTCGATCGCGTCTGCAGGCACTTGTGTTCGTCCGTGTGTCCGTGCGAGAGCCCGCCGTCCGATCGTCGCGCCGCTGTCGGTGGCCGTTTGATGCGGTGTGCGTTGGCCCTCGCAACCGCCTCCTCGCGCCTATTGCCGAGTGGTGCGCCCTGTCCCGTCGACGTCGTGTCCAATCGTCCTGCTGTCTTCGAGTGCTGTCGCTCGGCTTCTCCGCCTGGACGCCAGAAGCTGCCTTCTTTTGTTAAGAAACCGGGTTTAGCATCGGAAGTCCTGACCCAGCGTGTGTTTTTCATCTCAAATTTTAACAGAGTTGTAGCTTATAAATAGGAGGTACTAGTTATTATACAGGTTGATCGCTTAATGAAGAAATAAAGAGAAGTAAGAAGTTCCTCTACATCTTTGTGTCCATCTCTTATTCTGTTCTTGTGTTCTTGTATTGTTCTTACGATTCTGAATTTGTCTGCGAGGTAATCGTTCGGACTGGACTCGCCAGCGACGGTTTCTCAACACGTTATCAGCACGATCAACTCTCCTCACATCAAAAAGGTAACTGTCGATGAACGACACTTGTAGATTGAATCGTACTTTCTAGATCGCTTTAAATTCTGTAAATTTGCTTTCTAGATTGGTTTTCCACGGTGCAAATTCGCTCTAATCTACCGCGAGCAAACTTGAAGTCGCCGGCACAATGTTGATCGGTAGATTGCATGAAAGAGTGGATGTCGATTGTACCGTAAATTGAAAATTATAAGTTCGTTCTAATCTACCGCGAGCCGACTTGAAGTCGCCAGCCAAACCGATATGTAATCGCAGGAACGATAATTGTATCGAATGAACAGTAATACATGTATGAACAGTGATTATGCTTGGCCAGTTATCGCATGTGAACAGTGATTACACGTGAACAGTATCAGGTATGAACAGTGATTACGTGTGAAACAGTGTTTCGCATGAAAAGTAAACTCGAAAAATTGCACGTCGCCAGCAAGCGCTGTGTGCCGTTGGCCCGAAGCTGTGCAACCGCCGCACAGGAGCGCTGCCTCCGGCCCGAAGCTGCTCCGTGTCACCACCTGGGTCACCACACCCGAAGCACCGACCGCCACGCGCCATGACCTGACCGTTGGCTTTGCACGGCCATGCCGCCGGCCGCACACCACGACCGCACCCGCATGTGCCGCCAACCCCGCGCCCGTATGCGCCTTGCACGGGTTCCACGCCAAACTTAGGCTGCCCAAAGTCGCATGGGCTCAGCGCCGTCGACCCGCAGCCGCCTCGGTTCTCAATCGCCGCCGGCACCAACTGAAGCCGTTAGCACTGGCGCACGCATGTATGGCCGCCTCCTCGCCTCCGCACGGTGCACCAAGCCGCGGGCGTGATCGCACAGCCATGGCCCCGTGTGAAGTCCGCCACCCCGAAGTGTGCCTCCCCTCCTCTAGCCGGTCGCCGCCTTCACAGGCTCCATTGGAGCATCGCCTCTACCGCCGCGTGGGCGCGCTGCGCCGCGCCGCGGCCGACGCCGCTCCCGCCTTGGCGCCTCGCGCCGCGAGGCCTCCGTCACCATCCGCACCGACTCGACCCCTGCACGCGGTCGGCACCGCCGCTCCCCGCCTTCACTGCCTCACCGCACGAGGCCGCTGCCTCCGCCTGCACCGCCGCTCAAAGCGGCGTCCCGCGCCGGCCACCGCCCGCATGCGGCTCCATCCCCTCTCGGGTGCTCGCGCCGGGCCCCTCCCACGCGTTTTTTCGGCTCCCATGGCCGCCGCTCCTAGCACAAGGCGTCACCGCCTCCAAGTATCAGGTTAGGGGAAACCCTACCCCCACCCCTACGCCACTTTAAAAAGGCCGAATGGGCCTTCTACTTTGTTGCATGGCCCGGACAGAAAAGATAAGCGGGCCAGAAGCCCGAGAGCGGCCCACGCACTCGAGAAAAAAAAGGGAGGGAGGGGAGGTCCGGTCATAGGAAAAAAAGGGGGAGGAGAAATTTGCAAAATTAACCTCTCGTGATTCTGAAAATTACGAGGGTAATTGCGCAAGTGAGGAATTTTTGCCAAAAGGCCCTCAGAATTGCTAAAATTTACGTGTAGATTTTCTCTATGCTGAAAATTTTGCGTGTTAACCCTGGAAATAGCAGAATTCGCCGGAAAGTCATTTTCCAGCAGAAAAGGGTATCGGGAATCCAATTTTTTTTTTTGCATATTTTTGAACTTTGAAGCATGTTTAACTTTGTTATTATTATTTCTATGCAATTTATTTATTGTAATTACTATTTTAATTATCTGTGATTGTTTATATTGCTTTTAATCACTGAAAATAGCAGTAAATCATGAAAAATGTATAGAAAAATACGGGATCACGAACCAGGAGTTCGAAGAGCATTATGAGAATTTTGCAACCATTTTTATGTAAATTACCAGCAATAATCTTATGAACTCTTTGCATGAATATAAAGATGACTGGCATCACGAACCAGGAGTTCGAAGAACTGACCCAGTATGGCCAGAATTTGTATAGAATTTATATTAATCTTCAACTATGTGGTAATGTAATCACGGATAAGCAGAAGATTGAGAAGACTCTCTCTACCTTTCACCCAAATACGATACAATCTGTACGCAACTATTGTCAAGACGGCTACATGGAGTATACCGAATTAATTGACATCATACAAGTTGCGGAAGCTCAATATAATATTTTAAGGAAGAACTACATCTCATAGCCACCTAATAGTAATATTAGGCCATAAAGTCAATGCTAGTAGCTACAAGGTGATGAATCCTCTCACGAAGGAGAGGGGCAAGAAGGGTAAGGTCGTGGGTCGCATATTATTGATGCTTTTTAGTCTAAGAAGAATGGCAAAGGACAGCATGAGGCATATCTTGCCATTGTAGGCACAGAGGATCCACATCCGTTAGTTGCACTTATGAATGTGGATAGCCCAATAGCAGCCCCCATCATCTCTCCTTTGGACATCACAGCGGCCGCAGCTGTACTTGCCCAAGAGGAGAAGATCGTGTATGGAGCAGATTGAGGTAGAAGTTCCTGAATACTTCACCGATTCGATCTAGTGCACGCATTGCACTTGAATCTTTTATAGTAACCTGTAGTTTGTAATTGTAACATCCCAAGTTTTGACTTGCGTTTCAAATGTAAGAAAATGAGTAGAAATTAAAACTTTTTCTTACATCTTGCAATTCTTGTATGTTTTAAATAATTCTTGCAAAAGAATTATGGGATTACAAGTCACAAGTCACTCTGATCGAAAACCTTGTCTTCCAAAAACATTCTTGTCAATCCTTTTGATCATCTCCGGGAAATATTTTTCCTAAGTTCTTGGGATGGTATGTGACCCCTCTAAAAAATTTCATAATTTTTAGAAATTGTTTGAACATTTTAAGAGTCAGTCAAGCCTTTGGACCCTTGGTCAAAACCCTAGCTCAGCACCTTAGGAAATTTCTGGGAAAAATGCTCAGCATAAAAAACCTCTAGAAATTTTGCACAAGGTCCATCTCAAAGTTAGCAAGCTCCTGTAAAAATTTCAGAATTTTTGGAGTTAGTTTGCTACCTCAAATAAGTCCCCAAGTCTCGACTTTTTATTTTAAACTCAAGCGGGATTCACTTTGTTCCTCAGTGCGCTTGCAGTGCGGCTCGTGCCTACTGGCTCGGTCAAACCAACTAAAAGCACCAGCCCGAGCCCGTGCAACCTCGCCAGCCCCCGCAGCCCTTGGATCTCAATCCAACCGCCTAGACCACCTCAAGTCCTTTTTGCAAAGACAACCCTCAGATCTCCCACTCGCACGACCACCCCGTGTCCCTTTTGCAAAGACAACCCTCCCGGACCTCCTCCAGATCTCCCGAAGACCTCCTCAAACCACGTTGGCATTTTTGCAAAGACCACCCCGCTGGTCTTTCGCAAAACAACCCATAGGACCTCCTTTGTAATTTTTGCAAAGACCACCTTTAGGCATCCTCAGACCTCCTCGACCACCCCTAGCATTGGGTGATCGTGGGCCGTCCATCTTCAGATCTGGGGCCCAGACCTCCCCTAAGTGTTAGGACCTCTAATCCTTATTTTAAATCTGAGCCCTTAGATTCTCATCCAACCCTTCAGACCTCCCTAGTGGGAGCTCAGTGCGGATTTCAGCCGTTACACTTGTTGACCAGTCCTCCCTGGTTCTCTCACTGAATGGTGGGGCCTGGTCATTATCAAAGTTTGTGCGTATGGCGGTTGGGAGCGATGGCTGTCACTTTTGGTCCTTCCCAACGCCTCTTTACGCCATGCATTAATTGTGTCGAGCCTAGCCTAAAAGAAGTCATCCCTACCTACACGCCCTTGTCAAATCTAGCAAGTACATGGCGGAGCATGGACTTTGTTCACAGTGGGACTTGTCCACACCATTCAGAGCTCCCGGGCTATGAATAGCTGAGACCTCCTTTCTCCTCTTCTTTCTCCATTCCTTGTGTGCTTGGATTCCCTCGGTTTTGAGTGTGAGCCCCAAACTTGAGCACCCGAGAGCACCACCCTCCCTGCCATCATTGTCGACTTTGGAGCTCTCCGGCAACCTCCGAGTTCGAGTGGTTCAATATTGCAATATTGGCTGTCACTTTGCCCTCTTGGTCAACTCAAGCCTCCTAACTTATTTTGTTTAACCTTCATAGGGTTGACAATTTGGGAGCTTGTTTTGAGGGCCGAGTTGGTCGTCTTCCCCAACTCCGTGAGCACTACTGATCACCGGAGCTCTGCGACCATTCTTGGACCTCCTTCATTTCGAGTTAGTACTTTAGTGTTGGAAACCGGTCGTCTTGAACCTCGATAGATTTTCGTTTGCCGTATTTGGTCTCTGCGGTCATCTCGGCTAGCCGCCGGTAAGTGCGCTCTAGCCCTAGTTCTCGGTACCTTTAGGTTCCCCTCACTATTTAGAACTCAGCAGTGCCTTTGGTTCTCGCTAGCGAGGTCCACATCGCCGTGCGGTGAGCTAAAGTCCAAACTGGTGTTTTTGCCGTGCCTTACTCGGACAAGTTTTGTGGCCTTATGATTAGCATTTAAGTTGTCCTAAGGCCCAATCATTAGTGTTTTATGCTGTCCGAGGTTGCTCATTAATGCTGTCTGGCCGGCATAGCGCGCGTGCCTTCTAAGTCCCCGACCTCTTAGTTTCAATCGTGGCCGTCTAGGAGCACCTGGTGTTAGATCCTCACCGTAGGGTTTTCCTCCGCTAAAGTCTTAGTGCCAGGACCTCCCCGCTGAAATCCTGGCCGTTAAAGACCCAGTAGGTTAAATCCCAGTCGTTAGGATCACCCTCCGCCTTGGGGTCCTCTTTGCAAAAGACCTCCTTGAGGTCCTCTGTGCAAAAAGGACCACCCCTGGTCCTTGTAGGGAAATCTCATGACCTCCCCCTAGCTTAATCGCAGCCGTTTAAGATCACTCCCGGTTCGATCTGTGCCGTTGGTTGTTTTCTATGAAAACGCTAAGTCACAGGACCTCCTTGGATCAATCTCGGCTGCTAAAGACCTCCATGGATTAGCTTTAGCCGTTGGATTTGGCTCTGTGAGAAAGCTTAAGCGCTAGGACCTCCCCTGGTTAGATCCTAGCCGTTCAAGACCTCTTTAGATTCGATCCAAGCCGCTAGGACCACTCCTGCGCAAAAAGACCTCCTCGTGGTCTTTTTGTAAAGACCACCCTAAGACCACCCTCAGGGTCCTCTCTGTAAAAGACCACCTCGGGTCTTTTATAAAGAGAACCTCCGGACCTCCCTCCGCGTCGATCTGGACCGTTCAGGACCTCCCTAGGTCTAATCTGAGCCGTCCAGATCTTCTTCCGTTGAAACCCTATCGCATAGGACCTCCTCGCTTAGATCTTGGCCATCCATGACCTCCCTTGCGATATCTTAGCCGTTCAGGACCTCCCCCTGGAGATCTTGACCGTCTAGGATCGGTAGCTTTAGGACCTCCTCCTCAGGTCTCAACTGCTAGATTTAGATCTAACAGCCTAGACCTCCTCAGCGCTTTAGATCCATCGGTGGAAATCTTGGCTGTTAAGACCTCCTCGGAAAATCTTAACCGTCCAAGACCTCCCCCAACAAATCTCAACCGTCCAGACCTCCCTCCGCAGATTTAGCCTTAGGACCTCCCTCGGAGGTCAGGGCTGTCAGATCTTGATCTGATGGTCCCGACCACCTTTAGGCGCGAGGACCTCCTCTGTATGCGCTGTGCATGCACTGGTCGTCGCCGTTGGATCCAATCTCAACGGCCCACGACCTCCCCGTTTCCTTCAGTTCTTTTGGACCTCCCGAGAGCTCAAATTTTCAAAGTCTTTTAAATGTTCCAAATTTCAAAAATGCATATTTTTATCATTATAGCTCCTTTTTGAATGAATCAAGTTACAGTAGCTTTGCCATGAAATGAACTTCAATATGAGAATGAATTTAGGCACTGTTATGTAGCAGAAAATAATGAACTTCAATATGAGAATGAATTTAGGCACTGTTATGTAGCAGAAAATGATATAAACTGCATGAACTTGTTTGATATAAAATGGTTGTCTAGAAATTCATTGAAAATTTGTAAAATGCATAACTTTTCTCTGTGATTCCAAACTGAGCAAACTAAATTTTGTTAAAACCCACTAGGAATGTCTTGTAGTGTAGAATAGGCCTTAATATGATCCTTGCCATGAAATTAATGATCTACTAGTTTTAGAACTTAGAAAATCATAACTAATTCATTATAACTCCAAATGATGTAAACTCAACTTTGCTATTCTTAGGATGACCTTAGCTACCTACCATAAAAATTTCAGATTCCAGATCATTCTAGAAATTTTTGCCATGAACAAGATAACAAATTAATTTAATTAGGATTTTTGCTGAGAGAAATTGTTTAGGGCATAACTTTTTCATGCTAAGTCCAAATGAAGTAATTCTTATTTCTAAAATTGTCTAAAATCAACCTCTAGCTGCTGTATAAATTTTATGGGATTTGGATGTCTTTTGTTGTTGAGTTTTAGTTGGTGTTCTTCGTTCTTATTGGTTTTATCGCATTTTCGCGTTAGGTTCCGAAGATTATATTGAATCTGAGAACTCTCCTCTGCAGCAAGAACCAGTCCAGCAAGGCAAGTAGTTTGATCATGTTAATCCCTGTATTTTTAAGTAATTATGTTGTTTACAAAATTCTATGTATGCATTGCTAGTTTGTGTTAAACTATTGTCGTTAGTTGACCTAGTAGATGCATTTCCTTAATCAAATGATCATTCTTTACTACCATGAGCCTAGGTTATTGCTGTGATTAGAGCTCGTTGGATGAACTCTTGTCACTTAGTAGTTGCGAATTAATTGCTTAGCCATGCTTAGCTTAGGTAGAAATGGGCGGTTATCGACTTGTCGATAACCTTGATCTATAAAACTTATTATCACTTATGATTTCAGCCTTGTGCCATGTCTACTTACGAAAACTAAAACTAAAACCAAATGATTTAGACTTGGGCACAATGGTATGATTGGTGTGCTTTTAGGTGTGGTGGAATGGTGCAGGAGTCAACAAGGACCGAACATCTTGTTACACTAAACCAAGCATTTTGTGCGTGCTAACCACACTAGAGGTATGGGACCTCTCTTGAATTAGTACTTTGGGAGACATTAATTAATGGGTCATTGGTGTAGTTTATAGAAAAAGGATTACAAGGGCGTGACCGGTGGTTCCTTTCTAGGTCCTCCACCCGATGGGGTCTTGCAAATGTCAAACTAGCTTTACCTAAATGGCTAATGACTCCGGCTTTGCTTGACTCCACCACAACGTGTGGTCCTAGTGGCCCATTTCGCCATTGGTCACTAAGGGTTAACCCCATCGTGCGACTCTTAATTAACGTATTCCATTGGAAGCGTCTCGTGAGGACTTAGCCGTCTTAGGCATACCAAAGGAAGTGTGCTTAATAGCTTGGCAAAAGCGATGCGAAGTGTGGGTACATTGGTACACCCTGCGAGGTTAAAACTATTCGAATAGCCTCGTCCTAGGTTATGGACACGCTTGGCAAGGTCTTTCAAGAGTTAGACTACAATATTTTAATTAAAACTTGATGGGTGGTACGGATCTGGGATTCGTGCTATGTGTGGCGGCTATTGGGTTAGTCACCAATAGGTGGTTACTCTTGTACTTATTGTATCTCGTGTTATTTCATTCAATAAAAACTGATTGCAAACTTGCTTTTGAAATGTACTACATTATTACAAATAAAGTTGGCTTTGTGCAAAATGAGACATATAACCTCCACTTAAAAAGCCTGCATGTAGCATATTGATAGGTCTGCTATTCCACACGTTAGTCTTGCGAGTACATTTTTGTACTCATTTGCTTTGCTTATTTGTTGCAGAGGATGAAGTTGACCCCAAGGGATCGACTTTTGTGAGAATTATTTGCGGTATGGACGACTAGCTTGGCGGCGGTCGGTTGCCTTGTGGGTTATGGCTAACCGGTTGGATTTTGTTTATAGCCATCTTATGGCACTTTTGCTTCCGCTGTTAATGTTACTTTGATGTCGTTTGGCCGGTCGGCCTTCTTGTGTAATGACCCTATTATGTATGTCTTTTGGTTAGGATTAATGTTATGTGATGTATGGAATTGATGCGTGATTTTGTAACGGGGTGTGTATACTGCATTTCTAGGAAGTATACATGTCTCGGGGCTTGGTTTATTTGATTTGTGATGCTAGAGTCAATGGAAGACTAAGCATTACAAGCCAAATAAATCGGGGTCCTCACAGTAATTGAAGCAGAATTTTGAATTATTGAATAATGGTTGCAAGCTCTAGGAGAGTAAAGCATTAAATTCTTATTATGAGTCCTGCAAGACTTATTTTTTCGTCTTTATAATAGCAAGTTATGTTATGATATCTGAAGTATTTTATTTATGTGTTGCTTACTTTCTGCTACATATTAATAAAGTACATTATATTAGAACACATGTGGCGCCCTATGGAGGAAGTGTGCTTAGCAGGTAGCAGCACAATGAATACCATCTTGAGAGAAATGGAGATTTTTTTCAGTCGATCAGCAAGAATTCTGGTAATCTTACGACAATCGTAGGCAGCGATACTTGTATGATAGGCTCAGAAAGGGCCATAATTATACTCTCAATGGGCATAACTTTGGTCATTGAAGAAGACTTATTGTACCCAGAATCGACTAGAACTCTCAAGGATATTCGCGTAAACGGTTTCCACGTGGAGACTGAAGAAGAGTATGGTAAGTAATACCTGCTCATTGAAAAGCGTGAAGAAAGTAGAATAATGGCATTAGAATGTCCTCCCTCATATGAAACTGGGCTATACTACACTATTATTAAGGCACCTGCAGCCTATACTGCCCTAGAAATCGTATTTAGAAGCTCTGAACTTTTCTATCTCTGACATGATAGATTATGTCGCCTAAGTCTTAGGATGATGAGAACTATAATCAACAATTCACAGGGATATAACATCAATGTCAAAACTTTCTCGAATCAGAAAGATTTTGTGTGCCCTGCATGTGCCACGGGAAAATTAACTACCAGACCTTCTGCTCTGAAAGTGAAGGATTAAGTCCCTACATTCCTAGACCGTATCCAAGGAGACATTTGCGGTCCTATGTAGCCCCTGTAAGGGTCATTTAGGTATTTTATAGTGCTCATCGATGCTTCCTCGGAATGGTCGCACGTATGTTTATTATCTACGAGAAATCACGCTTTTGCAAAAGCTAAATCTTGCAGATAATTAACAATTAAAAAATAATTTCCTTGATCATCACGTGAAGTCCACCTGAATGGACAACGCTTGAGAATGTACTCCGAAGGCGTTTGATGATTTTTGCATGAAAATAGAAATTAAAATTGAGCATTCTGTACCGCATGTCTGCACCCAGAATGGACTAGCAGAACTTTGAAGAATTGAAATTTACCAACTACATGTTAGGGACACACAGTCCTGCTCAAAACATCTCTCATCAATTTTAGACTGTTGGCCTATAACATCCATCCACCTATACAACTAACGTAAGGGTCAGTACCGAAAACTTCTCATCTTCACAGGTTTGGTTGCAAGGTTTATGTACCTATACCACCACCGCAGCGAACTGCAATGGGCCTTCTTCGAAAGTCTGGGATATACGTTGGTTATGTGACAACATCCATAATCAAGTATTTGGACCCCTATGACTGGAGATTTGCATAATGCCCGATTCACTGCTAGTATATTAGATGAGGTTAGTTTCCCGCCATTAGGGGGAGGAAATCAACCCTTGATGAAAATATCAGGAAATAACGTGGTAAGCCACAGGAAGTCAAAAAGACAATTAAAGTCCAGAAGATAATTGGAATCTATGCATATGATCCGCGCACTAGTGAAGCAAATAGAGAAGTCCAGAAGATAATTGTAGTCCAGAAGATAATTGAATTGAAGTCCAGAAGACAATTGAAGTCCAATAGATAATTGATTTGCAAGCATTAGTGAATCAACTGCCAGACTACTTTAGTGATTTGAAGAGTGTGACCAAGTTGCATATGCCTGTACGCAATGCACCAGAGAGGGTTGAAATACCGATGAAGGTATCCCTAATCCCGTCCAGAGGCCTCAGAAAAGGATGAGAACTCTGGCCCCGCGAATCCGAAGTAATCGGGGATGCCTGGTGAAAAAGGATGAGAAGGACTTGACACTGCCGATCACTAAAGTACCCCAGAACTAGAAGGGGAGCTAGTTGAGACCTAGTACCAGTATGGCACCTTCAGAAAGGCATACCAGAATTGAACATCCCCATGAAGGGAGACATCAGCATGGATGTGTGTGCACAAAAATGAGCTAAAAAACTAAAGGAACTTGCCCCGCAATTGGAAGCAGCGGTGAGCAAGTAGAAGCATTAGAAAAATCGCCCCTTGAAGAAATAGCTATAAACTTTATGACCTCAGGAGAATCTTTGAATATGACAACAGCCAATGTCGATATTTACTTTACAAAGAAAATTGCCACAATCATCGATCTTGATCCAGAGCCTGCATCGCTCGTTGAATGAAAGGAAAGATCAGATTGAGAAAATTGGAAGAATGCAATAGAAACTGAATTATTCTCTCTTAATAAAACAGAGGTGTTTGGGCCTGTAAGTCGCACGCCTCCCCTTGTGCACCCCGCTGGGTATAAGTGGGTATTTGTTCGAAAGAGAAGCAAAGCTTGTTGCACAAGGTTCCACTGAACGTCCAAGAGATGATTATGAAGAAACCTATTCTCTGGTTATGGGCGGAACTCCCTTTAGACATTTATCTTAATGGCAGTGAACTTGAAGTTAGAAGTGAAATTGATGGATGGGGTACCAGCATACCTTTATGAAATATTGGATTCAGACATTTATATGAAGATACCTGAATGTATCCCTGTCCTGAACCAAGACAGTGCAAATAAAAATATGTACAGCGTGAAACTCAGAAAGTCACTGTAGGAAGTTAAGCAATTAGGCAGAATGTGGTATAATCGCTTGAAGTGACTTTCTATACAAAGAAAGGCTACACGAACAATGAGAATAATCTCTGTGTATTTATACGACGATCTCATAATGGATTTTGTATAATCTCGAAGTATGAAGATGATCTAAATATCATCAGAACCCTGAAGGATATTAAGAAAAGGAAAAAGTCCAGTTTACTCCCTCGAACTATCAGAAAAGTATGGTTTACCCCCTGAACTACAAAACCGGTTATTTAACCCCCTGAACTTGTCAAATTCGGTCAAATAACACCCCATAGCGGTTTGGAGCGGTGGTTTTGCTGATGTGACCGGTTTTGTCCAAATCAGTGCATATGTGGTATCCAAATCAGCATCTGTGGTATCCAAATCGACATGTGTGAGGTGGCTATCTTCTTCTCCATCTCTTTCTCTTCCCTTCACCCTCTCTCGTAAGAGAACCAGCCGAAGCATGGTGGACCTCCGCTGCCTCGTCTCCTCCCCGCCGCCTCCTCCTCTCCCTTGCAGGCCTCCTTGCCTCGTCTCCTCCTGCGCCAGGCCTCACTTTCCCGCCTCCACATCCGCAGGGGAAGCGTTGTGCTCCTCCTCCTCCCCAACTCCCTCGCCTTCCCCGTCACTTTCCTCGCCATCCTTGCCGCTGGCACCATCGTCGCCACCAAGAACCCCTCTAGCTCCGCCTTTCGAGATTGGGCAAGATCCGGCCACTCAAGCCGCCCAGGTGTGCGTTCGCTTCCCCGTTGCGCTCGCGGCTTCTCCTGCAATCGTCGCAAAGCGCTGGCGGGCGGCGGAGAGGCGATGAGGCGGAGATGGCGTCGTTGTCGTCGCTAAAGAAAATGCGATCACGGACTTGGTCCAGCATGGACTGGAGTGTTGAAGCCGCCCATGGCGAGCCTGAGTGGCACATCTGCGGGCTGCATCAGATCTCCCCCATCTTCTTGGTCATCAACATGCTGGTGGCCGACGAGGGCACTGGGGAATCGTCTTGGTCCCCGCCGCCGTCATCGCACGGGAGGTTGTCGGCCTCTGGATCTGGACTTGATTGCCGAGTCGACGCTCGATGGTGAGGAGGGCGAGGATGCACACCACGTCGGGCTCGTCTTTGGAGTGCATCGTTGAGTCTTTGCTCGGCGAGTCGGCCGTAGCGGATGCGCTTCTCAGCATCGTCGATGCAGCGGATCTTCTCCAGCAGCACACGAGGATCCCCGGGGCAATGGTGGCGTATGCAGCTTGCGCGAGGAAGGAGCCGCCGAGGAGCCGCGAGGCGTCGACGGGGACGAGGTGCTGCCAAGAAATGGAGAGAAGAATGGGGAAGAAAGTAACCTGGCGGCAATTATATGTCTCCACTGCCACGCAGACTACCACTCAGCGTGTTGAGTTGGCCGAATTTGGCCACGTCAGCAAAACCACCGCTCCAAACCGCTACGGGGTGTTATTTAACCGGATTTGACAAGTTCAGGGGGTTAAATAACCAATTTTGTAGTTCAGGGGGTACACCAGACTTTTCTGATAATTCAAGGGAGTAAACCAGACTTTTTCCTTAAGAAAACAAGCTCTTACCTGGAGTTGGAGTTCGAAATGAAAGATTTTGGGTAAAACCAAATATTGCCTAGGCTTGCAGCTTGGGCATGCCCCTGAAGAAATATTAGTACAACAGTCAACCTACACTCAGAAGGTGTTAGAAAGGTTCGACTTTGAAAAGGCATACCCTTCGAAAGTGCCAATGGTCGGGAGATCTTTGCAGCAAGACAAAGACCCGTCTGGACCTAGAGAAGAGGGGGAGGAAGTCCTGGGACCGAAATTCCCATACTTGAGCGCAGTAGGAGCACTCATGTATTTAGCAAACTGTACTAAATCAGACATTGCATTTGCCGTGAACCTACTAGTAAAGTACAGTACATAACCTACCAAAGGTATTGGCAGGGAATGAAGGACATCTTCTGATACCTCCAAGGAAGCAAAGAACTTGGTCTATTCTACAGAAAGAATCAAGACCTAACTATGAATGGCAATGCATATGATAGGTACTTGTAGGACCCGCATATAACCAAATCGCAAACAGGTTATGAACTCCTATGTGGTGGAACTGCAATTCCATGAAAATCGTCTAAGTAGAGTCTTGTATCGATTTCGACGAACCACTCAGAAATAATAGCACTGTACGAGGCCTCACAAGAATATGCTTGGCTTCGGCGAATGATTCACCACATCTAGCAGTCATGTGGATTGAATACCGCACAAACCCCCACTATTATCTATGAAGATAATGTAGCATGTGTTGCACAAGTGCAGATGGATTATATGAAGAGTCCCCTCACAAAGCATATCAACCCTAAGTCCTTCTATGCTCATGAATTGCAAAAGATGGACGAAATTAAAGTACTGCATACTAAGTCGTGAAAATTGCAGATTTATTCACTAAGTCACTTCCAGCGTCTAGCTTTGAAAGATGCATACGTGGAATTGGAATGATGAGACTTAGATAAGTGCATAATTCAGGGGAATAATCTTCACAAACTCATTACTAAAGTTTGATCATGAAGATCGAGTACCCAAAGAATAAATCCTGGAGATTAAATAAAATTAGGTGGATGGTACTCTTTTTCCCTTGACGAGTTTTCCCGGAGTTTCTCGGTTAAGGTTTTTAACGAGGCAATTCGTGCAGCATAGCATAACGTGTATCATATACTCTTTCTCTAAATTTTTTTCACTGGGTTTTTATGGAGTTTTAACGAGACATGGACATGAAGGATGAGTGCCCAAGGGGGAGTGTTAAGAAACCGGGCTTTGGACCAGGAGTCCTGGCTCAAGGTGGGCTTCTCATCCCAAACCCTAGCAGGGTCGTAGCCTATAAATAGGGGGTACTAGTCATTGTAAAGGTTGATCGTTTGATGAAGGAATAAAGAGAAGCAAGAAGTCCCCCTACATCTCTGTGTTCATCTCTTATTATGTTCTTGTGTTCTTGCATCATTCTTACTATTCTGAATTTGTCTACGAGATAATTGCTCAGACTAGACTCGCCAACGGTGGTTCCTCAACACCTTTGTCGCTGCTGTTGAGCCATTGTTTGCGTGGGCCCATTCGTGCGTGTCGTGCGGCGTCGCGCGCTGCCTTGCATCCGTGCCTCCGCTGTCCTCTGGAAATTTGGACACTATTTGCCCTAGCGCTTGGTAATTCCTAAACTAGCTCCGTTAATTCTAAATTTTTACTTTTGGCTCTCTGCTCACGCCTGCTGCGGCTGTGGACCGCAGCTCCTCACCTGCGGCGCCGCTCCACCACAGCACCTAGCTACGGCCATTGCGCGCGATAGCAGCCAAGGTGTTGCGCTCCCCGACGGTAGCAGTAAGGTGCTGCCTTCCCCGACGGCAGCACCTTGCTTGACCCCACACATGCCACGCCCGTTTAATTTCACGCCACGTGTGTACGACAGAAGAATGTGCTGCCGTCCCCGACGGCAGCAAGCGCCTCGCCTGCCACACGTCAGACGCAATCGGCCCATTTTCCCACCAGCGGCGCGCGGACAACAACATCTTCTTGTGCCCCGCCATGCGCGAGCACCTCGCACGCATCGTCGCCCACGCGCCCGGTGTTGCTAGCCGCCACAAGCCAATCGGCGCGCCCCGGCCCCCGCCCGCCCCACTCCCTTTTGTAGAACATGGATGCCCGTTGTCCCCCTCACACATCGATATAACGAGCCAAACGTGAACACCAGCGCTAATTTTTTCACATTCAAGCAGAGAGGAAGAGAGGCAGAGAGGGGAGAAGCCAACCAGAGAACAGTTGAAGTTCGCGTAGTTGCGAAAGTTATGCATCGTCTTGTGAGCACTTAGAAAAGGTAATTGTCGTTCGCATACGGCTATAGTTTTAGCAATACAAGTATCATGTAATTAGATGAATGATAGCTTCTTATTGTAGAAAATGAGTAGTTAGGGTTGTGTAGTCAGTATATTTTATTTTTACTTAGTTGTCAGATATAAAATTAGAAGACTTAGTGTGGTTAGCACGTAATTAGAAGACTTAGTAGTTAGCAATGTAATTAGCACATAATTAGTTGACTTAGCAGACTTATTGATATTAGTGTGGTAAGTTTTAACTCAGTGTGGGCAATTACGTATATGATGTGCTTGGAACTTGACCATAAAATATCAAAATATTTTGAGGTCGTTTAATGTAATAGAAATAGAATTGAAATAGAGTCGCTGACGGTCGGGTCCCACCGAGTGCGTGCATCGCATGCGTGGTCCATGGACCCTTGACTGGGCATGTTGACCTTTAGTCCATGCACTATGCCATGGACCAAGTGAATGACAAAGGAGCCCTACCTGTCAGTAGGCTTTTAATTCAAAAATTAAGTGAAAAAGAACACTATGCAGTAGACCCCGCATATCAGTAGTAGAGGCTAGGTTTAGCTCGCCATAAAAAGTATTAAATGCATTAGGAATTTGTGAAGTTATTTATTTTTGCACTACAAATTCAAACAACTTAAAAAAAATTCATAACTATTTGAAATTAACTCCTAAATTAGTGAAACCAATTTTGTTGGTTTTTTTTTATTGTACTTTAACTTAGAATAGGTTTGAAAATTATTACTGCCACAAAAAAAATTTGAAATGAAATTAAATTCGGTTGAGAATTATTTTTACAGTACAAATTGAATTAAGTTCAACATTTCATAGAAAATTCATATAAACTTCAATTGAGATGAATAAATTTATGTTGGTCATGAAATTTTATTCTCTAGCTATTTTTATGTCCACTAGTATTTTGCAAATTTTCACGAAATGTTTAAATATAAATAGAATTGAACCTACAACCATGTAATTTTTCTGCCCACTAGTACATTAAATTATGATGAAATTACAGAAGTGTTAGGAACTTGAACCTAAAATTTTAAAATATTCCGATGTGGTTTAACGTATAATTCAAATATGCATGAGACGCAACAGAAATAGAATTAAAGCATGGAGTATAAAAAGCTGGTGCTAGATACTTCATGGCATATAAGTGGTTTCATATGCACCTGTGTTAGGTACTTCATGGTAGAGATTGAAGATCTGTTCGTATTCCATGAGAACACTCTCGTACATGACGGACCGTACGGGGCGAACCTATCAAATTGAGACCGGATAGTGATCCAGGCGCCGGGTCTGAAGGACATGAGCCTCTCGGAGCTAAGGCAGTGCGTGCGGTCCGCGTTCGATCGCATCATTGCAAGCATGAAGCTGTGCATCGAGGCGTTGTATGTCTTGGTGGTGGGTGATGGAGGGGAGACCGTTTGGCAACTTATGAAGGTGACAAGTGACACTTCATGGGCCAATTATATGGAGGTTGTTTGCAACCCTACTGCTGCGATCTATGCGTGGCCGATGGTCTATGTTCAGTTCGTGGAGAGGATGGGGACATCCTGCGTGGGTGGTTCTAGTGAGGCTGCTGGTGAGGAGGAGCATGCGTTGGTCTCCGGTGTTGGAGGAGACGCGGGTGAGGAAGTGGGCGATGGAGACCTGAGGAGGTGTACCGACAATTCCGAGCCCAACGAAGGAGTGGAGAGATTGTGGGCAGCCCGTATTGATTGCCACGAGTACCTAGCCGACCAGCCAGAAGAGGTGGAAAGCGAGGAGGAGGAGGACGTGGAAACAACCAGTTCCGAAGACGAGGAAGACGAAAAAGATGCTACGGGTGGTGCAGTTGGTGGTCTTGTGACCACCGACAATGCTTACATCCCCTCAAAATTGGACGACATCGCAACGGCATCGTTGGTTCTGCCACAGCTAGAGGGGGCCGAGTGGGGGTTTAATGAAGACACCTTACTTCTAGGGCAGCGCTTCCCTAACAAGAGCGTCACCCAGCATGCTATTGCTAGATACGCCATTAACATTGGCTGGACGTATCGGGTGCAGATGTCCAACCCCGACACCTACATCATTAGGTGTGTTGATGAATCCTGTGCTGGCAAGGTCCATGCGCAGTGGTTCACGGCCGTGGCCATGGGTTTCTGGATAACCGTGCTGAAGGACCACACATGCGAACTATCTGAGCCGCTTCATAGGCACCGCAACATGATGTCCTCGTATGTTGCCAGCCTGATAAGCCACCTCGTCACTGTAGATATTTCCATTTCACCAAAGCTTCTAATGGCTGATGTTGCCAATATGGTGGGGTTCCAAGTCAGCTACAAGAAGGCATGACGGACGAAATGGAAGGTCGTGGAGTAAATGTTCAAGACATTCGAAGAGGCTTACAACCTAGTCCCAAGAATGCTACAGCAAATCGCAGAATCAAATCCCAGGACATACATAAACAAGTTTGGTCGGGTGCATCCGACGAAGGGGCCTAATTATTTTGTTCTTGACAGGGTCTTCTGGGCCTTCCATCAGGCAATCGAAGGGTTTAAGCATTTCCGTCCTGTGCTGACGATGGACGGCACCTTCCTATTCGGGAAGCACAAGGGTACCATCCTCACCGCGGTTGCAGCCGATGCGAACGACCTGTTACTCCCCATGGCCTTCGCAATTATTGAGAGCGAGAACATCGAAAGCTGGCTATGGTTCTTGTCCAATGTGAAGTAGGTGGTGGTCCATGTTGAGCACGATGCAAAACGGGATGCAACCGTTGTTCCAATGGAATGATGACAGGAGCCATTGGTGCATGAGACATCTCACGGCGAACTTTCACACAAGGTTTCGGAGCAAGGACCTGATGAAAATGTTCAAGAAGCTCTGCATGCAGAACCAAAGGCGTAAGTTCGCTGCATTGTGGAGACAGCTCGACGAGGAGACCGGCAAGCATATAAGGAACTCGGTGGACGCCAAGGCAGGTGCAGCAGCAGGAGGGTCCGCAAGAGTTGGGGGGTTCACACAGTGTATTAACTCGCATGCACCTGACTGGAGAAATGGTCCCTGCTGCACGACATCGGTGGTGCAAGGTACGGGATCATGACTACCAACATGTCGAAGGTGTACAACGGTGTCCTCAAGGGTGTCCAATCCCTGCCGATCAACGTGATCATGGAGGAGAGCTGGAACCGTACCGTCGGGTACTTCATTAATAGAGCCATGATGGCCAAGAAGCATATAGAGGATGGCAAGCAATTGTCGAAAGTAATGCATGCGTACATGGAGAAGAAGATCAGCAAGGCTCGGTCACACGCTGCTCATACCATGGATGGCGTTAGGCAGAAGTTCGAGATCTGGCTCAGGGAGAAGTACGTGATGGACCACGCTAGAGGGGATCTGAAGTAGGTCTGCATGATTGGTGACAAAGCGTCGTGCACCTGCAATAAGCCGCCACTTCTCCACAAACTATGCTCCCATGTGTGCGCGGCGTGGCGCCTGGCCTCGGGGCATTACATCTCTGAGTACTACGACATCCACCACCTGTATAGCTCTTGGAGTGCCGAGTTCCATTCGTATGGGCTAGACATGCACTACAGGGACCTCTGGCCGGGGCAGGTGAAGTGGGTGCCCAACGACGTACTGAAGCACCCTGACTGTGGAAGACGCCGGTCATGACACATCCGGAATGACATGGACGACAACCAGCGTGGGCAACGGGTTCGCCGCCCCAGATGCAGACTGTGCAAGGCGAATGGGCACCCTATCAGCCACTGCCCAAATATACCTAGCACAAGCAGCGCACCGTAGCGACCAAGATATAATTACTAAGTTGTGATGTTGCATGCTTATTTTAATGCCTTGTATGAGTTGTATTGTTATCAATCCATGCCTGTAACATCCCAAACTTGGTTTGTGTTTCAAATGTATGAAAATGAGATGAAATTAAAACTTTTGTTTCATCATGTGGTCATTTGTATTTTCTGGAATTTCTTTTAAAGTTTTGTTCATGTTGAAAACCTAATGCTTCAATTATGTAGAAGCATAGACCTTTAAAAAAATTTAACCAAATCTTGTGATCATCCGCTGAAAATATTTTTCCTAGGGTTTGGAACATCTTAGTGACCACTCTGACATTTTATATTTTTAGATTTTATTTGCTATTTTAAAAGGGCTAGTCAAACTAGTTAGACCCTTGGTCAAAACCTTAGGGCAGAACGTTGAGAAATTTCTAAAGAAAATTGCAATGCATGAAAACCTTTGGAAATTTTATACAAGGTTAATATTGGAGTCAAAAACCTCCTATAAACATTTTGGAATTTTGGAAGTTGTGAAACTCTATCTAAAAATTCCTCAAAGACTTACCCTTTTGCTTTCAAAACCTAGCTGCACTGTTCCTCGGATCTGGACCCAAGTCACTTGGTTGAACACAACCGTCTTTAAGTTCGGACCACGCCCGAACTAACACAAAAGCGTTTTGGACCGTCCAATTTGATATCAACCGCCCGAGTCGATTGGTGCCATTCAGACCGTCCGAACGAGCGCGTGATCTTGGACCATTCAATCTCGATCGGACCGTCCAAATCTCATGGTCCGATCAGCTCTTGGTTTGGACCGTCCATTTTGAGATCAATGTTCCGAATTGATTGGGCCATTCGGACCAATCCGATCAGCCCTCTCGTTTGGATCGTCCGATTTCGTTTCAACCGTCTGAGCTTGTCTCTCATTTGGACCGTCCGATTTCGATTCAACCGCCTGGATTGGTTGGGTCGTTCGGACCGTCCGAACGTAACCTATCGTTTGGACCGTCCTATTTTGATTCAACCGCCTGGATTGGTTGGGCCGTTCGGACTGTCCGAATGTAACCTCTCACTTGGACCGTCCGATTAGATCTGAATAGTCCGAACATTTTCAACTCAGAGTTTAAAAGAAAATCTGGAAACCAATTATTTGTACACTAAAAATTAGAATAACTTCAAAAATGCATAACTAAATCATTTTAACTCTAAATCCAGTGAGACCAATTGTGAGGACCCGGAATATTTAACTAGTAACACTTAACCTCCAAATGGTTCTAGCATTACTAATTAAACATTCTAAGCCTCGATGGACATATGTTTCCCAGAATTGCAACATATGCACATCATCACAAAATTACACATCATTTCCATACAACATATATCACTAAGTTCAACAACGACATGAAGTAAAGTTATTACAAAAGAGAGCCGACCGGCCAAATAGAACAAAATACAAGAATGACAGTGGAAGCAAAAGTGCCATAAGATGGCTAGAACAAAAGTCGACCAGGTTAGCCACACACCCACAAGGCAACCGGCCAGGGCATCAAGCTAGTCGCCCATGACTACCACAACACTGACTCACAAAAGTGAGGCCCCACAGGCTCACCTTCCTCCTCTGCAACAAAACAATTAAGCATATGGCCCAGAGTACAAAGATTGTCTTTGTATCCATAAGGCTGACGTGTGGAATAGCGAGACCTATTCATAAACTACATACAAGCTTATTTAGGTGGAGGTTGTATGTCTCATTTTGCATGAAGCCAACTTTATTTGCAATAATGTAATACACTTTAAAAGCAAGTTTGCAAATCTGTTTTGCTATCAAAGTAACAGTGAGTAAAGATACATACAAGTAACCACACAGAAGTGACTATCCCAATAGCCACCACAACATAGCACGAATCCCGATTCGTGCCACCCATCAAGTTTTAATTTAAAGGTTGTAGTCTAACTCTTGAAAGACCTTGCCAAGCGTGTCCATAACCTAGGGCGAGGCTATTCGAATAGTTTTAACCTGCGAGGGTGCACCAATGTACCCACACTTGAGGCCTTTAAGCCAAAACACACTTAGTAGGTATGTCAAGCGCAGCTAAGTCCTACGAGGCGCTTTCGATATGTGTATTAACTACGAGCAGCTCGTATGGGTAGAAACACCATGCGCTTACATTACAAAGCGAAAGACAACAAATCCCATCACGGGTGAGGTCTTTCGGACACTACAATGCTCCCAACACCATCCCTCCTGCGACCTCCTGCGACCGGAGCCAATACCGCCAAAGTACTAAGTCAAGAGGTCCCATACCCTCTGGTGTGGTTATGCGCTAAAATGCTTAGTTTAGTGTAACAAGATGTTCGGTCCTTGTCGACTCGGGCACCATTCGATCACACAAAAATCACACCAACATACCATTGTGCCCAAGTCTAAATCATTTTGTTTTCAGTTTTAGTTTTCACAAGTAGACAAGGCACAAGGTGGAATCAGTAAGACATAATAAGTTTTGTGTGATCAAGGTTATCGACAAGTCGATAACAGCCCATTTCTACCGGCTAAGCATGGCTAAGCAATTAGTGCAACTACTAAGTGACAAGAGCCCATCCACGAACTCTAAATCACGACAAGTAACCTAGGCTCATGGTAGTAGAGGATAATCATTTGCTAAGGGAATGCATCTACTAGGCCAACTATTAAAACAAAGTAGCAATGCATACATAAAATTTGTAATCAACATAAATACTCAAAATCTTTGGGATTAACATGATCAAAGCGCTTGCCTTCTTGCTGTTGCTCAATTTGTTGTGGAGGATCGTTCTCGGGATTACCGCAAATGTCGAATCCTAAGCGAGAGGCAAAAAGAACCAAGAACAACCAATAAGACGAGCCACAAATAAACAAAAGAGCAAGCAAAACTTATCCAAATGCGACGAAATTTATACATAAGGTAGAATACGAATATACCTAGACATAGAAACTGGAAAAACCTAATTTGGATTTGTGGTGCAAAAGATATTACCTAAAAACACATTTTCGACCATAATTAGCACTGTAGCAAAAACATTTTCTAGAAAGGTTTTGAAGCTGAAATTTTTATGGTAGCTACCTACTGGTATAGTGGTGACCCATATAAAATTTCAGGTCATTTGGAGTTAAAGTGATTTAGTTATGATTTTTCTAAGATGCAAAATTAGCATAATGCACTTTCCAGAAATATAAACATGTTCAAAACTAATTTTACAGTGAAGTATACCAACAGAGGGGTTTTCTAGGATTTATCATATATATTTTGCATTTACAGAGAATTACTTGTGCATTTTATAAGTCTTCCAGAATTTTCTAAATGCTGAAAATAGGTACTAAATCATTAATCAAGGTTTCTGCTACAATCTTGGGCCTACCCCCATTTTTATATTAACATTGGGTTAATAACAAATTTATCAAGGTTGGAATCATTCATTTTGGACATACACAGAGCAAGATATGCATTTCCTAAAGTTTTATTCATTTTCTGGAATATTCAAAATGACAGAAATCAAGTTATTCCTAGTTATACAATTTTCTACTACTGGAACATGCTTAAACCCATTTTTATAATAAGCTAAGGTGACAACATAATTTATTACAGTTGGAATTAACTAAAAAGCAGTTAAAATGATTTAATTACGAGTTTCTAAAGTTTTTATATAATTTTGGTTGAAAACAAATGCTTCGAAATCTGAAACAACCCAATAAAAGGAATATGGCGTGGAGCGAACCTCAGCCCTTGATCTAACATCCTCACGGCTCATGCGCGGCGAAAGCGGCGCCGCATGCCGAATCTAAGCGGAGCCCAGCCGTTGGATCAAGATCCAACGCCCCAACGAGTGCATGCAGCGGACGATGCGGTTGCCTCGGTGAGCCCGGCCGCGAGATCTAAGATGAGCGGCTCCGAACCCATATCTAGCCGGAAGGTCAGGTGCACACATGATCTCGGTAGCGGTCGCGAGATGGGCGGTCGAGGATGATGAGGAACGGATGGTCAAAAGCACTCACGATCAAGGCCACGGATCAAAAATGAGCGGTGGATGATGATCGCGATTCGAAAGGGATCTTGACATGTGGGACGCATGTCGGTGACTTCAGTTACCCACGCTTGGTTTATCACGCTGATCTGCTGGACCCACTTGTGCCGATCGAGAGTGGCGGTTAGGACAGAATTAATGCCACTAATGATGATCATTAAATAGGCACTAATGACTACTGGAATTTGATTTTAATCCCTCGGGCCACGATCGACGACAGAGGTTAATTAAACGGCGATTAAATGCGACTCATTTAATTAAGCAATGATTAGATATAATGATGTCGGAACAATGCGGGATTGAACCAGAGAGTGATTAAAGGATGTTGGGCCCACTGGTGAGTGGCTCAGTAATAATGATTAAGACACAATTAATACTAATGATCAGCAATTAATGTGTCCTAATGAGTAGACAACGGGAGCGTGCTGTGGCAAAACCCGAGTGGCCAGCGGCTTGTCATGGCGACTCGGTCATGGCGGCGCCCTAACACCAAATGGAATCGCAATAACAACGCGAGTCTAATGGTAGCATTCTCGCCGTGCGAAGGTGATCGCCGGCTGGCGGAAAAATGAAAGCAGGGCTTTCGCTAATCATGAAAATAGCGAAAAGCTCATTGCGATCAAGAAAGCGGGTGCCAAAGCTTCTAAGGACTAATAAAGCTACCTTAGCGACCGAAGCTTCAAGATGGCGGAGGCGGCTTGATCAAGGTGGCTTCATGGGACACGAAGAAAAAACCGAGATAGATACCACGAGCCAAAGGAGTGATTCCAAAGCATCAAAATAGCTTCACAATGATTCACAGAAGCTACATGAGCAAGGAATTAGAAAATGGAGCACTCACCTGAGCTGAGGAAGAAGATGACCAAATTCGGTCGAATTTGAACAAACCCCAAATTGGACAATTCCTGAGAATCAATTCCAAAATTGAGTGAGGGGAAATGTTCAAGGAAGTAAATAGATAAGGTTAGGGCAAAGAAACATGAAGGAGGACCACTGGAACACCAAGAACACTGATGGAGCTCCACGGGTCAACAATGGCGGTTTGCCATTTTTGAGGTATTAAGCTCCAATATTGAAAATGAAGCTTGATGGTGGCCTAAAGAAACTCCAGGAAGGCATTTGGGTGCTTATAAGGCCATGAAAGGGGGTAGGGTTTGCACCACTCCTCTCTCGGGCGGCAAAACACAAAGCACCACGCACGACCGACAAGGAAAAAGGTGATAGCTGGTGAAATAGGGCATGGCATGGCCGATTATGTCTCCCACGACCTCCACTGTTGACTAGGGCGGCCGTAGGAAGCATGAAACGACACCTCCATGCCTTGCACTGTTTTCGCACGGCGGGAGGTTGAAGATGACCAGCGCAAAAACTCGGGCGATTCACAGCCGTTGGATGAGACACGAACGGCTGAGATAGAGCCACGCCTACGGGCTTTAAACAAAACGGAGAGGTTGCGAGCCCTATGATTAGAAACGAACGGCTCAGATTGCTCCACGTCGCAAACTCTTATTTACAACGAAGAGTGCGCGGCGTTGGATCTTAATCAACGGCTCAGTTCAAAAATGCAACCGGAGGGTCCGAAGGGTTCGGGAGATCTCAATGGTAGGATTGAGATCTAACGGTTGACAATCAATCTTGCAACCGGAAGGTCCGAAGTCTTACACGCGCGCGGGCGTGCGATTCGATCAACGGTCGAGATCGGTTGCGCGTTTAAAGAGTGGCTCGGTGCGTTTAGTTGGTGGACCAAGTCGATTGGCTCGAGCAAAGTCGACTCGAACGATAACGATAAACCAAGTTTGACTTTGAAAGGCAGAGACTTTGAAAGATTTATTTGAGGTAGCAAAATAACTCTAAAAATTATGAAAATTTTACAGGGAGCTTGCTAACTTTCGAGATATTAACCTTTGTAAAATTTTGAGAGATTTTTATGCTACAGATAAATCTCAAAAATTGCAAGGCTCTGTTTTAATGTTTGTGAGAGTCAAGCGAGGTTTATTACCTCTAAAAATATTCAAACAATTTCTAAAAATTGTGAAATTTTTGAGAGGGTCACATATCATCAGAGACTTAGGAAAAATATTTCAGAGGATGATCAAAAGATTTGACAAGATTGTTTTTGGAATAGCAAGATTTGGATCAACAAGACTTGTGACAATGTATTTCCATAATTCCTTGTACAAGGGTTTCTTGCACCCACAGGAAATACATGATGTAAGAAAAGTTTTAATTTCTACTGATTTTCTTACATTTGAAACACAAGCCCAAAATTGGGATGTTACAACTCTCCCCTTACAAGAATCTCGACCGAGATTAGTTTACTCGGAGAAGAAAGAAGGAAAATCTGCAGAAAGCGATCTTCTCGCTCCCAAGTTGCTTCATCTTGGAATGGTTTGACCACTGAACCTTAAGGAACTTGATGGCACGGTTCCTCGTTCTCAGTTCGATTCCTCAAGAATCTGAGCAGGATGCTCGCGGTAGGTCAAATTCTCACACGCCGAGAACCTCCAATGGGGCTTCCTCGGTTGGGACACGGAGGCACTTCTTGAGTGTGAAACATGGAACACATCATGCACACCCTCAAGTGCATTGGTAGCTCCAATCGTATCTGCGCCCCAACTTTCTCGATGATACGGTGAAACCCAACATATCGAGGAGCCAACACCCCCTTGATGCCAAAGCAGCGATGGCCCCTCAGGTGAGACCTTGAGATACACAAAGTCATTGGGCTCAAAGCTCAACTCGCGGCGGCGGCGATCGCATAAGCTCTTACGCTGGGCTGGGCGTGCGCGATGCTCGCGAATCAGCGCGCGTGACTTCGGCCTCATTGATCGAATCGGGCGAAAAGCGCCGCTCACGATCTCGACCAGATTCAATGGGGTTACGCATCTCCTCCCATACAAAGCCTCAAATGGTGCCATGCCAAGCGCGAAAAGCTGTTTGTTGTAGGAGAACTTCGGCAAATGGTGAACACTTCTCCCTTCTTCCCATAGGAAAGAACACAAGCCGCAGACATATCTTCCAACACTTGGTTGACTCGCTCCGTCGACCATCGTCCCGAGGATGAAAGGTCATCTTGAAGTGAAGCGGGTCCCCATAGCCTCTTGCGGACTATGCCAAAACCGCGAGGTGAAAAGCGCATCACGATCGAAATAATCGTCTTGACTGCAGTGAAGACTCACAATCCTCGAGACATAAAGTTCGGCCAAAGGCCCCACGGCGAGTCTTGGCGGGAAGGAAATGTGCCACTTTAGTCAACTTTTGTCGATCCACGACCCAAATAGCATCATTCCCTTGGATGGCGGGGCAATCCGTGATGAAGTCCATGCCAGCGAATCCCACTTCCACTCGCAGCGCAAGGCGAAGAAGACTGCTGGGCCGATGCTCGGCCTTCACCGCAACGGCACGTCGCGCCGACAGCGAACACGGCAATCTCGCGCTTCATGCGAGTCACGAAATCTCGGCGAAGATCACGATACATCTTGGTAGCCGGGGTGAATAGACAATGGAAGTCATGGGCTTAGCGGAGGATCATATTCGCAATTCCATGACTTTGGAACCACAAGTTGCCCAAACCACACAACGCCATGCTCGTCTTACGAAAAGCTTGGCCATCCATCCTTGATGTTACGCGATCGGCTCACCGGCAGCATGCATGCAACTGTCTTGCCTGATTTGGTCTACCAAGGTTGGTTGTACAACCAATGTAGCAAGAAAACCAGTGCTCGATCAAACCCAAATTAGTATTTGGAACTACGAAATGAGGGTAGGCATTGCTCTTGGAGCATCAACATGTTGCAATACACCTTAGTTCGAGTGCATCCGCATAGCGACATTGGCCTTGCCGGATGGTGCGAATGCCCATGTCGTAGTCCTTGATCAATTCCAACCATCTTCTTTGCACGAGGTTCGGATCATGGTGGGTGAACAAGTACTTCAAGCTCTTGTGGTGGAATACACCTCTAGCAGTTTACCAATCGGATAATGCAGCAAATCTTGAGTGCATGGACCACAGTGACTAACTCCAAGTCATGAGTAGGATAGTTGAGTTCATGAGGCCTCAGCTGCCCGCGATGCATGGCCACAACCTTGCCTTCTGCATAAGAACACAACCCGGACCACGGCGAGAAGCATCACAATAGATATCGAAACTCTTGTGAATATCTCGGGAGAACAAGCCTTTGGCTGAGGTCAGCGCTTCTGAGTTCTGAAAACTCACATCATAAGCGCGGACCACTCAAACTTCTTGTCTTTCTTGAGTAATTCGGTCATAAACCCGCAATCTTGGAGAAATTCTCGATGAAGCGGCGGTAGTAGCCACCAAACCAAGAAAACTCACACATCGGTGACCGGCTTAGGTGACCCAAGATAGCACATCACGACTTTGCTAGGATCCACGACCACACCTCTATTTGAAAGAACATGGCCCAGAATGCCACTTCCTCCAACGAACTTCGCACTTGCTTGAATTTGGCATACACTGGTGCTCACGCGGCTGCCCAACACAAGCAAGGTGCTCGACATGCTCTTCTTCACTCTTGGAGTAGATAAGGATATCATCGATGAATACCACCACAAATCTATCCAAATACTCCATGAATACCGAGTTCATAAGATTCATGAATAAGGCGGGAGCATTAGTCAAACCAAAAGACATGACGGTGTACTCGTAAAGACCATAACGAGTAGCAAAGGCCGTCTTAGAAATATCCTCGGCCATCGATCGACATTGATAGCCCAATCTCAAGTCAATTTTGGAGAAGACTCGTGCTCAGGTCAAGCGATCGAAGAGATCATCAATCCGAGAAAAGGATACTGTTCTTTAGTCACCTCATTAAGCGGACGGTAATCAACACACATCATGCAAAGTCTTGTCCTTCTTCTTCACAAAGATAGCTGGACAACCCCAAGGAGATGAGCTAGAGGCGGATAAAACCCTTCCCTTGCAGCTCACCGGTTTGCTTCTTGACTCCTCCAACTCATTAGGAGGCATGCGTCTGACCTCTTAGAAATAGAGGCGATGCAGGGCAGCAACTCTATCACGAACTCCAGCTCTCGAACCGGAGGCATCACGGCAAATCTTGGAAAGACATCGCGAAGTCACACACAGTGGGGCGTCGCGAATCTCCAATCTTGGCCGCTTCAAGGACATAAAGATGGGGCTC
This sequence comes from Ampelocalamus luodianensis, assembly GCA_036346255.1. Lineage (NCBI taxonomy): Eukaryota > Viridiplantae > Streptophyta > Magnoliopsida > Poales > Poaceae > Ampelocalamus > Ampelocalamus luodianensis. Next base: position 48,768,572 of record CM070618.1, on the reverse strand, counting down.
TATGCATCTGGCGAAAACAACTTTGTTCAGGAAGGATTTGGTGAGTAGACAATCTTCCTAACTGTCGATTTGTCCCAAGTGTTGGGACAACCAATCCCATGCCAAGAATCACATCCAGCGCAGCAGTCGAGTAGGATAAGATTCGCCAAATCCCACTCGCCGATGTGGATAGGGACATCCCGGCATGCTTAGTGACTCTCATTTCGAACCGGAGAAGCGAATCGGCGATGGAATCCCGGAGGAACACGGTGAAGCCCACAACCAACGACAAAAGACCTCGAAATAAAGAATCGAGGCCCGAGTCAAATAAAGCGTAGCGGGGACGCAAATTAACAAGGCGTACCCAACACCACGTCGGGCGCCTCCTGTGCCTCCTCGGCCCGAGATGTGATTGACTCGGCCGCTCCCCAAGCCGGGGTCTTACGGTCGGTGGGTGACCACTCCCTTGCCGCGTCCTCCATTGGGGCGAGGGCGCTCCGATCTTCTTAGGACAACTACTCGCGTAGTGGCCCTTGGTATGGCGATAGGCGGTGGCGTCGGCGCGGGGTTCGAGGAACACCTGCTGCGAGTCGCGGTGCCTGCGCCCGAGTCACGACTGCGGAGGCGTGGAGGCGGTGCGAAGGCCTCGGCGGTGGTGAAGCCAAAGCGGGCCGCGGTGCGAGGTCCAATCGAGGGACGAGCGAGGCGCTGCGCGAGCCAGCTGGGCCTCCCACTTGCGCTGCGGGACTCGCCCGACGCTCTCGCCTTATGCTTTCGGCGGCGATGGCCTTGTCCACCAAGGTGCGGAAGTCGAGAAGTCCACAATAGAGAGCTTGTCTCGGCTCGTCGGACAAACCCTCCATGAACTTCTCACCTTGGCCTCGTCGGTGGCCACCTCGCAGAGCGTACCTCGCAAGATGGTTAAACTCATGGAAGTACTCGGTCCGCAATTTGCGCCTGTTTGGCGCAAGAACTCCTTCTTCTTGACTTCATCGGTAGGCGGGAACATGGGCAGACGGAAGTGGCGGAACTCCTCCACGAGACCACGTGTCCCGCAGGTGCGCGGCGAGAAATTCTCCCACCATGAGAGTGCGCACCCTCCGGTGATGGGATGCGGCGCCGCTCTGCTCTCGCATCGCGAGCAGCGTTGAGCTTCGCTCAACGGGACGCAACCGATCGTCTGCGTCCAAGGGATCTTCGGACGGGAGAAGGTAGGAGGCGATGCGGAGGAACTCCATAAGCCCCCGGTCGGTGTCCACCACCCAGGATCGATGATAGCGGCGGGAGCGGAGGTGTTCCTCGCAATGACCTCCAAGATCGGGTTGCGGTCATGCGATTCCGCTCGTCGAGCGAGAACCTCGGCCATGGTCGGAGGAGGGGAAGCTCCTCATCGAGAACAGTAGGTATTTATTCACAGGTGGTTCTTGCCATCTGTTCCACAAAAATAGGTTAAAACACAACTCGGAACAGGAGACAAAGAAAACTACTACCCACTTAACAAAACAATCCTTAAAAGCTCAAGTATCAACATAAAATTACAGCAAGGTCACAAAGATAACAATCACCTTCTGTTATGACTAACTCGTATGGAAAAGCAGTAATCAATTTTCGGGAAGACAAATTTGAGCACTAACCACCGTTGAGACGGCTAGGAGCAGGTGAAAATCATACTACAGGAGGTTAGACACTAAGCTAACTCATATCACTTCTTACCACCATTAACCCTACAAGTTTTTAGTAGAATTAACCTCTCATTTCAGCACTTTTACTACCTAAATGCTAGCTGTCAGATTCTCTATTCAACTTATGGCGAAATTTGTAGCTCCAGCGACTCCTAATCTTCTCAAAGCAGCCATACTTTTGATTTTATAACTCTCATGATGTCCCCAAAACCAATCTACTAGATAAACAACTATCTTTTGAAAGAAGATGAGAGGAAAACTTCGACTTTCAAATTCGGCTTAGAATGAGGTGAGATGAGCAAACTAGGATAGATGAAAGTAAATCGAGAACTTACTTAGGATTTTCATAAACTATTTGAAAGTAAGTTTTCAAAGTTTTACGAGGCGGCCAGAGCTAGGGGTTTCTCTGATCGGTATGGCTCGATACCAACTTTGTGAGGACCGGAATATTTAACTAGTAACATAACCTCCAAATGGTTCTAGCATTACTAATTAAACATTCTAAGCCTCGATGGACATATGTTTCCCAAATTGCAACATATGCACATCATCACAAAATTACACATCATTTCCATACAACATATATCACTAAGTTCAACAACGACATGAAGTAAGTTATTACAAAGAGAAGCCGATGGCCAAATAGAACAAAATACAAGAATGACAGTGAAGCAAAGTGCCATAAGATGGCTAGAACAAAAGTCGGCCAGGTTGTACACACCACAAGGCAGCCGGCCAGGGCATAAGCTAGTCGCCCATAGCTACCACAACACGACTCACAAAGTGAGGCCCACGAGCTCACCTTCCTCCTCTGCAACAAAACAATTAAGCATAGCAACGAGTACAAAGATTGTCTTTGTACCCAAAGATGACGTGTGGAATAGCGAGACCTATTCATAAACTACATGCAAGCTTATTTAGGTGGAGGTTGTATGTCTCATTTGCATGAAACCAACTTTATTTGCAATAATGTAATACACTTTAAAAGCAAGTTTGCAAATCTGTTTTGCTATCAAAGTATGATGAGTAAAGATACATACAAGTAACCACACAGAGTGACTATCCCAATAGCCACCACAACATAGCACGAATCCCGATTCGTACCACCCATCAAGTTTTAATTTAAAGGTTGTAGTCTAACTCTTGAAAGACCTTGCCAAGCGTGTCCATAACCTAGGGCGAGGCTATTCGAATAGTTTTAACCTGTGAGGGTGCACCAATGTACCCACACTTGGACCCTTTAGCCAAAACACACTTCGTAGGTATGTCGGCACGGCTAAGTCCTACGAGGCGCTTTCCGATGTGTGTATTAACTACAGGCAGCTCGTATGGGTAGAAACACCATGCGCTTACATTGCAAGCGAAAGACAACAAATCCCATCACGGGTGAGGTCTTTGGACACTACAATGCTCCCAACACCATCCCTCCTGCGACCTCCTGCGACCGGAGCCAATACACGCCAAAGTACTAAGTCAGAGGGTCCCATACCCTCTAGTGTGGTTATGCGCTAAAATGCTAGTTTAGTGTAACAAGATGTTCGGTCCTTGTCGACTGGGCACCATTCCAGTCCACCAAAATCACACCAACATACCATTGTGCCCAAGTCTAAATCATTTTGTTTTGGTTTAGTTTTCACAAGTAGACAAGGCACAAGGTGGAATCGTAAGACATAATAAGTTTTGTGTGATCAAGGTTATCGACAAATCGATAACCGCCCATTTCTAGAAGCTAAGCATGGCTAAGCAATTAGTCATAACTACTAAGTGACAAGAGCCCATCCACGAACTCTAAATCACAGCAAGTAACCTAGGCTCATGGTAGTAGAGGATAATCATTTGCTAAGGGAATGCATCTACTAGGCCAACTATTAAAACAAAGTAGCAATGCATACATAGAATTTGTAATCAACATAAATACTCAAAATACTGGGATTAACATGATCAAACTGCTTGCCTTCTTGCTGTTGCTCAATTTGTTGTGGAGGGTCGTTCTGGGATTACCGCAAATATCGAATCCTAGCGAGAGGCAAAGAACCAAGAACAACCAATAAGGCAGGCCACAAATAAACAAAGAGCAAGCAAAACTTATCCAAATCGATGAAATTTATACATAAGGTAGAATCTGAATATACCTAGACATAGAAACTGGAAAAACCTAATTTGGATTTGTGGTGCAAAGATATTACCTAAAAACACATTTTCGACCATAATTAGCACTGTAGCAAAAACATTTTCTAGAAAGTTTTTGAAGCTGAAATTTTATGGTAGCTACCTACTAGTATAGTGGTGACCCATATAAAATTTCAGGTCATTTGGAGTTAAAGTGATTTAGTTATGATTTTCTAAGATGCAAAATTAGCATAATGCACTTTCGAGAAATATAAACATGTTCAAAACTAATTTCTGATGAAGTATACCAACAGAGGGTTTTCTAGGATTTATCATATATATTTTGCATTTTACAGAGAATTACTTGTGCATTTATAAGTCTTCGAAATTTTCTAAATCTTTGAAAATAGGTACTAAATCATTAATCAGGTTTACGCTACAATCTTGGGCCTACCCCCATTTTTATATTAACATTGGGTTAATAACAAATTTATCAAGGTTGGAATCATTCATTTTGGACATACACAGAGCAAGATATGCATTTCCTAAAGTTTTATTCATTTTCTGGAATATTCAAAATGACAGAAATCAAGTTATTCCTAGTTATACAATTTTCTACTACTGGAACATGCTTAAACCCATTTTTATAATAAGCTAAGGTGACAACATAATTTATTACAGTTGGAATTAACTAAAAAGCAGTTAAAATGATTTAGTTACGAGTTTCTAAAGTTTTTATATAATTTTCAGTTGAGAAACAAATGCTTACCGAAATACAGAACAACCCAATAAAAGGAATATGACGTGGACGAACCTCAACCCTTGATCTAACATCCTACGGCTCATGCGGCGAAAGCGCGCGCGCGCGTCGAATCTAAGCGGAGCCAGCGTTGGATCAAGATCAACGCCCCAAATGAGTGCATGCAGCGGACGTCGCGGTTGCCTCGGTGAGCTCCGACCGCGGATCTAAAGATGAGCGGCTCGAACCCATATCTAGCCGGAAGGTCGATTGCACACATGATCTCGTGCGGATCGCGAGATGGGCGGTCGAGGATGATGAGAGCGGATGGTCGGCGCTCACGATCAAGGCCACGGTCAAAAAATGAGCGGTGGATGATGATCGCGATTCGAAGGATCTTGACATGTGGGACGCATGTCGGTGACTTAGTTACCGCAGCGTTGGTTTATCCCGCGCGATGCTGCCTGGACCCACTTGTCGGCGAGAGTGGCGGTTAGGGCGAGAATTAATACCACTAATGATGATCATTAAATAGGCACTAATGACTCACGGAATTTGATTTTAATCCCTCGGGCCACCGATCGGCGACCCGAGGTTAATTAAACGGCGATTAAATCCGAAACTCATTTAATTAAGCAATGATTAGATATAATGATGTCCGAACAATGCGGGATTGAACGAGTGATTAAAGGATGTTGGGCCCGTGGTGTGGCTCGGTAATAATGATTAAGACACAATTAATACTAATGATCGACAATTAATGTGTCCTAATGAAATTACAACCAACGGGAAGCGTGTGTGCGACCAAAACCGAGTGGCTTGCGAGCATGTCGCGGCGACTCCGTGTGGCGGCGCCCCAAACACAAAATGGAATCGCAATAGCTGCGAGTCTAATGGTAGCATTCTCGCCGTGGCGGGAGGATGGCGGGCTGGCGGAAAATGAAAGCGGGAGCTTTGCGCTAATCATGAAAATAGCGAAAAGCTCGCTGCAGTCAGGAGCGGGTGCCAAAGCTACAAGGACTAATAAGAAGCTACCTTAGCGACGAAGCTTCAAGATGGCGGAGCGGCAGTCAAGGTGAAAGCTTCGCGGACACGAAGAAAAACCGAGATAGATACAGAGCCAAAGGTGATTCAAAGCATCAAAATAGCTTCAATGATTCACGAGCTACATGAGCAAGTAATTAGAAAATGGAGCACTCACGAGTGAGGAAGAAGATGACCAAATCGGCGGGTTGAACAAACCCCAAATTGGACAATTCTGAGAATCAATTCCAAAATTGAGTGAGGGGAAATGTTCAAGGAAGTAAATAGATAAGGTTAGGGCAAAGAAACATGAAGGAGGACCACTTTGGAACACGAGAACAACGATGGAGCTCCACGGGTCAACAATGGCGGTTTGCCATTTTTGAGTATTAAGCTCCAATATTGAAAATGAAGCTTGATGGTGGCCTAAAGAAACTCGAGAAGGCATTTGGGTGCTTATAAGGCCATGAAAGAGGTAGGGTTTGCACCACTCCTCTCGGTGGGCAAAACACAAAGCACCACGCCATGACGGAAACAAGGAAAAGGTGATAGGCGGTGAAATAGGGCATGGCATGGCGATTATGTCTCCCGACCTCCACTTTGTTGACTAGAGGCGTGTAGGAAGCATGAAGCGACACCTCCATGCCTTGCCTTTGTTTTACGCGCGGCGGGAGGTTGAAGATGACCAGCGCAAAAACTCAGGCGATTCACGGTAGTTGGATGAGACCGGACGGTGAGATAGAGCCACGCCTACGGGCTTTAAACACAGCGGAGAGGTTGCGAGCCCTATGATTAGAAACGAGCGGCCGATTGCTCCACGTCGCAAACTCTTATTTACAGCGAAGAGTGCAGCGGCGTTGGATCTTAATCCAACGGCTCAGATTCAAAAATGCAACAGGAGGTCAGAAGGGTTGGGAGATCTCAATGGTAGGATTGAGATCTAGCGGTTGACAATCAATCTTGCAGGGAAGGTCCGAAGTCTTACACGCGCGGCGCGCGTGCGATTCGATCAACGGTCGAGATCGGTTGCGGCGTTTTAAAGAGTGGCTCGGTGCGTTTAGTTGATGGACCAAGTCGATTGGCTCGAGCAAAGTCGACTCGAACCGAGTAACGATAAACCAAGTTTGACTTTGAAAAAGAAGAGACTTTGAAAGATTTATTTGAGGTAGCAAAATAACTCCAAAAATTATGAAAATTTTAGAGAGCTTGCTAACTCAGATATTAACCTTTGTAAAATTTTGAGAGATTTTTATGCTGCGAATAAATCTCCAAAAATTCTGCAAGGCTCTGTTTTAATGTTTGGTGAGAGTCAAACAGGTTTGTACCTCTAAAAATATTCAAACAATTTCTAAAAATTGTGAAATTTTTGAGAGGGTCACATATCATCACGAGACTTAGGAAAAATATTTCGGAGGATGATCAAAAGATTTGACAAGATTGTTTTGGAATAGCAAGATTTGGATCAACAAGACTTGTGACAATGTATTTCCATAATTCCTTGTACAAGGGTTTCTTGGCACCACAGAAATACATGATGTAAGAAAAAGTTTTAATTTCTACTGATTTTCTTACATTTGAAACACAAGCCCAAAATTGGGATGTTACACCAATTTTGATAATTTTTATTTTTAATGAACTTTATTTAGAAATAAGTTTCAATCTTGTCTCTGGCCCAGAAAATATAGTTTTTAGAATTTGATCCAAAACTGATTTATTTTTGAACTAGAAAATGCCTTTACCTTTGAAAATTCATAACTAATTCATATGAACTCCAAATGAGGTTAATCAAATACCATTATTCATCTCATGTGGTGCTCTGTCTACCATAAAAATTTCATGTTCACCAACTCTCTGGAAATTTTTGCTAAAAAATTGATTTCAGATGAACAGTACCCGAGAAGGATTTTTCAGCATTTTTATCAAAAGCTGATTTTGTATTGGCTATAACTTCTGCATGCAACATCCAAATCAAATGATTTTTATTTATAAATTCATTTAAAATATGCTCTATCTTCTGTGTAAATTTCATGATTTTTGGATGAATTTTTGGGTTTTATTCGACGTTATTCATTTTTATTGGTTCTTCTCGATTCTTTCGATAGGTTCCGACGAATTCATTGAGTACGAGAGTGATCATTTGCAGCAAGAGAGTTATATCCAGCAAGGCATGTAGTTCTTCCTTTGATGCACGTTGATCCTATTATGTTCGCATGTTAATATTTCAATTTCAACTGTATGTATGCATGCTATGTTGATAAGTATTTTCTCAGTTCGCGATAGTTTACCTGAATAGTTACTTGAACTGTAGGTAAACATTCATCCTTTACTACTGAGCCTAGGTTTATATCCGTTGTGATTTGGAGCTCGATGGATGGGCTCTAGTCACTTTATATCTAGTATGTGAGTTGTTGTCGCTTAGCCATGCCTAGAACGGTAGTCTGGGGTCATCGCTTCAGCGATGGTCATTATATCATCACTATAATTACTTGGGTCAGGGTACTCATGTATGTAATTGTACTTGGAAAACTAAAACTGAAAACAAAAAAATTTAGACTTGGGCACATGGTTGATAATGTGGTTATCGAGTGTATGGTTGGTGCCTAAGTCAACAAGGACCGAACATCTTATGTCACACTATCCAAGCATTATTATGTGCATCCACATGAGGGACATATGGGACCTCTCTTGACTTAGTATTGGGTGGTACAAATGGGTAATTCGTGCTATGTTATAGTGGCTGTTGGAAAGTCTTGCGAGTAAAATTTTTGTACTTAGTTGCATTGCCTAATTATTGCAGAGGAGGTTGATCCCCAAGGGATCAACTATTGTGAGACCGACTTCGTGTAGGACGACTAGCTTGGCGGCCCGATCGGTTGCCTTGTGGGTAAGGGCAAACCGGTTGGCTTTTGTTTATTGCTATCTTATGGCTTTTGTTTCCACTGCTACTTTAGTTATTTACCCTGTCTTTTGGTCAGTCGGCCCCTTTTGCAATAACTTTATTATGTGTACATCTTTTATGATGTAAAATTGAAGACCGAGTACTGTAATCTTGTATGGAATTGATGCATGTTTTTGTGAGGCATGTGTACTCTGAGTTCCATAACCTATTCGAGACTCTGCATAAGGACGAGGTCATTTGGTGGCCATAGACTGCACAGTTCCTTACAGACACGACCCTCTATGGATTGTCCTCGTAGTGCACTCAGAACGAGATGCTCTGGTTGATGACCTACCACCTGGTCTTCTCCCACATGGTCGAGCTGTACAATCCACAGCGGGTCATGAGATAGTTTGGCCTTTACTAGGAGGAGCCACTGCCACCGGGACAACCTCTCACAGTGAAGTCCCATCGGTATGTCGTTTTTTGGTATCATATTAGCTGCATGTCTAACTTAGATTTTCTGACATCCGAATCCAAATTCAATTGCAGCCAAACGAGGAGAGGCCGAAGGAGCAACGATTGGAGGCAGACACAGCAGCTGTGGACGGCGCTGTAGGGTGAGAGGGCAGCGACAGACATGGTGCATGAGTTCAAGGCTACACAATTCAGACGTATGCTACGTACTTGCGGTGGTACGTTTCGCGCACTAGATGCAGGCTTACCGGGCCAGTGCCACAACGGCTAGTGGAGGTCATGCACGATACCGTTGTACTAGTAGGTCCTGATCATCGTCGGGCGGCATGCCACGATGAGATGGTAAAACATTCATCGTATAACTTTCGAATGGCAACACATTTCTAACTTACTATTGGTTTCCTTGCAGTACTATCGCCTCAATCGTATCGCGCGTGAGGGTGCTGAAGCTCTATGCTATGGAAACAATAGCATATTTGATTGCCTCCTAGGTGCGGTGATCACCATGACCGATGACGTGAGAGTTGCAATTAGGACCATAACTTGTGGTCGCCACAGCGATATTCACGTACAGCATCACGGACACCGAGGGAACCCTCCACCCCCTCCACCCTCGGCACCTCCCTCGGCACCGCCCTTTGCACGTTCGTCGCACTCCAGGAGTCATCGGAGCTACAATTGCTCAGCCTCGACGCGCCTTGGGTCACAGGTATGTCATCTGTTTGCCAGTTGTTGTCGTCAGTACTTGTCCATGCACTCCTTTCAAACATATCTAACGTTACCGTTTGTGCTTGCAGCACTTGTGAGGGGAGAACACTTTGCTTCAGCCATCGTCATCATGGAGGGATGCGCAGGATAGGACTTCCTCGCCGGTGCAACATTATTCCACTGTAGAGAGCGACCCTGACTCGCTGCAGCGCCAGGATGACGGATTGGGCTCATTGGCTCACGTTGTTCAGTCGGACATGCGGGAGCGCGACCGGTGGTTCGACGAGATGTACCAAGGTACACGTGCAACGACACGGCAGCGAGCAGGCGGCGAGAGGATCCTCATCCACACAACAATCTACTCAGGTACGCTTTAACGTAGTTACAACAATTATGTTGTTGCACGAAACCAAGGATTAACTCACCTAGTACCCTTCCAGCAGGATGAGCACCAATGGGTCGATGATATGCTCTGGCCTCAACCAGACATCTACACTGAGATCGTACAAGAATCTCGCCCCGAGATTCTGTTTACTCGGAGAAGAAGGATGGGTAATCTGCACGAAGACGATCTTCGCGCTCCCAAGTTGCCTCATCTTGAGAATGGTTTGACCACTGAACCTTAAGGAACTTGATGACGGTTCCTTGTCCTTCGTTCGATTCTTGAGAATACTGAGCAGGATGCTCATGATAGGTCAAATTCTCTTGCACATCGAGATTTTCCAGCGGAGTTTCCTCAAGCCGGAATACGGAGGCACTTATTTAAGTGTGACACATGAAACACGTCATGCACACCTCAAGTGAAGTGGCAACTCAATCTGTATGCAACGCTCAATCCTCTCGATGATGCGATAAGGCCCAACATATCGAGGAGCTAGCTTGCCCTTTATGCCAGCGATGGTCTTTCAAGGGTGAGACCTTGAGATAAACAAAGTCATTGGGCTCAAAGCTCAACTCTCGGCGGCGGCGATCCGCATAGCTCTTTTGCAGGTGGGCCACGCGCGGATGCTCACGAATCAAGCGAACTTGGCTTCGGCCTCATTGATGGAATCGGCGAAGAACTGCGCTCACGGTTCGACCAGTTCAACGGGGTTCTACCTCCTTCCATACAACGTCTCAAGCGGTGCCATGCCAAGACTAGCTTGAAAGCTGTTGTGTAGGAGAACTGCGCAAGCGGCAAGCACTTCTCCCACTTCTTTCCATAGGAAAGAACACGAACCGCGAACATATCTTCCAACACTTGGTTGACTCTCTCGTCGACCATCGATCCGAGGATGATAAGTGAAGCGAAGGAAAGGCGTGTACCCATCGCCTTTTGCGATTATGCCAAAGCGAGAGGTAAAGAGAACCACGATCAAACACAATCGTTCGTGGCACACCGTGCAAGCATACAATGCGAGACACATAGAGATCCGCGGTGACTAACACCGAGATTGATGCGCCTTGGCGAGAAAATGTGCTACCTTCCGTCAATCGATCAATGACAACCCGGATAGCATCCTTCCCAGAAAATGCAGGCGGGCCGGTGATGAAATCCATACCAACGAATCCCACTTCCACTCAGATGCGGCAAAGGTGAAGAAGGCCGATTGGGCGATGTTCGACCTTGACACGGCGACACACGTCGCGCTCGACAACGAACACGGCAATCTCGCTTCATGCGAGTCCACGAATCTCGTCGAAGATCTTGGTACATCTTAGTAGCTCCGGGATGGATAGACAAAGGGAGTCATGGGCCTCGGAGAATCAAATCCGCAATTCCATGACCTTCGGAACCACAAGGCATTTGTCCAAACCACACAACACCGTGCTCATCCTCGAAAAAGCACTTAGCTGTCCCATTCTTGATGTTACGCTTGATTTGGATCACACCAACATCACATGTTTGGGCGCCTTGATTTGCTCCACCAAAGTCGGTTGCACAACCAGGTGGCGAGAGAACCATGCTCAATCAATCCCAAATTAAGCTGCTGAAATTCTTGAGAAGGGTAGGTTGTTGCCCTTGAAGTAACAAGGTATTGCAATACACCTTGCGGTGAGTGCATCGGCAACAACATTGGCCTTGCGGGGTGATCTTGAATGCCCATATCATAATCCTTGATCAATTCCAACCATCTCCTCTGCTGAGGTTGATTCATTTGGGTGAACAAATATTTCAAGCTCTTGTGATCGAATACACCTCACAGCGGTTACCAATTAGGTAATGCGCCAAATCTTGAGTGCATGAACCACGGCTAACTCCAAATCATGGGTAGGATAGTTGAGTTCATGAGGCCTCAAGCGCCTCGATGCATAGGCCACTACCTTGCCTTCTTGCATAAGAACACAACCGAGTCCTGCGAGAGGCATCACAATAAATATCAAAGCTCTTATGCACATCGGGAGAACAAGCATTGGTCTTGGCGTCAATCGCCTTTTGAGTTCTTGAAAACTCAAATCACAAGCGAATGACCACACGAATTTCTTTTCTTTCTTGAGCAATTCGGTCATGGGCTTAGCAACTTTGGAGAAGTTCTCGATAAAGCGGCGGTAGTAGCCCGCTAAACCAAAAACTCCTCACATCGGTGGTGACTTGGGCTGCCCCAAGATAGAACATCGTGACCTTGCTAGGATCCTTTGCTACACCACTGCTTGAAAGAACATGGCCCAGAATGCCACTTCCTTCAACTTCAGTCGCACTTGCTGAACTTAGCATACAGCTGATGCTCACGCAGTTTGCCCAAAACAATCTGCAGGTGCTCAGCATGCTCCTCTTCACTCTTGGAGTAGATAAGAATGTCATCAATGAAAACCACGATAAACTTATCCAAATACTCCATGAACACCGAGTTCATAAGATTCATGAACAAAGCTGGAGCATTGGTCAAACCGAAAGACATGACGGTGTACTCGTAAAGGCCATAACGAGTAGTGAATGCCGTCTTTGTAATATCCTCGATACGATCCGGACTTGATGGTACCCCAATCTCAAGTCAATCTTGGAGAACACACAAGCTCGATCAAGCGATCAAAGAGATCATCAATACGAGGCAAAGGATATTTGTTCTTCACCGTCATTTCATTAAGCGGACGGTAATCAACACACATACTGTGGTCTTGTCCTTCTTCTTCACAAAAATAACGAACAACCCCAAGGAGATGAGCTAGGACGGATGAAGCCTTTTGCTTGAAGCTCACCCAAGCGCTTCTTCACTCTTCCAACTCATTAGGAGGCATTGATGCAGCGCCTTAGAAATCGGGCGATGCAGGGCAATAGCTCAATCACAAACTCAAGTCTCGAGCGGAGGCATACCGAGCAAATCTTCGGGGAAGACATCCACAAAGTCACGCATCGTGGGCACATCACGAATCTCCATAGTCGGCTTAGCTTCAAGGGCACAAAGATGTGGCCCCTGCAGTGTGGTGAAATCCCAACTTGCTCGCTTTGAGGACTAGTGAGGAAAACTATCTTCACACTGTCGATTTGTCCCAAGTGTTGGGACAACCAATCCATACCAAGAATCACATCCAGACGACGCCGAGTCAAGTAAGATGAGATTCGCCAAAATTCCACTCCTTCAATATTAATGGAAGCGCCCGGCATTCTTGATCGGCTCATTTCCGCTCCCGGAGCGAATAAGCAAAGGAATCCCCAAAGGAACAAAGTGAAGGTCACATTCAGCGACAAATGATCTCGAAATAAAGGAATGTGAAGCTCGAGTCAAACAATACTGCGGCGGGATGATAACTAACAAGGAGCATTACCCAACACAACGTCGCGTGCCTCCCGAGCCTCCTCGGTAGAGATGTGGTTGACTCGACCACTCCCGACACTCTGGGTCTTCGGATCACCTTACGGTCGGTGTGTGACCATTCGCGTCCTTCATTAGGGCGAGGGCTGCTCGATCCTCACGAGGGCAGCGCTAGCATAGTGGCCCTTCTTGTTGCGGCGAAAGCAGTGACATCGCGGTGGGTTGCGGGCGCAACTTTCTTCTTTGGGTCGCGAGTGCGTGCGTGGCTCACACGACTGCGGGGACGAGCAAGCGCACCAACGGCCTCGGCGGTGGTGAAGCCAAAGCACGAGCCCCAGTGCGGGCCCAACACGGGGGCGAGTGAGGCGGCACGTGCGGGCCGATGGGCCTCCCACTTGCGCTTGCGGGACTCACCAGCGCCTTCGCGCTGTGCTCGGCGATGGCCTTGTCAACCAAGGCACGGAAGTCAACAAAGTCCACTATAGATAGCTTGTCCTGTAGCTCCTCGGACAAGCCATCCATGAACTTCTCTGTTTAGCCTCATCGAGGCCACCTCTCCCGAGCATAACGAGCCAAGTGATTAAACTCGTAAAGGTACTCCGATCACGATCTTGCGCCTGTTTAGCGCAAGAAACTCCTTCTTCTTGAGCTTCATCAGGCCATCGGTATGTGGGCCCGACGGAAGCGGTCGAAACTCATCCCACGAGACAACGTGGCTGCGGGATGCATGGCGAAAGTTCTCCCACCAAGATAGTCTGCGCACCTCGGTGATGGGATGCAAAGAGTGCTGCTCTGCTCACGGCATCGGCGATATTGAGCTTTGCTCAACAAGACGCGACCAATCATCGCGTCAGTGGATCCTCGGATCTAGAAAGTAGGCGGCTGCGTGCGGAGAAACTCCGCAAGCCCACCACGAGGCCCGTGGCCACCACCTCCGGATCCGGCGGCGGCGGGAGGCGAGGTGTTCCTATAATGACCTCCAAGATCCGGTGCGGTCCATGCGATTCCGCTCGTCGAGCGAGAACCTCGACCATGGTCGGAGGAGAAAGCTCCTCATCGAAACCAGTGGTGACTGTTGCGGGTGGTTCTTGTCAGCCTGTTCCACAAAAATAGGTTAAACACAACTCCGGAACAGGAGACAAAGAAAACAACTAGCCACTAACAAAACAAACTTTAAAAGCTCAAGTAACCACATAAAATTACAGCAAGATCACAAAGATAACAGCCATCTTCCTATTATGACTAACTCGTATGGAAAAATGAGTAATCAATTCTTTTCAGGAAGGAAATTTTCAGAATCTCAACTTCTGTTCGAAACAGCGAGGAACAGGGTGGGAAATTTGCTAAAGAAAGGTTAGACTCTTAGCTAATTCATATCACTTCTTACCCTTTCATTCCCACAAATTTTAGTGGAATTAACCTCTCATTTTCAGCACTTTTACTACTTAAAAGCTAGCTGTCCAGAATTTTATTGCTTGCTGTCCAGATTTTCTTCTCAAGCCTCGGGCCGAAATTTGTAGCTTCCAAATGCTTCAAATATTCCCAAGACAGCCAACACTTTCATTTTATAACTCTCATGGTGTACCCAAAACCAATCTACTCGGTAAACAACTATCTTTTGAAAGAAGATGAGAGGAAAACTCAGCTTTCAAATTCAGTTCAGAATAGGGTGAGATAAGCAAACTAAGATAGGTGAGGAGTAAAATCTGAGAGCTTACTTAAGATTTTCAGGAAAGTACTAACATTCGGAAAGTAAGTTTTCAAAATATACTAGGGACGACCAAGCTAGGGGTTTCTACGGTCAGTATGGCTCTGATACCAAGCTCTGTGAGACCCCGGTTTATTAAACTTGTAATACTTAACCTCCACTGGTTCTAGTATCACAAATAGAATAATCCGCGTCTCGATGAACATGTGCCTCCCAGAACAAGCAGCACACATACATCAATTCCAAGCATGCATCATTTCCATACAGTAATATAACGAGTCTACCAAAGACATACATAATATAAGTTATTACAACACAGTGACGGCCAAATGACATAAGTACCAAATAAGTAACAATGGAAGCAAAGTTTGCCATAAGATGGCTTAAACCAAAAGACGACCAGGTTAGCCACATAACACCACGGAGCAAGACCAGGCCGCATAAGCTAATCGCCCCTTAAACTGCCACAGCACAACTCACAAAAGTGAGGTCCATCGGACTCACTATCATCCTCTGCACAACACAAGCAATGCAGGTGAGTACAAAAATGTACTCGCAAGACTTACGAGTAGCAAGCCTATACATAGCTACATGAAAGTTGTATTCAAAGGAATGTTGTTATATGGTTCTTTGGACGCATAAAGCAAGTTTCATTTGCAATATTGTAATAGATTGAACAGCAGTTTGTAAAATCTGTTTTTAAGCATTTAAATAACAGCGAGTAAGCATAAGTAACAAGTATCCACCTAGAAGTGACTTTCCCCAAAGCCACCACAACATAGCATGAATCCCTGATTCATACCACCCAACAAGTTTTAATTTTAAAAGGTTGTAGTCTAACTCTTGAAAAGCTTATCCAAGCGTGTCCATAACCTAGGACGAGGCTATTCGAATAGTTTTAATCCTGTGAGGGTGTACCAATGTACCCACACTTGGACCGCCTTTTTGCCAAGCTATTAAGCACACTTCCTTTGGTATGCACGGCACGGCTAAGTCCTCTGAACCGTTTCCAATGGAACATGCTAATCAAGAGACGCACGTATGGGGTTAATCCTTAGTGATCTGCCGAGCGAAATATGGATCACAAGGACCCATACGTGGAGCGAGACACACCGGCCTCGGCGGTGCTCCTCTCCCTACAGCGTGTCCATGTTGCATATAATCAAATATGCAACCCACCACGCGACTCATTAATTAACACGACCCAAAGTACTCATAAGAGAGGTCCCATATCCCTCTAGTGTGGTTAGCACATACGAATGCTCGGATATGAGATACTCACAAGTAGTTCGGTCCTTAATTGACCGGGCACCATTCAATCACACCCAAAAGATCACACCATCATACCATTGTGCCCAAGTCTAAATTGTTTTCATTTTCAGTTTTAGTTTTGTAATTTAGGCAAAGCACAAGGCTGAAATACACATATTATAACAGTTTGTGTGATCAAGGTTATCGACAAGTCGATAATCGCCCATTTCTACCGATAACTAAGCATGGCTAAGCATAATGACACGTAATCTACTAAGTGACAAAGGTCCATCCAGCGAACCCAAAGTCACAGCAAGTAACCTAGGCTTCAGTAGTAGAGGAATAAACACTTCCTACTGATAATACATCTAGTAGGCCAACTATCGACAATAGTTTAAAACAACATAGCAATGCATACATAGAATTTGCAAACAATATATTAGAATTTGAAAATAGTAGGAACAATATGATCAAATGAATGCTACATCTGCTTGCCTGGCTGAAGTGCAGGATCTGATGGCTGCTGTGGCTCAATATCAAGATTAAACTTATCTTCGGAACCTAACGCGAAAAGGCGATAAGCAAATAAGAACGAAGGACACCAAATAAACTCCAACAGCAAAACACATCCAAATCTAATAAAATTTACACAACAGCTAGGGAATGACCTAAGACAATGACAGGAACAAGAATTATGCAATTTGAACTAAGCATGCAAAAGATATGAGACAAATGCTCTTCCTCAGCCTTATAGCAATCTAATTAATAATTAACACTGTTCATGGCGAAATTTTCCAGAATGATCTAAGGTCTGAAATTTTTATAGTAGGTAGATTATGACATCCTGATAACAGCAAAGTTGGATTTACTAAATTTGGAGTTATACACATTTACTTATGATTTTTCTAAGTTGTAAATCTAATGCAAGTCATTTTACAATTATGAACATGCTCAAATCCTATTTTATATGAAAGTATATTAACAGACGAATTTAACAAAATTGATTTTGCACAAATTGGATTTATACAGAGAAAGATATGCATTTTTCAGGATTAAATCTATTTCTGGAATATTCAAAATGACAGAAATCAGGTCATTCCTAGTTACACAATTTTACGCTCTTCGGAATATGCTTAAATCCATTTTTATAATAAACTAAAGTGATAACAAAATTTATTACGATTGGAACTATCTAAAAGCGATTAAAATGAATTAGTTATGAGTTTACAAGTTTTACATCATTTCGATTATTAAATAAATACTTACCAAATACGAGAACAACGGATTAAAGAAAACGACGTGGACAACTCCCAACCCTTGATCTAAAATCCTACGGCTCACGCGCGCAAACAGCGCCGCGCACCAACTCAACGGAGCCACCGTGGATCAAGATCCAACGGCGCACTGGCGTATGCATTCGGACGGCGGTTGCATACACGATCTCGGCCGTTGATCGAAAGATCGACGGTCGAGAACGATCAAGACAACCGGAGGGTCCGAACGCACACAAAGATCTGGGCCGCAGATCTAAAAATGAACGCTAGCTAATGATCGCAGTTCAAAAAGAGATGCTGACATGTGGGACCGCATGTCAGTGACTTCGAGTCACCCACGCGCTGGTTTAACCCACGTGCACAGTGCACTGGGCCCACTTGTCAGCGACTGAGAGGGGCGGTTAGGAGAGGATTAATGATTCTAATGATTATCATTAATTAGATCTAAGAGAGACACTAATGGCTACTGGAATTTGATTTTAATCCCTCGGGCCCACAAATCAGCGACCCAGAGGTAAATTCCGACAGCGATTTAAATGCCGACACATTAATTAACTAATGATTAAGCATTAATGATGTCGGAACAGTGCGGAGCTGAGCCAGCGGCGATTAAAGGATGTTGGGCCCACTGGTCAGTGGCTCAACGATAATGATTAAGACATAATTAATAACTAATGATTAGAAATCATTGCACAATTAATATGTCCTAATTAACTGACGAAAACGGGAGCTCTGTGCCGGCAAAACCCGAGTGATTTCAACGGCGAATCGCCGGCGACACTGGCCGCGGCGACGCCCACCAAGAACCAAAATGGATTCGCAATAGCACTACGAATCTAATGGTAGCATTCTCGCCGGCGGTGAAGGACTAGAACGCCGGCTAGTCGGAAAACGAAAATGGAACCTTACTGCTAAACACGAAAATCGTGATGAGCTCCACTGCAAACCTAGGATGCGGGTGCCAGAGCCACTAAGGACTAATAAGAAGCTACCTTAGCGACAAGGAGCTTCAAAGATGGCCGGAGATACTTGATCACGGTGAAAGCTCGCCGGACTTGGAGAACAAGGTTTGAAAATGACACCCTGAGCCAAATGAGTGATACCAAAGCATCAATATAGCTTCATAACGATTCACAGAAGCTACATGAGCAAGTAATTAGAAAATGGAGCACTCACCTGAGCTGAGGAAGAAGATGACCAAATTGGTAGAATTTGAACAAACCCCAAATTGGACAATTCACGAGAATCAAATCCAAAATTAAGTGAGGAAATGTTCAAGGAAGTAAATAGATGAGGTTAGGGCAAAGAAACGTGAAGGAGGACCACTTTGGAACACCAAGAACACCAATGGAGCTCCACGGGTCAACAATAGCGATTTGCCATTTTTGAGGTGTTAAGCTCCAATATTGAGAATGAAGCTTGATGGTGGTCTAAAGAAATACCAGGAGGTCTTGAGAGTGTTTATAAAGCCATGAAAGCATTAGGGTTTGCACCACACATCTTTGGGCGGCAAAACACAAAGCACAAGGTGCGTGACAAAGGAAAGAGGTGAAGACGTGCACTAGGGCATGGCTGGATCGAGTACCTCCATACCCTAAACGTCGGCTAGGGTGGCTTTAGGGAGCAAGAAATGACACTGCCATTACTCCCCCTACTGTGCTCACACGGCTCAAGGTTGAAGAAGACCAGGGAAAGATGCTCGGGCGATTTTGAGCCGTTGGATGAGACACGGACGGCTGAGATAGCGCCACGCCTCCGGGCTTTAAAACACAACGGGGAGATTGCGAGCCCTACGATTAGAAACGAACGGCTCAGATAGCCCCACGTTGCAAACTCAATTTACAACGAAGGGACACGCGAGCGTTGGATCTTAATCCAACGGCTCTGATTTAAGAATGCAACCGGAGGGTCCGAAGGTTTCGGCGCATCTCGACGGTTGGATGGAGATCCTACGGTCGACATTCAAACTTGCAACCGGAAGGTCCGAAGGGTTTCACGCGCGCGGGCCGTGCGATTTAGATCCAACGGTTGAGATTCAACGCGCGTTTTAAAGAGAGGTCGATGCGAGTTAGTTGGTGGACCAAGTCAATTGGCTCGAGCCAGTCCGACTCGAACCGAGTAATGATAAACCAAGTTTGACTTTAAAATAAGAACAGAGACTTTGAATGATTTATTTGTGGTAGAAAATTAACTCCAAAAATTATGAAATTTTTACAGGAGCTTGCTAACTCAGATATTAACCTTGTGTAAAATTTTCAGAGGTTTTATACTGCGAATAAATCTCCAAAAATTCTGCAAGGCTCTGTTTGAATGTTTGACTGAGAGTCAAACAGGTTTGACTGCCTCTAAAAATATTCAAACAATTTCTAAAAATTGTGAAATTTTTCAGAGGGGCTACAAACCATCACAGAGACTTAGGAAAAATATTTCCAGAGGATGATCACAAGATTTGACAAGATTGTTTTTGCAATGTCAAGATTTGGACCAACTAGACTTGTGACAATGTATTTCCATAATTCCTTGTACAAGAATTGATTGGCACAAAAGGAAATACATGATGTAAGAAAAAGTTTTAAATTCTACTGATTTTCTTACATTTGAAACACAAGCCCAAAGTTGGGATGTTACAGATCGCTACAGTGACACCTCCCACGTAGCGCCCCTACTACGGCTTCCGAGACGTACACCGCTCCCCTGATAGGTTCACCTTCCCTGAGGATCAGCTACGCTGTCTGGGTAAGCGGCGGGACAATGTACCATAAGTAATGTCATGGCCGTATAATGCATGTTATGTAATGTCATTGTGCCATTGTGATTTATGTAATGTCAGTGTGCATTATGACATTGTGATTTATTGACATAAAAATGTTCTTCGAAATAGTCAGTACAAACGACAACTCTACCTCCCGTTTTTAATGTACTAAACCTAAATGACCTAACACAATGCTGCCACACGATTCCTCCTCGGGTTTGCTACCTCGCGGACGTGAATTTCATTCAACCCAATTGTAATTCAGCCACATGCTATATATGGATACTTTGGCTGCCATTCACCTCACTCTTCACTTCCTCATTTCCTTTCTTCCAGTCTTAAACGGGATGTCTTCGACCTCATCTAACTTTTGAGTGAGCAGACAATTAGAATCACTGCGGCAGCAACTGGTTTGCCCTTGTTGCAGGGATCTGGTGAATGTATTCACCTCGTATACGCCAACAAATCCATCTCGAGTGTTCATGAAGTGTTTAAATCTTACAGTAACTACTTGTGCCTAATAATCCCGAATGAATTTCATTCGAAATAGCATGTTGTTTTTTTCACTTGAAGCTGCAATTCTTTTCCAGAACACAACATGTCAGTTTTGGCAGTGGGCTGATGAAGTTGTCCCAGTGGTTCGAGATATTGCAGTGCAAATTGTTGCCTTGCAAGAAGACACCTGTGGTGTTGCTGTATTTCATCTAGTGGCTCGACCATCTAATCAACCAATGCAAAATGAAGAAAATAGACTTAAAAGACTGGATGAAAGGATGGAAAGGGTTGAGAAAATGCTTCAGAAATTAGTTAAGATAGTTAGTTTTGCGATTTTTCTTCTATTATTTTTGGTTCTTGCCAAGTACAAGTTCAGTTGTAATGAGATTGTAATATCCACTCTTTATCTATGGATCAACTATCGTGTATCCCTGTATTACATGATGTATGCCTTTGCGATGTAGTTGTACTCCTCTGTATCATGTATGCCTCTGTCTAATTCCGTTATGAATACTTTGTGTGGGAACTCATAAAACCCTAATTTCTGAAACCTAACGTCCAAATTTTGGAGACCTAAATCAGTAATGTTCGAGACGATTTCAGAACACTTAGTTTTCACAATGACAAGACCACACGACTTCTCTCTGCAAAGCAGGACGTGACCACTCTACTTTCTGCAAAGTAAGACGTGACAACACACTGCCTCGCTATATTTTCAGACCAAAAAGACAACACTCTGCAAAGTAGGACATGACTTCTCTCTACAAAGTAGGACGTGACCACCATCTGTAAAGTAGGATGTGACAACACTTTGTCTTGCCAGCTTTTCAGACCAAAAAGATAGCACTATGTAAAGCAGGATATGACAACACTTTACCTCCTCAGCTTTTCAGACGGAAAAGACAGCACTCTGCAAAGCAAGACGTGACCACTCTCTGCAAAGTAAGACATGACAACACTCTGTCTGGCCAGCTTTTCAGATCAACATGACAACACTTTATGCAAAGTATGATGTGACCACTCTCTGCAAAGTAAAACGTGATAGCACTCTGCTTTGCTAGCAACTTTTTAGAAAGACAAGATAAAACTCTGCCTCGTAGGCTACTCACATGAATTTAACCACACCATGCCAACTTTGAGGCTTATAAAAGGAGGTGACCGTGCTCTGGGAGAGAACACTACATAATCAAACCCAACACTACACCAGAGCTTGTTTCACCACGCCGAGATGGACAAGAGGCAGACGAAACAACGAGACAATATGAATAAGCATTGGAACAAGATCTGCGAACAAGCAAGGGCTGCTGAAGCGCGGGACGACCAAGCAAGGGCTGCTGCGGCCCGGGTCCGACGAGAGGAGCTTGCCAGGATGGCAGCTCTCCACAACGACGTCCCTCGTAGCAACAACCCCTACCAGAATGTTTCAACCGAGCCTTCATCGCAACACCCGCTAGAGGGGGAGACGCCGCGCCTATGTTGGTGCAGGGACACATGCAAGTTCTTTAAATCCGAGCAGCGGCTCAGCCTGGGCATGCATTACTGGGGTTGTGCGAACTACTCCTGTGACTATCCTGACCGCCGTTGGGACACAAGTAACTATCGGCAGTTGGTAAGGATTAGTTACACTATGTTCCCCTACCAATTCTCTTTCAAAGTATGCACTAACAACCTCTCTCGTCTACCCGTAGTCCCCAGATCTGCTATGTGGCTACCGCAAAATGGATCGACCTAGAGATCCACCCAAACGACCAGTGGCAAATCGACTACGAGGAGTGGGATGCCAAAAGGGCCCGCGATATCCAGGAGGAGGAGCGCCGCAACGACGAGCACAACGAGTGTATTTGTCGGGAGGATAAAGCTCATCTCAAGGTGTGTAGGCGCAGGGAGCGTGAGGCTCGCGAGAGGGAGCACAAAAAAGAGAGAAATAGCGCCCGAGTCAAGGTGGCTGGCGAGGAGTACAACACCGAGGTTGGAAGGAAGGGCAAATGGCCCCGGTCCACGTAGTAGGTCAAGCCATTCTGTAGTAGTCCCCCGTCCTACCCCTATGTTTTTTACTATCCCATAAAGGCATATATACTTACATGGTCCGGATGCTTGTGTCGCAGTGTATCATAGTAGTAGCGAGGATGACTCAAGCAATTAGCCTAACCATCATGCCATGTGACCACGTGTAACGTGCTTCTGTCTTCGGACTCTAATATAGTTTCGGTTTCATGTAAGTCTATATTGCAAGTATGCCTTTTCTAGTGGAATCCCAGAAAGAACCATTCACACCGACATTGAATCCTCCATGTTTTAGGGCATCTTCATAATCACAACGAGCGTTCTCAGCCCCTTCAATTGCATTCTATACAAGTTCCATAAAGTACTTTGATTTAACTCCACCATAGTGAAGTAACGTGATTAAGAACCGTAGTGACCAAGATATTATTATTATTAGTTTCTCCCATTTTTAGTCTTTTGAAAGCTTAAAAAAATCATTTGTATTTTATTAGATTAATTAGAGCTTAATTGCAAAATTTAGAAAATAAAAAACAATTTAAATAAATAAAATAAACTTCAATCAAATTCAATTTTTTTAATTAAATCTTTTCATGTTCCAAGTTTTTTTTGGAATTTTCTAATTTTTTAAAAAATTTATTTTTTTTTTCATTTTTCTTTTCTTTCTCTCTCTTTGTACCTCATGCTGTGTGGGAGGGCATACGCTTGATGTTTGCTTGGGGTTGTGATAGCTTGGTGCTACTAGTGGGGTTGGCGGCGACTTTGCTGCTCTTGCACTCCAACATCGATCGGTGGCTAGAGAGAGTTAAATCTGGAATTTTGTGAGTGAGGGGGCTAGTTTAGAACTGCTGCTGTACCCAACGACAACAGGTGGCCAGAGAAAGTTAAATCCGAAATTTTGTAAGTGAGAGGGCTAATTTAGAATTTAAGGTAGCGTAGAGAGGCACCAGTGTCCAAAATTCCTGCCCTCCGTTGTCTGGGGAGATGCATTGGGTGCATCGCTTACGGTGCGCATTAAAGACCCTGACCGCCTGCTTCTTCTGTTCTGCGTCTTTGTCTCCGCCTCCGCTCTGCCTCGGTCCTTGTGATTGCGATTCAGCTTTAGCTGTACCTCAGTTCGGCCTTGCTCGGATTCAGGTCATGCGATGGATCCTCGCTACAGCTTGTGTTCGCGTTTTAACAGATTCAGTACTCTTATTGTCGTTCCTTAGCCTT
This sequence comes from Ampelocalamus luodianensis, assembly GCA_036346255.1. Lineage (NCBI taxonomy): Eukaryota > Viridiplantae > Streptophyta > Magnoliopsida > Poales > Poaceae > Ampelocalamus > Ampelocalamus luodianensis. Next base: position 48,744,550 of record CM070618.1, on the reverse strand, counting down.
TTGTTCTTTGGTCTCTTGGGCTGTGTTTATCAGTGGCTCATCTTGGTAGTTTTGTTCCCAATTCTCATGTTTAGCCAGATTCGGTACTTTTGCTATCGATAGTTTCCCTTTTTTCCTTGGATCTCTACGTCTTGCTTTAGCAGTTCCGTAGCCTTGTTGGTTTTGTTCCCCATTGTCATCTCAACTTCGTCTGATAGATTTTTGTTAGAGCTCGCTTACGTTGGACGGGACGTCGCTGCTATTTTTTGGTCCAGACGGTCTCGGATCGCTTTCTAGCGATACTTTGCGTGATGATTTTTTGTTAGAGCTCGCTTACGTTTGACGAGCCGTCACTGCTGTTTTTTTCCCCAGACGGTCTCGGATCGCCTTCTTCCGATGCTTTGTGTGATGAATTTTTGTTAGAGCTCGCTTACGTTTGTCGGCCGTCGCTGCTATATTTTTAACGGAACTGCTATATATCTTACGACTGAATTTTTTTTTGGAAATCAGTCACTTTCCACATCTTGCTTTACCATGCTTTACCAGTTTCGTGGCCTTTTGTTCCCCATTGTCATCTCGGCTTCGTTTGATGGATTTTTGTTAGAACTCGCTTACTTTTGACAGTTATTTTAAATTCGGCTCCATGCTTCCACGTTAATTTCAAAAATAGCTCTTTTAGCAAGGAAATTCTAAAATTAACCCCATCCCGAGTGGGGAAGCACGGGAGGCCAGTGTGGTTCATTTTGCGGTCGGAGGGTGCGAAAAGAGAGTGGCTCGTGCGGAATACCGGGCTGACGCGGGAGCAAGCGGCGGCGTGTTGTGGAAGATGTGGGCCCGACTGTCTTCCGCGCCACCGGAGCGCAGGAAGCTACCGGCCAACTTTCGCGGTGCTTCGCCGAAGCGCAGCAGGACGAGAAAAATTCTTTGCATGACAAGCATTAATTAGGCTTAATTGGGCGTTGGTTTGCATGGGCGTTGCATTCATTGCGTGACAGCCGTTGCATAACAGCGAACAAAATCGGGAGAGAGGAAAGTCGCCGGCCTCTGCGCTCAGGCACCGCGGGAGGTGGCCGGCCACTTCCTGCGGTCAGGCACCGCGGCCACTTCCTGCGGTCAGGCACCGCGGAAGGTGCCATCACCTTTCGCGTCACGCCACTTGCTTCTGGTCAGTCCGGCCTATCGCGCTGGTCACTTTCTTTCCACGCCCCTTAATCGCGGAATGAGCTATGTGTCGGTCTCTTTTTCTTTCGCGTTTAGGAAGATGCTACTTTTGGAATTTTCATACTAAAAAAGCTATTTTTAAAATTAAGGTGAGAACACGGAGCCAAATTTAAATAAAATTCTACGTTTGATGGCCGTCGCTGCTATTTTCCCCCCGAGCGGTCTCGGATCGCCTTCTTGTGATACTTTACGTGATGAATTTCTGTTAGAAATCTTTCACGTTTGTCGGACCGTCGCTACTATACATTTTTTCTAAACGGTCTCGGATCGTCCTCTTATGGTAGATTTTTGCTGACCCTTTTTTAAGAGAAAAATAGTAGGAAAGAGTCCTACTGTGTATATATAGATAATAAACAAATAATGTACAAAGAACATACAAAAGAGAAAGAGCAGGAGATAAGAGAAAAAGCAAAAGAAGACTGAGCCAAAAAGCCCAAGTCACACCAGCTAGCCCAGATTGTTAAGCCAGGCAGTAAAAAGGGGCTTGTCTTTGAGATGTTATAAAGCTTATTGCGTTGAGGAAAGAGACGCTCGTTGTGGATAAATCAGATCCCAGTATTGTTGAGCAAACATGCATGACCAGAAGAGGTGTTGCACTGATTCTTCAGTTCTCTGGTCGCAAATAATGCGGGAGTCCTCATCCAGAGGACAATTTTTGCTGACCCTTGCTTGTGCTCGTGTTGTCGTTCACAGTTTTTAATCGATTTATGCCAGTCGAAAGTCCGTTCTTCGGCATTTCCCCTTCTAATCGTCTTATTTAAACTGTTCTTTGGTTCGCTGCTGCCGCCTGCGCTCAATTGTGCACCTCTCACCAGGATTTCCCACAGGTTTGTTCCAGCCTTAGTACATCTTTGTTCCATCTGTGTGTTTCCTCGTCACTGTACTAAGTTGTACCGGCTTTTTTGTTTGCTGGCGCTTTTCTAACTGTCTTTACCCGCGTGTTTCCTCCTCGTTGTGCCCAGCTCTATCGACGTTTTCCTTTAGTTTAGTGTCATTTTTGACAACTTTAGAGCTGTCCCTTTTACCCATCAATATTTGTCCGTCTAGCTGCCGTTTTAGGAAACCCCTTTTGGTCACCAGCTTTGTGCCATTGTGGGGATGTCACCTGCGTTATGCCGTTCTTGGCCTGTCGCTTTTGCTCAGCAAGTTTGGGCCGCTTTCGTATCGCTTTCTTTGATTGCTTTCTTCAATTCTGTCCTGGTTAGTTGCTATTCGATTTGCCTTCTGCCGTCCTTGCCTGTCGCTTTTACTCAGCAAGTTTGGGTGGTTTTTTATCAGTTTTTTCCAGTGCTTTCTTTAATTCTGTTCTGGTTGGTTGGCGTTCGATCTGCCTCCTCCTTTCTTGTCTATCTCACTGGTCGTGCGCTCTGGGCAGTCTACCATTATTCCTACTATGCCAGCTATGTCATTCACTGTGCCTTCAGCTAACCATCTAGCATTGTACTCACCGTTTGCAGGAAACTGTCCTCAGACGTCTATCAGCTCGTGTTTGCTTCTGTTCTATGGTTACCGGTGAGTCCTCCAAATCCCCGCACTACAAGCTTGATCGGTGTTTCCTTTTATATTCTGCTGTTTTACCTCATCTGTGTAAACTTACTACATGTTTCTTCCTATGCTTCGCTTTCTCCGTTATTAATAGCGTCAAATCTGTCCTTCACTGTGTGTTTATTTTTACGTTTATAGTTATCCCTTTTATTCGGTTTCTAGTTCGCACGCGTTAATCGATTCGTGCCTGCTGCTTTCACGTGCTTAACAGTCGTGTGTGTTACCGAACGCCGATCTCTAGGTTGGTTTCCTTTAATTTCATGCTCATCGTCTCAGCGTATCGACGCTTCTTACATGAAAGCTTTAGTCAGATGTCGCCCTTCTTATCAATAGTTATGTAGCTGTTTGTACGTTCGATTTACCGTCGCTGTGCACGTTCTTTTTAGGGAATTTTTTCACCGCGTGTTTATCGGCTCGTGTCTGTTGCTGAGCTGGAGTTACCAGTTTATCGTCGCCGATTCGTGGCTGCTGCTATACCGCTATCACCGATTAGTTGTTCAGGCCACTGAGAATCACTCTCGAGGTTTGTTTCCTTCTCTTTTTTTTGTCTTTGTCAAGCACCTATGCTCCTTATAGAAAGTTTATTATAGTTCGTTTGATGCGTTCTTTATTATATGTTGTTTGCCCTATGCTGTTACTAGCTACAAAAAAAGTCTGGTATATTCGGCTTGCCGATTAGGTAGCAATCGGTTACGCCTTTTGGTGTTTTCCAGTTCGGCTATGCTCATCTACCCAACTAAAATAAAATCGAATACGTGTATTTTTATTTGTCGTTTTTTACTCTATGATAAGACCTCGAGAAAAAAAATAGTCTGCCTACCTCTTCCTATCTAGATGTGGCATGTTACATGCTGTCGTCAGATACGAAAAAATGGTATACACTAGCTCTTTTCCTCTTTCTCGGTCTGCCTTTTCAGTTAGTCGTCCAGTCCACTCGCAGGCGATCTCTGTGTTGCTTTCCTTTTCACTTCGATTGGTCGTCGTACCATTCCTATGTATCTTACTGAGAACTTTTTACAGTTTATTTACTTCTTTCCAATTAATACTATTGTCGGAACCGGATTTCGCAAATCCAAATTCTCTGTGAAAATACTGTGCTATTCCCTAGATCAGTAGATAGCACTCACATGTACATCACTGAATCAATTCATACATGGCGTAAAACCATACCATTCATTAATTAACACATCAGAGTTTATATAGACCACGTCGGGTCAGGTTTTACAATAAAGACCGAACAAGCCAAAAGAATACATTACAAAAGACAGCGATAATTACAACGAAAGCAAAAGGGTGAGAGCATATCTCTCCACAGGCAAGCGACGGGGGAAACCCGTGTGCGTCCAATATTACCCAAAGACTCAGATAATATAGGATGCACGTAAGCATCGACGGAGTCAGCTGAACTGAGGCGAGACCTAGACGTCAAGAACTAAACTACTCATTATTATCTTGTCCACTAACTTCTGGATCCTCGTAGTACGCATAATCTCTTTCATCTGCAGCCTCTGAGGGTTTTGGGGAAAAGAGCGAGGATGAACACTACTACCGTGCTCACAAGCCAACACACAATGCAATAATATACATGCAAGACTAAACAAGGATGGATCAGGTTCTTTTATTTGCTTAAAGCAATGTTTTCAATTATCATAATTTTAAATTCCTATCACTTAGCATTTTAACAAATTGCATTTTTTTTTGTTAAAGAGAGTAATTGTGCAATATTTATATCAGCAGAGATTCCCTCCACCTTATGCTTATTTTGATTGGAGCTACCTCCATTTATTAACATCGCTGAGTACGATGACCCAGGAAAAATCCAAACTCAGGGCTAGGTGAGCCCGTCACATTTATCATACCACCCACAAGGTTTTTGGAAATAGAACTAACTCAAGTTAAGTTCCCATGTCCGTCTTTAACCGTAGGCGCGGCTATTTAAACAGTTTTAACTTTGCAGATGTTGTACACTTTACCCACAAGAGACGATTAACTCGTTGCCCTATATGATTCCTTAGTCATGTAGTCGAGAGGTCGTCACAATAACCTTTCTAAATATCTCGTCCTTTCCATCATCTAACCCATATGGGGTTACGCACATACGTTGCGCGGGATGTCCACCTCAGTGACTAACGTAGCGTGACTACACCTCAGCGACTGGCGAACTTCACCCTTAACTCGGTGTCCCATCAAGCCTGACATACCTAGAGCTTGTGCCCCTTTATCCCTCCAGTGAGATGATTTTCAGGATTTGATAAATGTATTAAGCCAAGTCGCGATTTGTTGTGGACTTGTGGTTGTACTTGTTTTACACAAGAGGTCGTGACAAGATTAAGTCCTTAATCCATCCAGACGGTTCATACCATATACCCACCGTTCTCGTGCTACGTTAGCACCCACCACCTTACCATCCGCCCAGATGTGGTAGAAGTAGGTTATTATGGTTTTGAGCAGTAAAACCAAATTACCACATTTATCTCAGTTATGGACCACCAATGACTACCCAAACCATTTTCATGTTTGAAGAGATGATGATTGAGACATTTTTAATTTCCTGGTACTTAAACAAGACACTACTACAGAAAAAGCCATCACAGACGGTTCGGAACCGTCATCACAGACGGTTTTGAACCGTGCGGAAAATAGGTCGTGATAACGGTGGTTATCACAGCACGGCCGCAAGAAACCGTCTCGTGATATGAATATCACTGACGGTTTTATCAACAACCGTCAGAAGAAGAGTAGCACTGACGCGGTTATGGTCACAAAACGTCGTGAAGTCGAATATCACGAGCGGTTATATTTAAAACCGTCGTGATACTCGTGTTCACGACGATTATTTACACGAAACGTGCGTGAAGTCGACTTATCACGCACGGTTCGTTGTTAAAACCGCTCGTTATACTCGGAGTTCACTGACGTTTTTACTTAGAACCGCTCGTGATACTTTGAGTTCACGAACATTTTTCTTATAACCGTCAGTGATACTGTCTTCACTGCATCGCTTTTATAAAAAAACCGTCGTGATAGTTCATTAAACTAACTACATTTTTCCCGATTTTTGGCTAGCCTCGGAATTGCTAGCCATGCCCTCAAAACAAGCATACAAAAACAGATACATCACGTATAATCAATTGTCGACAAACCGAATCGATCATTACTCAAAATAAATTATAAAAGATCACATTTGTTCAAGTATTGTTACAAAATAAATTGGATTACAATTGAGTAAATTGTTTGCGGGTGGTTGAGAAGTGCCGGCAGGTGATGCGCTCGGTCGGCAAATGGAGTGAAATTCTCCTGTCCTTAATTATCTCTCGATATGATAAAGCCGCAGAGCTTCCTCGAATGTCCCCGATCTCATTATCAACGAGTCCATCTAATTCTATATTCAAACCACATCGCTAGCAAGAGTAAAGTGTTATGCATATATATTTAATTTTATAATTAGAAAATAATTATTTGGAGATTCACAAACCTCGGGATCCTTCTTCCTAGCTCTAATGATTTGGTCCATATGATGGCAAACGTAGATTGCACATAACTCATCATTTTTTCTTTGTGACCTTTGCAAAAATAGAATTACATATATCAGTTCGAGATGCGTTATTATGAAGTATGATATAGGATTATCGTATTATAGCGCGTACCGGAAATTTTGTCCTGTGTGTTAGTTGGGCGCTCTTTCCATCGTATATTCCTTTGTTGGCAACATAGTCGATGAGCGACCTACATGATTCCAAAATTTATCCTCGACCATTTCAAACTAATGAAGACTAAAATAGAGTTATGTATGAAGGAAATGAGCATACATCAGTATTCCTCCTAGAATCTTTGAAGTCGTGGTTGTTGCGGATTAGGGAATCAAGGTATATCACATGGTTCCTCTTTGGTATGATGACTAAAAGGATCGATGGTACCTACTCATGTATGTCACTATAGTCATTAAACCCGAGTTCGTCTTTGCGTATAAAGTAGAGCAAGTAGTGACACTTACCCTGGTTGTAGGGCACCACGATGTACTTCGTGTTCTGGCGACGAAGCAATGCCTGTGTTATGTATTTCTCGACGAAGGGCGAGTACATTTGGATGGTTTGCAATGATACCACATGTGGTCGAGAAACCCACCGGTTCTTTCGACCGGATATTTTTCATCATGTATCCGTACATAAGAAATGAGTTGTGATATTTATCGGTATTACGTGAATGTAGAACTTGATTGTATGCACTTACGATGTCCAACATCGTAGAAGCGGCGTCAAGGCCAACGAGGTTGAATAGGTCATATAGGTCGTTGAAGCCCACGACGAAGTGGTTCGTCCGTTGAAGAAATGCTTATCCTCGTATCGGCGGTGATTCGATGATCGCACCCCTCCTTTTGGGTCCTATCCAAGTACCGTGCATGCAAAGCGACAAGCATATCCAAACGCGCCTAATCTGCGCGGGAGCACAACGGTTTTCGAGGATGTACTTGCGGATATTCCGACTTGCCGGACTTGAGGCGCCCGATTTGGTCTTAAGCATTGGCGGCGTCTTCTTGCGAGACGACTCGGGACCCGACACGGTGACACGCTTTTCTTGTTCCTTCGATGTCTTCTCAAGGGAACCGAAAAGGTGGCCTTACGAGGCGAAATATGAGGTGGAGTCATGGAGGGTCCGTTGGAGAGGAATGGTCGTGTTGAGATCGCGCGCATCGCTGGGTCAGGGACGATGTCCTTCTTGGGCCACCGGATAAAATCGTACGGCATCCCCTAGTGTTGTGATCTCTTCATTCGGCGAATCTCGGCCGGGACGGCCATGAAATGTTCATGTACCATGTCCACCTCCACCTGGCGTAACCTGCGCCACTGGACACCGTCGCATCGCCCTTCCTCGGTATGGATGCACCATCCCGCGCGCCTCAATAGAAATGGACCCAACTAACCTCGATGCGAGCTTGCGGGCCGTCGGCTCCTACAAAACGATACGCAATTAGCTAAAGTGTCCTATAGGTCTATCTTTGCTTGCATTCCATACATGTACATTACCTTGATCTCGTTTATCGGTATTGGACATCGTCATGTCCAGATTATGCGTGGGCGCGACGCTACTCGATGTCGGCGGGTGCTCCCAAATTAACAGGGCGGCTTGCATCACGCCTGGCCGAGGAGTTGATTCAATTGATCTGCAATGCTGCCGCCTTTCCTTCAAAATGTTCACCATCATGCATGCGAACCGGTCCTCACGCTCGGCCTTAGATCTCTTCCTACTCACATGCGTGCGAGAGTCGTCATAATCCATGACTCCATGGTACGGTAACCCCAAGACCTCGCGTGCGTTCAAGGTGTTCCTTGTTTCCCGTGTCAGAGAGTATATCCTTCTCCTGCCTACATGGAAGGAGCCTTGGGAAGTTTGGGCGGACAATTCACGCTGCAAGAAGTCATCATGTTATTATAGATACTATGAAGTTATATATGGAGTTATTAACTAGGTAGTTCGACATACTTACCAAACGTTGAGACACTTCCTCGTCTGCGGGTTTGTGAAAGAGATGCTTCCGAAGACGAGACTTTTGCCTCGCTTTTAACCGGAGCTAGGGAACGCTGCGTGACATCGGAAACGCGCGTTGTCCTCCGCCGCCCATTCATCATATTTTCCTGCGTATCCAGCGGTGCCGAGTCTGTGCGGATGAGTGTTTCGTGTCTGGAGAGCTTTGTGTGCCGCACTTTGCTCGTTAAATTCAGGCGTCGTCTTCATAGCAACAAAGGAGTCCCATGTTTCCTGCGTCAAGAATGCAGTACTTCGAAGGCGTCGACCGTGTTCACGTACTTCGTGACAAGAATGCTCTTGAACGACCTCCACGATTTATCGATCGTGAGCATCGCCGTCCGTTCCACGCGTGCCATGTCTGCTTCTGGGATAGTGAACTTTTGTAATAGTTCTGTCCACAGCGCGCCTCTCGCTTCTTTCGTCAGATCCTTCCACCTTGGTGTGGTGATGGGGACCCGTTTCCTTGCAAGTATCCCGCACATGGTCCGGAATCTCGCCGCTGAGCTCTTGGGACGCAGAGGGACCCCAAACTGACTAACCTCCGTGATGACCAGTCGGCCCACAGGCATCTTCGATTCTCCTCTGCCATCTCGCTTTCGTGTCATTGTCGTCTGCGGCGTCGGCGACGGTGGGGAAGATGGTGCCTCTGCAATCTGCGGCGTCGGCGACGGCGGGGAAGATGGTGCCTCTGCCATCTCGCTTACTTGCTATCTATATAATTAGTTTGAGATATATTACTACCCAGGCCAGGGCCGAGGGTTAAGCACACCGAAGAAAACAAACCGATTGATACCAAAAGATGTGACTGAGCATTCTTTTCTTATTAATGCAAACAATGGAATGATCTAGTGTAATAACTCAACAAAGACCCTAAAGCAATGTTCAACAACTAGATGCTTTGCAAACAGACAACAAAAGAGGTCACCTATTGATAAAAATTCAACACACTGACACCACATTGCTTCCTAACAGCATGATTTCTCCATGAAAACAATTAATATTAATGTATGGGCACAATGTTGCATCCTCAAATGAGCATAATTGAGCGACTAAACACATAAGCTATTACAAAAAGATCACGAGCAATTGCGGTTAAATGAACCCTCAAAGATCACATACATTTGCAAGCAGATGCCATGGCAATCAAAACGAACCCTCAAATGCATTTTTTGTCGACAAATTGCTCTCGGTTGACAAATTGCATAAGACATAGTCTTTGCAATCTTAGTCCTCTGTCAAAATCTCTTCACCAATCAATTTAGATAATTACAAAACAGATCTTGAGCTCAAACTACAACACATAAAGCATTCTATAAATGTAACATCTAATCATATATCTTGAATAATTCACAAATTTATATCAACAATAAGCCTAATTATGATTGAGAATAAAAATATGCTTAAGCTCAAGTCCTGTTTCTAATCATCTATTTGATTTCAGATTTGGCTATCATCACGAGAAAACATACAAGTCGATCTTAATTCCGCTATAATCGCAAAACAAAGAGTACAAGAGCTCAAGTCTGTTTGTAAATATCTATATAATTTCATATTTTGACTACATCACGAGCATCAACAAGGCATCATCGTAACCCATCACAGAGCATCAAACCCATCACGAGCATCAACGAGATCATCACGAGCATGAACAAGGCATCATCGTAACCATCACGAGCATCAACAGAGCCCATCACAGAGCATCAACAAGGCATGATCGGAACCCATCACAGAGCAAGGGAGGTGCGAGGAGAGGAGGTGACGAGTAAGAGCACAACCTAGTGTCGGCCGCCGAGGTCGGACCCATCACAGAGCCCATCACAGAGCATCAACAGAACCCATCACAGAGCAAGGGAGGTGCGAGGGAGAGGAGGTGACGAGTAAGAGCACAACCTAGTGTCGGTCGCCGAGGTCGGAGGCGGCGGTGTCGGGGGCGCCGGTGTCGGGGGCGCCGAGGTCGGGGGCGTCGAGGTCGGGGGCGCCGAGGTCGGGAGCAGTAGTGTCGGGGGCGGCGAGGTCGGGCCGGCAGGGTCGAGGTCGGAGGCGGCGGTGAACGGGAGCCCTAGAGGAGGCAAAGGAGCGCGCGATAAACTCAGGGGTGCGGGAGAGGAAGGGACGAGTGAGGAAAACCCTAGCGGTTCCCACCTTATAAGAGGCTATCACAGACGGTTCTTTACTAAAACCGTCTTTGATAAGTAATCATAGACGGCTCTATCTAATAACCGTCTGTGATACGTTCCATATCACAGACGGCGGTATTTAAACCGTCTGTGATAAACTCATATCACAGACGGTTTGTGTATTAAACCGTCTGTGATTAGCTTTTATCACAGATTGGTTTTGTCGGGATATCACAGACGGTTATCAAATAGAACCGTCTGAGATAATCTCATATCACAGACGGTTCTATTATAGAACCGTCTGTGATTCATTATCACGCATTTGTTATATTATAGAACCGCTCGTGATAGATCCGCATAATTATCAAATACAATGAACTCGTGACAACTATATATGAATTACAATGAACATCCACATTCACATCAATATCCACATATACGAGAGATGACAAAACACGGTGACAAGTATATATGAAGACAAGCTCATAACACATTTTACTTCAAAACCAATTGTCGGTTCGATGAACGTCCACATTGACATCAATATCAAAATATATGAGAGATTACAAGTCCATAACACATGATGTTATAGAATAAATTAATTACAATGGATTAAAATCTTAATGAAAATATAGCCCTTCATGATGATCGGTGCGCATATAGCTAGCTTCCTCATCGGGTTCTTCGTCGAGCGATGCCATCTCCGAAAGGAGGCAACTCGTCAAATTGATTGTATTCTTCCTCGTCCACTACATTCTCAACTCCGACAATCCTTCTTTTTCCATGAAGAACTACGTGGCGTTTCTTATTTGCCGGTCGGTTACATAGAATACTTGAACAACTTGATTAGCCAAGATTTAATGGTTCGCCTTTGTATCCGACACGCTCAAGGTCCACGGTAGTGACGCCGCATTTGTCAACCTTCACCGTGGGAGATGGACCCAACGGCACCAAATAGGGGATCTTGAAAAGCACGTAGTCGAGCTCCCATATCTCCTCTATTTGCCCATAGTACGAGCTCCTCAAATTTATCGGCATCGAATGCATCTATGCGGACACCGCTGTTCGGATCAGGCTCTTCCTATCCCGAGTGCGTATAAAATGTGTACCCATTTATGTCATATCCTTGCCATGTGACAATTGTAAATTGTGGCCCTTGTGCCAACCATAGCAATGTATCATCACTTGATGACCTCCCAGTGATTCGCACCTTTAACTATCCGTTGAACCGACGGTTGTGCTCTCTCATGATCCAAACCTCCGACCGGTTTGGATTTTGTTAGCGCACCATGTCTTTGTGCTCGTCGATGTACGGGACACTTCGGTCATGTGTTGCAAGACCATGAAATGGGCTTGAGCGTATGTATCCAGATCGGGAGTGATTGATTTCCTTCCGATGGTCCCGATACCATCAAGTCTCCCTCATGACGAAAGAGGCACACCTATCGGATCCACCGAGCCATATAGTCGACACGTAACTCAATGACCTCTTCCGTTGCATAACCTTCGATGATGCTTGCCTCCGGTCGAGATTGATTCCGCACGTAGGACTTGAGAATTCCCATGTACCTCTCGAACGGTACATATAACGTAGGAACACAGGCCGCATATCTTTATCTCTTTCACAAGGTGAACAATGAGATGGACCATGATATCGAAAAATGACGGAGGGAAATACATCTCAAGATGACATAGAGTCGCCACCACCTCGGCTGTAGAGCATCTAGTCCTTGGGGATCGATGACCTTCTGAGCAATTGAGTTGAAGAAATAACACTGACCTCAAGATTGCTACTCGGACCTTGTTCGGCAAGATACTCCTAATTGCAACAGGAAGCATTTGTGTCATCAACACATGACAATCATGCGACTTCATACCAATTAATTTCAAATCTTGCATAGAAACAAGTTTCTTAATGTTAGCAGAGTAACCAGACGGGACTTTCACACCATGCAAGCTCTGGCACAGTTCATATCTCTCGGCCTTGGACAGAGTGTAGCAAGCTGGTGGGAGGTACGTTCGTCCTGTATCAGTCTCTTGCGGTGCTAACTCGGTCCTTATGTTCATATCGACCAAGTCTCTCCGTGCGTTAACACCATCCTTTGTTTTCCCACTAATGTTCGATGAGAGACCAATCAAGCTATCACATACATTCTTCTCCACATGCATGACGTCGATGCAGTGGCGAACTTCTAAGTGCTCCCAATAAGGCAAGTCCCAAAAAATTGACCGCTTCTTCCAGATGTTCTTCTGACGGGTTCTTAATTGACGTCCCTTCCCAAGCACAACATCGATATCCTTAACCATATCATAGACATCTTTCCTCTAAAAGCCCTTGGAGCTGAACCGTCCTCCTTATTTCCGTCGAATTGTTTCTTCATCTTCCGGTATGGGTGACTCACGGAAGGAACCTACGGTGACGCGTATACACGCTTTTGCGTGAGTTGTTTAGCCATATACTCTCAGTAGCATCTAAGCAAAGCGGACAAGCTTTGGCTCCTTTGTACTGGCCCACCCAGTTACCCAGGCGGGAAAATCATTGATGGTGCGAGAACAACATGGCGTGTAAAGTGAAGTTCTCTCGTTTGTACGCATCCCATACACATGTACCTTCGCTCCACCAAGTGTCACAAGATCTTCCAAAGAATGGTGCTAGGTACACATCAATATCATTCCTGTGTTGTTTCGCCCTTGGATAAGTAGTGACATCAAAATGTACTTCCGCTTCATACACACCAAGGAGGAAGGTTGTACATGCATAGATTCACGAGCCAGTGCTATGTCGATCGCTCATGTTACCGAAAGGATTCATTCCATCCGTACTCAACCCTAACCTTATGTTCCTTGGTTCTCGACCGAACTCTTCAACCTCCGATCGAAGTTTCTCCACCGAGCGTAATCAGCAGGTGTCTTAGCTTTCCATCTTTCTTACGGTCCTCCGAGTGCCAACGCACTAATCTTGCCTCTTTTGAGTTCGCAAATAAACGCTTCAAACGTGGGATCACAGGCGTGATACCACAACATCTTAGCAGAGGTCCTTGCTTCAACCTAGAAGTATTCTCGACGCTTGTATCGGGATGCTTTGCACACGGACATACATGCATGTCAGCATACTCTTTACGATAGAGGATACAATCGTTCGGACATGCATGTATTCTTTCTACTTCCATTCCCAATGGACAAAGAACCTTCTTTGCTTGGTAGGTGGTGTTGGGCAACACGTTTCCCTCCGAAGAATGTCCGCTAGGAGACCTAACAACGCCGTGGAAACTCTTATCGAGACCAACCATTGCTTGCTTTTAATTTAAGCGGTTCAATCACGGTTGACAACCTTGTATATTCCGCTGCGCCAGGAACAAAGGTCTCACCGAGTCCTCCATTAAGCGCTCGAATTTACAAAACTCTCTCTCCGTAGTTCTCTTTTGCATCGCGTAGCATCCGATCCGATTGTTATCGTGTGACCTATCCTCATCAAAAGCACGTCTACATCCGACATATCGTTGACATCCGGCATATCGTTGACTTCCTCGCGATGTCGTTATTACTAACTTCATGTCGCTCTTCACCGTGATCGGTCCAACATGTATACCCTTTTTGAAACCCTTCGAATCAAGTGTGCTTCTATCTGCGCCGAGTTGGTAAACATCTTCGATTATCGCAATCAATGCATGGACAAGATACATATATTTTATCCCTTTTTCAACATATCTGCGCCGCGGCTCTTCTAAAAGCAACCACGCCATTAATGTACTCTTGACTCACACGGTTCACACCATACATCCAGTTTCGTCCATCTACGCTACACATGTAACAAAATATATAGTGTCAAATTAGATTAATAAAATCTCTCTCAACCGCTCTCTCTCTCCATTTCCTTCCCCTCACGTAAACTTTAATATTATTCCAACTACCAAATGAAAAATATTATTCTATTCCCTTACATCGGATACAAAAGTTTACTCCCACTGCGACTTTTATACACGCGATGCTTAGCATATTCTACCATATCTCGATTGGGTTATAAAGAATGTTACCCTCGTAGCTCACGACGAAAATACCAAATCGATCTATTCCGATTGCTGTCTCCCTCCCTTTCTCCTCTCCTTCTCCCTCCCTTTCTCCTCTCTTTCTCTTCTCCTTCCCTTTCTCCTCTCCTTCTCCCTCCCTTTCTCCTCTCCTTCTCCTCCCTCTCTCTCTGCATGCGTGCAGGGGTTTTTATCCGGGTGGCGCTCAAATGGGAATGGGCGGGGTACTCAAGGTATTTATAGCGAGGATATCGCTGACGGTTCCAAATATGAATCGCTCGTGATAGTATATATCACTGCACGGTTTATAAATAAAACCGTCATGATATGTCACGACGGTGATTCTTATGAACCGCCTGCGTGATACGAGGATTATCGCGCACGTTTATATACAAAATCGTCAGGACATATCATGACGGCATCTATTAATAAACCGCTCGTGATATGGGGATTATCGCGACGGTTCATAAATAGAATCGTCGTGATATTTCCTGACGGTTCTTTATATAAACCGTCGTGGTAATCATATATCACATTTGCGGTTACTAGGAAGAACCGTCGTGATAGACCTAAAAGCAAATGTCGCCGCTAATGACCAACACGCACGGATTCAAATTAACCCGTCTGTGATGGGGTGTCTTCTATAGCCTGTTTTGTAGTAGTGAGACTAGCATGTCGCTTAAGTACGACCTATAACTAGTATTACCACATAGTTACTAGGGTGACAATGGTTAAGGAATTCAAGTTATCAAGGATGGCATAATAATTAATTAATCATCAAATGGGTATTTAACTACCTTAAACTTTAACATACATTTGCTTAAAGAATTAAAGCATGCAATTTGCTGTTTTAAAAGAATATAATTTGCATAAAATGTAGGCTCAATATGATCAAAGTATTGACTCGCCTGGATTATAGGTAAGGGAGTCTTGATGGTATTGTGCTTCATCAAGTTGAAGATCTCCTGCGTCTTCAAATCCTATTCGGACGGTCGTACCGGAAAAAGGCACAAACAAGCAAAGAGAGTAAATAAATACAAAAGCAATAACAAATGAACTTCGAATTAAACAAGACCTATACCATTAGTAAGATCTTGAATTTACAAAATTTTAGAAACAAAATTTGTAATTTTTAGAGTTACGTCGAGGGAGAATGAGACTTTCGAATTTTGAAATGGAATTAAAATAAGAAATAAAAGAGGGAGAGAGAAAGGCTGTCCCTGACATGTGGGGTCCTTAGCACAGTGTCATGGTTTATAGCACAGCGTGTGGACCAGGCCCATGGGTACTGTGCCATGGCCCATAGCTATGTGCCTCGGGCCCACCTGAAAGGGAGAAGAGGAGAGAGAGAGAAGGCCATGGGCCTTTGACAAGTGGGGTGTAACAGCTCAAAATCCATAAGTTGGATTAGTTAAGCATCTAATGTACATTTGTGAAATTTTGGGCCTTTTTAAAACTTTTTGTTGCTAAGCAAATAGGTTACAACCTGGTTTTTCAAAACCTAGGAATGAAAATTTTCAAACAAAATAAAAGTTTGTTAAGAGTTTGAAAACTTAGTTCAGAGTAGGGTATAAAACCTTATGTAGAAAATCCTTTGATTCCGAAGACTAGATTGAAACCTAGTAATCCAATACTCCTTCCCCAATTCAAAAGCTCAAATTGCACTTAGGGTAAAACTAAAAAGGTTTCAATTTTGGGAATATTTATTTTGGGATTAAAGTTATCAATAGTAATATCTCATATGCTCCTAGGATGATTGAGGTACCTTCAAAAGAATTCTCAAATTCTAAAATTGCGAACATACTTTCTCTCGATAAGAAATCCAAACTGCTTTTCAGTTTTGAACATATAGTAATACCCATAGCCAGGAATAATGTAATTAGATTTTATATGCCTTGTTGCTTGTTTGGAATTTTTCTAAAATTTTTGGAGGTTGTTTGGTTCCATTTTATTTGCATGTTCGAAATTGAGTTTGAATTTAAAATACAAGCAAATATTGTGAACAATGACTAAAAATATTTTCCTAGGTTCTGGAATATCTCAGTAACTCCTCTGAAATATTTCATAATTTTTAGAATTTATTTGCTATTTTAAAAGGACTAGTCAAACTAGTTAGTTCCTAAGTCAAACTCTAAATCAGATAATTGAATGAATTTTACAAAACGTTCACTTCATGAAAAGCTATGTAAAATTTACTCAAGGCTAATAGTAGAGTCCTTAACCTCCAATAAAAATTTCAGGATTTTTGGAGTTGTGAAACTCCACCTAAAAATTCCCCAAACTATCTCAACCTATTTAGCTGGTTTCACTGTTCCTCTGGTCCGACCGAGCCGAACCCGAGTCACTGGGTTGAACCCAACCACTCTCACGCTCGGTCCAACCCAGACAGGCGTGAGGAAATCTGAGCCGTCCATTTGAATCCAACGGTCCTGCTGGAATTGGTTGTTTGGACCTCCAAGCGCACCCCTTTGTGCTGAGCCGTCCGATTGGAGTTCAGCGGTCTAGATTGTATGCGCCGATCGGACTGCCGATCGTCCCCATCAACATGGACCGTCCGATGTGCGATCAACGGTTTGGCTCTCTTTTTCTCTGGCATCACTAGCAAGTGGGGCCCTCTGTCTTCAGGCCTTCTTCTACGCACGGTCAAACCCCTCGTCACCTTGCCTGCGCAACGCCATGGCTCCGATCACGCCCATGTCAGCTTCAACTGCCCTGCCCTCTGTTGGAGACCGTGCGCCCACGGGTTTTCCGCTTCCTCCGCGCCGCCCATGCTTCGTTCACCTCACCATCAACTCCATATGTCGCCTCAGCTCGTCCATGGACCGAGCTCATCTCCGTCCGCCTCTCCTTGTCCTCGCCATCGCCCCTAGCTATAAGAGCCCTTGGAGATTCTCCATTGCTCTTTTCGCAGCTCTGAGACACTCCCTAGCTCTCTCCTACCTTTCTTCCTCCTTCACCAGCGAGAACGCCTTTGGAGCCGAGCTCCAAGCTTCGGCCATGGCGACGACTCAATACCGCCGGCGCACCAGTGTTCCTCCTTCTCGTATTTTCGCATCATGTCGTGCTCCAGGGCACTAGGAACTTACCCCCTAACTCAATTCGTCTCTTCCTCCACAGGAACCTTGGAATTTCGGTTCTTCCCCAATCCTGGCCAAAGACGGCATTTCCACCAGCGAACCTCGCTCGGCGAACCTCCAGCCGATTGCTTTCGGGTGGAGCACCTGAGCACCTCCGTCTACCTTCCCCAACCACCGATTGCAGCTCTACCTCGCCCCGTCGCCGCAGCCATGACGTCCCCGTCGCGCCGCCGCCGGCTCCCGCTGCTCGCTCGCCTCCGGCCTCTTCGTCCCCGACCGGTTGCACGGGTGAGTTCCCCTTCCCCCTTCGATGCTCGTGTGCACCTCCTTGTGTCCCCTCTCCCCTCCCGGTGCCGCCGCACCTTGTCACCCCCACAACCGGCCGCCCCGTGTCCTCGCTGCGTCGCCTCAGTCCACCACCAGCTGCGCCGCCACCAGCCCTTGGACCCCTCTTCCACCCCGGTTCCATTTTTGTCATCCTCGGTTGCCGTCGTCCACCAAATCGCCAGCGATGAGCCATGAACCGAGCCGGCCAAGCTGTCCCTGTTCTGAATGTCTATTCCTTGTAATTTAAACTTTCACCCTTTGTCCTATAGGAGCACTAATCCTTTTGCAAATAAACCTTTAGAAAGATTGATGGAATCACTTAACCATATTGGCAAATGGATAATTAAAACAGTGGAAACTTTAGTGGTCAAAATAGCAATCTTTGGTTGAACTGGAGTCCAGAGAGGAGAGAGTGTTGTAAAGGGCTGTTTTGTCAGTGAAACTCTTTTGCAAAAGTCACTGTCATCAAATTTTGAAAGTGTCAAATGAATCACTCCTTTGAGTTAACAGGTTAGAAGTTTGAGTTTTAAGGAAGTGGAGTTAATCACATTTTAGTTCAGAAAATCTTGCTGTTGTAAGTGTGTGCACAGTAATCTATATTCAGTATGTCAATAGGTTGATGACTTTGTTAATATAGTAGTTAGAAGTGTTGGGATAACTTTGTCAGTATAGTAGTAGGGGTTTATCTCAATTCAATTAAGCTTTGGACAACTATTTAACAGAAGTTATCAAATCTGAAAAATCAGTTTTAAAAAGGGAACTTTTAGAAACCAACACAGAGTTAGCAAAATTGAAGTTGAGTTTAACGAAGTTCAGTCCTTAGCACTTTAGTGCTGAAGATCTGACTTTTGTAGGTGTATGAATTGAAATCTGATGACAATCAAATTTGTCATTTAAGCTAATAATCTTGTTAATATAGTAGTTAGAAATTGTCTTAAATCAATTAGTCAGTTTGCAGTTATCTAACAAATCTGAGTTGTTAACAGAAAGCAATCAACTCTTTTTGGAGGAAGTTTTGAACAGAGGAGAGAAGAGGTTAGATTTTGGCAGTAGGATATGGCCATGCTCAGTCTATTAATGGATTCTTTTAGACTTTTGAACACTTAAGCTAGTAGGCGCTTTCGTTTTGAAAATCTTAGTTGGATGGGTAATTTTCATAAACTAGTAGAGAAACAACCAAATCTTTTTGTGCTTTGTGAGCAGAGATGAGTGTGAGTGCTTTTAGGAGTTCCTGTGAGCTTTAGTCTAGCCAAATGTCAGTTTCTAGAAAAATTTGTGTAGGTTAAATGACTTTTAGAGAATGATTCAAAGAGAAGCAACCTAACCTGAAAGGCATTGATTGAATTCTGGGTTTTGCAAAGTAAAGCAGTGAACCAGTAGTAATTAAGAGAAGGGCAGTGGACTTCCATTTATAGTTTAGACAAACTGCTGAATAAGCTAAGCCAATCTTTCTTATTAGAATTGCTAAAAGTTGGAAGATAATTGATAAGAACTAAATAACCGAAGCAGAAATCTTATTGGTTGATTAGCCTTTAGCATCTAATCTATAAGAGTAAAAATGAATCTTGAATCAAGATTTGAACTAGTGGTTAGCAAGCAACAATAGACCTTATGCCTTAATCTTATCTTCAAAAATTTGTAGCTAATTCAAATCAACTCCCAATCCAATAATTTTTGTTTCTAAATTTATCTAAAATCATTATCTATCTTTTGTGTTAGTTCCTAAATTGGATACTTTTTGAATTTTGGAGTTTATTCGATATTTTTGCTTTGTTGATTCTTTTCGTTAGATGACGATGATTCGGGAGTACAACCGAAGTGATCTTGAGAATATCCAGAGTTCCAGCAAACAAAGGCAAGCAGATGTAGCATCATTTGATCATATTGCTCCCATTATTTTCAAATTCTAATATGTTATTTGCAAATTCTACATATGCATTGCTATTTTGTTTTAAACTATTGTCGATTAGTTGACCCATTAGATGCATAATCTGTAGGCAAATGTTATCCTCTACTAATGAGTCTAGGATTACTTGCTGTGATTTTGGGTTCGTTGGATGAGCCCTTGTCACTTAGTAGTTTTCGAGTATGTTGCTTAGCCATGCTTAGCTACCGGTAGAAATGGACGGTTATCGACTTGTCGATAACCTTGATCACACAAACTTATTATGATCTTTATGTTTCAGCTTTGTGCTATGTTTAATTACAAAAACTAAAAATGAAAACAAAAATGATTTAGACTTGGGCACAATGGTAAGATGGTGTGCTTTTCGGTGTGAATGGTTGGTGCCCGGGTCAATAAGGACCGAACATCTTGTGTCACACTATCCAAGCATTTTAGCGTGCTAACCACACTAGAGGAAATGGGACCTCTCTTAACTTAGTACTTTGGCGTGTGTTAGCTATGGGTCGTAGGAGGGATGGTGTTGGGAGCATGGTAGTTGTCCGAAAAGCTTTACCTCGAGTGGGTAGTTGTCTTTTCGGTTTTACCGTGTAAGCGTATGGGTTTCTATCCATACGAGCGGCTCGTAGTTGATACACAATATTGGAAACATCTCGTAGGACTTAACCGTGCCGGCATACCAAAGGAAGTGTGCTTAATAGCTTGGCAAAAAGACGGTCTGAAGTGTGGATACATTGGTACACCCCTGCAGGGTTAAATCTATTCGAATAGCCTCGTCCTAGGTTATGAACACGCTTGGTTAGGTTTTGCAAGAGTTAGACTACAACCTTTTAATTAAAACTTGACATGGGTGGTGCGAATCGGGGATTCGTGCTATGTTGTGGTGGCTATGGGGTTAGTCACCTCTAGGTTGTTACTTATGCTACTTACGGTTACTCGTTGTTATTTCAATGATTAAAAACATATTTTGCTAAATTGCCTTCAATCTATTACATTATTGCAAATGAAAATTGCTTTATGCGTTCAATTAGCCATATAACCATCTCCTTTGTTTCAACTTGCATGCAGCTATGTATAGGCTTGTTACTCGTAAGTCTTGCGAGTATATTCGTGTACTCACTGTTTGCTTGCATTTACTAATCTGGACAGCAGGTGTTGAGATCGAATTGGGTAAGGAACGATTGCGCAGGAACATCGATTTGCTATGGTTTCAACCCAGTCGGTTGTCCTGTGGGTTATGGTAAGCCATTGGGACTTCCTTTAGGGTTAATTCATGATTTCAATTCAGTCAATTTACTGTTTTTCCGCTGCGTACTTGATATTTATCTTGTTATTTGGCCGGTCGGCCCTTTTGTATGAAGCTGAACCTTGTAGGTTCAATATTGTCACAGCCCCAACTAATTAAATTGGATTAATATGTATTTCACTAACATGCATTATCAAATTCAAATCATTTCATAATATATTGCACTTGGAAAATCTAATTTGAGGTGAACATACACATCAAAATTCAAA
This sequence comes from Ampelocalamus luodianensis, assembly GCA_036346255.1. NCBI lineage: Eukaryota > Viridiplantae > Streptophyta > Magnoliopsida > Poales > Poaceae > Ampelocalamus > Ampelocalamus luodianensis. The sequence continues at coordinate 48,723,315 of CM070618.1, read as the reverse complement.
TTTCACTTCAAATCAGTAATAAAAAGTTGTGATCATCATCTGGAACCAATTTATTCAAATACTAAATTAATTATCATGAATTAATATAATTTTTTCAAAATTTTTGGGAACAGTTTGAAAATAATTAAAATTCAAACAACCTTCATAGACATACAACATGTTTGAATTTAAATATCACAAACTATATTATGAACAGTAGGGTTTTATAATTTTTATGGGAACTATATCATCCCAGGAACACCCACGATTAATCTCAGAATTTTTAGAAATTTATTTCTATTTATAAAGCCTCACCAAACTAGAATCAAATAAATTAGAATCACCAAAGCGGCATCGTTCCTAGGGCTCGGACGAGTCGACTTCGGTCCGACTCGCGGCTTGACTCGACCGCGTCACTTAATCGCATCGGTACTGCAGCCCTTGGATCATGGATCGCTGGCCCGATCTCCCCATCATTCGACTGTCCGAATGCCCCACTATCTCGTCCGCCCATTCGCCATCTAACGGTCCCGATTGAAACCCTCTCTCCCGAGCCACGGCTCCGTGCCATCGACCGTTGGGTCCACAGTCGCCTATTGTCTACCTCGCAGAGCCGAGCTCCATGCGGCCGCGCTGCCCGACGCGCACATAAACGGCAACTCGACGCCAGTCAATCCGCCACGCCGCTGGCCACCCGGAACCACCTCCTCTTCACGCCGCTCCATTGCCGCCATCCCCGCATAACACCCTCGCAACCCTTCCTTCTCCTCACTTCTCCTCGGTTGACAGAGGAGAGGGAAGCTAGCTTGAGCTCATTTCTCTGGTAAGCTTCCCACCTCCGGTACCCTCGGCTCCTCCTTTGCATGCCATTTCCATTTTTGCTTATGCGAGCTCGTGACTTCCTTTGTAGCGCCGGGACCAGCCTCGTGCTCCTTGAAGCTCCAGAGCACGCTCCAAAGGACATCCCTTGTGTTCTTCATCTCCGTGAGCTTTGTCCAAACCTAGCGTGTCATGTCGTGCCTTTAGGCTTGAGATTAAAACCCTAACTCAATTGGGTAGTACTCGACAGACCGCGGTGAATCGGTTGCCTTCTTGCGGCCAGAGTTCAAGCCATTTCACCTCCCACTTCAAATTGGTAGGCTATTCTCAAATTCCTTGCTCTTATAGCTTGCTCTTAAGCCCCTTGAGCTAACCCGAGCATTCACCCTGCTTCTTTTTGCTCAGATCTTCACCTCTACGCCGAGCCGTGTCATCGCTTTTTCTTCTCGGCGCCATCGGTGCTCACCGACTTCCACTTCCCGAGCTTCCACCTAGCTCAGTAACCTCCTAGTAGCCGTGAGAACCTCGGCACCGCTTGTTTGCGCTGCGGAGCGACGTATTGCCGTTTTCGTTTTTGCCGTATGGAGCGCCGCCGCTCAACGTCGGCTAGCCGCCGGTAAAGGCCGACCTAGTCATCGAGACTCCTACCATTAGAAGCACAACACTATTGTGCACTGCATGCCCTTGGTCGGCGCCGCCAGAGCGCGCCGGCGCCCGCAAGCCGCGGTGAAGCGCGCGGCAAAAGCCGCGTCGCCGACGCCGCGACGCCAGAGCAAGGTCATTAGGACCATGATTCGGTCATTAAATCACCTAATGATTGGTTAACCTTAAATGCTGTCTTAGCCGTAGCAATAAGTCACTTACACATGGGCCCGCGCACGTAAACTGTGAGGCTTAAAGGAAACACAACCAGCACATCGACATGTGGGACCAGCGGCGTAAGTGTCGTGCACCGTCGCATGTGTGCATAGACCTAGTCCGTGGATCGCCACGACAATGGGACCCACATGTCAGGACGCAATTTTAAATCTGAGTAAAATTGAAAAGTGCACTATTCACCAGGCCCGCTAGTCAGTGACTACGGCTAGCGCAGCGCTCGGTGAGGAAAGTAGCAAATGAATTATAAAATCCGAAAACCATTTATCGCGATCGAAAATATATATAACTTCTAAAATCCATAACTAAATCATTTTAACTCCAAATCGCATGAAACCACTTCTGGAAATTTTCATTTATAGTGAACTTTATATTAAAATTAGTTTCAAACTTGTCTCTCAGAGTGAGAGTATTATTTGGAGATTAATCCATGAAAACCATTATTTGTATAATAGAAAAATGATCAAATCTTTAAAAATACATAAGTAATTATTGAACCTCCAAAACAGTGAGACCACTTTTGATAATTTTCATTTTCAGTGAACTTAATTCTAAAAATGGTCTCCATGTTACCTCACACAGAAACTATTTTGGGAGAATATACTCCTTAACTCCATTATTTTTATACTATAAAAGGTCGATAACTTTGAAAATCAATAACTAAATCATAAAAACTCCAAAAGGACAAACTCAACTGTTTTTAACTTATAATAATATTGCCTATTTATCTATGTGATCCATGTACTCGCTTAATCGTTCTATAAAATTTCACTTCATAATTAAATTACATAATGACTACTTATTGAAATCGAATTTCAAACCATTATAACTTTCACATGCTAAATCAAAATGAAATAATTCTTTCACCAAAAATCATTTAGAATCATGACCTAACTACTATAGAAAAATCATGCATTTTTGAGCATTTTGGTTTTTGAGTTTTTCTCGGTATTTATTTGATGTTATAATTATATAGATCCCGAGCATATTGATATCGACACTTACGCCATCGAGAGCGAGCAGCTCTCGTACCAGCAAGGCAAGCATCATTTGAACTTTCTTTTGCATCATATTTGATCCCGCTTTTGGTTAAGTTAGTGCAATGATAATTGCTTGCATGCTATTTTGATTATGTCAATATTTTTGTGATGTGTAGTTTAGATTATGTCTTATGCTTGAGGTTAATCTTGAATTATGCCAACTCCTATATGCTTAAGATAGGATGTGTGAATTATGGGTTGTAGAATTGCTTAGCCATGCAAGTCTAAATACTAGTTCGATCGTCGAATAACCCACGGTTTTGGGATACACACAACTCTTACTTTATGTTTTTACTTCAGATCTTTGTAGCTGTTTTATGAGTTAAACTTTGTTATTTTTAAATGAGATTTGGTCCGGACAAGTGTTGGTTAGTGATGGTGCTTTGTGCACGAGCATTGGGTAAGTGGAAGGACTTGTCCGACAATTGAGGACCGAACTTTGGTAACGTCGTTAATTCAAGTACACTCGTCGCCACACGCGGGTTGGGAGCCGTATGGTTAAGTAGGGGGAGGGTTTTATTGTGTTAAGTCCTTGGTGGTGTAAGGGGCATAGCGACCGTGAAATCCTATGTTCTTTGAGGAGCCGATGTAATCCTTTATAGTGTGCAAGGAGCACCAATTCTTCTGCTTTGATTGCATCGGTATTTCCAATATAACTTGTGAGCCCCTAGCAAGTGCTATCGACGCTTGTACTAGGCAAGGAACCATCTCACAAGGTGGACTTAGCCCAATAGGGCTTTCTTCTTTAAATGATCAGATCTTGATTTACCCGTACGCATACCATAGGAAGTGTGCTATTTCGCAGGCCTCTGGAGGCTTACGGGCTAATCAAGTCGTGTGGGTAAAGTAGTATACCCCGCAGGGTATATATCTATTCGAATAGCCGTGTCCACGGTTATGGACAACCGCTTGAGTTCGGGAGTTACTATTGTTAGACTTTTAATTAAAATTGTGGTTGAACTTGGTATTCGTCATGAACGGGTTGTTCATGTGTTTAGTATATCAAAGTGGGCTGCCACTTTGGTCTTTGTATGATTCAATTGTTTATTACTGAAATGATTTACTACATGCTTTACTTCTATTTCAAATCTGATTTTAAAATGGGCCCATGAAAACTAGTATGTATAGGATGTTATTTGTTGCGTCTCTTTCGCAAAACTAAACCAATATGAGCCATCCTTTGAATGACCCTTATGCATAACTATTTTTATTTGTGTAAGACTTGCGAGTACACTTGTACTCAGCCAGATGTTTGCCGGCCTTTTCAAAGTGAGGAAGGTTATGATTATGATGATCTCGCTAGTGTTGACTTGGGTGACACTAATGAATAGTGTGCTACCATTTAACCCCAATCGGTTGTCGATGGGTGATGGGCATACCATCGTTGGACTTTGCTTTATCTATTTACTCATTGCTACTTGGTACTTTGCTTGAATTTGGTGGTACTTTGTTTGTAATAAGTCAGAGACCTCAACTATTATGCAAGATGTCTTTTAATCTCTTGTTGTATGCGTTGTATGGATGTAATCAACGTTGGATGAGGGTATGAGTATATTGGTCGTTGATCTTGGGAGCCAATATATGTCATACTCGTTGTTGATGAATTCCCATTTAACTCACTAAGTGTAGTGCTTGGATTGAAAGAGAATTGACAATCATGTAGCGCTACAAAGGAGCAACGCATGATCGTTGAGGTCTCTAGTATTCGCTAAGCCTCTCACTTGGATAGAGTTAAATTGGAATTCATTTATCGGAGGCCCGTAATTATGTCCCTAAGACCTTGTCTAATCTCGGTCTTATGGAGATAATTCACCGGTCCCCACAGCGTTAGTATCGAGCCATACCGATCAGAGGTTAGAGGTAGCACTGCATTAGAGTTAGTAAGCCTTCTCGAGTCAAAATATTTTGAAATTATCAAATTACTTTCGAAAGTTTAAGTTAAGAATATCTTTTATTTCTTATCCATCTTAGTATCTTTTCTCTCCGATCCTGCTTTTGGTTTATGAAACTAACTTACCTTGCCTTCTTCCTTTTAGATGAACCCTCGACTTGTCCGGAAACTCAAGTTTGAAGGAGTGGATGGATACCCTACTGCTACGAGACATGATGTGGAGGGCGAACTTCACATATCACCACTTATTCCATCTACCGTGATCGAGGACTGGAATGGAGGAATTTGTGGCGGTGATAGATATCGTTGCTAGACAAGTCACGGGGAGCATACCTTACCGCTTCCAGGCGCGTGGTACTTCTGAGGCCATGGCGTTACAAGAAGTGGCTTTGGTGGCCATGAGTCGTCTTCTCTACGACCTGACAGAGTTAGCCCAGCCCCCATATGATCACTTTCCGATGCGCGCACGCGCTAGAGACGTGAACTCGTTTACTAGGTTCCAGTTTGGGGAGGACCCCCAAGTCAGGCAGTTGGCGAGATTGGTTCACGTAATGGACCAAATGCATCGCTGCATAGCGCATGAGTTATGGGAGACGCATCGTCGTCTCATTATAGCTCAGGAGCATTTGCAGCTTATGCATGACATGAGGCTAATTCGTCCGGATGTGCTGTATGGCGCTAATGAAGTTTCACCATACATTTCTGCGCCTCCGGACTACCGTCTTCCTGAAGTAGGAGGCTATATCGCCGGCGTAGGATCCCCCTTACGCCTCACCAACCCGGGAGACCCAGAAGACACAGGATCCTCTGGATACCACCTGCTCGATGACTTTCCGGTGAACTTTGACCGGAATAATATCTAGGCTGTTAGGGCAGGGAGCTCTATGTTTGAGCTTGTATCCTTGGGTTTATGTAATAGGGTAGTAGATGTCGAACTATTGTGTTTTGTTTGCAAACACTACTATTTCAGTTGTAATCTTAAGCCTGCGGGCGCTTATGTACGGAGTTATATCAATTTGGTTTTATGTTGCTTAATGTTTGGTGTTCCATTTGATGTTACAATTTTCATGCTCTTTGATATTGATTGTGCATATATGGCCAAGTAATGGCTTTTGTCTTATTTACTAACCATCCTTGTCCAATACAGATGACAGACCGACTACGCGATCAGGAGCCCTGCGCGGCAGAGGCTCCCCATCCCCATCTAGGGCACCACGCCTAGCACCCTCGAGCGATTTCTATGATCGTGACAATCATCCCAGCCGGCCGTCTGGGCATGGCGAGCCCTCTCACCGCCGTCCCAGCGAGGTGGACCGCTGAGAGGTGCTCCTCCGCCGCCATCCATGGTCGAGTTTATGATGATGATTGAGCGCAACCGGATGGACCGCACCGGATGCTTGAGGCGATCGTGACGCAACACCGCTCCAGCCCTGCTCGACAGAGGGGCGCCTCGCACCGAAGCGCCCGGAGGTCTCGGCGAGTTCAGCGGACCAACCCTCCGATGTTTGCGCGCAAGGACCCGATGGAGGCGAAGACCGCCGCACAACATTGAGAAGAAGTCGAACATTGCGCAGCGTACCGGAGTTGAGAGGGTCTTGTTTGCCAACTATCGGTTGGCGGTGCGGCGGCGCGTGGTGGGATAGTTATTCCGCCATGCAGCTGGCCGGTCACGCCCGACTTGGGACGAGTTCGTGGACGATTCCGGAGGTCCATATACGGAGGAGTGCCGCTTATCAAGCGGCAGCAGATTCCTTGCCTTGAGGCGGGCGGAGGACGATCACCGAGTACTGCATGATTTCAACTACTTGGCGGTATGCTCCGGACGACGCTCGACAGACGCGCTGTCGCGAATAAAAGTTCTTCCATGGATCGTCAGAGGAGTTGCGGCTTGTTTTAGCCGCACATGATTTCGAGTTTCGGCATCCGGTCAACAAGGCGATCGTGGTGGAGCATGAGAGCATGACGGTGGATGAGTCGAGGAAGAGGAGGAAGGCTTTACAGCAGCGATGGCGAGTGGCGGCTTTCCCGTGCCACGCCCAGATTACCTCGGGCACCTCGTGCCCGGCCTTCAACACCATCGAGGTCTCTGTGGTACCTCCACGACCTTCTCCACGGCAGCTCGGACAGCGGGGCGAAGACCCGCAGATCGGGGCATACAAGCCGGCGTTACTTGTTTCCATCAGGCCGTCGTGGCCACTATGCTTGCAGTTGCCTCGCCAAGCGGCGAGGATGCCGGACGTACTACGCTCCAGCGCCACCACCCAGCTCGGCAACGAGGCCACCGCCACCACCACGAGAGCAGCACCTACTCCACACCAAAGATGCACGTGGTCGCGTCAACCACGTCTCACGGAGGAGGCGATCGACACACGGACGTCGTGCTAGGTACACTACTTGTTAATTCATGTCTGCATCGCTTCTATTTGATTCTCGGAGCATCTCATTCATTTATTAAAAACGAGTATGCTGAAATTAACCAATTCAAGATACATACACTACACCCACCTTATCATATTCGGTCCCGTGGTCGGTTTTCTCGCCGATCAAGTGCAGAGGAACGTAAAAATTGAAATACAAAATGTTAACTTTTCAAAGAAACTTAATAGTGATAAGTTCTGTGGGCATTGATGTTATCTTAGGGATGGATTGGTTATCTAAGAATCGAGGAATATTGATTGTGCCCAATGGTCTATCTCGTGACTAGCGAGGACGGCATCTAGGTCGTCTTTGCACCTTTAGTGGGTAGTTCTCACCTATATGCTTTAGAGGCGGGTACCTCTCTCGCACTAAAGGAGGTACCAATAGTGAGTGAGTATCCCGATGTGTTCCTCAAGAACTTCCAGAATGCCCCACCGAGAGGTAGAGTTTGTCATTGAGCTTGCACCCGCACGCGCCCATCTCAAAAGGTCAGTCGATGCCGCCCAATGAGCTAGCAGAATTGAAAGAACAACTTAAGGAGTTGCAAGATAAGGGTTTCATCAGCCTAGCTCCTCGCCTTGGGATGCCGGCTCTCTTTGTCAAGAAGAAAGACAAGAGTCTACGGATGTGTGTTGACTACCGTCCGTTGAATGAGGTCACCATCAAGAACAAGTATCGCTCCGCGGATCGATGACCTATTTGACCAGCTTAGTGGAGCTCGGTGTTCTCCAAAATTGACTTGAGGTTAGGCTACCATCGATTAAAGTTAGAACCGAGAACATTCGAAGACCGCCTTCTCTACTCGTTACGGTTTATGCAGTACACAGTCATGTCCTTTGGTTTGACCAATGCCCTGACCTATTTCATGAACCTCATGAATTCGGTGTTCATGGAACACTTGGATCGGTTTGTAGTGGTTTTCATTGATGGTATCCTCATCTACTCTAAGTCCGATCTTGAGCACGAGCAACATTTGAGACTTGTGTTAGAAAAGCTTCGCACCATCACCAGACGCCAAATTCAGGCAAATGTGAGTTTTGGCTTCGAGAGGTTAGTTTCTTGGGACATATCCTATCTAAAGGCGGTGTCGCTGTTGATCCTAGTAAGGTACGAGAGATGTCCTTGAGTGGAAGCAACCCAAAAGCGTCACTGACATTCGTAGTTTTCTTGGACTTGCGGGGTACTACCGTAGGTTCATGAAGAATTTCTCAAAAATTGCAAAGCCTATGACCCAACTTCTAAAGAAAGAAAAGAAATTCGAGTGGGCGGTAGAATATGAGCAAAGCTTTCAAACCTGAAAGAATGCCCGATGTAAGCTCCGTGCATTTGTTCTCGCGGACATTCATAAGAGCTTTGATATCTCTTGTGATGCATCTCGCCATGGGCTCGGTTGTGTGCTTATGCAAGGCGGCCGAGTGGTGGCCTCACGACGAGGCAATTGAGGCCCCATGAGGCCAATTATCCCACACACGACCTAGAGCTCGCGGTATGTAGTTCATGTCTTGAAGATTTGGCGACATTACCTCATCGATGTCGTTGCGAGATCTACACCACCATAAAAGCCTTAAATATATTTTCACCCAAGCCGACTGAACTTGAGACAAAGAAGATGGCTTGAGTTGATTAAAGATTATGATATGGGGCTCCATTATCATCCGGGGAAGGCTAATGTCGTGGCCGCGCATTGAGCGAAAAATCTCGGTCCGCTTGTTGTGAACTCCTTTTTCTGCGGGCTTATGTGTTGCATTGCAAGGCCTACACCGGAGATAGTTGAAGAAGGTTAACTTGTAGCCCTCAGTGTGACTTGCACACTTGAGGACCAGATTAGAGAAGCCCAGAAAACTGATGCGGAAGTGGCTCAAATGTTAGAACTAATGAAACAAGGCAAGGCAAAATGTTTTAAGCAAGATGCACAAGGTACTCTATGGTTTGGAAACCGTTTGGTGGTACCATTTGATCGCCACTTGAGAGAATTGATTCTCAAGGAGGCTCATAACTCAAAATTCTCTATCCACCCCGGGAGTACGAAAATGTATCAAGATTTGAAAAGGAAACTGTGGTGGAGCCGAATGAAGCGGCACGTTGCACATTATGTGGCCGAGTGTGATCTATGTCAAACAGTCAAGGCTGAGCATTTGAAGCCAGCTGGTACTCTAGATCCCCTGCCCATTCCCCAGTGGAAATGGAAAGAAGTTGGCATGGATTTTATCACCGGCCTTCCTAGAACTAAAATTGGATTTGATTCTATATGGGTGATTGTGGATCGTTTAACCAAGGTTGCTCATTTTATTCCCGTCAAGACCACTTACACCGGGGCCAAACTAGCAGAACTTTATATTTCCGCACTGTTTGTCTCCATGGTGTACCAAAGGTGATTGTTTGGATAGAGGTCCCCAATTCACCTCTCATTTCGAACTGCTTGCATCAAGCAATGGGAACCAACCTATCCTTTAGCTCCGCTTATCACCGCAAGCGGATGGACAAGCCGAGAGGGTAAACCATGTTTTGGAAGACCTTCTCCGGGCTTGCGTGTTATCCTACGGTGATAGTTGGGAAAAATGTTTACCGTTTGCGGAGTTTTCCTACAACAATAGTTTCCAATCAAGCATTCAGATGTCACCATTCGAAGCATTGTATGGGAGAGCTTGTAGAACACCCTTGAACTGGTCCGAAGCCGGGGAGAGGCCATTCTATGGCCCAACCTTGGTGGAAGATGCTGAAGAACAAGTTCGTGTCATTCGCGAACGACTTAGGACGGCTCAATCACGTCAGAAGTCATATGCCGATCGTCGTCGTCGCGAGTTGAGTTTCGAAGTGGACGATCATGTATATCTTAAAGTCTCTCCTATGAAAGGAGTTCGTCGCTTCCAAATCAAAGGTAAATTAGCACCTCGCTATATTGGACCTTTCCGTATTCTAGCTAAGTTGGGATCGGTGGCATACCAGTTGGAGTTGCCACCATCACTCTCAGACGTACATGACGTCTTCCATGTCTCACAACTCAAGAAATGTCTTCGAGTCCCAACAGAAGCAACCGAGTTGGATAAACTCGACTTGCAACCCGATCTAACTTATCGAGAGAGCCCGATTCGTATCCTTGAGGAAACCGAGCGTAAGACTAGGAATCGTAACATCAAGTTCGTCAAGGTTCAATGGAGCAACCACACGGAGAATGAAGCAACTTGGGAACGTGAAGACCGGATGCGAGAGACATATCCAGACCTCTTCTCTACCTGAAGTGCTTTCGTATCAAGAAAGGAAAGGTAAAACATAGCAATGTAAACAAAATTATTCCTATGGTATAATTATAACACGTCAACACTATCTTTGAAGGAAATCAAGACAACGTAAATTATAACTTCTAATGAAAACTTTCTAATTCTTCTCCACCCGGATCTCGGTGAGATCTTTTGTAAGGGGAGGTTTGTCACAGCCCCAACTAATTAAATTGGATTAATATGTATTTCACTAACATGCATTATCAAATTCAAATCATTTCATAATATATTGCACTTGGAAAATCTAATTTGAGGTGAACATACACATCAAAATTCAAATTTCACTTCAAATCAGTAATAAAAAGTTGTGATCATCATCTGGAACCAATTTATTCAAATACTAAATTAATTATCATGATTTAATATAATTTTTCCAAAATTTTTGGGAACAGTTTGAACATAATTAAAATTCAAACAACCTTCATAGACATACAACATGTTTGAATTTAAATATCACAAACTATATTATGAACAGTAGGGTTTTATAATTTTTATGGGAACTATATCATCCCGAGAACACCACGATTAATCTCGAATTTTTAGAAATTTATTTCTATTTATAAAGCCTCAGTCAAACTAGAATCAAATAAATTAGAATCAGTCAAACGGATCGTTCCTAGGGCTCGGACGAGTCGATTGGTCCGACCTGGCGGCTTGACTCGACCGCGTCACTTAACTGCATCGGTACCTGCAGCCCTTGGATCATGGATCAGTGGCCCAGATCTCCCCCATCATTCGACCTGTCCGAATGCCCCCACTATCTCGTCCGTCCATTCGCCATCTAACGGTCCCGATTGAAACCCTCTCTCTCCCCGAGCCACAGCTCCCTGTGCCACTGACCGGTTGGGTCCACCGGTCAGCTACTTCGTCTACCTCGCGCAGGAGCTGAGCTCCATGCGCTCGCGCCGTTCCGACGCGCACAGAAGCGGTAACTCGACGCCGTCAATCCGCCGCTGCCGTTGGCCACTCCGGAACCACCTCCTCTTCACGCCGCCTCCATTGCCATCATCGCCCGGGCATAACACCCCCTCGCAACCCTTCCTTCTCCCTCACTTCTCCTCGGTTGACAGAGGAGAGGGAAGCTAGCTTGAGCTCATTTCTCTGGTAAGCTTCCCACCTCTGGTACCCTCGGCTCCTCCTTTGCATGCCATTTCCATTTTTGCTTATGCGAGCTCGTGACTTCCTTTGTAGCGGGACCACCTCGTGCTCCTTGAAGCTCGAGCACGCTCGAGTGGACATCCTTGTGTTCTTCATCTCCGGTGAGCTTTGTCCGAAACCTAGCGTGTCATGTCGTGCCTTTTGGCTTGAGATTAAAAACCCCTAACTCAATTGGGTAGTACTCGACAGGACCGCGGTGAATCGAAGTTGCCTTCTTGCGGCCAGAGTTCTAGCCCTTTCACCTCCCACTTCAAATTGGTAGGCTATTCTCAAATTCCTTGCTCTTATAGCTTGCTCTTAAGCCCCTTGAGCTAACCCGAGCATTCACCCTGCTTCTTTTTGCTTAGATCTTCACCTCTACGTCGAGCCGTGTCATCGCCTTTTTCTTCTCGTGCCATCGGTGCTCGGTAATTCCGGCTTCCCGAGCTTCCACCTAGCTCGGGTAACCTCCTAGTAGCCGATGAACCTCGGGCACCGCTTGTTTGCGCTGCGGAGCGACGTATTGCCGTTTTCGTTTTTGCCGTATGGAGCGCCGCCGCTCAACGTCGGCTAGCCGCCGGTAAAGGCCGACCTAGTCATCGAGACTCCTACCATTAGAAGCACAACACTATTGTGCACCTGTGCATGCCCTTGGCTGGCGCGCCAGTAGCGCATGGCGCCAAGCAAGCGCCGATGAAGCGCGGGCAAAAGCTCGTCTGTGACGAGCGACGTAGCAAGGTCATTAGGACCATGATTCGGTCATTAAATCACCTAATGATTGGTTAACCTTAAATGCTGTCTTAGTCGTAGCAATAAGTCACTTACACATGGGCCCGCGCACAGAAATCCGTAGGCTTAAAGGAAACACAGCAGCCACTGACATGTGGGACCAGCGGCGTAAGTGCCGTGCACCGTCTGCATGTGTGTATAGACCTAGTCCAGTGGATCTGCTCGCTGACAGCGGGACGCACATGTCAGGACGCAATTTTAAATCTGAGTAAAATTGAAAAGTGCACTATTCACCAGGCCCGCTAGTCAGTGACTGCGGCTAGCGCAACGCTCGGTGAGGAAAGTAGCAAATGAATTATAAAATCCGAAAACCATTTACTGGCAGACTGGAAAATATATATAACTTCTAAAATCCATAACTAAATCATTTTAACTCCAAATCGCATGAAACCACTTCTGGAAATTTTCATTTATAGTGAACTTTATATTAAAATTAGTTTCAAACTTGTCTCTGTAGCAGAGAGTATTATTTGGAGATTAATCCATTAAAACCATTATTTGTATAATAGAAAAATGACTGAAATCTTTAAAAATACATAAGTAATTATTGGAACCTCCAAAAACAGTGAGACCACTTTTGATAATTTTCATTTTCAGTGAACTTAATTCTAAAAATGGTCTCCATGTTACCTCTGTCACAGAAACTATTTTGGGAAAATATACTCCTTAACTCCATTATTTTTATACTATAAAAGGCTGATAACTTTGAAAATCAATAACTAAATCATAAAAACTCCAAAAAGGACAAACTCAACTGTTTTTAACTTATAATAATATTGCCTATTTATCTATGTGATCCACGTACTGCCTTTGTTCTACAAAATTTCACTTCGTAATTAAATTACATAATGACTACTTATTGAAATCTGAATTTCAAACCATTATAACTTTCACATGCTAAATCAAAATGAAATAATTCTTTCACCAAAAATCATTTAGAATCATGACCTAACTACTGTAGAAAAATCATGCATTTTTGAGCATTTTGGTTTTGAGTTTTCTCGGTATTTATTTGATGTTATAATTATATAGATCCGAGCATATTGATATCGACACTTACGCTCATCGAGAGCGAGCAGCTCTTCGTACCACAAGGCAAGCATCATTTGAACTTTCTTTTGCATCATATTTGATCCCAGTTTTGGTTAAGTTAGTGCAATGATAATTGCTTGCATGCTATTTTGATTATGTCAATATTTTTGTGATGTGTAGTTTAGATTATGTCCTATGCTTGAGGTTAATCTTGAATTATGCCAACTCCTATATGCTTAAGATAGGATGTGTGAATTATGGGTTGTAGAATTGCTTAGCCATGCAAGTCTAAATACGGTAGTTCGATCGTCGGGAATAACCCGGCGGTTTTGGGATACACACAACTCTTACTTTATGTTTTTACTTCAGATCTTTGTAGCTGTTTTATGAGTTAAACTTTGTCATTTTTAAATGAGATTTGGTCCGGACAAGTGTTGGTTAGTGATGGTGCTTTGTGCACGAGCATTGGGTAAGTGGAAGGACTTGTCTGGACAATTGAGGACCGAACTTTGGTAACGTCGTTAATTCAAGTACACTCGTCTTTGCCACACGCGGTTGGGAGCCGTATGGTTAAGTAGGGGAGGGTTTTATTGTGTTAAGTCCTTGGTGGTGTAAGGGGCATAGCGGCCGTGAAATCCTATGTTCTTTGAGGGGCCGATGTAATCCTTCATAGTGTGCAAGGAGCACCAATTCTTGTTTTGATTGCATCGGTATTTCCAATATAACTTGTGAGCCCCTAGCAAGTGCTATCGACGCTTGTACTAGGCAAGGAACCATCTCACAAGGTGGACTTAGCCCAATAGGGCTTTCTTGCTGAAAATGATCAGATCTTGATTTACCCGTCGGCATACCATAGGAAGTGTGCTATTTGAGAGGCCTCTCGGAGGCTTACGGGCTAATCAAGTCGTGTGGGTAAGTAGTACACCCCTGCGGTATAAATCTATTCGAATAGCCGTGTCCACGGTTATGGACAACGGCTTGAGTTCGGGAGTTACTATTGTTAGACTTTTAATTAAAATTGTGGTTGAACTTGGTATTCGTCATGAACGGGTTGTTCATGTGTTTAGTATATCAAAGTGGGCTGCGACTTTGGTCTTTGTATGATTCAATTGTTTATTACTAAAATGCTTTACTACATGCTTTACTTCTACTTCAAATCTGATTTTAAAATGGGCACATGAAAACTAGTATGTATAGGATGTTAATTGTTGCGTCTCTTTCGCAAAACTAAACCAATATGAGCCATCCTTTGAATGACCCTTATGCATAACTATTTTTATTTGTGTACGACTTGCGAGTACACTTGTACTCAGCCAGATGTTTGCTGGCCTTTTCAGGTGAGGAAGGTTATGATTATGATGATCTCGCTAGTGTTTACTTGGGTGACACTAATGAGTAGTGTGCTACCATTTAACCCCCAGTCGGTTGCCGATGGGTGATGGGCATACCACTGCTGGACTTTTGCTTTGTCTATTTACTTCCGTTGCTACTTGGTACTTTGCTTGAATTTGGCCGGTCGGCCGTTTGTAATAAGCTGTAGATCTCAACTATTATGCAGTATGTCTTTTTAATCTCTTGTTGTATGCGTTGTATGGATGTAATCAACGTTGGATGAGGGTATGAGTATATTGGTTGTTGATCTTGGGAGCCAATATATGTCATACTCGTTGTTGATGAATTCCCATTTAACTCACTAAGTGTAGTGCTTCGGATTGAAAGAGAATTGACAATCATGTAGCGCTCGCAAAGGAGCAGCGCGCATGATCGTTGAGGCTCTAATATTCGGCTAAGCCTCTCACTTGGATAGAGTTAAATTGGAATTCATTTACCGGAGACCCATAATTATGTCCCTAAGACCTTGTCTAATCTCGGTCTTATGGAGATAATTACCAGGGTCCCCACAAATATGTTGTAATTATGAAGTTTTGATATTGTAAGCACTTGTGTATGAATTGATATTGATGTTTGTGATGGTGTATGTGTACGGCTCCTGGGAGGTACATAATACACCGAGACGTGGGATATTTGGTTTGCGATGCTAGAGTCAAGTGGATGGCTAAGCATTACAAGCTAAATAAACCGGGGTCTCACATGGGGCCCCCAAACAAATCAACCCGTCCCCATTGTTTTCCTCTGGCCACAGAGAAAGGGAGCAGAGAGGGGGCTCGGGCGGTAGAGAGAGGTGGCGGCGCCGGCGAGGTGGGCGGCAAGGCGGTTGGTGAGCGGGTGGAACGGGACCCCATGGGGTTGGGATCCTCATGAGTGGCAGCGGTGGCGGCTTGTCTCGGCGGCGGGGAAGGCAAGAAGGCGGCGACAGGCGCAAGGGTGTGGAGGCACAGGCAAACCGGCGCCCGCTGGAAGAGATGGCGCCGCGCCACCGCGCCGAGGATGAGGAAGCTTGATGGCGGGTCGGAACGACTTCGGGCGGCCGAATCATCGGGGCGACGGCGACCCGAGTAGTGAAGAAGGGAGCTCCGGTGGCAGCTTGTCTCGGCGGCGGGGAAGGCGAGGGGAGGTGGGGATGGCATCCTCGGCTCCGGTGGCACCTCGTGACGGGGTCTCCCGGGGCGAAGCTCACCGGAGAGGCAGTTTGGTGGTGAGGCGCACGAGCGACCGGGAGCAGCGTGAGCGGCGACTTCGGCTTTGTGTGCGTGGTGGAAGGAGGAGGCAAGGGCACAAGGTGGGAGGGGAATGGCGAGGAGGCTAGGGCGGCTTTATAGCCGGAGGGAGAGGGATGGAGCCGTTGAGGAGGCGCCATGGTGGCCGGCAATGGGGCGCGGGGATGGGACAAAGTGCCGGTGGGAGCGGCGGGCGCGCGACGTGGTGGTGGCAGAGATGCTGTCGGCCGGGGTCGCGAAGGCGACGGGCGCACGGGCAGAGCGCGCCTAGGGCGCTGGGGTGGCAAGGTGAGGATTTGAGTTTTCAAATTTTTTGATTTTGAGATGAGGTTTGAAGATGAACTTTTGAATTGCAAACTGAAGTTTACTCAAATTTTGAAAACATTACAGAGAACGAAAACGGGATGTTACAACTATCTATCACTATTCCTGTCGCTCACCTTTATCCTTGCTTTTCTTTTTCAAAGACAATCCTGATTCTCTCTCTGTTCGTTTAGTTGCCCAGATTCCATTAGGTCATATTTTATATATCTTACCAATTAGTCCTTATCCATTTAACTTCCGGTCTTCCATCAGATCCTATTTTTGTTTGCTTCCTGCACCTGTTCTTCTTAACTCAGATATTCCATGGAATACATAATTCCAATGTGAATATCCATTTCATTTCGTTTTTATAAAAATCTATTACATGTCGTTATTTTGTTCTCCTGCTACCTCTTCTCATCACGATGCAGCTTACAAGCGACAACTAAGGTGCTTTCATGTAAAGGGAGAATTACACGATGCTAAGCAAGCGAAAAAGTAATATTTTCCTGCACTCATCCATTATGTCGCTCACTCCACACTTTCATAAAATCGTACAAATCATATTTCATCGTTCTCTTAGTAGGAGACGATTGCTTCCCTGTTGTAAACACTACTACTGCAGCGAGAAACCGCGCAAGACGCAGGCTTATACTTCATAGGCAACATTGTAAGCACGTATGAAAATATTTACTGTTCTTCTCGGTGTATGCTTTGATTTGTCAGTTACTGGTTCTACTTGAACCAGTGCTGTTCTTTACCGATCCAAATCGTGCTCCTTTGCTGGCCCTTTTATCTCACTTCTTTTCTATCGCTTCTTTGTTACTGTACCTCCAGCTCGTGCTTCTGATCTTCATTTGGCTCCTGACTGTTTGTCCTTTCCAACGGAATACATCGACTCGGTTAAAGGTGTGTTTCCACACTGTTTCACTGCCCTTCTCGCCGCACTCATTTATCCGTTGTCTGCCTCCTATACTAATCAATATTTTCCCTTTTTCATAGCTTCATACCCAGGCCGATCATACTACGGTTCACCGGAATATGAATGTTCCAGTTGCCACGCTCTCTTTTGGTTCGAAGAAAGAGACCGCGGCCGATCATCTATTAGACAAAGACACATTGTTTATAATCTTTGTTGCAAAGGTGGTAAAGTTAGGATTCCACCTTTTAGAAAGCCACCGAATTTTTTGTCTCAATTGATACGCTTCGACGGTGATCATCAGTCAAGATCGTTTCAAAATCCGACAATATAACTGTCTCTTTGCATTCACTTCGATGGGAGCTGCTATAGATCGATCATATATTTCGGGTCGTGGCCCTCTAGTCTTTAGGATTAATGGCCAGATGATCTTTATTACCAGAACAGAACAGGTCTCCGAAGTTTGCTCAGCTATACGTTTATGACACTGACAATGAAGTCGCGAATAGAATTTCTGTGATCTTGACCCCGATATAGTAGCTGGACTTATAGATATGCTTGACGAATGCAATCCTTTAGTTAGGCAATTCAGACTTGCTAGAGATCACTTGCTTGGCTACGAACATGAGCAAATAGCAATTCGGATACTCGCTCCTAGCGATGTGACGCCCCTCAATACGATTTGCCATCGGTTGATCAACTTGCTATGCTAGTGGTCGCCGACTTCTCATTAGAGGCTCCATCACGCGATATAGTTGTCCATGATAGATCAGCTGGTCTTCAACAAATTTCATCCTTGCATCCTGCTTTTATGTCTTTACAGTACCCTATCCTATTCCCATATGGTGATCATGGCTTCCAGCTCGATGTTCTTGTAACACCCCGACCCGCCGTCTGGGCCCAAAATGCTACCACTACACATTAAACAATACAAACTTTGCACAGCCAACTAAACAACTTGACGAATTACAGCAAAAGAGGAATATCTATGAGTTGCATTAGAAACTACATGTGACGTGAATGTGCTATTCTCCCCTCCCCAAGCATACCACCTGCGACGTTCACCTAAAACCAATAATAAGCAAGGGTGAGTCCAAAAACTCAGCAAGCACATAATAGAAACGATAAACACTGTCATGCCAACAAACATAACCATGCCATTATTTCCACCATTAGTTTTCCATTAGTGCCATTCATCATCATTCTATATGCTCATTTGATCATTGCATTGCCCATACATGTGAATGCACCATCATGCTCATGCTCATATGCATCTCATCAGCTGATACTGGTATCGCGGAGTGTTCACCCGTCGATGACACACTCTTCCCCATCTTCGTTAGGATGGGGTGGTTACATTGTAGGACTTTATCTAGTCCCTACAGATGTAAGACTTCATCTAGAGCACACCGGATTAGTCATGTAACTTTCTTACCGACCTCACCAGAATAGTTACATGACTTTCTCACCGAGTTGGCTCATGCATTCTTGTCATGATGCAAATGCACATGCCCATTGTCATTAACATAATTCATCATTGTCATCATTGATAAGGTAGTCTCATTGCTCACCTTGTCCCATCATCATTGCCATCAACATGAAACCATTATCACGTAAGCACTATCATTTGACATTACCACGTAAGCATCCTCATGTAAACACTACCATGTAAGCATTATCACATGAATATTATCATGTAAGCGTCTGTAACATCCCAAAAATTTGGTCTGTTTTTGAAGTTTTAAAAGAAAAATAACCATTTGGTTTTTTCTGCTAAAGTTAAAGCTTAATATGAATTTTCAGAGTTCAAAAATAATTTAACATGAATAATACCAACATCAACTATTATCAAAATTATTTTATTTGGGTTCTTTGTGCTTGGATATATTTTCTAAAATTTTCTAGAATTTTTTTGAGTGCATTTGCTAATTTCTATTTGCTATTTCGGTTTTCTGCTATTTTCTAAAAAGAAAAACTAATATGAAATATCAGATTTGCTTTCGGGCCTAATCTCCAAATCCCGTCCCATCTCCTTCGCTCCCCGGCCCAGCCGCTCGGCCTTTCTTTCCCGTCGGCCCACTCATTTCCTTGGCCCACCTCTGGTTTTCCTCAGCCGGTCCGCGCCTCCTTTTTTTTCTCCCGCGCGTGCGCCCGAGCAAGCCCAAGCCGAGCGGCAGCCTTCCTTGTGGGCTTCTTTTGCTGCCATGTGGTCCCGAGCCAGCAGCCCGTGCCTTCTTTTTTTTTTCTTGTCTCGCTGCCCGTGGGTCCGATTGCCACGAGGGCATCGTCTTCTCCAAGGACTCCCGCGTCCATGTCTTGCATGACGTGAGCGCCGCCGGCCTCGTCTTGGATTCCTTCCCTCCATGCCTATATAAAGGCCGCCAGCCGCGCCAAATTGTTCACCCGTGTCTCCTCTTCCAAAGCCCTAAAATCTCCAGCCCTAGCTCGTCCTCGTTGCGCCGCAATCGCTGGAGAACCGAGCGCCGCCGAAGCTGCTTCATCATCGGATTCCTTCCTCGACAGTCCATCTCCAGCCTTGATTCTTCCTCCGCCGGGTTTGCAATAGCGTGTGCTACGCCGGGCTTCCACCAACTTCGATCACGGACCTCCCGTTCGTCGTTTTCATCTTCGTCTGACAAACCGGCCGCCACCTCTCTTCTCCGATCTACACCACCGGTGAGCCTCGTGCCCTTTTGAGCGTGTCATATCGTGCACAATGTCCTTCTCATCTGATCCCCTGCCTCCTCTTGGTTTCTTTGTCACCGGAGTACCCCGTCGCCATGCTTTTTCTTCAACTCCGGTCACCACCGTCGCGCAGCCTCCCCGGTCCTCCTCCGGTCTCCTTGAGGTGCTCTCCGTGATCCTCATCATCTTGCTGTTCTGGTGCTCATCTCTAATCTCTTCGGGCGCCACTCCTTCATCGATGTTGCCGCAGCCATGGAGCTCTTCGCCGCCCAAGTCACTGCCGTCGGCGAGCCCTTGCTGTCCTGGCCGAGACGCCACATCCATAAGCATCCTTGTACTTCCGGGAATCCGTTTTGTCACTTCACTGCCGCTTTCTCGCCGCCGGTTGCCCTCGCCATGGCCTTCATAGTCGCCGGCCAACTTCTGCTCTCTCGCGTTGCCTCGGTGCCAATGTGGCGTGCCACCTCCTCTTCCACATCAGAGCCACCTCATCCTCTTTTCTTATGTGGCATCCAGTCAGTAGCCAAGTCATCGCCATGTGGCACACCCAAAAGCCCACCCGAGTCAAAAGTCCATGGATCCGGTTCACCATGCACAGTCTCTATGCCATGTGGGGCCCACGTGTCAAATTCAATTTCCTTTTATTTGTTTTCAGCCGAAATTCCCTTGCTGATGTCAGCTGATGTCATAATTATCTTTTCCTTCAGAAAAGTAATTCAGTAAATCACTAAATTCTGATTTTCAGTATTTTATGTGATTTCAATCTTCCAAAGCTCTTATCTTTTGCATCCGAACTCCGATTGAGTCCATTCAAATTCCTACATTTATCTAAATTCGAGACCTATTTATCTGAGATTTTTATTTAATTTTTAGAGTTTGTTTTCTCTCTGTTATTTATTTATTTGGGTTATTTGCTTGTTTTGCGAGTAGACGTTGATACTTCGGGAAGCTTTGAGCAAGGAGTAGCATACCAAGATCAAGATCAATCACAGGATTTATTCCCAGGCAAGTCGTGGTCATTTTATCATATTGAACCTATGATTTCAAAAGTATATTGTTTTATACAATTGCATGCTATCTTTATATAATTTGATTTGGGTATAGTTATTACCTGTTGTCACTATGCCTCCATTGAATATTTGAATGCCATGAATCCTTTGTCACCTTAGCATGGTAATTTTAGTTGGACATATTTTTATTGCCAACATAGGTATCGTACTGATGCTTAGTTCAGCTTAGTTACGATGGGTATGTCTTAATTTTGATTCTGTCATGTGAAGTGTGAGTCGTGGGAAACGTATTCTCATGGTGGCACAAGAGGGGGGCCCTATCTAGTCGGAAATACATTCAGTGTTGAAACCTTAGCGGGCAGAATTGGTTTAAGAAGGAGCTT
The DNA here is from genome assembly GCA_036346255.1 of Ampelocalamus luodianensis. Classification (NCBI taxonomy): domain Eukaryota; kingdom Viridiplantae; phylum Streptophyta; class Magnoliopsida; order Poales; family Poaceae; genus Ampelocalamus; species Ampelocalamus luodianensis. The sequence continues at coordinate 48,702,138 of CM070618.1, read as the reverse complement.
TGTAAAAGCCTTGTGATGATCACTTAGTCGCACACCTCGGATGTGTGTTAAACAGACATTATAATTTGATCTATCTCTTCAGGGTCAAGCTGTACAACCTCTGCAGAGTGTAAAACTATTCGAATAGCCGTGTCCGCGGTTATGGACGTGCTCGGGGATTTCACACGGGAGATAGAGTTTCTTCAAAAATGTGTCAAAGTGTGGATGGGAAGTTCACTTGATGAATATAATGTTCGTTTGGTGAATAGGTTATTCACTTGGTGGTTTGTGTCGATTGGTGAATAGGGATTCACTTATCTTTGGTTTGGTTGGGAGTGAATGGGAAGTTCACTAGTTGTTTCAAAACAATTGTTTCTTTACTTATTATTGTTTTCAATTATGCATTTCAATCTATTTATTGTATTTGTCGTAAATGCTGTTTTCTGCAAAAGAGCCATACAGCTAACCTTTGTTCAAGCCCTACATGAATACTATTTGCATACATTTCCCCATGGCTTGCTGAGTACATTCAAAGTACTCATGGCTTTGTGCCCTGTGTTGTTTAATCTCCACAGAAGAGCCATGGAACTCCGATTTCTACCAGGAAGAGTACCATGAAGGTTTTGCGGATTATGACGCGTTCTCCACTCGATTGCCTGTGGGCATGTTGATTGGACAATTGAAGAGTTTATTTCCACTGCAAGAGTCTATTTGTTTCTTTAGCCCTGCGTGGCAAGTTAAGTAAACGTTGACCATAAGGTCCAGTTATTATTATTATTTGATACTTTGAGATCTTTTTAGTTAAATTGAATAAATAGATGGTATTTCATCACTGTTTGCCTGTGTGAGCTAGCTACTGATCTGAGACTAGTTCAGAATACACATAGGGTTCCTGAGATGTATTTTCGGGTCCTGACAGCGTCCTCATGTAAACATTACCATGTAGGCATCATCAGATAAACATTATCATGTAAACATTGTTACCTAAACATTACCACGTAAGCATCATTACCTAACCATTACCATGTAAGCATCATCATGTAACCATTTCCATGTAAGTATCATCATCTAACCATTTCCATGTAAGCATCATCATATCACGCAAACATCGCATATTTCATAGCCTCTACAGGCTATCGCTCTACCATGCACTTGCCTGTTAACCAAGTGGAGCGGGGTAACATGCGGATGACGCCGTTCCAGAACCTCCACCTGAACAGGCATTCCACCATACTCAAACGATGTAATCATACATGCACACATACGGACGACTTCGTCTCGACACGCAACCCGACACGAACAAACCCCTTTCACGGGCATTGTTCTACTGACCCGGTGCCAAAAATAAATAATAACAATAGGTTAGAGATCGCGCCATCAAATCTTGCGAATAGAAATTTAGATGCGCGCCCCCAAATTCTTTCCTTTCTTTCCTCCCTTCTCTTCTTTCTTTCCCCTCCCCTTTTCTTTCTTTGGCCGAAGCCTCCCGAGCCCTCGGGCTCATTCCCACCTCCCCCTTCTCTCACTCTCATTCTCTCCCCCACTCGGTGGTTGTCCCGGTCGAGCTCCTCCCGCCGGCCTCGCCCAGGCACCGCTCCCCCACGCACCACGCCCAACGCGCCTCAGGTGCGCCGCTCCAGTGCCACCTCGCCTCCAGCCTCGCCTGACGCCTCTTGGCCGCCGACTTGCACTGGCACGACCTCATCGTCGGTGCCGCCTCCCGTGCTCACCTCCGGTGTGAGACCGGGATGCGTCCGATCTTACGTGCATAATCGAACTAGTCCATGATCGGTGGCTAGCTCACCTGATAAACAAATGTGATGACACAACCATAAGCGCTAAAATTTAATAACAACGAGTTGATTACAAGATAGCCTTACAAGGCAACATTAAATAAACACAATGGAAGACGAAGAAGTAGTAGGGTCGACAATGCGCCACGAGCAATCGGTAGGGTAGCGGCCTAGTCGTCATGATCCACACACAAGTGGAGTCCTTCTCTGAAATTTGTTTGCATTAAGCAAGTATGAGCACAACTTCGTGCTGCAAGTTACCGTCGAGTAATGAATGACATGCATACATGGATGTAACAATAGAAAGGTTTATAGGGTTATTTGTGCAAAACAACATTTGACATTAAATACCATAATAAGTTCAAAAGCTCAAGTTTTATAGAATCAAAAATTGATTTTTGAATTGATAAAGGTAGTGTAGGCACCAACCTAACACCAATATAAACACGGGCACCAACCCGGGGCTTCAACCCTTAACTTTTCTCATGGACACCCATCCATGTCAAACTATTTTACAAAAACATTTTGAAATCGAAGTCTAACTTTGAGTGGCTTTGCCAGCATGTCCATGACCGTGGACACGACTATTCGAATAGTTTTACACTCTGCAGAGGTTGTACAACTTTACACACAAGACATGAATTCTCTAGTTGTTTGGCATCCGTCGATACCACCGCTCACTACCTTAGGTAAGCAGTCTAGAGCACGTGTCAAGGCCTTTACAATGCGCCATTCCACCGTAGCCCTCCCTCGCTAAGGTTTCGCCCCCTTTGGACTATGCGTCCGCAGGGTTCAGGCTCCCTCTTGCGCCAGGTGGGACTAACATAGGTCATAACATGACTACCCACCGCACCAACAGGAATGACCATGATGGAACTTTGCAAATTACTCAGCCAGGTCCTGCCCATACAAGACATGTGGTAGTACGATGTGGCTTAGCAAGATGCGGCTCGAAGACCGGTCCTTAAGCGACACAAGGTCAACCAGAACCACGGGACTCAACCTACCAGTTGAGCCTGCATAAACTCGCGCCACGGACAACCAATTCGCCCAAGTCCAAACCATCATTTTATTTTATTTTCCAAAGTCATTTATAAAACTCCCATGACACACCAATGCCAATGGTACAATTTAAACAATAGTTGACTTTTGGCTGAAATTCCCCAGATAAAACATGTTTAGTCTATAAGCATGGCTAAGCACAATATTTTCCAAATGATCCCAGTTCATACTATCGTATCAACTAGGTTTTTATCTAGGGTGACAATATGTTTGATTCGATATCAAAATTGGCCATACAAAGGATTTAGGCATTACTATAAATTTAAAACAGGGATTTAAATGACTGAATATAAATAAGCATGCAGTAATAATTTGAAACAGAATTTAAATAATTTTTAAATAATGGGTGCAAACTTGATCAAGAATGTAACTTGCCTTGCTCAAATAGTTTCTCTCAAACGGCGTCGAAATCTGACTCTCCGAAGTCGTCGAAATCTATACGCGAAAATAAGCCAAATTCAAACTAAATTCAAATAAGATTCAAATTAATTCCAAATTGAATAATTTTGGTTTAGTTGGCTAGATCTTGAATTTATATAAATTTAGAAATTTGAATCATCCAAATCGGAGTTCGGATGCAAAAGATATGAGTTCTAGAAGATTCAAATCACATGGAATAATAGAATTATGATTTTTCTGGATTATTGGAATTATTTTTCTAAAGGAAAATCAATATATTGCGCAAGGATGATGTCATCGGCTGGGAAATCCGAATTTCAGCCGATTTATTTTCCAACGAAAAAGAAAATAGGCCACTGACATGTGGGCCCTTAGTCAATGGACTAGGTCCACGGTGCAGTCAACATCCATGGTGGACGCGGTCTACAAAGCGATGCCGCGGGGTTGATGCGGCTGGCGGCCGATCTTTGAGGTGGCCGCCGCGTTGGCAGCCACATCACTACCACCTCGGCGGGGGTGCTGAGATGGCGCACACGTGGCGGCGCCACGTCATCGACGCCGACGGCGTCCTCGGCCGTGAGCTCGCCAGCGAACGGCGCCGTGGCGATGGGAGTGAATGATACCCATCGAGAGAGGGGGTAACGGGGAGTGCGGTGCTCCCAGTAACTGTAACACCCTGGCTATTCGGAAGCCAAAATGCTACCTAAAGACCTAACATAATATCATACAGTGGAAAACTTTGACAATAGTTCATCAACTAAGCTAAACAGATCAACATCAGTTGGAACATAACAGGAATGTAATAATGGATCCACTAAGATAAACCTATCAACGAATGATCAATGAACAACGAAGGATCAATGAACATAAACAATTATTTAAACAAACTCCTCGAAAGGAAGTTACCATCCATGTCTAAGTTTAGTTATTACAATCTAACAATTAACGAATGAAAGACAATAACAATTCTGTTATTGAATCTAGTGTAGAGTGAAATATATTTGAGTAGTGCGTGTCTACTCCCTCCCAAGAGAAACTTCATCAACGGTTACCTAAAAACAAATAAACAAAGCAAGAGTGAGTCCAAGACTCAGCAAGTACATTGAATATAAGAACAGACCTCCAATATGAACAAGATCATCTCTTCACAGTTTCTGAACATACAACACATGAATATTTATGAATGCATGAGATGAATGAAAGTAATCGAAGGAAGGATGCACGTGCTTATCTGGTATAGCTAGTGACACACCCGTCGGTGTTCACTTAAGCCCGCACCTTAACAAAGTGCGGGGATCCAAGTCCCGTATGAAGAGCGTTTCATACAGGTGCCCAAATCTGCCCATCTTTGGAATTGATGGGTCTTACATGCCCATCTTGGAATTGATGGTTCTTTCTATCCACTCCGTGGGCGGGACATGACAATGTCCAAATCGCCCACATTGGAATGGTGGGACTTACAATCCACTCCGTGGAGAAACATGAGTTATGGATGCATGGAATGAAATTTGAACAATGAAAGACATCATCTCGAAACATGGAATCAACACATATGAGCGAACATAGACTTTTCACCTTCTCATGTATCATAAGATACCAAAACATGAACATTTAAGCATTCATCAATCACAAGCATTAATATTAGCAAAGTACTTGCCTTGGTGATGCGGCGTTAGCAGGCAACGATGATGCTCCCAAACCCGTGTAGCCTCGCTACCTAAACAATTAAGTAATTGAAATAAGAACACATTGCACACGACACTTCTCGACACCATTCTACAACGCTTCCCCGGTGACTCAAGATTCAACTAGAAACTCTAATCTGAAAATTGACTACTCAGGCACAAACCGAAACTGGACAGCAGTACGGTAAAAATCATATCTATTGATCTGGAACTCAGAATGAGGTGAGACCAGTTTCTATGGATTCTTAACTTACATATCTACAATACTCTAGTTGACAAGGTAACCCAATTCGGCCAATTTAATTTGCTAATTGATAGATGAAATTATAGAACAGAAACTGCCTAGATGAAAAAGACAGCAGCACTAAAAAGATCATAACTTTTATTCTACAACTCCGATTAGAGTGTTCTTTAACAATATTGAAAGGTTATGAAATTACCTACAATAACCTAGTTGGCATAACATTCATATTTTGCCTTTAACAAAAAGTGGCACACAGGTCAAAACTAATTATAGAAACTGACATACAATCTGGACAGTCACATTGAAATATCAATAACTTTTGTTCTTGGCGTACCAAAGCTAAGAACAATATCTAAATAACTCTAGGAGATCAAATTTCCTAATTCGCCTTTAAGCACACGAAGCAGGCGCGCAAGACATTTGGGCGAATCGAATCTTGTGAGACAGAACTTGATCCGATCAATCCTAATCAAGTTCACCTCTACGATTAATCCAACAACATAAGCGACGATCGTTACCCTTGGAGACTACAAGAGCAGCTGGAACTCCTCACGAAGATCACCCCACCTTTCTTCTTCTTCCCTTCCCTTCCCTCTCTTCTTCCCGATGGCGCGGTGGGAGGATGGCGCCAAGGAGAGGAGGAGCAGCGGGAGGCGGAGCACGGTGGCGTGTCGCTCTTTGTAGCATGGCTCTTGTAGCGTGGTGGCTCTTGTAGCAAGGGTGGCTAGGGTTTGGGCCCATCCTCCCTTGCCTTCTAATGGGTTGCCGGACCACTCATGGGCCTTGGGCAACTAAGGCGGCTCCTCTCCTCTCGAATATGGGTTGTGGCCCATTCCTCTCCTAAAATTCTGAATTTTGAACTTAATTCCATCTCTAAACTTTGTTACAATCGATATTGAATAAATTTCCCTCTCGAATAATATTTTCTCCAATTGATATTTGGGGTATTACATTCTACCCCTTAACGAGATTCGTCCCGAATCTACTCACGACATTCTGAAAGAAAGCTGCATTGGAAAGAACACTAACAAACACGTGCCGTTGCGAACAAATCCGGATATTGTTCGCGCATCACGAAACTCCAACTACCAAGTGGCCTATCTCTCGGTGATGAGACCACAACACAAAGGCGTAAAGCGGCGTCGACCTAACACTAGTCCCGGCGTTTCTAGGTATACTCATCGGAAGAGACTCGAAGGTAAGATCTTACTCGATGGTCCTGGCGTTAACGAATATTCAAACTCGGATCACCCGGTGCCCTCTCGGCACGAGAACATACCAAAAGTTGCGTTCGCTGCGTAGGGACCGAAGCGGTCCTAGCGATCGCCAACCAGCGTAAACAACCCAATATACCTTGGGCTAACTTCCCATTGGTATCGAACCACACAACATGCACATAGAACACGGAACTCTTGTTCCACCTCTCAATCAAACTCTTCACCGTAACAAGGATCACCTACTTTATCTGAGGAACACACAACGAAATCTCTTTAAACAAACTCTTTTACCGACAAAACCTATCGAAAATGAAGGATTCACATCGCAACCTGCGTTACCCATTTCGGTACTAAAAGAGTCAAATCCAGAAGTGAAAATTCACCACGAAAACCTTTCCACTTTCCAAGTGGCAGTTTGCGAATAAACGTCACGAAAGCCAAAGGAGAGATCACTTGAATGCCCAAACCATAAATTTCTTTTATTCTTTCTCAACCGATAAGAACCACACATGTCAACATAAATGTCGAGCTCAACTTACGAAAGACATCCGTCATAAACACATGGCTCAAACAAGAATCAAGAAAACGTGTCACTAATCGAGGAAGCATCAATTTCTCAGTTTCTCTTTTAGGAATAAAATTTCTCTCAAACTTTGGAATTCCAATTCATCGCATACCACAGTAACTCATCTCTCTTAACTTGGCATTCTCAACGCTATGCTCAAGCCGAAATACATCACCCACACCTCTGTATAGAGGCTCTATCGACTCCACAGAAACTTTCTCTCAACAACTCCTGTACCGACAGAATTAATTTGACAGATGACTCACAATGCATCTCAAAATAGATCTCACATGCATTCACATCACCTCAATCTTTTATTAATAAACAACTCGGAATCCTCAGCACACATATTCATAAAGTTCATCAAGGGTTCTATCAATGAACATCCTACTATTCGGAATCCACCCTTATTCTACTTCCACTATACACAAATCATTGAGCGACCAAAGTTCTAGCATAAAGATGCAAAGCGCAGATTTTTAACCTCTAAGACCCCTACAACAAACTTCTCATATAGAAGAAGATAGGGAAAACCTTAGTTTAAATCCCTAAAATTATCACAATCCAAACATACTCGCGCATTAACATCAACACGAAAAGATTTCCTCGACCCAATTATCTTTATAAAGATTCAAGCTATTAGAGAGTTACTTACTACGTCCAAGTTATTTTTGACAATAACCCAACAATCTCGGCTATCTCATTAATCGCTTTATCGATCAGATTACTTAAGCTAATAATACTCTCATTACAACGCCATCATATTTCAAGCGCACAACCGCAAGGTACTCAATCGCGACACTCTAATACGTTGATCAAGATTCCTATCCTTTCAAAAGTTCTAATGTTCCACCCGAATTGGATAAGGGATCTTGGATCACAAATCTCCTTATGTTCTAATGGTTGCAACAATGCAATCAGTTTAGCCTCAAAGCGAACATTACGAATAAATAAAATTTGCTCCAAGAATTATAAGCGAAATTAGTTCATCCTTCAATGCTCCTCGACTAACTTTCAATCCAAGGTCTCACAACCACAATGAATAAACACTTCGAAAAACCACTGTGAAACGAACTGATGGATCCTTCCTCAAAAGAAAAAACAAATGAAGACATTTACTGCTCGAAGTAAACATAGGACCAAGGAAATAGTCACTTAGGCAAAGAACTCGAGAAAACATAGAGGAAGTCAACGGTGAGGGCTCACGTCTGCTATAGCGAATACCAAACCACCAATGAGAAGAAAGTAATGCCCTTTGAAAATTGGTAAACTCTTATGGAACAAATGCATAAGGTCTAAGCACACTCAAATAACTGCAAGTTGCGAACCGCGACTTAAATCTCAATTACTTTTACTTCACTCTTTCCTTTAACCAGGAAAGTTATTTTCTGTGACTACTGCATCACTTCGCTAGCTTAAACAAGATAAGCTCTTAAGACCAAATCACAGGAACCACTTAAGAACCAATAAAATCTTTCAACACGTCACTTTGCTCGAAATAGACTCAATTTCCCCATAGCTCATGAGGTCCAAATGATTGCAAGCATAAAACTCAAACACTTTCATTAAATCAATATCACGCAAGTGATCAAATTCTTTACTTTCAACGAAATAATACTCTCTTAGCAAAATTATCATAACCTCTTATCAACTGCATAAACTTTTCAAAGAGATACAATAAATTACTTCATCATGTCTCTATTATCTAAATGAGATTGCATCTACTTGATCTAGGAAAACCTAGTGCAAAAACCTCACATTTGAAACAAGCTCTTTCAACAAGATGATAATAGAACATGACAATCTCACCAATGTACACCAACATAAATCTCTTATTAGCTTTCATCCATTTAACTCTTCTTGACAATTGGCGCCAAGATAGAACACACTAAATGCTCTCTAGCCACACATGGCACAATCAAGATTTCCTACCTCTGTTTGCAAACTCAACAATAGTTAAGAGGATATAATCAACGTTCTAACTTATGCTCAAGAATTAGAATGAAATGCCTTAAACCTCAATATTATAGGATGCATAAGACAAGGTTTCACAAGACGATACATCATCGCTCATCTAGTCATTTAAACAAGCTTCAATAATTTTTACCATGGCAAGAATTAGGTAACGCTATCATTCGAATAAGATCATCAATATCCAAATAGAAGACAGATTCAAGATGAATATTTATCAAGACAACATTCGAACATATCCTTAACTTAACCATCACTAGCGGTTAGAATAACCGAAAAATGGCCTAGATTCCAATCCGTCTAACAAATTTAATAGATTACTCGATCGTAAGGATCAAACCGATTCATCAACATTTTCACACTTCTTAATAACAATAGGTCCTTGAACAGAATGAACAAACTCTTATCTAAAATTCATCATGTACCAAATACAATGATACTTTGCATTAGGCAATTCACTTCCATGGATTCTAGTTGAGAAAAAAAAACTGCTTACACAAAGCCAAAAACCCAAATATGATAACTTATCTCATAACGGTTAATTCATTTAATTAACACCTCTTACTTAAGCATGACAAGACATCAGTTAGGGATTTTAACCCAATCCTTCAGAAGAAGAGGTATTAAATTTCAACACTCGAAATAATCCAAAAGAAATACATAAAGCCAAACCTTTCACATGATAAAGAACTTGCAACAGAAAACTTTTAGTATCCACAATACCAAGCGAATAATTGAATCACATTTCCAATAAGAAGAGTAGAACTCCCAAGAAAAGATAAATCTTGCCGATAACCAACGTTACGCAAGAAACAACATTAGACCAAAGATCGGAGAACAAGTAGTCGATTTATGAAACCAAGAAAGTCAATGAAAACTCATCGGAAGGAATGTAAAGCACTAACTCAAGAAAACTTCATCAATCGCAACTATTACGAGATTGGCCAAATTCAAGATCAAGGAAGAGAATAACTTTTCTAAAGAAACTCGCCCTCAACACCCATAACTATGGTATTCGGGTAGATACTATTCTATTCTTTTACCACAAGCGGTGGTGTAACTTTGCAAAGCCACGGCGTAACCACGACCTCAACCTCTCAACATCACCCATAGCCAAAAATCACTGTGAGTATAGAATATCATCTCATAACAATCACGAATAATTTCATAGGTATAGAAGATCATATCATATCATATAGTAACAAGGCAACATAACACAGCGAAACGCATTGCTTGGACCATCCCATCCTCATGCACGGTGTGTCAAGTTTTAGGTTAATAACCATTAACAAATTTTAACAAATTCAGCTACCTAAGTTGCTAACTTATTCACCATGGACCTAAAGCCGCTCGATACCAAGCGCAACACCACGGCTATTCGGAAGCCAAATGCTACCTAAAGACCTAACATAATATCATACGATGGAAAACTTTGACAATAGTTCATCAACTAAGCTAAGCAGATCAACATCGGTTGGAACATAACAGAATGTAATAATGGATCCACTAAGATAAACCTATCAACAAATGATCAATGAACAACGAAGGATCAATGAACATAAACAATTATTTAAACAAACTCCTCGAAGGAAGTTACCATCCATGTCTAAGTTTAGTTATTACAATCTAACAATTAACGAATGAAAGACAATAACAATTACATTATTGAATCTAGTGTAGAGTGAAATATATTTGAGTAGTGCGTGTCTACTCCTCCCAAGAGAAACTTCATCAACGGTTACCTAAAAACAAATAAACAAAGCAAGAGTGAGTCCAAGACTCGGCAAGTACATTGAATATAAGAACAGGACCTCCAATATGAACAAGATCACCTCTTCACGGTTTACGAACATACAACACATGAATATTTATGAATGCATGAGATGAATGAAAGTAATCGAAGGAAGGATTGCACACGTGCTTATACAGGTATAGCTAGTGACACACCCATCGGTGTTCACTTAAGCCCGCACCTTAACAAAAGTGCGGGGATCCAAGTCCCGTATGAAGAACGTTTCATACGGTGCCCAAATCTGCCCATCTTTGGAATTGATGGGTCTTACATGCCCATCTTGGAATTGATGGTTCTTTCTATCCACTCCAGTGGGCGGGACATGACAATGTCCAAATCTGCCCACATTGGAATGGTGGGACTTACAATCCACTCCGTGGAGGAAACATGAGTTATGGATGCATGGAATGAAATTTGAACATTGAAAGACATCATCTCAAACATGGAATCAACACATATGAGCGAACATAGACTTTTCACCTTCTCATGTATCATAAGATACCAAAACATGAACATTTAAGCATTCATCAATCACAAGCATTAATATTAGCAAAGTACTTGCCTTCGCGATGCGGCGCGTTAGCGAACGCGATGATGCTCCCAAACCCGTGTAGCCTCGCTACCTAAACAATTAAGTAATTGAAATAAGAACACATTGCACACGACACTTCTCGACACCGTTCTACAACGCTTCCCCGGTGACTCAAGATTCAACTAGAAACTCTAATCTGAAAATTGACTACTCGGGCACAAACCGAAACCGGACAGCGATGCGGTAAAAATCATATCTATTGATGCGGAACTCGAATGAGGTGAGACTAGTTTATATGGATTCTTAACTGACATATCTACAATACTATAGTTGACAAGGTAACCCAATTCGGCCAATTTAATTTCTAATTGATAGATGAAATTATAGAATAGAAACTGCCTAGATGAAAAAGACAGCAGCACTAAAAAGATCATAACTTTTATTCTACAACTCTGATTAGAGTGTTCTTTAACAATATTGAAAGTTTATAAAATTACCTACAATAACCTAGTTGGCATAACATTCATATTTTGCATTTAACAAAAAGTGGCACACAGGTCAAAACTAATTATAGAAGCTGACATACAATCTGGACAGTCACATTGAAATATCAATAACTTTTGTTCTACAAATCCAAATAGGGCGTTCTTTATCAATCCTGAAAGCTAATGAGATCACGTACAAAAGTCGTTATGGGCAAGACTTCTGAATCATCTTCTATCTAAGTCATAATTTAACAATTACAGTGACTGTTAATTCTCGTCAAAATTCTGGACAGCAGAAACTAAAACAATCATAACTTTTGATCCGTACGTCGGAATCAGGTGTTCTTGGCGGCCACCGAAAGCTAAGAACAATATCTAAATAACTCTAGGATATGAAATTTCCTAATTCTGCCTTTAAGCACACGAAACAGGCCGCGCAAGACACTGGACAGAACTGAATCTTCAGCAGACAGAACTTGATCCGATCAATCCTAATCAAGTTCACCTCTACGATTAATCCAACAACATAAACGACGATCGTTACCCTTGGAGACCACAAGAACAGCGCTGGAACTCCTCACGAAGATCACCCCACCTTTCTTCTTCTTCCTTCCCTTCCCCTCTCTTCTTCCCGATGGCGGCGGTAGGAGGATGGCACCAAGGAGAGGAGGAGCAGCGGGAGGCGGAGCACGGTAGCGTGTCACTACTGTGCACGGCTACTGTAGCGTGGCGGATACTGTAGCAAGGGTGGCTAGGGTTTGGTCCCATCCCCTCCCTTGCCTTCTAATGGGTTGCCAGACCACTCATGGGCCTTGGGCCACTAAGGCCGGCTCCTCTCCTCTCGAATATGGGTTGGCGGCCCATTCCTCTCCTAAAATTCTGAATTTTGAACTTAATTCCATCTCTAAACTTTGTTACAATCGATATTGAATAAATTTCCCTCTCCCGAATAATATTTTCTCCAATTGATATTTGGGGTATTACAGTAACAACGGCGGAACGCATGGTTTTGACCGTCGGCGGGGAGGTTTGGCGGTGGTGAAGTTTGGCCTCTGATGAAGTTGGGGCTCCGGGGGTCTTCGGGCTGAGAGAGAGGGCGCACGGGGACGGCGAGGTTGCGGCGATGCCGGGGGTGGGGACGACGGGACCGGAGGGGGCTTGATGTCGCCGGAATCGGAGGAGCAAGAGCTCGCGTCCGGCGGCGAGGAAATGCGAAATCCGGCCAAAAGAGAGCGAGGGAGGAGGTGTGAGTGACGGAGTCAGAACGAGGAGAGGGAGGCGCACCCGAGGCGTGCTTTTATAGGGGAGGAGGGGCACGGAGGAGGGAGATTGTGTGCGGGGGCGGCGGTTGCGGCATGGAGGCGGCGGTTAGGCGCGCGGACGAACCGGGCACGAAGAGAGAGGGAGAAGGTGGGGAATGGAGGCGGTGGAGGGTGCCGGGTCGTGCGCACATCGCGCGGGAGACGCGGGGCGGTGGGAGGCGGCGGTTGACGGAGCTCTAGCGGGCGGAAATGGCGGAGGCGCGCGGGGAAGAAGGGGAGGAGGAAGAAGGCTCAGGCGGGCCTACGCGGTAGTGGCGGGGAGGTGACTCGCAGGTGGGGCCGGGGAGAGAGAGAGGGCGGGCGGGCTGGAGTGGGCCGAAAGCGTGGAAGGAGGAAATGGGCTGAGTAGGTTTTGGCCCAAAGGAAATTTGCTGATTTTTAATTGATTTCCTAATTTAAATAATGCTAGTAATTCTTTTAGGCTTTAGAAAATAGCAAATTAAATTCAAAAATTAAGAGAAAATTCACAGAAATTCTCTGAGTTATATTGGACTTAATAAAATTATTTTCAACTTAAAGTTGGCTTTCAATTTTGCAAATAAATTATTTTGGCTTTGAAATACTTAGGAAAAAGCTTTTAAAATCTCAGAAAATTCTAAAAATTAAGTAAATTTTTATTTTTCAATTTAAATCCAATAAAACTTTAAGAACTTCAAATAAATTTTAAATTTTGACTTTTAACACTTCAGAAATTCAAATAAAGCAATGAAACTCTATCAAATTCAGAAAATCCAATAAAACATTAACTTTATTTTATTTTTATTTTGGTAACATAACCTTGGGATGTTACAAAACTACCCCCCTTTCGGAGAGGCTAGAAAGAAAGCTGGGAATGCAAGGTTTTCTACTGGAGTTGTTGTCGTCCACATCCTGCTCATCATCCGACAGAATTTGAGTCGTGACATTGAACAGACGTCCTCGTTCAGAATTTTGCAGCTTCCTGTTTGCTTGAATGATGTTGACTGCTGGGTTGGCTGGGTTTGCTGCCTGCTGCTTCTTTGGACATTTACTGGCGAAATGCCCAACCTCATGGCAATTGAAGCACGTGATGCCTGGAACATAGGATGAGTCCTTCTGTGCCTGATCACCATCAGATGTGTTGGAGGACTCCAAGTTGACTGGGTTGTCTGCTGTTGGCTGGGATTTGACCTGATATGATGAAGTCGCTCTAGCTCTAGAAAAACTTCCGGAGTTGATCTTTTGTGCATTCATTCTTCTCTTGCGGTTTTCTATTTCCCGGTGCTTGCCTTCTTGACGAATCGCCTTGTCGACTAGTTGTTGGAAGTCAGTATAATCTTGGGAAATTAGCTGTACAGACAATTCATCATTGAATCCTTCTAGGAATCTTTCCTGCTTGTCTTCATCCTTTGCAACATCGTTAGGTGCGTAGCGTGCCAATTGATTGAACTTGTGTAGGTACTCATTCACAGAGCAGATGCCTTGGAGCAGTGAATGAAATTCCTTCTTCTTGAGGGTCATCCTGTCGGAAGGGATATGTGCATGGCGGAAGGCTCGCACAAACTCATCCCAGGTGATTTCTTGAGCATCAGCATGCGAGATACTGAAGTTGTCCCACCATTCGGAAGCTGGACCCATGAGTTGGTGTGAAGCAAACAACACCCTCTCACGATCAGTGCACTGGGCGATGTCCAACTTCTTACTAATCGCCCGGAGCCAATCATCTGCATCCATGGGCTCGGTACTGCTTGAAAAGGTAGGTGGTCGCATCCTCATAAACTCTGACATACTGGTCCTTTGAGGTAGTGGAGTTGGAGTTGGAGCTTGGGAAGCTGTAGCTTGTCGGGTTTGGTTGTTGTTGATGGATTGGGAGAGCAATTCGATCAGACGGTTTTGATTCGCCATCATCTGCTGCCATTCTGATCCATTGGTTGGGGGCACTTCCATCATTGTTGGCGTTGGCTCCACTTCCCGTGTGACGAGTGTTCACCATCTGCTGGTTACTCCAGAGAGTTAGGGAAGGAGACAAAGGATAGGGAAGAGACAAATTAATAAGAAGAACTAAGGGGGATAGAGCAAAACAACCCTCCCAAACGAAAGAACCAACTTAAAAGCTTTTCAGACAAACTCAACAAAACATTATATCGATCAAGACTTTTTTAATTTGGTGAAACGACTCAATACACAGAGTGAGTCTTGGCAAACTTAACTATATGGCTTGGCTGACAACGCATCTTCTACTCGTGGTTGTTGATGACGATGCTTCCTTGGTAGCTTCATGCCTTGTGGTCTTGAACGGAATGGTTTGACCATTTATAGAAATTTATAAGGAAAGGGGATCCATTTAACAATATAAAATGGTGAAGAAAGAATTAGGTGAGAAAGAGTTTATATAAGGAAGCTATAGATAGACGACCAAGAGGAGAAGAGAACAAATTATTTTTCTTGTTTATAAAATAAGTTTTGAAATTTTTAACTAACGGCCATTCTAACTAGGTCACGACCTACAGTCGATATGGCTCTGATACCACTTTGTGAGACACGGGATTAACGTCCCAGATATTCTGTGCATAACTGAACTAGTTCCATGATCAGTGGCTAGCTCACACAGCAAACAAATATGATAACACAACCATAAACGCTAAAATTTAATAACAACAGAGTTGATTACAAGATAGCCATACAGGGTAACATTAAATAAACACAGCGGAAGACGAAGAAGTAGTAGGGTCCGACAATGCGCCATGTGCAATCGATCGTAGCGGCCTAGTCGTCATGATCCACACCTGAAGCGGAGTTCTTCTCTGAAATTTATTTGCATTAAGCAAGTATGAGCACAACTTCCGTGCTCACAAGTTACACCCGTCAGGTAACAGAATGACATGCATACATGGATGTAACAATAGAAAGGTTTATAGGGTTATTTGTGCAAAACAGCATTTGACATTAAATACCATAATAAGTTCAAAAGCTCAAGTTTTATAGAATCAGAAATTGATTTTTGAATTGATAAAGGTAGTGTAGGCACCAACCTAACACCAATATAAACACGGGCACCAACCCGGGGCTTCAACCCTTAACTTTTCTCATGGACACCCATCCATGTCAAACTGTTTTACAAAAATATTTTGAAATCGAAGCCTAACTTTGAGTGGCTTTGCCAGCATGTCCATGACCGTGGACATGACTATTCGAATAGTTTTACACTCTGCAGAGGTTGTACAACTTTACACACAAGACATGAATTCTCTAGTTGTTTGGCATCCGTCGATACCACCGCTCACTACCTTAGGTAAGCAGTCCAGAGCACGTGTCAAGGCCTTTACAATGCGCCATTCCACCGTAGCCCTACCTCGCTAAGGTTTCGCCCCCTTTGGACTATCCGTCCGCAGGGTTCAGGCCCCCTCTTGCGCCAGGTGGGACTAACATAGGTCATAACATGACTACCCACCGCACCAACAGGAATGACCATGATGGAACTTTGCAAATTACTCAGCCAGATCCTTCCCATACAAGACATGTGGTAGTACGATGTGGCTTAGCAAGATGCGGCTCGAGACCGATCCTTAAGCGACACAGGCGTCCAACCAACAGAACCTTGGGCCTCAACCTACCCAGTTGAGCCCGTGCATAAACCTGCACCCACCAGACAACCAATTCTCCCAAGTCCAAACCATCATTTTATTTTATTTTCTAAAGTCATTTATAAAACTCCCATGACACACCAATGCCAAGGGTACAATTTAAACAATAATTGACTTTTGGCTAAAATTCCCCAGATAAAACATGTTTAGTCTATAAGCATGGCTAAGCACAATATTTTCCAAATGATCCCAGTTCATACTATCGTATCAACTAGGTTTTTATCTAGGGTGACAATATGTTTGATTCGATATCAAAATTGGCTATACAAAGGATTTAGGCATAACTATAAATTTAAAATAGGGATTTAAATTACTGAATATAAATAAGCATGCAGTAATAATTTGAAACATAATTTAAATAATTTTTAAATAATGGGTGCAAACATGATCAAGAATGTAACTTGCCTTGCTCAAATAGTTGCTCTCAAATGGCGTCGAAATCTGACTCTCCGAAGTCGTCGAAATCTATACGCGAAAATAAGCCAAATTCAAACTAAATTCAAATAAGATTCAAATTAACTCCAAATTGAATAATTTTGGTTTAGTTGGCTAGATCTTGAATTTAGATAAATTTAGAAATTTGAATCATCCAAATCGGAGTTCGGATGCAAAAGATATGAGCTCTAGAAGATTCAAATCACATGGAATAATAGAATTATGATTTTTCTGGATTATTAGAATTATTTTTCTAAAGGAAAATCAATATATTGCGCAAGGATGACGTCATCGGCTGGGAAATCCGAATTTTGGCTTATTTATTTTCCAACGAAAAAGAAAATATGTCACTGACATGTGGGCCCTTAGTCAATGGACTAGGTCCACGGTGCAGTCAACGTCCATGGTGGACGCGGTCTACAAAACAGTGCACGGGGGTTGATGCGCTGGCGCTGATGCTGAGGTGGCCGCCGCGTTGGCAACCACATCACTGCCACCTCAGCGGGGGTGCTGAGATGGCGCACACGTGGCGGCGTCACGTCAACGAGGCCGACGGCGTCCTCGGCCGTGAGCTCGCCGGCGAACGGTGGCGTGGCGATGGGAGTGAATGATACCCATCGAGAGAGGGGGTAACGGGGAGTGCGGTGCTCACCAAAACAACGGCGGAACGCGTGGTTTTGACTGCCGGAGGCGAGGTTTGGCGGTGGTGAAGTTTGGCCTCTGATGAAGTTGGGGCTCCGGGGGTCTTCGGGCTGAGAGAGAGGGCGCACGGGGACGGCGAGGTCGCAGCGATGCCGGGGGTGGGGACGACGGGACCGGAGGGGGCTTGATGTCGCCGGAATCGGAGGAGCAAGAGCTCACGGCCGGCGGCGAGGAAATGCGAAATCCGGCCAAAAGAGAGCGAGGGAGGAGGTGTGAGTGACGGAGTCGGAACGAGGAGAGGGAGGCGCACCCGAGGCGTGCTTTTATAGGTGAGGAGGGGCACGGAGGAGGGAGATCGTGTGCGGGGGCGGCGGTTGCGGCATGGCGGCGGCGGTTAGGCGCGCGGACGAACCGGGCACGAAGAGAGAGGGAGAAGGTGGGGAATGGAGGCGGTGGAGGGTGCCGGGTCGTGCGCACATCGCGCGGGAGACGCGGGGCGGTGGGAGGCGGCGGTTGACGGAGCTCTAGCGGGCGGAAATGGCGGAGGCGCGCGGGGAAGAAGGGGAGGAGGAAGAAGGCTCAGGCGGGCCCACGCGGTAGTGGCGGGGAGGTGACAGGCGGGTTGGGGCGGGGAGAGAGAGGCGGGCGGGCGGGTGGAGTGGGCCGAAAGCGTGGAAGGAGGAAATGGGCCGAGTAGATTTTGGCCCAAAGGAAATTTGCTGATTTTTAATTGATTTCCTAATTTAAATAATGCTAGTAATTCTTTTAGGCTTTAGAAAATAGCAAATTAAATTAAAAAATTAAGAGAAAATTCACAGAAATTCCCTTAGTTATATTGGACTTAATAAAATTATTTTCAACTTAAAGTTGGTTTTCAATTTTGCAAATAAATTATTTTGGCTTTGAAATACTTAGGAAAAAGCTTTTAAAATCTCAGAAAATTCTAAAAATTAAGTAAATTTTTATTTTTCAATTTAAATCCAATAAAACTTCAAGAACTTCAAATAAATTTTATATTTTGACTTTTAAAACTTCAGAAATTCAAATAAAGTAATGAAACTCTATCAAATTCAGAAAATCCAATAAAACATTAACTTTATTTTAATTTTATTTTGGTAACATAACCTTGGGATGTCACATCCGGCCCCTCCGCCCTATCAACGCCGCCCGCCACTCCCAACGCGCCGTGCTCGCCTTTGCACGGCTCGGCCTTCGGCCGCCATGCGCCTCCCCTACACATCGCTGCCGCCGAAGCGCCTCGGCCCTACCGGTGACCTCACCTCTGGTATGCCCCTTCCCCCTCCTCTACTCCCCTTTGCTCTGAAGTGGACTTGGTTGATGACGGGTTCGATTTGGGCAAAAGAGAAATGGGGAAGAAAAGGGTGGGTCACCTGGTTTCGCTGGTTAGAAAGGGATGGCAGTGATGACGAGGCTGTGCTCCCTGGTATTCCCTTTCGGTGGGTGCTTCTCTGGTGGCTCCTCCGGTTCTCCTCTGGTGGCGCTCTCCCCTGGTGATGCTCTCCTCTGGTGGCTCGGTTGTCTTCGGTGGCGAAGAAATGGGATGGGAGGAGTGGGTGGCCTGTGGTCTTGGTCTTATCCCCCCTCTCTCTCCTTCTCTCTCTGTACTGTTGGTTTTCTTCTACTGTGGGGAGGTAAAATGGTAAAAAGGGTTCTCAATTTTCACTTCTATTCTCCTTGCTTTTCTACTGGTATTACAGTTCCATACATTTGTACTGATCGCTCCATACCAAGAACTCGAAACAAAATGACAATGCAAGACTACTATTGTTACTTCTGCCACTATAGAAAAAACGAATACAATCCGTACTTATGTTGTGGGTTACTTTCATCCTAAATTAAGATCGATGCTCGTGCATGCATTGATGAGTGTCGTTTATCCTTCATTTTAAAGTGTCAAGACCAGTTTAGATCAGAACATTTCCAAGGTATCGCTGATGCTGTTGGTTCAGGCTGCATTGATGGAACTACTATAGGGAAAAAAACCATTTTACCTTCGAGCTTTACTGGTTGTCGTCGTTACATGCAAGAAAATTATTAGGATGCGATAGCAATTTGTCATGTTCACGGTCCACCTGATCTATTTACAACCTTTACATGCAATCCTAAATGGTCTGAAATAGAAGAAGCCCTATTATTAGAACCGGGTCAGAGAGCGCCTTGACAAACCTAATATCGCTGTTAGACTTTACAACATGAAGCTAAACGAATACCTTAATGATATAATAGAAGGCCATGCTTTGGAGTTTGGACCTGTTAAAGTAGGTAGACAGATCATTCCGCATTAATCCTTCTGTTGCTGTCCTCTGTCACAATGCTCTTTCATTTTCCCCTGTTACAGTCTGCATGGTTAATACAGTATTTTTCCTGCAGTTCTACACTATAGAATTCGACGGGTTTACCGCATGCCCATATCCTTGCATGGTTGGCAGACGACTATAGGGAAGTGAGTCCATCTCTTATTGATTCTTTTATTAGTGCTAAAATACCAGATCCCATCTCAGATCCTTTAGGCTACGTTTTAGTTAGCGAATTTATGATGCATGGTGCATGTGGGGCTCTTAATGAAAGATGTGCATGTATGAAAAAAGGCATATGCTCTAAACATTACCCAAAGAATTACCAATACGAGACAACCATCGATACTAATGGCTTTCCTATCTATAAACGTTCTGAGAACAATCGATATATCACTAAGAACGGGTGCCGTAAGAACGGGTGCCGACTCGAGAATAGATGGGTTATGCCTTACAACATGTCTCTACTAAAAAAATATCAAGCTCATATAAATGTTGAATGGTGTAACAAAACTAAAGTTTTGAAATACTTGTTTAAGTACGTCGCTAAAGGTCCTTATCGATCGAAGATGTGTAACAAAAAATACGTTTAGATGCTGACACAGGCAATACTACTCTTTTTGTAGATGAGATCAAAGAATACCTGGAATGTCGCTATATATGCGAACAGGACGCTCTATGGAGAATATATGGATATAACATACACACAAAAATCCCTTCGGTTGAGCGGCTCCCAGTTCACATGTCAAATATGAACTTGGTGCAGTTCCGTCCTAACTCAAATTTATCAAACGTTGTTTCTAATGATTTTTTTTTTTTAAAAAAAACTATGCTCACTGAATGGTTTACGGCTAATCGAATACACACTAACGCTCGGCCATTGACCTATTGCGAGTTCTCAACTGAATGGTCTTGAGACACCAGCTCTAGATCATGGACAAAACGTAAGAAAGGACAAAAAATAGGAAGGATTCTATTACGTTCATCCTTCGAGTGATGAGCTATACTATCTAAGAATGCTTCTTATGGTTGTTCGAGGCGCTCCATGCTACACCGATATTAAGATGTATAACGGCAATGTTCTAGACACATTTAAACAAGCATGCGCTGCTCGAGGATTGCTAGGTGACGACAACGAATGGTACCATGCATTAGATGAGGCTTTATGCTCGGCTAGCAGCCATCAACTTAGACAACTCTTTGTCACTATTCTTATCTCTTGTGATGTTAAGGATGAAAAACAGTTGTTTAATAGATATTGGACTGACCTTGCAGACGATTTTCAATACCGTACTAGAATTGCATTGCATAATCCAAACTATATAGTACCTCAAACAGTCCTTCAGAATATGCTTCTCGAAGAACTAGAAATAGCTTTTGCTAAGCACGGAAAAAAGATAGGTTGCTATAATCTACCAGATAGAACACATACTTCAGAAAGAATTCCTGAAAACAGACTCATTTATGAAGAGCAATCGTATGATGTAACTGCCCTTGCACAACAAGCCCCTTCTTTAATTGCTCAGCTTAATAACGATCAGATAAATGCTTATACAGCTATTGTAACCTCTGTCCGTAATTCTACACCATCTTTTTTTTTCGTATCTGGTTATGGTGGCACGGGTAAAACTTTCCTTTGGAACACCATTATAGCGTCTTTACGATCGAAAAAAACTTGTTCTTGCTGTTGCTTCATCAGGTGTTGCGTCGCTCCTCTTACCCGGCGGAAGGAGTGCTCGTTCTCGCTTTACAATACCTCTAGATTTGACCGAAAACACTCTTTGTGATATCAAGCGAGGTAGAATGCTAGCTGATCTTATTACACAGTCTTCACTGATCATTTGGGACGAAGCTTTTGTTAAAAATATAAGCACATGTAGGTTCAATTTATTCCATAAATTAATCATGACATCATGCACGCAAAATAACAGAATCATCACAGGCATAACAGATCTAGACATGTCAACCAGGAAACTGAACATGAACAGATCTAATACGGAGAACATGACTGTTGCGTACCGATGATTCTGTTCTGATCGGTTTGTCGATGTTGACAATGCAGGCACGGTGTGGATGACACGAAGTCCATGACGATTCGCGGCGCCGAGCGTCGAGGAAGACGAGCGAGCTACGACAGCGATCGCGCAGCGCTTCCAAAACCTTATTCGCCTCTCTCGGTGCGAGAACTTGAAGCGACGGTTCGGAGACTGCTCTCGAACGACGGCGCGCCGGCGGGCGGGGCGGGTAAAGTACGTCGGACGGTGCGATACAATGGAAGAGGCGAAAACCTAGATTGATTTGCTTGCCGTATGGAGACGGCGATTCGGTATTTATGGAAGAATCAGGACGTGTGATCAAGACGCTGCCGTTCTCCATAACTCGTAACCGAAACGGATTAGTCGCGTAACCGATCTGGATTCACCGCCACACAAAACAGCAAAAGATAAAACCGCAAAAGAAAGCCGCGTCTGCGCAAGCACCTGACGCTGATTTTGGCGGACCATTCACGCAGGTGTCGTGCGCCCGCGCCACCCGCCCCGCCCCGCCCCGGCCCGGTGAGGCGAGCGAGCGCGCGCGTGTGATCCTCTAGTTCTCTCCCACACATGCCTCAAGTGACTAGGAGTGCACCATCCCTTTTAAGGCGGTCTTCCTCTCTTAGAACTAGCAATATGGTACTAAAGTTCACATGCAACCTTCCTTTGCATGAGTGGGCCTTTCAGATTTAATTTAGGAATTATTCTTATTGTATGGGCTTGGCCCACATAATCCAACAATCCCCACGGATCTCAAAGTCCCACAGATTTGCTGAATTCCAATGTCTTGTTTATATATCGGTGTTTCGATGGAGACCGATTAAGGTTGAACATCCACCTAGAACTCAAGCTACACTTACTCACAACTTGAACAATGGACTATGCCTTGAATTGCAAGTTTGGTGCAAGCAAGCTTCACTTAAAGACTTAAGCGATACTAGGCCGCGATGAGGCTACCCCTCGGTTGGAGCGTATAAGTCATACTCCTTGGTCTCTTCATGAGCTTAGTAGGAGATTTTCCCAAAATCTTCATAGATGCGACTAACGATCGGGCTCATATAGGTGTGTTCTTTCAAGAACGTTCGCAGATAACGTCTTCGCCACGAAAGCCAATGGAACACATTAAGGCCTTAACCAACCTACCTTGAGGTTTTTTGAGAGTATTGCATCTTCACATAGAGAGGGTTGAAATTACTCTCCTTCAGTTAACTAATGGCTTGTTTTTCCTAGATCCTAATTCACGGGATCTCCGATCACATAGGTTGGGTTACTACCATAGATAACTCACATGGGTCTCATACCCATCTCTTTCGATGCACTATCTATCACATTTCGTGATAATCCCTTTGTGAAGGATCGCGCTGTTTTTATCTGTTTGGATGTAATCCAAGGTTATAACTCCGGAGTTTCTCAATTTCCTGACAGACTTCAATCGTCTCTTGACATGCCTAGACGATTTCATATTATCCTTAGAACTGTTCACTTTAGCGATAACGGTTTGATTATCACAGTTCATAAGGATAGCTGACACTGGCTTTTCCACCGTAGGTAGATCCATCAATAGATCCCGTAGCCATTCTGCCTCAACAATAGCAGTGTCTAGTGCCGCAAGTTCTGCTTCCATGGTTGACCTCGTCAAAATGGTCTGTTTGCAAGACCTCCATGAAACAGCACCACCACCAATAGTGAAAACATATCCACTAGTGGCTTTGATCTCATCAGCATCAGAGATCCAGTTGGAATCACTATAACCCTCCAGCACCGACGGGTACCCAGTATAGTGAAGTCCAAAGTTCGAGGTACCTTTCAGATAGCGCAACACTCGCTCAAGCGCCTTCCAGTGATCATCTCCTGGGTTAGATGTAAACCGGCTCAACTTGCTCACAGCAAAGGAGATGTCTGGCCTTGTTGCACTAGCTAGGTACATAAGTGAGCCAATTATCTGAGAGTATTCCAGCTGATTCCTAGCAATTTTCTTATTCTTACGAAGTAACACGCTAGGATCATAAGGTGTTGGAGAAGGCTTGCTATCAGAAAAACCAAAACGGCTCAAGACCTTTTCCACATAATGAGATTGCAAAAGTGTAATCCCATCCTCACCTCTAACCAATTTAATGTTTAGAATAACATCAGCCACTCCCAGATCTTTCATATCAAAATTTTGAGACAAGAATAATTTGACCTCATTTATCACATTGATGTTTGTCCCAAAATCGGGATGTCATCCACATACAAGCGAGAATAACTCCTCACCCCCACCATAGCGATAGTATACACATTTATCTGCCTCATTGACAAAGAAAGCTGCGGATGTCGGTGTTCTATCGAACTTTTCATGCCACCGCTTAGGGGCTTGTTTTAGACCATACAAAGATTTCAACGCTTTAACACCTTGCCTTCTTGACCTTCTACTACAAATCCATCAGTCGTTCCATGTAAATTTCCTCATCCGCTCTCCGTTAAGAAAAGTTGTCTTAACGTCCATTTGATGAACGAGAAGACCATGTGAGGCAGCCAAAGCAAGTAGTACTCGAATTGTGGTCAGTCTAGCAACAGGTGAGTAAGTGTCAAAGCAATCTTCGCCTTCTTTCTGAGTATAGCCCTTGGCAACAAGCCGAGCCTTGTACTTTTCAATAGTACCATCGGGCCTAAGCTTCTTTTGAACACCCACTTGCATCCTAGAGATTTGCACCCATAAGGTCTATCTGTCGGCTCCCGAGTTGCATTAGCGATAATGGAATCCATTTCACTACTGACACCTCCTTCCAATGAGTGCGCATCGAGGATGCATATGCTTCTAAAATAGACTTGGGAGTGTCGTCCACAAGGTACACAGTGAAATCATCACCAAAGGATTTGGTTATCCTTTGTCTCTTGCTCCTTCTAGGAGCTCCACTGTCATCCTCCTCATTGACAAGTTCATGTGTATGTTCAAAAGGTTCAGGTGGTGTGATTGAACTGGGAATTATTTGAAGGTTGGCTAGTAGTGTTATGTGTATCCTTCATTGGAAAGATATTCTCAAAGAACGTTGCATCTCGAGACTCCATAATTGTACCAACATGCATGTCAGGTACCTCAGTTTTAACTATCAAAAATCTATAGGCAATGCTATGATTAGCATATCCCGAAAGACACAATCCACGCCTTAGGTCCAAGCTTGCATTTCTTAGTTATTGGCACATTGACTTTCGCCAAGCACCCCATGTACGCAAGTAAGAAAGTGATGGTTTTCTCCCAATCCATACCTCGTATGGTGTTTTGTCCTTATTTCGTTAGGAACTCTATTTAATACATGATTAGACGTTAGCAAAGCCTCCCCACCATGCCTTAGGTAAACCCGCGATGTCTAACATTGCATTCACCAAGTCGATCAATGTGCGGTTTTCCTTTCGGCAATCCCATTTGACCGGGGAATAAGGAGGCGTCCTCTCATGTATAATGCCATGTTCTCACAAAATAAGTCAAATTCGTTGAGAAATACTCTACACCACGATCGACCTAAGTCTTTTTATCTTTCTGTTTAATCGGTTTTCAACCGCGCCTTATAGATTCTAAAATAGTCTAAAGCCTCGTCTTTCGTTTTCAATAAATACACATAATGTAACCTAGTTGCATCATCAATCAATGTCATGAAATATCGTTTTCCACCCTTCGTTAACATGCCATTCATCTCGTAAAGATCGAATGCAGGAGTTCTAGTGGTGCCAAATTTCTCTCCTCGGCAGCCTTGTGAGGCTTACGAGGTTGCTTTGATTGCACACAGCTGTGGCATTTAGAACCTTTGGTGATGGAAACGTTTGAAATTAAATTCATACTGGAAAGCCGAGACATTAAACCAAAATTAATATGACATAGACGTGAGTGCCAAACGTTAGCCTCATCATCCACACCGCCACAAATATGGTTCACGCTTTTATTGCGAAATCGAAAGGAAAAGCGGAACAAGCCTCCGCACTCATAGCCTTTACCAATAAAGCGTCCATATTTAGACACGACTACTTTATTAGACTCAAATACCAACTTAAGCCCGTCTCTACATAAACGGGAGCCACTAACGAGATTCTTGTCTATAGAAGGGACATGCTGCACGTTCTTCAGCTGCACGATCTACCGTGCCAACACCATGAACAGAAGCATGTGACCCATTCCCCATTAGGACGGAGGAATCCCGGGCGACCTGATAAGAGGAAAACAACGAAATATCAGCACACACATGTACATTAGCTCCTGTATCAATCCACCAATTGGTAGATTGACTAACCGAAAGAACAATTAGGTAAATTACCATACCCAGTCCCATCTCCAGTCTTGCCAATGGTCACGTTGACAGACTTAGAAGTCTGTCCTACAGGTGCCTTCTTTCCTTTGCGTTGTGGGCACTTCTTGGCCATGTGACCAGGCTCACCGCACACAAAGCAAGTTCTATCATCCTGATTGTTGTTGTTCTTCTTCTTCTTGAAGTTGGTTGTCTGTTGGACTTTGACAAATTTCCCTTTGTTCTTGCTTGAGGGTTTCTGTACCACATTGGCACTAGACTGCCCTCCATCATCCTTAGACACAGCGTCCTTTTCCCGAGCTTTCTCCTCAATTTCAAGAGACCCAATCAGACTCTCAACAGTACTCTTGTCTCTTGTGTTTGATCTTGTTCGAAATTCCTCCATGAAGAAGGTAATTTCGCAATAATACATCCACCACAAACTTGTCGGGTAAGGCACACTTAATGAGTTCGAGTTCCTTGCCAATGGACTGTATCTCATGAGTCGATCTACTACGAACGGTTAACAACCATCTTGTAGTCATGAAATTGCTCCATAACATACATGTCATTGCGGCATCGATGAGCACCGTATTTGGAATTCGGTGCATCCCATAACTCCTTTGCGTCTGTCATGTGCATATACACCTCGCATGCACGATCAAGAAGAACATTAAGAATGCATCCAACAAAGAGAGTAGTGGCGCCTCGAATTCTTTACGCTTTTCAGATCAAGAGCACCTTCAGCTTGCCATTACTAACCCGAATACATTCATAGCGAGAAGACACGAGTGACGATCCGCCATCTCTTAAAGTGCACACCGAGAACTTCTTCGGCCTCGGTGCATCGGCAAATCCACCATAGTTAAACCACGATTGCCTAGAATAAGGTTTTGGATTGTTAAAAATATAAGCACATGTAGGTTCAATTTATTCCATAAATTAATCATGACATCATGCACGCAAAATAACGAGAATCATCACGGACATAACGATCTAGACATGTCAACCGGAACCGAACATGAATGGATCTAATACGGAGAACATGACCGCTGCTGCGTCGATGATTCTCGTTACGATCGGTTTGTCGATGTTGACACCGCAGTACGGTGTGGATGACATGAAGTCGATGACGATTCGCGGCCGAACGTCGAGGAAGACGAGCGAGCTACGACAGCGATCGCGCAGAGCGCTTCCCAAAAACCTTATTCGCCTCTCCGGTGCGAGAACTTGGCGGCGATTCGGAGACTGCTCTCCCGAACGATGCAGTGCACGCCGCGGGCGGGGCGGAGTAAGTATGTCGGACGGCGCAGTACAATGGAAGAGGCGAAAACCCTAGATTGATTTGCTTGTGCTGTATGGAGACGGCGATTCAAGTATTTATGGAAGAATCGGGCGTGTGATCAAGACGCCGCACGTTCTCCATAACTCGTGGCAAAGCGGATTAGTCGCGAATCGATCCGGATTCACCGCCACACAAAAAAGGCAAAGTTAAAACCGCAAAGAAAGCCGTCGTCATCAAGCACCCGACGCGATTTTGGCGGACCATTCACGCAGTGCGGCGCCACCGCGCCACCCGCGCCACCCGCCCCGGCCTGCCCGCCCGGCGGCGCGCGCGCTGTGATCCTCTAGTTCTCTCCCACATGCCTCAAGTGACTAGGAGTGCACCATCCCTTTTAAGGTGGTCTTCCTCTCCTAGAACTTGCAATATGGTACTAAAGTTCACATGCAACCTTCCTTGTCATGAGTGGGCCTTTGAGATTTAATTTAGGAATTATTCTTATTGTATGGGCTTGGCCCACATAATCCAACAGCTTTAATGACACACATAAAATGCTTCAAGTCTTTGGATAGAACTCTTCGTGATATTTTATCGATAGACAATCCCTCCATTGCATCTATACCTCTCAGTGGTAAAGTAGTTGTTCTAGGACGAGATCTAAGACAGATATTAGTTATTACCTGTTATTGATGCAGGAACTCGCATGCAAATTATCGATGCTGCGGTTATAAATTCACCGCTTTGGTGCTATGTCAAAATTTTACACCTAACGATAAACACGCGTCTTACTAGGCATCCATCACAGGTAGACCATCAACACGCCGTAGCGGTATTTAGTAAATGGCTTTTAGATCTTGGAGATGGAAAACTTCCAGCAACTGCTCGTGAAAGTGAGTATGAACACACTTGGATTGAAATCCCCGAAGACCTTATCAAAACTCAGGATGACAAGATAAATGCGATTATTTCTGCTGTTTATGGACATTTTACACACAACTACCAGGAACCTTCTTATCTATGTAGCCGAGCCATTCTAACACCTACAAATGAAATCGCTGATGAGATCAATTCTCGTGTTCTTTCTATAGCTCCTAATCTTGCTACCGAGTATTTGAGTTGTGACTCTATAGCTACCTCTAATGATACAGTGAGCGACGCACACATGTTATACCCGGTTGAGTTCCTCAATACAATATGTATTTGTAGGACCGGAAAGGCGATTAGAGGGGGGTTTGAATAGGAGCACTATCTATTTTTTGCTTTGATCAGATTTAAAAATGATATTGACTTCAATAGCTATGAGAACTATGAAGATCAATATATATATATAAACGTAGCAAAAGATTTGTACTGAATCCCCTTCAAACCCCTAAAAGAAACGACCAAAAACATAAAAGCGGCCTGATGAACAGTACTCGAGATGAATAGTACTCGAAGCTACAGTGCTCACAATTTCGACCACTCGGTACTCGAAGCTACAAAGCTTGATGAGCAGTACTCGGAGCTACAATGTTCGTTGAAAAGTGCTCGAATGAATAGTACTTGTGGCTGCGCAAAGATTGGTGAACGATGCTCGTAGCTTTTCGACCACACAGCACTGAGCTACAAGATTGCTGAAAACAAAGACTCGGTACTTGAGCTACAGTACTCGAAGTGAACAGTGCTAGGAATGAATAGTACCTAGAGCTACAGTACTTGATGAACAGTAAAACATGCGAATAAATAGTAAATAGCCTGAAAATGAATCACAAATTTGACGTAACTTTTGATCTGCAACTCCAAACTTCACGAAACTTGAACCACACCTTCCTAAGGATGTCAGGAACCTATTCCATGCGACGATTGTGAATATCCTTGCCAAAGTTCCTATCTTTTTCAGTTTGAACGAAAGGTGCTCCAAAACCGAGTTAAAATCGAAATATGATCTAGAGACTTGCTCGTGGTGATTGATGATCAAGATGACCCTAGACGGGTTCCCACATGTTACAGCAAGTTAGATCACGGCAAGAAACCAACCAAAAACTCGCAGATCAAAGAAAGACTCAAAATCACCAAACAGAGAGAAGAAAAGCAAATAGACTCATCTTGGAGGAATCAAGCCTTGAATTGATTTAAGATTGTAGAGAGTTTACAGCCACTCCAATCAGGAGGACAAGAGCTCAATCCATGAGCACACCATCAACTCATCTCTCTAGAACCCTAAGCTTCTCCTTTCCTCTCTAAGCCCTAAAACCAAACTAGGGTTTACAAAATGAAGTCTTTAAGGTGGCTGTCCAGCACACCCCCTATTTATATAGAGGCCTAGCTTCTAGAAGAGTTAACCCTAATGGACTCCCGTTAAGGCCTAACAACAAATGGGACACATACGCACGTATTTTAAAGCGTCGTCTTCATCTTCGATTGATCTAAACCACTTCTCCAAGCGCCGACCCACGCCTCGGTTTAGCAAAGAGATCACAAAGGCGGTATTAGGTGAAATTACCAAAATACCCCTTCTCGATCCTTCTCCATGGACCGAGTCCAATCCCGTCGAAGCAATCAGCTGCTCCGCCACGTGTAGGTTGATCAACGATTCTCATCA
Organism: Ampelocalamus luodianensis; assembly: GCA_036346255.1. Lineage (NCBI taxonomy): Eukaryota > Viridiplantae > Streptophyta > Magnoliopsida > Poales > Poaceae > Ampelocalamus > Ampelocalamus luodianensis. The sequence continues at coordinate 48,671,946 of CM070618.1, read as the reverse complement.
AGTCGGCAAGTCTCTCATGTTCGGATCCCACCGGAACCACCAAGGCACTTATACCGACCCCGCGCCGCTTGATCCAACCAGCTGCATCGAACTGCCCGTTCGATCATCTTTGTCCATTCTGCACCACACTTGAGTCACTTGACCTCACCCGGCATCCATGATCATTCTTGACCTCAGCTCTCCAAGCTTAGTCCCGATCCTCCTCGCCGTTGACCGTCGTTGACCTGCAAGCCACCTCAACAGCAATAGACAAAGAAATCGTCTCTGGGAACAAGTTCTTCACAACTTGACCCACGTTAACTCAAAACATGCAATATGCAACACATATGCAAATACAAACATGGATATGGCATATCCCAAAATCAATTAGCCAATAAGATCAACAGTCAGCACAAAGTCGGTCAGACAAAAAATCCTAAACTTTGTCGAAAACGAGTGTTTCCGCAAACCCTCAATACCATTGCCAATTGTAACATCATCCTAAGATCATGAGCATATCCCCATGATATCCACAATCTCCCCCTTGATGAACACATTGACAATCTCCCAGAAAATGTAAGTTTTAGGTTTGAAAATAAAAATACTCGACGTTTTCGCGCAAAGGCACAACTTGATCCATAAGCAAGAGAAAGCTATGAAAATGATCAAGCTAGCTTCGGAATAACAAAGGCAAGTGAGATAAGACAAGAAAAGCAAGAAAGCTTTCATTTCCAATGAAGTGACAAAAATCTCACTTAAGGTCCATATGAAAGAACAATTGTTCAATGTGACCTTTGATCATTGTGAGGTTCCAAGAAATGCAATTCAAATTCAGATCATAAGAATGCAAATGATATGCTCCCCCTCACTATGATCACCAAATTTCAAAAAAAATTTACTTTCTCCCTATGTCTCCAAAAGCTCTAAAACAACATTTTTACCTTTCTTTCTCCCCCTTTGACAATGGATTCGTCAAGATGCAGGGAAGAAGATAGAGCATGAATGAAATGGAATGGCTGTATTTTTTTTGTTTTTCATTTTTAGCAACAGGAGCCATGAGAATTATCCAAGAAGACTGGACAAGTATTACACCAAGCCATATTATGTGAAGAAGCTATTTTCGATCATGGCAAAACATATACAGCAAAGCTAAAGCCAAAATAGCAATAATCTGAGATTAAATGAGTTCGTAGCATGACAAAGTGTTCAAAATCATAGTTTAACTAAAGGTATCAAAAAATGAGTCAAGCCATGTCTATAAGCAAAATGGAGCCCAGAAGCTAGAAAATGAGTCAATTTTGAGCGTTATGAGTTCAATTATGAATTAATTTGTTCAAGAATTTGGAATTTAGCACATTTAGCACTTTGCTAAAAAAAATTAAGGTTTTTTCTTAGTAAAGCAAGTCCTGGACTAGGAGCCATCCACAACTGCCTCCTAAGCTTCAACCAATTGATAATTTGTTTTCTTAGCATTGTGCTAGATCTCAAGCCTTGCCGCGACCATCCCAAGCGAGAAGCTTAAGAGAGTGATCTAGGTTATCCAAAACTCCTCCTGAGTTCATGCCTAGTGCAATGGCAAGCCGTCTCATGAGAAAGAATTGGTGAGATCAGTTTTTTCGCACAGAAAAGCTCATTTTTCATTTGCTTGACTTAAGAACTATCATAGCTCAATTTAAAACTCAAGGAAAGTTCAAGAGTCAATTTAGCCTATATGCAATGGCGTGAATCATAAGAGGATCACTATGGCAAAACTAGTCACAAGATCCAAGAAGTCATGTTTTGATTCAATTTTCTCACAGATAATAAAGCTAGCATGGCAAAAGCTAAGCTATACAAGAAAGGCCATAAAAGAAGTCTAGCAAACTAGCACAAGACATGGCAGGGTAAAAAGTATGAAATCATGTCATACAAGGATAATAATCAAAGCTCTATTAATTTATATTACAATGCAAGTTGTTGATTTTAAAATGCATTATGATACAATGAATGCAAAAGAGCAAACTCTCCCTCAAAACAGGCCAAGAGGACTAATAACCCCTAACTCTCCCCGCAAAGTAGTAAAACGAGAAGAATCAAGCGCTTTAGTGAAAATATCCGCAACCTGCTGCTCGGACTCTACAAAGTGAAGCACAACATCACCCTTCTCAACATGGTCTCTAAGGAAATGATATCGAATGTCAATGTGCTTAGTCCTAGAGTGTTGCACTGGGTTTTTGGTAATATTAATGGCACTAGTGTTGTCACAAAAAAGAGGAACACTACCCAAAGACAACCCATAGTCCCGAAGAGTAGATAAGATCCAGAGAACCTGAGAGCAACTCATCTCTGACTACATACTCGGCCTCGAAGATGGGTGTGCAACAGAGGACTGCTTTCTAGATGACCAAGAGATAAGAGATGTGCCTAAGAAATGATAAGTACCAGAAGTACTCTTCCTATCCACTCTACACCCCGCAAAATCAGCATCAGAAAAAGCTCGAATAGAGAGAGCAGAATCAGAAGAATACCAGAGTCCAAAGTCAAGAGTGTTCTGGAGGTACCTGAAAATGCGACGCACTGCTTAACGATGAGAGGCACGAGGGGAAGCCTGAAATCGAGCGCACAGACACACAGCAAATTGTATGTCCGGCCTCGAAACTGTGAGATAGAGGAGAGATCCAATCATGCTGCGGTACTCCTTTTGGTCCACGGGCTCTCCATCCTCATCAGGGTCCAACATAGTGGATGTGGTAATGGGAGTAGACATTGGCCTACTTCTTCCCATATCAAAGCGTCGAAGAAGGTCCTTTGTGTACTTACTTTGATGAATGAAGGTACCTTCTTTCAGTTGCTTGACTTGAAGACCAAGGAAGAAAGTTAATTCGCCCATCATGCTCATCTCGAACTCCCTGCTTATCGAATTTGAAAATCTGGACACCAAAGCATGAGAAGAACCACCGAATATGATACCATCTACATAGATCTGAACCAATAAGAAGTTGCTGCCATGCCTGAGAGTGAATAAGGTTTTATCTACCATTCATATTTTAAAATTATTTTTAAGTAAGAAACTCTTAAGCCTATCATACCAAGCTCTCGGGGCTTGCTTCAATCCATATAAGGCTTTAGAGAGCTTAAACACATGGTTTGGGAACTTGAGATTTTTAAAACCAGGGGGTTGCTTGACATAGACCTCTTCTTCAATGAAACCATTAAGGAAAGAACTCTTGACATCCATTTGGAAAAGCTTAAAAATCCTTAGATGTTGCAAAAGCAAGCAAAATACGAATGGCTTCTAATCTAGCTACAGGAGCAAAGGTCTCTTCAAAGTCTAAGCCTTCTACCTGGGAATAACCTTGAGCTATAAGTCTAGCCTTGTTGCGAACTACCAAACCATCTTCACTTTGCTTATTTTTGAAAACCCATTTTGTTCCAATTATATTATGATTAGGTGCCGGTTCAACTGAGGTCCAGACTTTGTTTCTTTCAAAATTTTCAAGCTCTTCATGCATGACATTGACCCAAGAGGAATCGGATAAAGCATGGGTGACATCTCGGGGTTCAAAAGAAGCAACAAAAGCAGAATGTGCATGAGAATCTGGAGAAATAAACCTGGAGCGAGTGACTAGCTCATGAAGATCCCCAATCATCTGCTCAGGTGGGTGTCGTCGCTGGATATGAAGAGGAGGTCCTGATGCTGAGGTGGCCTCTACCTCATGGGCTGTGGAGGTAGGAGCAGAGCCACTCACATCGTTGGTGAAGATAGGAGGAGGCTGCTCAGCTAAAAATGGAGAAGTAGAAACAGGCTCTCCAACCATCTCAGAAGGGACTGGAGGATGGATTGGGTCCTCATCCCCAGAGTCATCGTCGACGAAGATGCTTTCTCGAATATCAGAAACCTGTGTACCTGCAGCATTGGGTCTAGTACTAGGACTAGCCTCATCAAAAGTAACTTTGCAAGTCTCAACAATTTTGTTAGTATCCAAATTAAATACACGATAGCCACGAGAATGAGCAGGATATCCAAGAAATATGCCATCAGAATATCTTGACTCAAATTTATCCAAGTTGCCATGTTTAAGAATGAAGCACTTGCAACCATAAATCTTGAAATACGAGACCTTAGGCCTATGACCAAATCTAAGCTCATAAGAAGTTTTGCCTATGACAGATCTCAAGAACACCCTATTAGACACATAGCAAGCAGTAGAGATCGCCTCAGCCCAAAACCTCCTAGGTGTAGAGTGCTCATCTAGCATGGTCCTGGCCATCTCTACAAGAGTCTTGTTCTTCCTCTCTACAACACCATTCTGCTGGGGAACTCTAGGAGAAGAGAACTAGTGCTCAATTCCCTTATCAGTGCAGAAAGTGGCAAAGGAAGAGTTCTTGAATTCTATCCCATTGTCACTCCTAATGGCTTTCAAGGCTCCAGGAAGGTCAACAGCAAGTCTAAGGACCAACTCTTTAAAGAAACCAAAAGCCTCATCCTTAGACACCAGAAAATAGACCCATGAATACCTGGAGAAATCATCCACAATCACAAGCACATACCACTTCCCTCCTGTAGACTAGACTCTAGAGGGACCAACTGTATCTAAGTGCAAGAGCTGACCAGGTCCATCAGTCATCACTAAAGTAAGAGGTGGATGAGAAGCAGAAACCATCTTACCATGTCTACAGGGAGCGCACACTAGGTCTCTAACAGCCTTCAGCCTAGGCAAACCTCTAATCAAATCCTTGCTACTGACTCTAGTCAAGTGGTCGAAGCCTATGTGTCCAAGCATACGATGCCACAACACTAGATCATGAGAATCAGAAGCCACAAGACATCTAAGGCTGGAAGCAGAAGAGACACTGAAATCAGCACAAAAGATCCTCTCAAACCTAGTGATCCCAAAGACATGCTCACATGAGGAGTCCAGAACTCTACACTCACCACTCTTAAACCTTACCTCTAGGCCCTCATCAAGCAGCTGAGAAACAGATAGCAGATTATACCTCAGCTTACTTACCAAAGCGACGTCCTTAAGCATGAACTTGTTGTTGACGCAAGACCGTGCCCTCACACACATCACGGTCTGGTAGAAGCATCCCCAAATGTGATCAACTCATTGCCGGATGCACGTGTGAGGGAGGAGAACCATCTAGAATCTCCAGTCATGTGTCGAGAACATCCAGAGTCAACAAGCCATATGTCCACCTTCCTCGCACGATGGACCTACAGGGCATAAACAGGGAACATCTGTGCCTCAGTACTGGGGTTAGTAATAAAAGACTTGGGAATCCAGTACTGAGCCACACGATGCTTGGGAACACCAACAGAAGCAGCAATAAAATGGTTAGGAGAAACATCATAAGAATGCACACGCGAAACACCTAGACCTCTTTGAATCGACCTACCAAAAGATCGGTACTCCCCCTGTCTAGATACTACCCGTGGTCTCTCCTCATGATACCCTAATCCAAAATGCTGCCTAGATCGACCAAAAGAGTTCAAAGAGTCATCTACAGACCTAGGCCTATGTCTAGTAGGAAAAACAGGCTGCATGGCTCTAGAGACTGCAGCAGATGAAGGAACTCTTCTAATGGACCTCAAAGCACTCATCCTCTCCTTCCTCTCAATCTTGGCTCTACGAAAGCAGAACTCTACAATGTGGCCATCTTTCTTGTAGAAAGTGCAATGGTACTTGATCTTTTGAGAGCGTTTGACCTGCTGAAGTAGAAGCACCTGTCTTGCTAGAAGGAGTTTGGGCAAAACATGCAGATCTAAAGATAATCTTAGATGGTTCCGGAGGTTCTACCTCAAACAAGCCACGCTCAATAGCTCTCACAATCTTAGGTGGGTGGTTCTTGTAATACTCTAAGGAATTAAATCCTATGCCACTATTCTTCATACTCACCTTAGATTTATCGAGAATCATGTTAAGATTCTTCTTCCCACTAGAAAATCTCTCGAGCGTCTTTTTGAGGTAGTCATTTTCTTTGGCTAGATCCTTACATGTAGCACATTGATTTGACTTGATTGCCTTATCATACTTTTTCTTATGAAGAGCTACCTCAACCTTCAAAGCCTCACAATACACACAGGAAGAATTCTCAATCCTATTTAACTGCTCTTTGAATTTGACTCTAAATGCCTCTTGTATCTCATCTACATTATGCCCAACTTCGGTACAAAAAGCACAAATATTAGAATCAACTACTTTTTTGGATGCAGTCATGAATATGGATTTTTCAATTTTAGCTTTCTCCTCTAGGGTCTTGTTGAGAGTATCATTCTCAATTGTGAGTTTATGACAGTTTTCACATGAAGCAGTCCTAGAATGAAGAACAATTTCAGACATTTCCTTCATTTTAATCTTATTATCCTCACAATGAGAGCATGTGTGACTAGGATCAAAATTTTGCAATTCCTTAGTAGCGCTATCCAATTTCAATTCAAGCAAGGCACAATTAGAGCATGATGAAGGAATAGCATCTACAAAAGTCACATATAGAGCAATAGCATCTATGCACACAGGACTAGATTTGAGATATTCTAGTTCATCTAGAGCATCTTTTAGTTGATTTGCAACAGAGGAATGAGCAGATTTCAAATTTGTCAAATCATCAAGCAAGCTAGAGCAAGAATCACAATCATCAGCAGGATTAATGGATTTGAGCCTAACAACTTCTAGATTCGAGTTGTCAATCATGTTATCCTGTTTCTTAATCATTCTAGCTTGCTTCTTCAGTTCTCGTTCAGCAACAACCAAATCTCATTTCATTTCATTTGGTGAGGGACATACCTCGTCGGGATCGCTGAAAAGATCGTTGTCGTTGGAGGAGTCAATGTCGTTGCTGTCCCTGGCCATGAAGCATATGTCGGTGAATTCCTGAGTCTTCTTCTTGCCATGGGAGTCATCCTCGTCGTCCTCCGTCCCTAAGTCCACATCGCTCATGTCAACATTCTCAAGAGCGGCAAGGACCCGGCTGACGAACTTGCGATAGTTGGGCTTCTTGGCTTTTGCTTCCTTAACTTGAGGACGCCTCCGAGAGTCCTTCTCCACCTTGCCCTTCAACTTGGGGCACTTGGAGCAAATGTGGTTTGGCTCACTACACTCAAAGCAAGTGACAGGGCCACCTCTCCTTCTGTTCCTCACTTTGTTGTAGACTCTCGAGAATTTTATGGATAGGAGGGCTAAATCATCCTCAGGTAGCTTCTCTAGCTGCTCATCACTCAAAGAATGCAAAGCGGACAAAGAAAAACCAGATGAGCCAAAATCCAAAGAATCAGACGAGCTACCCTTAGATGGGTCGACCACTAAAGCCATCAACTCTGTCTTGGGGAGACACGAGATAAAGTCAATTTCATGCGTCTTTAATCTCGAGTAGAGCTTATCTTTGGTAAGCTAACTCATGACAGTGTTGTCATTGATGGAAGTGATCTTCATCCCCCAGCCAGACCTTCACATCAAGAGCACCCAAGAGCTGGCGTGCATTCTCAGACTCAGTAAAAACAAGATCCACAGCGCGAAGATCATGAATGATCTTAGAGAACCTCCCCCACAACTCATCTAAAGATTCACCAAGCCTTTGCTCGATCTTTGAGTATTCTTTCTTGAGTTGGTTCTGTCTCACTTCCTTGATCGTAGTAGAGCCCTCGTGGTAGTCACAAAGGGTCTTCCAGATCTCGTGAGCAGATCTCAAATGAGCCACGCGCTCAAACTCGGATCGACTAAGACCTTGGATCAAGAAGTTGCGAGCTTTGCTATTAGCCTCAATATCTGGAGTCATCACATCGTTATTGGCTGGCACAACATATGAATTTTTGACCTTAAGCCAAATAGCGTGCCCTTGAGCCTCGATATAGGCTTGCATACGAGCCTTCCAGTAAGCAAAATCAGATCCATAAAAAATATGTGGTTTGATTGAATACTTGTCAGTCGTCATGGCTCCAAAGACTGGTTAAGATCTATGAGAAGAGCTAACCAGGCTCTGATACCACTTGTAGGACCGGAAAGGCAACTAGAGGGGGGGTGAATAGGAGCACTATCTATTTTTCGCTTTGATCGGATTCAAAAATTATATTGACTTCAATAGCTATGAGAACTATGAAGATCAATAGTTATATAAGCATCGCGAAAGATTTGTATTGAATCCCCTTCAAACCCCTAAAAAAAACGACCAAAAACACAAAAGCAGCCTGATGAACAGTACTGATGAATAGTACTCAAGATGAATAGTTCTCAAAGCTACAGTGCTCACAATTTTGACCACTCGGTACTCGAAGCTACAGAGCTCGATGAGCAGTACTCGGAGCTACAGTGTTCGTTGAACAGTGCTAGGATGAATAGTACTCGTGACTGTAGTACTAGGTGAACAGTACTCGTAGCTTTTCGACCACACAAGACTGGAGCTACACGATTGCAAAAAGCGATTTCGGTACTCGAGCTACGACTGCTCGAAGTGAGCGATTGCAAGGAATGAATAGTACCTAGAACTACAGTACTCGATGAACAGTAAAAATGGGCGAATAAATAGTGAACAGCCTGAAAACGAATCACAACTTTGATGTAACTTTTGATCTGCAACTCCAAACTTCACGAAACTTGAACCACACCTTCCTAAGGATGTCAGGAACCTATTCCATGTGACGATTGTGAAGATCCTTGCCAAAGTTCCTATCTTTTTCAGTTTGAACGAAGGGTGCTCCAAAACCGAGTCAAAATCGAAATATGATCTAGAGACTTGCTCGTAGGTGATTGATGATCAAGATGACCCTAGATGGGTTCCCACATGTCACAACAAGTTAGATCACGGCAAGAAACCAACCAAAAACTCGCGGATCAAAGAAAGAATCAAAATCACCAAACAGAGAGAAGAAAAGCAAATAGACTCATCTTGGAGGAATCAAGCCTTGGATTGATTTGAGATTGTAGAGAGTTTACAACCACTCCAATCAGGAGGACAAGAGCTCAATCCATGAGTACACCATCAACTCATCTCTCTAGAACCCTAAGCTTCTCCTTTCCTCTCTAAGCCCTAAGACCAAACTATGGTTTACAAAATGAAGTCCTTAAGGTGGCTGTCCAGCACACCCCCTATTTATAGAGAGGCCTAGCTTCTAGAAGAGTTAACCCTAATGGGCTCCTGTTAAGGCCTAACAACAAACGGCACACATACGCATGCATTTTAAAGCGTCGTCTTCATCTTCGATTGATCTAAACCATTTCTCCAAGCGCCGACCCGCGCCTCGGTTTAGCCAAGAGATCACAAAGGCGGTATTTGGTGAAATTACCAAAATAACCCTTCTCGATCCTTCTCCATGGACCGAGTCCAATCCTGTCGAAGCAATCGCCTGCTCCGCCACGTGTAGGTTGATCAACGGTTTTCATCATGTCGGCAAGTCTCTCTCGTTCGGATCCCACCGGAACCACCAAGGCACTTGCACCGACCCTCGCGTCGCTTGATCCAACCAGCTGCATCGAACTGCCCGTTCGATCATCCTCGTCCATTCTGCGCCATGCTTGAGTCACTTGACCTCACCCGACATCCATGATCGTTCTGGACTTCAACTCTCCAAGCTTAGTCCCGATCCTTCTCGCCGTTGACAGTCGTTGACCTACAAGCCACCTGCACAGCAATAGACAGAGAAATCGTCTCCGGGAACAAGTTCTTCACAACTTGACCCATGTTAACTCAAAACATGCAATATGCAGCACATATGCAAAGACAAACATGGATATGGCCTATCCCAAAATCAATTAGCCAATAAGATCAACAATCAGCACAAAGTCGGTCAGACCGAAAATCCTAAACTTTGCCAAAAACGAGTGTTTCCGCAAGCCCTCAATACCATTGCCAGTTGTAACATCATCCTAAGATCATGAGCATATCCCCATGATATCCATAATATTAACAATTTCCCACATCATAATTTGCTTCTTGATATTGGTTCTCCTATTATGCTTCTAAGAAACCTTAGCCAGTCTAACGGCCTATTTAACGGAACCCGGTTGATCGTTTGACATCTTTTTCAACATGTTATTGAAGCTTCCATTATCACGGGTTCTCATGCTAAAGACATTGTATACATTCCTAGAATAGTTCTTAAGAATCGAGATCCAAAGTGGCCTTTCGTACTTCAACGTCGCCAATTCCCCATTCACCTTTGTTACGCAATAATCATCAACAAAAGTCAGGGTCAAACTTTAGCTTCGGTCAGTGTTTACTTAAGAAATCATGTTTTCACGCATGGCCAGCTATACGTTGCTGCCTCGAGAGTCACATCTAGAGATTCGCTAAAAATCTTAATTGAAAACGACGATGGCACCTATGGTGCACGCACTAGAAATATCGTTTTCAAAGAAATCTTCTGCTCGCTGTTATAGGTATAATACCATTACTTTTACTATAATTTTACTTACGTATGCACCTTTACATATTACTAATCATTATGTAACCCAATGCACCCTTTCCTAAAATCACCCCCCTTTTGCCAGTGCATCGCTACACCATCTTGTTATAAATTATATTTATACTGTTATACCATGTGGCTAGGTCTATGTTTTTTTAGTTGATGAATAATTGACAATCCTGGGTATTGATGTTATTTGAGATGTGTGGCGTATGTGAACTTATGTCGGTCAAGTTGGGAAGAACTTGTGCTGAGAAAAGATGGTGCTTAAGTCTTTGCATGTGCAGGGTAACTTGAAAACGATCGTGGTCTACGACGGTGACTGGGAGATGACTTGGTGCGAAGTCATAGTCCAGAGGGTTGAGAATGCTGGAGGAGACGGTTGAGCTCGAGTTGGGGCACGTGGAGATTAAAGATGAATGATGCGTGTTGGAGCTACAGAGGTGCGGTCTGGAGACTATGACACATGATGATTTTGGGATATCCTAAATTGGTTTTGTAATCTGGTGTAAAAGACTATGTATTGAGCCCTAAGAATAGTGGGCCGTACGTCAGGATGAAAGTGGGATGGTTTGTGGCCATCCCACACTCTTCCCGCACTGGCCACCAAAGTTATGCGGGCATAGCCATCAGCCCGCCAAAGCTTATGTGGGGCAACGCGGATGCCCGCTGCTTGCAGTGCATCAACAAACTAAGGTACGGCTTGAGTCTGCTTGTGCGGCACGGCTTGTATTCATAAGCAATGTATGAACTACTTGGTTGCTTACATACTAGTCAGAAAAATAATGTATGAACTACTTAGCTGCTTACATCAACGAAAGCCAATCAAATAAATACATCATTTGACATAAATGTTGCATCAGCTTCCTTTAACAAAAAAAAGTATTCATAAGCATTATAAGCATTTGAAGTGCTTCATTGCAGTCAAACACATTGCTGATCACACATTCTCATATAACTCCTAAACTGTTTCATGATTACACATTCTGCAAATACAAGATCACCCATCCTTTTGGGTTCGGTAGATCTGGATGGTGCAGACAGCAAAGCACTACTTTTTCTTGGTAAAATGGAGAGCAAGCAGCTTAGAAACCGTCAAGTCAGTGAATGATTCAACTTGGAATAGATCCTTCAGCTTCTCATCACAGATTATTTTCCTCTGGTCAGAAGGATACTTCCACCACTACAATAAAAACTACTATGAATGATGAGTCTGCCAGACTGGAATAGAAATATGGAATGCGAAAGATTAACAACTACTTGAGTAGCTAAACGGCTGTGAACTGAACTGCAAATCCTAAAATCACGCACCTACCCTTAGCTCTTGCAAACTAAACTTGGAATATAAATATTTTTTTTGAAATAGTACAATTTAACACACTATGTAGTCTTGAGCACTCTTATACTCTGCAGCAAGGGAATTAGGGAAATATATACCTCTATGATGACGAATGTATCTAAGTAGAGTATTTTTGTCTAACAAGCCGAAGGATTAGCGTCTAACTATCATAAAATCTGAAGGTTTGAGTTTTGGAAAGGTAGAGCTAGCATCTTACGTACACAGTCCTATCACATCTTGTTGCTATGCATATTATATAACATGACATTTTATTGCCCCAGGTAGACAGGCATGCATGCAGCCAGGGATGGGAAATGGTAAAGATACATCAATCTGTAAACATCTACTACATGTAAACATCTACTACATGAACTGAACTACAAATGTGTAAACATGTACTACATGGTTGCCATGTATGGTGCAAGCATGCACCTACCCTTAGCTCTTGCAAATCTGATGTGGATTATTTAGTAAAGGTATGGTGGTTCCATACCTGTGAATTCTAAGTTACAAATGCACTTCATCAATCATCGCCATCATCTAGATCCTCTGTCGTGTTCTTTTGGTGAGAAGATGCTGAAACATTGGAAAGTCATATATTTACGTATGATTATTTAGTAAAGTAAAACTGACAAGGTTAAAAAAACAATTGAAGAACTTACTATCTGCCTTAAGCCAATCTTGAAGACAAATCAATGCCTCAATGGTGTGGCAAGAGAGTCTGCTCCTATAATCACTAATAACTCTTCCTCCAGTGCTAAAAGCGGACTCAGACGCAACAGTGGAAGCAGGGATAGCCAATACATCACGTGCCATACAAGAAAGGATAGGATACTTTGGAGATTGTACCGCCCACCACTGTAAAATATCAAGAGCTTCTCTGCGAGGGAACAACTCTTCCTTCAAATATCCACAAGTTCATTGCTTGCTTGACTTTTTTGCACTTAAATGTTGATCCCAATCGGCAAGAGGATCATTTTCACCTCCACATCATCACCATTTGCTCCTTGTGATGAATGCTCAAGAGAGTCTCTCACTTTAGCAAAGATATTCATCGAAAAGGACTCTGATAGCTTCATAAACCTCATCAAGATATTTTTCAGCATGACCTTGAAACGCTATCTTCAAGCGAAACTCAATGTAGTCATACTTGTACCTCGGGTCAAGTATGACAGGTATGCAGTTTGTCAAATACGACTCTTTCCAGTACTTGTCAAATTTCTCTTGCATTTCTTTCACCATAGCTACAATGGTAGGGTTTCTACTTTTAGCTTCATTTTCCAAGGTTTTTTTAACTAACCGCACCTCATGGAAGTAATGGTTGGATGTTGGATATTTTGAACCCGAAACAACTTTAGTAGCATTGTAGAAAACCCTCAACAGATTAACAATATCTTCAGCCTTTTTCCATTCTAAAGATGTGGGAGTGTATTTGTAATTTGAGTCTTGCTTTCCTAGGGCATGAAATGCTGCTTTGAAAGGCAATGCCGACTTAAGCATAAGAAAAGTTGAATTCCATCTTGTGGCTACATCAAGTGAAGGGTGCTTCTCAGATACTCCCACCTGTGCAATGATCTCTTCAAACTTCTCTTTCCTTGATTGCGAACTCTTGATATACTTGACACTATTTCTAATGTTATCAATCATAGTATGCATTGCCTTTAAACCATCTTGGATGATAATATTGAAGACATGAGAAGCATAGCGAATGTGAAACAATTTACCTTGGCAATGTAGAAGACACTTCTCTAGTAAATTTTCTTTTAAGAAGTTGATCATTGAAGTGTTAACCGATGCATTGTCTAATGTAAAGCTGAAGATTTTATCTTCAATGTGCCAATCCTGAATGCTCTTCAGTATTACATTATACATGTTCAATGCATTGTGTGGAGTCTCCATAAGACAAAATCTTATGATTCTTTTTTGAATATTCCATTCATTGTCGATAAAATGACATGTAATGCATAAGTATCCTAGATTCTGGTTTGAGGTCCACATGTCGGCGGTCGATGATACTCTAGCATTGCAGTTCTTCAAAAAATCTCGTAAAACCAACCTATGCTCCTTATAAGATGTAATACAATCAGCTTGAGCAGTTGTTCTAGAAACCATTTTGAACAGGGGATTTAAACTAGCCACAAAAGATCTAAAGCCATCATACTCCACTAAAGAAAAGGGCAACTCATGGAGGACAACCATTCACACAAGTTCTCGCCGCGAGACATCGGGATCAAATTTCCAATCTTTCAAGACAACTCCTTCAGGTGAAGTTGCTGAAGAATGCATTTTATCTACCATATCGTGCATTTTAATTCTCATTTCACACACCTTCAGATGTCTACCAATTTGGCTAGTTCCAGAGTCCCGAGATGTTGGAAAGGTTTGGTGGCAATGTGTGCACTTTCCTTCTACAAGTTTCCCATCACGATATATTGGCTTGGCCTCCTTCCATATAATAGATGTCAACTTGCGTGGTTTACGTTTAGAGCCTATATCATGAAAAAAATACTACTTTCAACTTGATGTAGGCAAATCAATGCAGTATCATTATTTGAAGTGAAATTACTACTTCATCATTCTAACAGCATTAGAATAACTACAGATTTATGTTACAACATTAAAAAGTACTGCGGTAAAAAAGAACATGGAAGTAAATCTCACCACATGAAGTCCTCGCTGGGGACAGAGACCTCGTCGGTGATGGCAAATGTACAGTACAACATGGTGTCGATGGGGATGGAGACCTCATCCCTTGTTTCAATGCTGCCGCTCTCGCCAATGCCCCAAGCGGAGACATCAACAAGTTTATCCCTGGTGACCTCACCAATGTCGCAACTGGAGACTGAATTTGTAAACTCCGTAGAGTAGCCGACGGTGAACACCCTCTCTAGGAAACAAAGAGAACAAGTGAATTAAAATATTGCATGCCAAGATCTGTTACACATGGATAATATCAAGTAGATAGCCATTAAGCCCAACTGCAAGTCTGCAACTACAAGAACAATCCTTGAGCATGGAGGCATGGAGTACTCTAAAATCTGCTCCAACTGCAAGAACAATCCTTGAGCATGGAGGGCTTGGAGGCATGGAGTACTCTAAAATCTGCTCCAACTACAAGAACAATCCTTGAGCATGGAGGCATGGAGTACTCTAAAATCTGCTCCAACTGCAAGAACAATACTTGAGCATGCTTAGGAATTGAATACAATACAACTACAATAGTTTAGGATATCCAAACACAACAGCTGCACTCGCATAAAAAATCCAGAGACAGCATGGATGACAATATTTGTTTCATCATATTTGAGATTATCATGCTCTAATATATATTGTTGGCACTTATGCCCAGATTTTGGGGCCTAATTTCTCTGTTTTGTGCCTAACCCACCACCACAATAATAATTACTTGTTTAGAAAATAGAATAAAATAAAGGAAGATGTGCTCATGGAAGAACAAAGAATATATATTGATGATAAACATCCAATGATGCTAGCTAGTACTTGCCATGTGAAATTGAGAAGAGTACAACTGACAAGTTCTAGACAATTAAGCAAATCAGGAGGAGGAGGATCCTCGACAATTAAGCACTGTGCTATCACCGCCGGAGAGGATATCTCGCATTAGACAAATCGCAAGTGGATGAGAGCACTCCTAAATTTTGATTCTCGATGCGCCACTAGGCTACCCTACCATCGAGGAACAAAGAAATCTAGAACCCTATCCAAGAAACTGGGGAATCAACAATGGCACACTAACCTTGTTCGTCTTCATTGTCTCCCTGGATCGGCTATCCTCCTCCACCCTCTTCCTCTTCTCCAGCTTCTTTCTCTTCGCTCTTTTCTAGATCTCAGAGCGAGCAAGCACACGGCAACAACAAATCGAAAAAAACTAGCAAATGATGAATCAAGAACTACAAGAGGGGAGGATGCAAACTTCTTGGATAGTAGCGGCTCCTCGCGTCGCGGACCTTGCCGTCGCCACGGATGACGTTGCTCATCGCCGCCAATCGCCAGCTGTGACTCTTCCCCGCCGCCTGCGGAGAGCCCCACCATATTCTCCGCACCAGACGTTGAGCGCCGCCGTCCGCCATACCATCGGCACCAACAGCCCGCTGATCCGCCTCCTTGTGCACCCGCCGCGCGCCGTCCGGATCTACGGCCCCGTGCACCCTGCCGCAGCTCCCCTCCGGATCAGCCGCCCCGTGCGCCCTCTTCGCCACGCCCCGTTGAATCCGCCGCCGTGCACCTCGCCGCAGCGCGGATCGCGCGAGGCCTCGAGGGAACCACGCGCGCGCGCCGCAAGGCTCGCTGAGCCGCTACGCGAATACACGGCGGCGTCCGCAAAACGCCACTTGATTTTTCAAGTCGTCCGTGGGTGTTCGCGTAACGTTTTTTGTGGGACGGGCTAAGTGGGCTTGCGGGCAGCCCGTGCCCACTTGCATCCCTAGCCGTACGTGAGTGATTAGGGTTTGGAGGCTGTACGGATATAAGAGGTTAGTGGCGACGGCAGGATTGGGTCCGACGCTTTTAGAGGGCTCTCGGCTGTAGGGTTTCAGTGGCAGCGGCTAAAAACTCAGTGCGTGGCGATCGGGAGTCGAGTGCGTGAGTGTTGAAGCGATCTAGCAGAAGAAAGTGCTTGTGGCGGCTGTGCATGAGGTGTTGATTGCTGTCGGCGACAGCTGTATTGGCTGCAAGGTTTGCTGGTGTGCGGCAAGGTTTTTTGCTTTTGTATCATCAACAGTGTTTACTAGAGAAAAACGTCTGCATTGAGTTAATGTGCTTCTTGCTGTGAGAGCTTTTGGTGTTTGTGGTTTGTGGTGCATGCATGTGTGAGAATAGAAAATTGCCATGTGCTTTTTTGGTGGTTGTGTTTTTGGCCATGACGTGAAAGAGGATTTGGTGCTGGTGGTTGGTAGGCATCAAGGGCTAGCGGCTGGAAGGCTTTTGATTGCTGCGGCGTGATCTCCAGAAGAAAAACTTCAAGGCGCTTTGACGGCCGGTGGGGCTTTGACGACCGGTGTTTTTGTCGCGGTGGGCGGGATGCTGCAAGGTGAGATCACTGAGGACGAGGCCGCGTGCGACACGCTCTGCTGTTGGTGTTATTAATCGCGTGATGTTCCATCAGTGTCGTGCGTGACGTGAGCCGAGCGAGATGTTTTGCTTTCCTGTTGAGCTCCTGCGAAAAGAGATCTAGCAGCCTTTTTGCTCGTGCGGCACTTCCCCGCAATGGCTAATTGCTTTGAGATTGGGTGCGAAAAATCTCCCACAATCATTCATTTCTCTCTGATTGTTATTAACGATCCTACATATACACTAATGCAAAACAGAAAAGAATATCTAGCAGAGAAACTAATTTAAATCGATTCAGTCTACATACATCTCTTACTACAGAGATCTACTAGATTATCTCTTTCATGTACCGAAATGGATATATACCATTGTTATCTGTTTTGTTCCCAAATTTATACTTTAGACTGCAACCAGTACTTTATATTGCCTTTCCTACTTGCATTAACGTTCCTCATCCTCTATTCCCCGTGCCTTAGACACTACCGGACACAGCCCCTTTGCCGAGTGCAAATATCTTTGCCGAGTGCCAAATATCGGGCACTCGGTAAAGAGATATTTTGCCGAGTGCGACACTCGGCAAAGAACAACACTCGGCAAATCCCTCTTTGCCGAGTGCCATGCACTCGGCAAATCTTAACACTCGGTACATTCAACCTTTGCCGAGTGCCTGACACTCGGCAAAGGGGGCACTCGGCAAAGGAGGCCTGAGGTAACGGTTCCCGCCCGACGTCAAATTTTGCCGAGCGCCAGCCGTTTGGCACTCGGCAAAATAAATCTTTGCCGAGTGTCGTCTGCGTGGCACTCGGCAAAGACCCCCTTTGCCGAGTGCCGTGCCCTGGCACTCGGCAAAGAATTTTTTTGGCCTCCAAATTTTTTTTGCAGCCCTCCTACAGTACCAGGTACTCTATGTTAGGATTTGGTACATTTTTGTGGCTTTTTGTTATACTTAGTTAATTTATTTCATTTACTATAATTATTTCGGAAAATGCAAATTTGAACTGCACGTGCATCGAATAATGGAATTTAATGATTCAAAAAATGATAGTCATGTTATTGAGTGTAGTGTGAGGTCAGATTCAGAACGGACCCAAATTTCTGACATCTTGTTGACGAAACATGACCGTGAACTTCTGCGAAGTGTTTTAAATTCTATAAAAAGCAAACAAAGTCCGAAAATTATGAAACTTGTGGAGATGTCATGATATCATATGTGGAGGCTGTGATAAAATTTTGAGAAGGTTTCGTGCACGTTGTCACGTACGATGCTTTCAAACCAGGACACCACAGAATGGATGAACAAGACCGATGCTTTCTTGAACCGTGCATTTGGCAAGGCCGCTAAAGGACATTGTCTAGTTTTGTGTCCCTGCAGCAAATGTGGAAACAGGAGAAGGGTAAACAAGGTGGACATGGGTAAACATCTTTTGAAGAATGGATTTACGCCGGACTACACCCGGTGGGTCCACCATGGTGAAGCCCATCGTATGAGAGAGGAGGTGGTGAGACCACGCGTCGAGGCTTATGATGTCGATGCCGGGTAGCGCACATGTTAGATGACTTTCACCAAGGATTCGATGAGGGACGTGAGAAGGAGGAGATGGAGACAACCGCATGCGTTCTACGACATGATGGACTCGACACGTAAACCCCTTCACGATCGGTCAACGATGTCTCAAGTGGATGCCATTGGGCGCTTAATGGGGTTGAAGTCCGAGTTAAACCCGAGTCGAGAAGGCTTCGATAAGATGTTGACCGTGATTGGCACCACCTTCGGAGGGCCACATTCGCCAAAGAGCATGTACGAGTCACGTAAACTCCTTCGCACTTAAGATGCCGTATGAGCGGATACATGCTTGTTCAAAGGGTGCGTCCTATTTAGGAAAGAACACAAGGATGCAAAGCATCTTGTCCGAGTGTAATTCCTCCAGGTACCTGGAGGTAGACTCTGGTGATGGCCAGAAGAGGCAGCTTACGATCCCCGTGAAAATAATACGGTACCTTCCGTTCCTACCGAGGATCCAACGGCTATACATGACCGAGGAATCCGCGTGTAACAGCCCTAACTTAGGGTTTGTATTTCAAATGTAAAATTTTGAGGAGGAATAAAAACTTTTGTGTCTCTTCAAATCATTTGGAAGTTTTCCAAATTTTCCCTAGCAATTTCCATTTTCTAGAATTAAATTCTTGTGAATGGAAATTGTTGTCAGCAAATTCTTAGCTTTCAAACTTGTGGTCATCCTCTGAGATTATTTTTCCTATCATCTTGATCATCCTGTCTACCTCCCTGAATTATTTCACAATTTTTAGATTTTATTTGCTATTTCAAATGGCCAAGTCAAACTAGTTGAAAATCCAGTCAAACCCTAGGTCAGCATGCTTGTGAATTTTCTGCAGAACTTTTCAGTGCATAGAAAGTTCTGGAACATTTATACAAGGTTGTTCTCTGTCTCAAGTAGCTACCATAAAAATTTCGAAATTTTTGGAGCTCAGGAGCTACCTTTAAAAATTCTCCAAACTCTCTCAGCCTTTTAAAACCTCAAATCAGAAAACACTGTTCCTCGGGCCCGAACCCAACTCAGGCTCTAGTCCGACCGCGCCACTTGACTCGATCGCGTCAACTAAACGCACCGCGCGCGAGTCCAATCGATCGTGACCGTCCGATGCAAATCGAACGATCCACGTCGCGTGCGCAACCGACCTGTCCGAATGCATACATTGATCTCAGCCGTCCATTAGCGATCGAACGGTCAGCATCTTTCCGATCGAGTCGAACCTCTGGCTCGCACCGCTTCGTCGCCGTCGCTGACATGTGGGCCATCCCTGTCAGGTTCTTCCTCGCCGACTCCGCTGCCTACCGGAGATCGCTGGCGCTCGCGCATGCGTGCCACGCAGCTCGTCGCTGCCACGCCGGGGACGCGTGTCTGCCTCCAGAGGATCGCCCGGAGTCCATCTACCTCCTTGGGTCATCCATTCTTCCTCGCGTTCATTCTTGCGTTTTCTCCGCCCATTTCTTAGCTTCGGCCGGAGGAGAACCCGAGCCCAGCGCCACCACCTCGTTGCCGCTCGTGCTTCTTCAACCCCGTCTTCATCTTCCTTGTTCCTCGCCGCATCCATTTTGCCCATCCCGAGCCCTCGGTGTCCAGTGTATCGCCGGGAGCGTGTTCGTCGTCTCCAACTCCGGTTGCGGCGGCCCCGCAAGCTCGTTTGTGTTCTGGTGAGCCTCTAACCTCGACACTTGGTCCTTTAGGATCGCACTGATGCACTGAGTCTAACGGTGGGCTTGTTTCTGCCTTTTGTGCGTCGCTGCGGGCGTGCGACCAATTCTTCTCCAAGCTCGGTTTTCCGCCGTGAAATTCCGCCACCTCGCTTTCTTCGTCGGCATGATCGTGTGCTTCTTGCTCCGAGTTGGGGCGAAGCTTCGTGCGCACCTTCCGGTGTAACACCCCTCCAACATTGAGCCCGAATGCTACTAAAATTAAATTAAACTAAGCTAAACTAAGACCAATTACAAAATCTCGACAAAACCTCCTTTGTATAGTCGCCATACCGAGGTTCCAACAATTGATCAAGGCATTTATCAATATAATCATAATCGAGTTCATTCAAGCGTGTAGAATAATATCATAAACATAACCAAAACTTTCTATTCTCATTATTACAGTTAACCCAAACTCAAACTATCCATAGCTTCTAACAGGTAAACATAACATTTAACAATAATTTCATAATCCAATTCACTCATGCATAAGAGATAATCATATGAATGTAATCAAATTAACACTATTCTCACAACCATAATCGAATCATAAAACAACCATGGGTATTTCTCAGTAGTCTATTTATTCTTATATGAAGCTAAATGACAATTGCTTTAATGTTGTGAGGTAGTGCGTGCATCCATCATCTATTCCCTCCCATTCATGTCGATCCTGCCATTGGTACCTAAAATACATTAAAGCAAGAGTGAGCCCAAAGACTCAGCAAGTATCAACAAGGCTATAAACAAGAACACAAACATAGCATTAATGATCCACAATAACACAACACTAAACATAGCCTTTTAACTTATGAAATGCAACCAATGCAATGCTCAAGGATCCTTTATCTTTAACTTTCGTGTGCATTACACCGTGTGCAGTAAGCAACCGTCGCCACTTACCCATGCACGTGGCGCGCACGCAGGGACCAATTGCCCATTACTCCGCAAGTAATGGGGACCTCAACCCACACTCCTCGAGTGTGGGGATCTCGGGCCCGTCACATTCATGACGGGGATCTCAAAGGGAAACATGCTTGGTCACCGCGTGACCAAGCCTCAATATGCTCTCAATATGCACATGCTCATCATTTAATCATCATCAAATTACCACAAGACAGTAACAACATAATAATAATAGAGCATGGACATATATGAAGCATCCATCAATCTTAAATCCACATCAAGCCAACAATCTCACTATGCTACCACATATCGAGAAGCACACAATCATGACCAATCGAACACAACCACGAATCATACAAATGCACTTGCATTCACCAAGATAAATTGGAACTCATCACCATAACATCCATGCATAGCTATTATGAGCACGACACAAACAGTCCCGCATACAAGCATAAATATACAATAGCCGAATACTTGCCTTAACGTGCGAGAGCGGTGGACGCGAAGAGGGTGCTGCCCCCGAACCGCGCCTCCCACCTGAACATAAAGGTATCCCAATCTAAGACCAACACGCTGGACCAAGAGCATAAATAACAACACAATTGATCTCACTAAACTCTCAAGCGTTAACAAAACCTCCAATTTCTAGCGATCGTTTTTGTGCTCACTGAAAACAGCCAAATTCTAAAATACATAACTTTCTGCTTAGGAGTCCAATTAAGATGATCTTAGACTCTCTGAAAAGGTAATTGAATTGCCTAAATAAACCTAGTTGGGGAGCCCTTTGATTCTGCCCTTAACTTCCCTACCAAACCAATCATCAGACAACAGAATTCTCGTCGGGATCTCTGGACAGTACGCTAAAACCATCATAACTTTTGCTACGAAAGTCCAAATCTCGTGTTCTTTATCTCTATGAAAAGGTATGGAAATTACCTACATTTTCGTTATATTGAGGTCCTCTGATTTTGACTTTAACTAGTAGATTCATCCCATTTTCTACAGACTGTTCAAAACTGACAGAATAACAGAGCAGCGATACTAAAAATTCATAACTTCCTGACCGTTAATCGGATTTGGGTGATCTTGGTGGCCACTGAAAGCTAAGAACATAATCTACAACTCTCTAGGAGATCCAAACTCCTAATTCTGCTTCTAACCACATGAAATCGGCCGCGCAAGCTACTGGACAAAATTGGACAGAGAACAGAAATTAACCGATCCAATCAACCTATTAGCAATCGCTCTAATGACCATCCTCAACACAAGAAACCCGTCGTTACCCTTGATGACGTGCTGGACGACGATGAGCAGGCCCGAAGATGATCCTCCTTCTCCTCTCTTCCTTCTCTTCTCCTCTTCTTCTCCCTTCTCTTCTTTTCTCCTTCTTCTTCCTCCTTGGCCGGCTGCAATGGAGGTTCTTCTTCCTTTGGCCAGCAGCAATGGAGGTGGAGGAGGTAGGAGGAGCACAAGGGGGTGGAGGAGGTGGGGGAAGGTGGCGGCGAATGGGGAGTGGGGAGGAAAGAGGGAGGGGTGAGAGGGGCGGCTAGGGTTTGGGGGAGTGGCACCCCTCCCTGGCCGGCCAGCCCCACATGGGCCTAGGCCCAAGCCCAGTTGCCCACAAAACGCGGAAAACCCCTCTCATTTCCTGATTTGGTGTTTTACTAAAAGAACCCTTCTCCGATTTAATTAATTTCTCCCGACTAATCCTTTCAATAAAATTTAGGGTATTACATTCTACCCCCTTAAAATGAATTCGACCCGAATTCTACCTGTCATCTACTAGCAAAACAACAACAACCCCAACTGAAAATGAAGGACTCTCATCGCAACCAAACGTTACCAACTCGGTACTAAAAGAGTCAAATTCGAATCAAGATTTATCACTTAAAATCTTTCCACCTTCAAATTAGAAAATTTGCAATTAAACACCACGCCCACTAAAGGAAAATCACTCGAATAACCCAAATCCATCATTTCGTTATTCTTTACGAATCGATAAGAACCACACATACCAAAGATAAAGCCAAACTCAACTTTATGCGAAAGACAATGGTCAACAAAGATAGAACTTAAACGAAATCGTAAAAGCGATTCACTTCTTGAGGACACATCAATTTAACGCTTTCTCTTTTAAGACCAAAATTTTCCTCAAGTTATGCAATCCCAATCATCGCACAACACTAACTTGTTACTATTAACTTGGCGATCTCAACGCCAAACCCAAATCAAAACACCTTGTCAACACCTTTGAAAAGGGACTCAAGATCTCACAAAACATTCTCTAACCGAATTTCTTTATTGACATAATTACTTTGATAGATATCTTCCGATGCATCCCAAAATGGATCTTCACACGTAATCACGTTACTCAATCCTCAAGAATGGACAACTCGAATTCACATCACATATTCTCATGTATTTCATAAAAATATTTCTATCAATGACCATCCCACTCGCTCAAATCCACCCTTATACTACTTTTTTCACATTATCAATGGGCGCTCAAAGTTCTAGCACAACAATGCAAAGCCCAAATTTAACCTCCAAGACTCTTGCAACTAAATTCTCATATTAATTCCTATAAACCCACAATTCCAACATACTCACTCATTAAAATCATCATGAAAATATTTTCTTGACCGCTAACCATTACAAGGATTATAACTCTCAGAAGATTACACATGTAGAGCCAAATCACTCTTGACATTACTCAACATTTTCCATTATCCCATTAATTGACATGACGATTCGATTACTTTATAATCACACTCTCATTAAACCACATCATCAAGTTTAACTCTCATAGCCTCGCAATACTACCAAATTGTGATACTCTAATAAATTGATCCAGATTTCCATATTTGCTAATTCTAATGCTCGGTCAAAAAGAACACCAAATCTTGGACTACATCTCGCTATAGGTCCTACTAGTTGCGACAACGAAATCTGTTAGCTCTAAAGACAAATATTCTTTTTAACTCAAATCCTCTCCAAGGATTATTCTAATAAATCGATTTATTACTCCAGGCCTCTCAGACAACCTGACACCTAAGGGTTCACCAAACCATCTACTAGTCCACCACTGTCTAGATGCCAAAACACCACCTACGAGACTTTACGATACAGATCGGTTAACCCTTTCTTAGAAGAAGCGGCAAATAGAAATAAATCTCAGCACAAAATAAAACGTTACCACTTACAGTAGTTACAAGATCAAGAGAAACAATCGATAAAACTGTTTCGAAAACCAAAAGATATGATCAAAGTTGAGGCGCACTTCCCACAATCGAGAATATCAAACCTCAGACGAGAATAAAACACCGCTTTAGAATTAGGAAAACTCTTAAAACCCAAATCACAGTACCACTAAGGAACCAAATAAATCTTTCAACATGTCACTTTGCTCAAACAAACTCAATCACCACATAACTCAAGTCGCAACTTCTTGCGGATAATCTTACTAACATCAAGAATAATATACTCTACACACGAATCTTTATCATCAACTATTCCATTAGAAAGCCCCAAAGTTTCACCAAAAGTTCCCATACTATCCTTTCATCCCATCTTCAAAACGAGTGTATACCAAAACCATACAACATCAATACATCAACCTCTTAAACTTGGAAGGGTCTACTAAACAATTGAAAAGCTCCTACCATAACCCTTTCATCAAGGTCACATTATCAACCATTTAATTCACAATTAGATGAGCATAAGCCTCCTATTACATCATATCATTGCAACTTTTTAGTAATGCTCAACACCAAACTTCAAAGACACAATAGTTGTACTCCAACCATTATCAATTATCGACTAGTTTCATTATGAGATCTAGTTGCTACCTATTTTCCTCTCCAAATCACATAAGTATTTACAAGCACATACTCAATTAATCAACATCCAAGTAGCGATCCAATTCCTTTATACAAAACATTCAATATTATCATCATAATCCCTTACTGACAATCACATTAGTAATGTAATAATACACTCTTAGTGAGACTCATCATAGCCTCTTATCCCATCATAAATTTCTCCAAAAGAAACACAAGCCAAAAGGTTGAAACAAACCTATTTTAACTAGTTCATACTATCAAATGATACTTTCGCAAAGCACACTATCAGAGGCCACTTACTCATTCATCCACTCAACCATTAGTGTTACTCACACCCGCTCCAACTGTCATTAACATTTGTCAATTGTATGTATCATGTACACAAATAGGGTCCTACTTCAGTTTGTAGTCACATAACCATCTATAAACACAAAGTCAACATTTAATAATCTTATCGCTCAGCATAACAGTGGTTTCACAACATGCTACCTCAACGCTCGCCTAATCCAATATACACGTTTCAATCTAGCAATTATGTATGATCATCAAGTAACTAGTTTACTAAAATTTCCAACTGATATCCTCTAAAGCATCGTTCAAACACATTCTTAACATAACCATCACTAATGGGTAAGCTAATCCATAGAGATACATTACTCCATGCTATCCAATAATTCTACCGATTCCACAATCCTAACGATCGGACCAATTCATCAAAATACCACACCTCTTAATAACTCTATTGATTCCAACTAATTATTGTCGTACTCATAGTCACAAACTCATCAAGAACCACCAAAGGACAACCTCCACTTATTCAACTTTCTTTGATAAGGACCTTAGTTAAGATCGATCATGCACACATCACGGACTCAACTTGAAACTCATAACACAACCATTAATCTTCAACGCTCAAAATACCCAAGAGTGATACGTTGAGTCAAAGCCTTCATGAACTAAAGGACTTGCAAAAGGAAACTTTCATTAACCAAACACATCAAGTTTAATAAATAGGTCAAGCTTTCCAATAAGAAAACAAAACCAACACTACAAAAGTCAATCTTAACAATTAGCAAAGTTCACCAATCGAGAATAACTCAATGGTTGGGAAAAACAATAATTGATTTACTGAGCAAATTAAGCCAAAGGAAATACTCCAAACATTTCAAAGAAACCCATCAATCGCAACCTGTTAAGAGTTGACCAAATTCAAATTCAGGAAGAGAGCAACTCTTCTAAAGATTCTCGCCATCGACACTGTACTAAGATATTCGGGTAGCACTTCTCTATACCCACTCCACGAATGGTGGTGTAACTGGTAAAGCCCGTGGTCACAACCACGACCTTAACCTCTCAACAACGACTAATCCCACTCATAATAATCATAATAATTAATTAATAAGCACCAAACTCAATTCATATCAAGCAATAATCAAAACGATATAACGGAACGTAAATGCAAAGATTGACCCATCCCCATCCTCTCGTGCTCGAGTGTGTCAAACTTTTAAGTTGATTAACATTAGCAATTTTTTTATATCTAGTCACCACGGACCTACTGACACCGCTCGATACCAATCAGAACACCCTCACCAACATTGAGCCCGAATGCTACTAAAATTAAATTAAACTAAGCTAAACTAAGACCAATTACAAAATCTCGACAAAACCTCCTTTGTATAGTCGCCATACCGAGGTTCCAACAATTGATCAAGGCATTTATCAATATAATCATAATCGAGTTCATTCAAGCGTGTAGAATAATATCATAAACATAACCAAAACTTTCTATTCTCATTATTACAGCTTAACTCAAACTCAAACTATCCATAGCTTCTAACAGTAAACATAACATTTAACAATAATTTCATAATCCAATTCACTCATGCATAAGAGATAATCATATGAATGTAATCAAATTAACACTATTCTCACAACCATAATCGAATCATAAAACAACCATGGGTATTTCTCAGCATCTATTTATTCTTATATGAAGCTAAATGACAATTGCTTTAATGTTGTGAGGTAGTGCGTGCATCCATCATCTATTCCTCCCATTCATGTCGATCCCGCCATTGGTACCTAAAATACATTAAAGCAAGAGTGAGCCCAAAGACTCAAAGAAGTATCAACAAGGCTATAAACAAGAACACAAACATAGCATTAATGATCCACAATAACACAACACTAAACATAGCCTTTTTAACTTATGAAATGCAACCAATGCAATGCTCAAGGATCCTTTATCTTTAACTTTCTGTGTGCATTACACCGTAATGCAGTAAGCAACCGCCGCCACTTACCCATGCATGCTCGTGCGCCGCACGCACAGGACCAATTGCCCATTACTCCGCAAGTAATGGGGACCTCAAGCCCACACTCCTCGAGTGTGGGGATCTCGCCCGCCACATTCATGACGGGATCTCAAGGAAACATGCTTGGTCACCGCGTGACCAAGCCTCAATATGCTCTCAATATGCACATGCTCATCATTTAATCATCATCAAATTACCACAAGACAAGAATAACATAATAATAATAGAGCATGGACATATATGAAGCATCCATCAATCTTAAATCCACATCAAGCCAACAATCTCACTATGCTACCACATATCGAGAAGCACACAATCATGACCAATCGAACACAACCACTAATCATACAAATGCACTTGCATTCACCAAGATAAATTGGAACTCATCACCATAACATCCATGCATAGCTATTATGAGCACGACACAAACAGTCCCGCATACAAGCATAAATATACAATAGCCCGAATACTTGCCTTAACTGCGAGAGCGGTGGACGCGAAGAGGGTGCTGCCCTGAACCGCGCTCCCACCTGAACATAAAGGTATCCCAATCTAAGACCAACACGCTGGACCAAGAGCATAAATAACAACACAATTGATCTCACTAAACTCTCAAGCGTTAACAAAACCTCCAATTTCTAGCGATCGCTTTTGTGCTCACTGAAAACAGCCAAATTCTAAAATACATAACTTTCTGCTTAGGAGTCCAATTAAGATGATCTTAGACTCTCTGAAAAGGTAATTGAATTGCCTAAATAAACCTAGTTGGGGAGCCCTTTGATTCTGCCCTTAACTTCCCTACCAAACCAATCATCAGACAACAGAATTCTCGTCGGGATCTCTGGACAGTACGCTAAAACCATCATAAC
Organism: Ampelocalamus luodianensis; assembly: GCA_036346255.1. NCBI lineage: Eukaryota > Viridiplantae > Streptophyta > Magnoliopsida > Poales > Poaceae > Ampelocalamus > Ampelocalamus luodianensis. The sequence continues at coordinate 48,643,986 of CM070618.1, read as the reverse complement.
TTTTGCTACGAAAGTCCAAATCTCGTGTTCTTTATCTCTATGAAAAGGTATGGAAATTACCTACATTTTTCGTTATATTGAGGTCCTCTGATTTTGACTTTAACTAGTAGATTCATCCCATTTTCTACAGACTGTTCAAAACTGACAGAATAACAGAGCAGCGATACTAAAAAATTCATAACTTCCTGACCGTTAATCGGATTTGGGTGATCTTGGTGGCCACTGAAAGCTAAGAACATAATCTACAACTCTCTAGGAGATCCAAACTCCTAATTCTGCTTCTAACCACATGAAATCGGCCGCGTAAGCTACTGGACAAAATTGGACAGAGAACATAAATTAACCGATCCAATCAACCTATTAGCAATCGCCTCTAATGACCATCCCTCAACACAAGAAACCCGTCGTTACCCTTGATGACGTGCTGGACGACGATGAGCAGGCCCCAAGATGATCCTCCTTCTCCTCTCTTCCTTCTCTTCTCCCTCTTCTTCTCCTTCTCTTCTTTTCTCCTTCTTCTTCCTCCTGGCCGGCTGCAATGGAGGTTCTTCTTCCTTTGGCCAGCAGCAATGGAGGTGGAGGGGAGGTAGGAGGAGCACAAGGGGGTGGAGGAGGTGGGGAAGGTGGCGGCGAATGGGGGAGTGGGGAGGAAAGAGGAGGGGTGAGAGGCGGCTAGGGTTTGGGGGAGTGGCACCCCTCCTTGGCCGGCCAGCCCCACATGGGCCTAGGCCCAAGCCCGTGTTGCCCATTAAAACGCGAAAACCCCTCTCATTTCCTGATTTGGTGTTTTACTAAAAGAACCCTTCTCCGATTTAATTAATTTCTCCGACTAATCCTTTCGAATAAAATTTAGGGTATTACATCCGAGTCTTCTAGAAGTCTCAGACGCTTTCTCCGCGAAGCCGCATCTTCTTCTCCGCCTCGTTCACGCTTGCCGCCGCGGCATTCCCGTGACTCACAGTTACCGTCATCGAGTTCGCGAGGTCCTGCGAACCCGAAGGTACCACTCTTTCGCCGTAAACCTCTCGTTTGCAAGATCGGCTGCGCGCCGCGCCATCGCGTTTCCATGCTCGCCGCGTGAACCGCCGGTGATGATTAGTTTAACTCTAATCGTGTCTTCTTTGAGTCTCGATTGGTGGGCCCTCTCGTAATCGTGTTTAGTAAATTCTAATCCAACCGCTATATTTCCTCGAGTCACCGCCATGTGGGCCCATGCTTGTCGCTTGTTGGTTGTGTAGCTCGTTATACGTTTTCTCTGCTTGGAATCGTATTTCTCGTGAGTATGTGTTAGAAGTACACTTTGATATGTCAAAGGCGTATTCTTAGAATACGCCTTCGACGCCACTTTCGTGGTCGTTGCAGTCAAGATTTTCAGGCCCGCCGTCGATGTGAGGGCTAGCTGGTCAGGGGTGCAAAAAGGAATAAGTGCATTATAGATTTCAAATGATTTAGTATTTCGGTTTTAGTTTTCTCGTTGAGTCATAATTCAATTAAACTTGTAAAATGTATAACTAATTCAATTTTTGTCCAAATTGCATGAAACCAGTCTTTGTTAATTTTCATTTTAAATGTATTATTTACTAAAATTAGTTTCATCCATGTCTCTGAGCAAAAATCTGTTAATTAGTAAAATGATGTCTTATGTATCTTCTAAATTAGAAAATGCATATCTCTTCCAATAATTGTCCAAATTCAATGAACCCAATTCTGTAAAATTTCATTTTCAGTATACTAACTATTAGGATAGCTTTTACACACTGTTTTTGTTCATGAAAATTTGTTGAGTAGTTAACTAGTGACTTGTTGTGTTTTTAGCTTAGAAAATTCATAGAAAATTGCTAATAACTTAAAATGATTTGTTCTTTGTTTCTAAAATTTTATATCATGCTTAGGCTGCTGTGTGAGTCTTGGCTTGTTTTGATGTTGTTGTATGTTTGAGTTTTGCCGGTGTTATTCGTTCTTATTCGCTGTTTTGTTCATCGTTAGGATTCGATATTTGCGGCAACCCCGAGAACGATCCTCCGCACCATATTGAGCAACAGCAGCCAGGCAAGCAGTTTGATCATGTTTATCCCAATATTTTAAAGTTTAATATTTTGTTTCAGCTGTATGTATGCATCGCTTAATTTGTGTTAAAATGGTTAGCTAAATCCTGTAGATGCATATCCTGTAGGCAAAATATTGGTCTCTACTACCTGAGCCTAGGTTATTTGCTGTGATTAGAGGTCGCTGGATGATCTCTCGTCATTTAGTAGATCCGGGTCAACTTGCTTAGACATGCTTAGCTATCGGTAGAACTGGGCGGTTATCGACTCTAGTCGGTAACCTTGATCACACAAAATCTACTATAACTTTATGTTTCAGCATTTTTGCTATGTTTAATTGCAAAACTAAAACTGAAAACAAAAATGATTTAGACTTGGGCACAACGGTATGATTGGTGTGATCTGTTGGGTGATCGAATGGTGCCCGAGTCAACAAGGACCGAACATCTTGTTACACCAACCAAGCATTTTGCGTACTAACCACACTAGAGTATATGGGACCTCTCTTGACCTAGTACTTTGGCGTGTATTGGTCCCGGTCGCAGGAGGTCGCAGAGGGATGGAGGTGGGAGCATGGTAGTTGTCCAAAAGCTTTATCCGAGTGGGTAGTTGTCTTTTCGGCTTTACCATGTAAGCGTATGGGTTTCTATCCATACGAGCGGCTCGGGTTGATACACAATATTGGAACAGGTCTCAGAGGACTTAGTCAGGCCGCATACCTTCTAAGTGTGCTTTGGCTTAAAGGCGATCAAGTGTGGGTACATTGGTACACCTGCGCAGGTTAAAAACTATTCGAATAGCCTCGCCCTAGGTTATGGACACGCTGGCAAGGTCTTCCAAGAGTTAGACTACAACATTTAAATTAAAACTTGCTGGGTGGTACGAATGCAGGATTCGTGCTATTGTTGTGGTGACTATTGGGATAGTCACTTCTAGGTTGCTTTATCTTTACTCTTTTGCCATTATTATCCTTTACGGTAATTCAACATTAAAAATGAATTGCGAACTTGCCTTTAAACTGTATTACATTATTGCAAATGAAAATTGGCTTTATGCAAATGAAACATATGGCCTCCACCGATAAGCTCCGCATGTAGCATATGAACAGTCCGCTAGTTCACACGCGGTCTTGCGGTACAAAGACAATCTTTGTACTCGTGTGCTTGCTTAATGTTTTTGTTGCAGAGGAAGAAGGTGAGCCTCGTGGTCCTCACTCGTGAGTCAGGTTGCCGATTCGTGGACGACTAGTCTTGGCGGTCCTGGCCGATGCCTTGTGGGTTGAAGGCACACCGATTGGCTTTGTTTATAGCCATCTTATGGCACTTTGCTTCACTGCCGTTCTTGTCTTTCTGTTGTTATTTGTGTATCTTGTGGCACCGTCGCCTATGTCCGTAATAATGTTGCTATTTGTTTATCTTCCGCTTGTAGCTTGATGTTTGGACTCTATGTTTGGAATGGAGTTGATGTCTAATTTTGTAACGAGGTGTATATCTTCTGAAGTATACATATTCGAGGATCGCTTTATTTGATTTGTGATGCTAGAACCAGTGGTTGGTTAAGCATTACAAGCCAAATAAATTGGGGTCCTCACAAAGTTGGTATCGTGAGCCATTCTCGACTGTGAGTAACCCGAGCATAGTCGTCCTTAGGATATTTTGAAAGTCTTATTTTCAAATTATAAAAGGTTTATGGAAACCTAGGCGATTCTCGATTTTATTCTTACCTATCTTAGCTTTCTACTCTCATCTTACTCTAATTTGAGTTTAAAACTTGGTTTCTCTCTTCCTTATCAAAAGATAGTTAATACCAGTAGAATCAGTCTTTGGGAGAACCATAGAGAATTAGTTTAATTAAAATTTGTGGGGGCATAAGGGTAAGATATGTATGCGTTTGCTAAGTGTTTGATCTTTGTCAATTGGTTTTTGTAACTTAAAAGTCTTGTGCTTGTTTTGTGCTGTTAGCAAGTTAATTGCAGTGGGTATTGACTTCGTGTTTTCCGCTATTGTTAACTTGTCTTAGTGAAACAGATGGTGGGAGAACGCGTGGCGCTCACAGCGGGTCATGATGAGGAGCTTCCTCCTCCGACCATGGTCGAGGTTCTCGCCGATCGAGCAAACCGCATGGATCGACGCGCATCCCGGAGGTTATTGCTAGAATACCTCCACTCGCCGGTGGTGGCGCCACCACTCGCGGGGACTTGCGAGTTCCTCCGCACACACCGCCGACCTTCTCCCGCCTCACGAGACCTCTCGATGCGGATGATTGGTCGCGCATGGTTGAGCGGAAGCTCAACATAGCTCGCCGCGCGCAGACAAGGCACTCTTCGCGCCCCACCGCCTGAGGGCGCAGCACTCTCATGGTGGGAGAACTATCTCGCCATGCAGCCGCGGGCCATGTGGTCGCGTGGGAAGAGTTCGATCGACTTTCCGTCGGGCCCACATCCCCGATGGCCGATGAAGTCAAGAAGAGGGAGTTCTCGCGCCAAGCAAGGGCGCAAATGCGTGACGGAGTACCATGCGAGTTCAATCATCCGCTCGTTATGCTCGGGAGAGGTGGCCTGATGAGGCTAAGCAGAGAAGTTTATGGATGGCTTGTCCGAGGAACCGCAGACAAGCTATCCATTGTGGACTTCTCGATTTTCGTGCCTTGGTAGATAAGGCCATTGTTGCCGAGCATAAGGCAAAGGCGCTGGCGAGTCCCGCATAGCGCAAATGGGAGCGCGATCGCTCACTCACACCACCTCGCTCGTCCTCGGTCGGGCCAAGACCATGGCCGTTCTTTTGCTCCACCAGCCGAGACCATTTGCACCAGCCTCGCCCACCGCAGCCATGCCACCCACGCAGCGCCGCGATCCAAGACAGAGCGCCTCCGCAACCGGCGGCCGAGGTTACTTGTTTTCGCCACAACAAGGGCCATTATGCGAATGCTCGCCTCGAGTGTTGCAGCAGCCCCTCGCCCTAATGGAGGACGCGGCGTGGAGTGGTCATCCACCACTGAAGGTTATCCGAAGACCTCAGGTGCGAGCGGCGGTCGAGTCAACCACCTTTCACCGAGGAGGCTCAGAGGCGCGGATGTCGGATGGGTACACTTCTTGTTAATTCTCGTCTGCTGCAGATTATTTGATTCTCGAGCATCGCATTCTTTTATTTCAAGATCATTTGCTGCTGCTAGTGGCCTTCATCGTGTTCCTTTGCTCATCCGCTCTCCGGTCGGAAATGAGAGCCGATTCTGATGTCGGGATGTTCCTATCGTAGTTGAAGGAGGGGATTTTTGGCAAATCTTATTTTGCCTGGCCAATGAGTCCGATGTGATTCTTGGCATGGATTGGTTGTCCCAACACTTGGGGCAAATCGATTGTGCCAGAAGATCGTCTATCTCACCACTCTTCAAAGCAGCAGTCGGGTTTTCTCCGCACTTCAGGCCGCATCTATGTGCATTAGAAGCGGCTTAAGCCACCTTGCAAATTCAAGATGTTCCCATGGTATCTCGACTTTGTGGATGTCTTTCCAAGATTTGCTCGGATGCCTCCGCTTCGAGATCCGAGTTTGTCATCGAAGTTGTTACCCGCATCGCCCGATTTCAAGGCGCCGATCGGATGCCTCCCAATGAGCTAGAGGAATTGAAGAAGCAGCTTGGTGAGCTCCAAGCAAAGGGTTTCATCCGTCCCGCCATCTCCTTGGGGTTGTCCGTGATCTTTGTGAAGAAGAAGGACAAGACTTTGCGCATGTGTGTTGATTACCGCCCTCTCAATGAAGTGACGGTGAAGAACAAATATCCTCTCGCCCGCATTGATGATCTTTTGACCGCTTGTCCGGAGCTCGTGTGTTCTCCAAGATTGATCGAGATCGGCTATCATCAAGTCCGGATCAGACCGAGGATATTCCAAGACGGCTTTCACTACTCGTTATGGCCTGCACGCAGTACACCGCCATGTCTTTCGGTTTGACCAATGCTCCAGCCATTGTTCATGAACCTTATGAATTCAGTATTCATGGAGTTTTGGATAAATTTGTGGTGGTTTTTATTGATGATATTCTTATCTATTCCAAGATCAAGCAGCATCTTGAGCATCCAAGATTGTTTTGGGCAAATTATGAGCATCACTATATGCAAAGTTCAGAAATGTGAGTTCGTTGAAGGAAGTGGCATTTTGGGCCATGTTCTTTCAAATTGGAGGCATAGTCAGGATCCCAAAGAAAGTCGCGATGTTCTACCTTGGGGCCAGCCCAAGTCGGCCATCGATGTGCGGAGTTTTCTTGGTTTAGCTGCTACTATCGCCGCTTTATCGAGAACTTCTCCAAGATCGCAGTCGATGACCGAATTGCTCAAGAAGGACAAGAAGTTTGTGTGGTCCTCTCGCTTGTGATGAGAGCTTTCGTGAGCTCAAACGGCGATTGACTTCAGCTCAGCCTCACTCTTCCCGATATCCACAAGAGCTTCGATATTTATTGCGATGCCTCTCGTCTGGACTCGGTGTGTTCTTATGCAGAAGGCAAGGCGCTTGCCTATGCATCCAGGCGCTTGAGGCCTCATGAGCTCAACTATCCCACCCATGATTTAGAGCTTGCTGCAGTGGTTCATGCACTCAAGATTTGGCGGCATTATTTGATCGGAAACCGCGTGAGGTGTATTCCGATCACAAGAGTTTGAAATACTTGTTCACTCAAACAGATCTCAACCTCGCAGAGGAGATGGCTAGAATTGATCAAAGATTATGATATGGGTATTCGAGATCATCTGGCAAGGCCAATGTGGTTGCCGATGCACTTAGCCGAAAGGTGTATTGCAATACTCGATGATCCAAGAGCAAAGAACTGCGCTTCTTGCGAAATTTCAGCGCCTCAACTTGGGTTTGGTTGAGCATGGTTCCCTTGTCGCCTTGGTTGTGCAACCAACCTTGGTGGATCGATCATCAAAGCGACAAAGAATCGATGATGGCGTAGTAAATCAAGCGTAACATCGTGGATGGTTCACCAAGTGTTTCACGCAGGATGAGCACGGTGTTGTATGGTTTGGGCAACGCCTCGTGGTCCCAAAGATCCCCGAAGTTGCGGATTTGATTCTTCAGAGGCCCATGATTCACCTTTGTCCATCCATCCCGGGCCACTAAAATGTATCAAGATCTGCGCACGAGATTCTCGTGGACTCGCATGAAGCGCGAGATTGCCGTGTTCGCTGCCGATGTGACGATATTATCGTGTCAAGGCGAGCATCGTCGCCCAAAGGTCTTCTCCAAATTTACCTATACCGGAGTGGAAGTGGGATTCGTAGGCATGGATTTCATCACCGGTTTGCCCTGCTCATCCAAGGAAATGACGCCATTTGGGTTGTCATTGATGAAGCTAACTAAAGTGGCACATTTCCTTCCGTCAAGAGTCACCCGTGGGAACCTCTAGCCGAGCTCTATGTATCAAGGATTGTGAGCTTGCATGGTGTACCCAAGACGATTGTGTCTGACCGTGGGGCGTTGTTTACCTCTCGGTTTTGGCATAGTCTGCAGGAGGCCATGGGAACTCGCCTTACTTTCAAAGACGGCCTATCATCCTCGTGATCGATGGTCGACGGAGCGCGTCAATCGTGTGCTTGAAGATATGCTCGTGCTTGTGTTCTTTCCTATGGGAAGAATTGGGAGAAGTGCCTACCACTTGCCGAGTTCTCTTACAACAACAGCTTCCAGGCTAGTCTCGGTATGGCACCATTTGAGGCCTTGTATGGACGGCGCCGCAGAACACCGTTGAACTGGTCGAAATCGCGAAGGCGCTTGGTCCATTCCATCAATGAGGCCGAAAGTCAAGTGCGCTGATTCGTGAGCACTTGCGCGTAGCTCGCCAAGGCGTAAGAGCTATGCGCATCGCGCCGTCGAGTCGAAGTTTCACCAATGACTTTGTGTATCTCAAAGTCTCACCTCAAGGCGACATCGCCGCTTTGTCAAGGGCAACCGCTCTCGATATGCTCCGCCGTGACGCATCATCAAGAAAGTGGGAGCCGTTGCATACAAGTTGGAGTTGCCGGCCACACTCGAAGGGGTGCATGATGTTTTCCATGTGTCACAATTAAAGAAATGCCTTCGTGTTCCAATTGAGGAAACGCCCTGGAAAATATTGATGTGCGGAAGATCTGCCTTATCGTGAGCGCCTGTTCGTATCCTCAAGAAGTCGAACGCAGAACAAGGAACCGTGTGATCAAGTTCCTAAAGTTCATGGTCGAACCACTCCGAGGATGAAGCCACTTGGGAACGGGAAGATCGCCTTGACAGCATTACCCATCCTTCTTCTCCAGTGATCGAATCTCTAAGTAGATTCCTGTAAGGGGAGATTTGTAACAGCCCTAACTTAGGGTTTGTATTTCAAATGTAAAATTTTGAGGAGGAATAAAACTTTTGTGTCTCTTCAAATCATTTGGAAGTTTTCCAAATTTTCCTAGCAATTTCCATTTTCTAGAATTAAATTCTTGTGAATGGAAATTGTTGTCAGCAAATTCTTAGCTTTCAAACTTGTGGTCATCCTCTGAGATTATTTTTCCTATCATCTTGATCATCCTGTCTACCTCCCTGAATTATTTCACAATTTTTAGATTTTATTTGCTATTTCAAATGGCCAAGTCAAACTAGTTGAAAATCCGGTCAAACCCTAGGTCAGCATGCTTGTGAATTTTCTGCAGAACTTTTCAGTGCATAGAAAGTTCTGGAAAATTTATACAAGGTTGTTCTCTGTCTCAAGTAGCTACCATAAAAATTTCGAAATTTTTGGAGCTCAGAGCTACCTTTAAAAATTCTCCAAACTCTCTCACTTTTAAAACCTCAAATCGAAAACACTGTTCCTCGGCCCAACTCAACTCAGCTCGAGTCCGATCAGCGCACTTGACTCGGTCACGTCAACTAAACGCACCGCGCGAGTCCAATCGATCGTGACCGTCCGATGCAAATCGAACGATCCACGTCGCGTCGCAACCGACCGTCCGAATGCATACATTGATCTCACCGCCCATTAGCGATCGAACGGTCGGATCTTTCCGACGAGTCGAACCTCCGCTCGCACCGCTTCGTCGCCCGACATGTGGGCCATCCTCGCAGTTCTTCCTCGCCGACTCGCGCCATCGGAGATCGCTGGCGCCGCATGCGCGCGGTTACGCACTCGCCGCCGCCACGCCGGACGCGTGTTCGCTCCAGCAGGATCGCCCGAGTCCATCTACCTCCTTGGGTCATCCATTCTTCCTCGCTCATTCTTGCGCTTTCCCGCCCATTTCTTAGCTTCACCGAGGAGAACCCGAGCCCAGCCGCCACCACCTCGCTGCGCCGTGCTTCTTCAACCCCGTCTTCATCTTCCTTGTTCCTCGCCGCATCCATTTTGCCCATCCCGAGCCCTCGGTCCAGCAGTATCGCCGGAGCGTGTTCGCTGCCTCTCAACTCCGGCTGCGCGCCCCGCAAGCTCGCTTGTGTTCGTGAGCCTCTAACCTCGACACTTGGTCCTTTAGGATCGCACCGATGCACCGAGTCTAACGGTGGGCTTGTTTACGCTTTTGTGCGCCCACGGGCGCAGGCGACCAATTCTTCTCAAGCTCGGTTTTCCGCCAGGAAATTCCGCCACCTCGAGCTTTCGCGGCATGATCGTGGTGCTTCTTGCTCCCGAGTTGGGGCGGCTCGCGCGCACCTTCCGAGTCTTCTAGAAGTCTGACGCCTTCGCGGCCGCATCTTCTTCTCCGCCTCGCCGCGCCACCGCCGCCGCATTCCGTGACTCGCGTTACCGCTATCGAAGTTCGCGAGGTCCTTGCGAACCCGAAGGTACCACTCTTTCGCCCGTAAACCTCCTCGTTTGCAAGATCGCTGCGCGCGCGCCACCGCGTTTCCCATGCTCGCCGGTGAACCGCCGGTGATGATTAGTTTAACTCTAATCGTGTCTTCTTTGAGTCTCGACGCGGGCCCTCTCGTAATCGTGTTTAGTAAATTCTAATCCAACCGCTATATTTCCTCCGAGTCACCGCCATGTGGGCCCATGTCGTCGCTTGTTGGTTGTGTAGCTCGTTATACGCTTTTCTCGCTTGGAATCGTATTCGTGAGTATGTGTTAGAAGTACATTTTGATATGTCAAAGGCGATTTTAGAATACGCCTTCACGCCACTTTCGCGGGTCCGGTTGCTCGTCAAGATTTTCACGAGCCCGCCGCCGATGGGGGGCTAGCCGGTCGTGGGTGCAAAAGGGAATAAGTGCATTATAGATTTCGGAAATGATTTAGTATTTCTGGTTTTAGTTTTCTGTTGAGCTGTTAATTCAATTAAACTTGTAAAATGTATAACTAATTCAATTTTTGTCCAAATTGCATGAAACCAGTGCTGTTAATTTTCATTTTAAATGTATTATTTACTAAAATTAGTTTCATCCATGTCTCTGTAGCAAAAATCTGTTAATTAGTAAAATGATGTCTTATGTATCTTCTAAATTAGAAAATGCATATCTCTTCCAATAATTGTCCAAATTCAATGAACCCAATTCTGTAAAATTTCATTTTCAGTATACTAACTATTAGGATAGCTTTTACACACTGTTTTTGTTCATGAAAATTTGTTGAGTAGTTAACTAGTGACTTGTTGTGTTTTTAGCTTAGAAAATTCATAGAAAATTGCTAATAACTTAAAATGATTTGTTCTTTGTTTCTAAAATTTTATATCATGCTTAGGCTGCTGTGTGAGTCTTGGCTTGTTTTGATGTTGTTGTATGTTTGAGTTTTGCCTGTTATTCGCTCTTATTCACTGCTTTGTTCATCGTTAGGATTCGATATTTGCGGCAACCCCGAGAACGATCCTCCGCACCATATTGAGCAACAGCAAATGTGCAAGCGCTTGATCATGTTTATCCCAATATTTTAAAGTTTAATATTTTGTTTCACCGTATGTATGCATCGCTTAATTTGTGTTAAAATGGTTAGCTAAATCAGAGATGCATATCCTGTAGGCAAAATATTGGTCTCTACTACCCGAGCCTAGGTTATTTGTTTGTGATTAGAGGTCGCTGGATGATCTCTCGTCATTTAGTAGATCCGGTCAACTTGCTTAGACATGCTTAGCTATCGGTAGAATCAAGCAATTATCGACTCTAGTCGGAACCTTGATCACACAAAATCTACTATAACTTTATGTTTCAACATTTTTGCTATGTTTAATTGCAAAACTAAAATCAAAACAAAAATGATTTAGACTTGGGCACAACGTGATGATTGGTGTGATCTCAAGGTGTGATCGAATGGTGCCCGAGTCAACAAGGACCGAACATCTTGTTACATCAACTAAGCATTTTGCGTGCTAACCACACTAGAGTATATGGGACCTCTCTGACCTAGTACTTTGGCGTATTGGTCCCGGTCGCAGGAGGTCGCAGGAGGGATGGAGGTGGGAGCATGGTAGTTGTCCAAAAGCTTTATCCCGAGTGGGTAGTTGTCTTTTCGGCTTTACCATGTAAGCGTATGGGTTTCTATCCATACGAGCGCCTGGTTGATACACAATATTGGAAACACCTCGTAGGACTTAGTCAGGCTTGATACCTTCTGGAAGTGTGCTTTGGCTTAAAGGCGGCCAAGTGTGGGTACATTGGTACACCCTCACAGGTTAAAAACTATTCAATAGCCTCGCCCTAGGTTATGGACACGCTGGCAAGGTCTTCCAAGAGTTAGACTACAACATTTAAATTAAAACTTGTTGGGTGGTACGAACTGGGATTCGTGTTATTGTTGTGGTGACTATTGGGATAGTCACTTCTAGGTTGCTTTATCTTTACTCTTTTGCCATTATTATCCTTTACGGTAATTCAACATTAAAAATAAATTGCGAACTTGCCTTTAAACAGTACACATTATTGCAAATGAAAATTGGCTTTATGCAAATGAAACATATGGCCTCCACCGATAAGCTCGCATGTAGCATATGAACAGTCCGCTAGTTCACACGTCGGCCTTATGGTACAAAGACAATCTTTGTACTGTGTGCTTGCTTAATGTTTTTGTTGCGAGGAAGAAGGTGAGCCTCGGTGGTCCTCACTGCGTGAGTCAGGTTGCCGATTCGTGACTCACTAGTCTTGGCGGTCCTCGCCGATGCCTTGTGGGTTGAAGGCACACCGATTGGCTTTGTTTATAGCCATCTTATGGCACTTTTGCTTCACTGCCGTTTTGTCTTCTCGTTGTTATTTGTGTATCTTGTGGCCTCGCCGCCTATGTCCGTAATAATGTTGCTATTTGTTTATCTTCCGCTTGTAGCTTGATGTTTGGACTCTATGTTTGGAATGGAGTTGATGTCTAATTTTGTAACGAGGTGTGTATACCGCTTTCGAAGTATACATATTCGAGGATCGCTTTATTTGATTTGTGATGCTAGAACCGGTGGTTGGTTACATTACAAGCCAAATAAATTGGGGTCCTCACACCACAAATGATGACATGGCACAAAAATGGCAAACAGTACAATCCTCGACAAGATGGTACATCCATCCGATGGTGAAGCATGGACCCGCTGATGACCAACATCGTGAGAAAGCGAGATGAGGCTCGCAATGTACGTGTCGCACCGGCAACATGATGGGTTCAACCTTATGGATCGATGGCTGCCCCATACACATGTTGGCCCGTGTTCGTTATCCCCTCAATCTCCCCTGCCTCCTTTCAACGACATAACGTATTCTTGTCGTTGATAATTCCCGACACCGGGAAGTAATATGGGTGTGTTCATGGAGCCCGTGTTTGATGAATTGGTCCGTGCTTGGGACGAAGGGGTATGGACATACGATCGAGCTACAAAGACAAGCTTCAAATGCACGCTTGGTACCACTACTCTGCATGACTTCCCGGCGCAGTGGGTTATTCTCGCTACCGTGTGTTCACGGAAGTTCCCATGCCCAAGATGCAAGGAAGGTGTGAGGTTCCATTGGTTGCACAAGGGTGGCAAGTACTCATCGCTCGATGCACATCGCCAATTCCTCCTCTTGACCATCCATTCGCACAAGACATCAAGAACTTTACGAAAGGTGTCGTGAGTGATGCACTCGCATCGCGGATTATGATCGTGCCGAGGTTCATGCTCACATAGATGCTCTTGTGCCCAATCAAGAAGGTGGTTTTGTGGGATATGGTGAGCAACATATGTGGACTCATAAGTCGGGCTTGACGAGGCTCCCTATTTCGATGACCTTCTTCCGCCACATAACATTGATGTAATGCACATCGAAAAGAATGTCGCCGAGGCACTTTGGGCAACACTCATGGACACTAAAAGTCTAAGGACAACCCTAAGGCTAGAGGGACTCGCAACGTTATGCGATAGACCAAAGCAAGAGATGCAGCCTCCTAGTCGCGGGCAAGACATGGAGAAGGCCTAAGGCCGATTTCGCCTTGAAAAAGGACCAAAGGAGGGAAGTACTTGAATGGATCCAGACGCTAATGTTCCCGATGGGTATGCAGCGAATCAAGAGGGAGGAACTTAGGCACTCGCGAATCAACGGATGAAGAGTCATGACTACCACATATGGATTGAGCGCTTTCTACCGCGATGGTTCGAGGCTATGTCCCCAGCATGTCCGCAAGTGCCGCAGAGTTGAGCTATTTCTTCCGCCACTTTGTGCCAAGGAGCTATCTCGGACCGTCATTGATGACTTGGAAAAGTGGCACCTGTTGCTCAGAAGTTGGAGAAGATCTTTCTACCCGCTTTTTCTTGGCGATGCAAAGATTTGATTGTGCACCTCCGTATGAGGCATCGATGGGGGCCCGCAGCCCGCTGGTGCTATCCAATCGAGAGATGTCTCAAGACTCTTCGCAAAATATAGAAATAAAGCCAAAATTGAGGCTTCCATTGCGAGGTATACATTCGAGGAGGTATCAAACTTCACAGAAATACTACACCGAGAACCTTCCTAGCGCTCATAATCCACCCCTCGTTACAATGTCGAAAATGAATCGAACCTCACCTTTCCAAGGGCAACTCGGAGCGCAAGTGCATCGACCACTAAGCAATTGAAAATGAAGAGTGGCGCAAAGATCATGCTATATGTGTTGACCAACCTTGTCGAGGTGCGGTGCTCATTGCGTAAGTTCTCAACGAACTTGTTTCAATACGCCACTCCTTGTTTCTTCGCCCAACCCCTTGTTTCTCGTTGGTACAGGAATTTCTTCACAATCCCGCATGAATCAAGGGATCCTACCCTACGTGAAACCGATACCCTTCTTTCACGGTGCGACCGTGGAGCCCCGATTTCATTTCTTGGTTCAAGCAGTATAGTATCGTCTAATTTAGCTCGCACTTAGTTCGACATTCCAAGTTGATTGTACGTTCAATAATATAACGATCTATCCCCGCTTGAGCTTGCGTGCCCAAACCGATGCGCTATAAGTGACGAGTTGAGACAGTTGCAAACGGTCGTGGTCGTTAGGGTCAAGTCATTTACCTGCTATGACGTGAATGGATATCGCCACACAAAGCTAGTTACGAGCGTAGTCGCCCAATCGAAAAACCACAAACAATGGAGTTTTTACGCCAAAGATCGATGGCCTCGACTATTATGGAAGAATTGAAGAAATCTACGAACTTCCATTCTATGGTTCCAAACCTCTTAATCTGTCATATTCAAATGTCACTGGTTTCATCCTCGAGTAACGAGACGAACCCTAATCTTGGGCTAGTCGAGATTCGACGTGATTCCGCCTATCCAGAAAAGATGTCTACATTGTGGCTCAATAGGCCGTCCCCGTTTATTATACGCCATACGCGTGCCAAGACAAAGAACATCTTAAGGGTTGGGCTATTGTACAAGGTATCGCCACACCAGAAACTACTCGTCCCAAACGATGAAGATTACAACTTCAACCCAAACACATATGATGGAGAGTTCTTTCAAGAAGAGGGGCTACAAGGAGGTTTGAGATAGACTTAACCAAGCGATAGGAATGGAAGTAGACAATGAAAGGGTTGATGACGAGGACGCTGGAGACGAGGTGCGAAATGTGAAGGACTTACAAATGCTTGAGCGATTACGCTTAGGCAATGACAATGAAGACAACATTCCTCCTTCTGATAGTGTTGATGATTTGGACAATGTTGATAGTGATGACGAGACCTATGATCCAAATAATCCCAATCATGAAGATTATTTCTAATACATGTAATACTATGTTTTTGTAATTATGTTTTGTTCATTTTGCATCTATTTCTAATACATGTATTACTATGTTTTTGGAAATTATGTTATGTTCATTTTGCATCTATTTCTAATTACGCCTTGCTTATTCTTTTAATTGCAGTGAGTGAACAAAGATGGCGGGGAACTGTCGTAACGTGTCTCGCTTACTGCAGACCACGCATCGCGGAGGAGGGGGCGGAGGGGTCGGACAGAGGAGGAGGAAGAGGACCGCCGCCGCAGAGGGGCCGCCTCTCCCACGCCGCGAGGAGGTGGGCCGGAGGAGGAGGAGGAGGTGGCGCCGTGGACGAGTTGGACGAGGAGCCGGTTGGCAGACGGCGAGGAGGAGGGGGCGACGAGGACGACGACGAGGCGGTAGGCACGGGTTCCGCTTCCTCCTCTCGCCTCTTGGTGTCTACTTGCAGGTCCCGCGAGCCTCCTCAGTTCCGCATCCTCACCGACGCCTGATTCGCCCCGGCGGGCAAAAGTAAGTAACTTTAGATGTTGTCACCACTACTTCATATGATATGTTGAAAAAGAGAAACTAATAATTTTTCTTAATCACTTGTGCAGAACCGGTGGTTGTGTCGTGGTGGCGCACGCCCCCAATGGCATCCTGGGTCTTCATGCAACACTACCCCCAGATTGTCACGCACGCCGGAAGGCGGAGCCGCCTACTGCTTGACCACTATGTCGCCGCCCCGATGCGGAGTACCCCAACAAGGCGCGCGCGTGAAGGCGGAGTTTTGGGTAAGTCTCTCGCACAACATTGCTCAATACATCGCATTCATTGACTTTTCTGAAATAATGAATAGATACATCGCGCTTGTATGCGCACTTATTTCGATGCGATGAGGATTTGAGGCCGTATGGACCGTGGCTACCAAAGCTCAGTAAAAACTCATCACCGACATGCATCACGAGGCGCGATCCAGCCATCGTAAGCTACCACGGTCGGCTTGGAGAGAAGGTCACCAAGAAAGACGCAAGAAACATGACGCCGACTGGGAGCAGACCTTGAGGTAGATGAAGAACATTAATATTGATTCGCTTTGAGATTAAGTACGCTTAATTTGATCTTCTTATATGTCAAATACTTGATGACGTGTAGATGATTCCTCGTGGTGCCAATCGTATCCCGAGGTCAAGCGATGATCGTGGACAAGTGGTTCACGAGGAGTATCTCCGATGCACAAAGATGCCCGGACCGCTGCTTGATGATGCAAGGTTCAAAGACACCATCAAGGCAACGCAGCCTCTCCGCATACAAACAAGCATGGGTACACGAATTCATTTATCTATTGTGACGCCAATTTCGCTCGATTTCTAATTATCTTGTCGTTTTTCTCGCAATGGGCACACATAGTGCCCAAATTTGCTCTGACTTCCAAGCATGGTGTATGGCCCACAAGGGCAAGGCGACGTCCGACGCCTCTTCAACTCGAGGACCGCCCGAGGCGCACACGAACCCGAAGCGCCCACACCCGCATCGCTGAGTACACGCCGGTGGCAAGGTCGGTCCATGGGCCGACTATGATCCGAGCACCCGTGACATTGATGGAGAGATCGCCATGAGGGTGGGACAAGGCAAGAAGCATGGGCGGTTCGGCTTGGCGACGGCCTCATCGACACGCCTCTACTCCATCTCTCCCCGATCCGAGCACGGAGCACGAGCTGAGAGCCCGCCATACGCCACGGCAGATCACCGACAAAGACCGGTCGACGCACTCGAGGTTATTCTGCTTTACTCGTCGTGACATTGATCTTTACACACCTTTATTAGTTTTGCATTATCAAACATTGGAGTAAAATATTGCAGTCCCGTTGGAACAAGAAATGAGGCAACGCCAGAGTGGAGGCCGAGCAAGCAGAGGATGTCTACCACCGAGGCCGAGCGGCCGAGCGGCAGCCCAGACGCAGAGGTCAGGACATGATGGAGTTCCTACAAGGTCTTGGGCAACATACGGCTTCGCGATGCCACTGGGCTGTTCGCTCAACCTCCGCCACGCGCCCCACAACCGCAGCCTACTCCTGTGAGTATGAAAGTTATTTGCTTTCGCTTGTGCTTTGCTTGTATGACCTCTACCTTCCTAGATTAGGTATCTAATGTAATCTTGTCTCACATGCAATCTCTTCTCCTTTGTGCAGCCTCAATCACGGTTCGAATAATCCACCTCATGCGCCCGAATGATGGAGCTTTTCCTTCACCACAGTCGCAGTGGCCACCTTCGAGATGAATGGTAGTTGTATTTTCATTTGTTGTTCACTTGGTGATGGACTTGTGATATACTTATGATGCACTTGTCGACTGTGATGAACTTGTGGATTTGTTTGGATGGACTTGAGCACTTATTGTTATATATGTGATGGATGAGATATATATGTGATGGATGTGATATATATGTGATGGATGTGATATATATGTGATGGATCTGATATATGTTTGGATGGATTTGTTTGTCGTGATGGAATGTAAAAAACAAATAAAAACGCAGCTGTGGTCACTTTGCCGAGTGCAACACACTAAGAATAGGTCCTTTGCCGAGTGCCATGCCCATGGCACTCGGCAAAGCTGAATGTGGGCACCAAAATCCCAGCTTTTCCAGCTTTGCCGAGTGCCATGATTCATGGCACTGCAAAGAATTTTTTTAAAAAAATTAAAACTTTGCCGAGTGCCATGCCAACCGAGCTGCCCCGCAAGGCTCGTCGTGGGGACCCAGAATTATCTCCATAAGACCGAGATTAAACAAGGTCTTAGGGACATAATCACGTTCCGGGAAATGGATTCCAATTTAACTCTATCAAGTGAGAGGCTTAGCCAATACTAGAGCTCAACGATCATGCGCTGCTCCCTTGCGAGCGCTACATGATTGTCGATTCTCTTCCGATTCAAGCGCTACACTCGGTGAGTTAAATGGGGATCCATTAACAACGAGTATGACTTATATTGGCTCCCAAGATCAACGCACCAATATACTCATACCCTCATCCAACGTTGGTTACATCCATACAACGATACAACAAGAGATAAAAGACATACCGCATAGTAGTCAAGTTTACGCTTATTACATGCGCCGAATCGCCAAATTCAAGTAAAGTATCAAGTAGCAAATAAGTAAATAGATAAAGCAAAAGACCAGAAGTGGTATGCCCATCACCCATCGGCAACCGATCGGGGTTAAATGATAGCACACTACTCATTAGTGTCACCCAAGTCAACACTAACAAGATCGCCGCCTCATAATCTTCCTCACCGAAAGGCCAAGAACATCCGCCGAGTACAAGTGTACTCGCAAGTCTTACACAAATAAAAATAGTGATGCATAAGGGTCATTCAAAGGATGGCTCATATTGGTTTAGTTTTTGTAAAGAGACGAACAATTAACATCCTACACATACTAGTTTTTCATGTGCCCGCTTAAAATCAGATTTGAAGTAGAAGTAAAGCATGTAGTAAAGCATTTTAGTAATAAACAATTGAATCATACAAAGACCAAAGTGGCAGCCCACTTTGATGTACTAAACACATGAAACCTGCTCATGACGAATACCAAGTTCAACCACAATTTTAATTAAAAGTCTAACAATAGTAACTCCAACTCAAGCGGTTGTCCATAAATCGTGAGACACAGCCTATTCGAATAGATTGATACCCTCGCAGGTGTACTACTTTACCCACACGACTTGATTAGCCCGTTAGCCTCCGTGATGCTCCGAATATAGCACACTTCCTATGGTATGTCACTGTAAATCAAGATACGCTATTTCAGAAGAAAATCCTATTGAGCTAAGTCCCCTTGTGAGATGGTTCCTTGCCTAGTACAAGGCCCTGATAGCACTTGCTAGGGGCTCACAGTTATATTGGAAATACCGATGTAATCAAAACAAGAAGAATTGGTGCTCTCTTGCACACTATAAAGGATTACATCGGCCTAAGGAACATAGGATTTCACTGGCGCTATGCCCTTACACCACCAAGGACTTAACGCAATAAAACTCTCCCCTACTTAACCATACGGCACCCATATACCGCGTGTGGCAAAGACGAGTGTACTTGAATTAACGACGCACAAAGTTCGGTCCTCAATTGTCCGCATAAGTCCTTCCACTTACCCAATGCTCGTGCACAAAGCACCATCACTAACCAACACTTGTCCGCACTAAATCTCATTTTAAAATGACAAAATTTAGCTCATAAAACAACTACAAAGATCTGAAGTATAAATCATAAAGATGAGAGTTGTGTTTATCCCAAAACCGCCGTTATTCCCGACGATCGAACTACGTGTCTAGACTTGCATGGCTAAGCAATTCTATAACCCATAATTCACACATCCTATCTTAAGCATATAGGAGTTGGCATAATTCAAGATTAACCTCAAACATAGGACATAACTAAACTACACATCACAAAAATATTGACATAATCAAAATAGCATGCAAGCAATTATCATTGCACTAACTTAACCAAACTGGATCAAATATGATGCAAAAGAAAGTTCAAATGATGCTTGCCTTGCTGGTACAGAGCTGCTCACTCTCGTAGCGTAAGTGTCGATATCAATATGCTCGGATCTATATAATTATAACATCAAATAAATACCGAGAAAACAACTCAAAACTAAAATGCTAAAAATGCATGATTTTTCTACAGTAGTTAGGTCATGATTTTAGATGGGTTTAGGTAAAAGAATTATTCCATTTGGAGTTAAGAATGGAAGTTACGCTATTTTGAAATTCGTGTTTCATTAACCCTAAGTTATGTAATTTAATTGTTTGGCCAAAATTTGCAGTAATGTTGGTGGATAAAGGATTACATAGGTAAATAGGTAATATTAATACAAGTTTAGAATAGTTGAGTTTGTCCCATTTCGAGTTTTTATGATTTAGTTATGCATTTTTAAAGTTATCACTTTTTCCTATTGTCCAATTAATGCAAAGCATATAGAATCTTCCAAAAGTATATTCTCTGTTACCTGCACTCAGTTTAAAACCTATTTTAAAATAAAGTACATTGAAAATGAAAATTAACAGAAGTGGTTCCACTCAATTTGGAGTTAAATTGAGGAGTTATGAATTTATCAACTTTAGACAATTTTTGTGCACAGAAAAGAACCGAGGGAGGTCTGGAGGGTAGTCTTCAGAAATGGTCACGAAGTGGTCTTTAGGGTGGTCCCGGGAAGAGAGCCACAAGGAGGTCCCGAGGTTGTTATTGTCAAACAACCACGTGGAGGTCCTTGCGTAGGTTTGAGTAAAGAGGTCCCTGACTACCGAGATCAACTCAAGGAGGTCCCGACGGCCGAGATGGACTCTAGGTGGTCTCATGGGTTGGAATAGGACCTAGGAGGTCCTAGATGGCTGAGATGAACCTTGAGAGGTCTTGGATGGTCCAGATGTACCTTAGGGAGGTCCTAACGGCCGAAATAGACTCTAGGAGGTCTTGAACGGCTGATAAGAGATTCGGGAGGTCTTAGTGGTCATGATAAACCTAAGGAGGTCTGAACGGTCCAGATTAAAATAGGGAGGTCCTGTGGGTGACACTTTTGCAAAGACGACCCCGAGGGAGGTCCTGTGGGTGACACTTTTGCAAAGACGACCCCGAGGGAGGTCCTTTGCGGGACAAGAGCAGGGCGCGGGGCTCAAGACTTCCGTTAGGACATCACTTAATGCTAATGATTACCTCTTAAGTCCGTGATCTCCTGCATGAGATTTGTTCGAGTACGATAACGGAAATTGCATGCTGGCTTGGCTTGCAGCACCGGCAAGCATACCGCCACTACGGAGCCGCTAAGGGCCGCCATTTCTAGGCAATAGCATTGCACACCTCCCGGTGACAATTCGACGGTGGAGCCTGTCGTTACCGACGGCCAGCCTGAGTTGAGCAAGATTAACAAATACGGCAAAGTGCAAAAGACAAAAGAAGCTCCGCATTGCAACCAAATGAGTGCCCGAGGTACTAAGGGCTACCGAGGGTCTACCCGAGTGTCGGGCGAGGTCGAGAAGGCCGAGAGGGTCGGAGCAAAGTCGGCACCGAGAAGAAAATGGTGAAGGCACTGCTCCACGAGGAGGAGATCCTCCGAGCAAAACCAAGTAAAAGAATGATCAAGAAGGCTCACGGATCACCGTGGAAGCTATAGAAGCAAGGAATCAAGAAGAGGCTTACCAAAATGAAGTGGAGAGGAAAGGTTGCTCCACTGGCCGAAAATGGAACAATCTTCGAATTAATCGATCCTCGCTGCATCGCAAAACCAAGTGAGGGGTTTTGATCAAGAAACTAAGGTCGTGAGGACCCCTGTTTATTCTGGCTTGTACTGCTTAACCATCCACTTGGTCCTAACAAGACAAACCAAATAAACTAAGCTCTAGATATGTATACTTCCTGTAAATGCAGATACACACCCGCTACAAAATCATGCATCAATTCCATTCATACACATAGAGCCAAGCAAAAGCAATAATCGAAAGACATAGATAATATAAAGAGGGTTATTACAAAAGAGAGGCCGACTGCCAAAATTCATAAAGATAAGTAAATACACAATGAAGCAAGATGGCCATAAGATGGCGAGAAACAAAAGCCAATCGGTGTGCCTTACCCACAAGGCAACCAACCGACCGCTGCTAATCGCCCCAAACAACAGCAACAACATACTCACAAAAGTGAGGCCCTTGGGGCTCACCTTCTTCCTCTCGCAGCATTAATATTAAGAAAGCGATGAGTACAAAACTTGTTTTTGTACTCATAAGACCGACGTGTGAGATAATGTAACTATAATTAACTACATGCAAGCTTTATTTAAGTGGATGAGGCTCGACTTATTTTCAAAGATAAAGCAAGTTTTCATTTACAATAAGGTAATAGATTCAAAGCAAGTTTGCAATTAACTTTTATCGCTCAAATAAAAGAGAGACAATAATAACATAGATAGAGAACAACACCAACCTAGAAGTGACTAACCCATAGTCACCACAACAATAGCATGAAGTACCCTTCATACCACCCATGTCAAGTTTAAGTTTTAAAAGGTTGTAGTCTAGTTCTGCACGACTACCAAGCATGTCCATAACCTAGGACGAGGCTATTCGAATAGTTTTAACTCGCAGGTGTACCAATGTACCCACACGATAGACCGCCTTCCACCACCACGGTTAGCATACTTCCTTTGGTATGCAGCACGGCTAAGTCTACAAGACGCTTTCCAATGGACGATGCTAATTAAGAGCCGCAACCCACGGAGAAGGATACATTAGACAGCCTAACCGACAGCTAATGCTCCTCGCACACCACAAACACACACACGCACACACCCACCGACCAGCTCATAATTAGCACCTCCCAAAGTACTTAGTCAAGAGAGGTCCCATATCCCCTCGTGGTTAGCACGCAATAAGCGCTGGCTTAGTGACACAAGTAACTCGGTCCTTGGGGACTTAGGCACCATTCCACACACCCAACAGATCACATCAACATACCATTGTGCCCAAGTCAAGATATAGTTTTGTTTTCGCTTTTGATTTGTAAATCAATAAAACACAAGGGTTGGACATAATGGAGTAGTATAAGTAGTTGTGTGATCAAGATCACCGACTAAATCGATGATCGCCAATACTACCGATACTAGGCATGGCTAAGCAATATTTATTCGAAATCTACTAAGTGACAAAAGCTCATCCAACGAACTCTAATCACAAAGAAATAACCTAGGCTCGTAGTAGAGGATAATTATTTACCTACAGATTATGCAACTAGAGGATTAACTAATCAATTTAACAACAAAATAGCAATGCATACATAGAAGTTAAACAAAATATTAGACTTTAAAAGTAATGGGATTAATGGAAATGATCAAACCGCTTGTTCGCTTGTCGTTGCTCAACTTGTTAGTGAGGGTCGTTTCTGGGATTACCGAAATATCAATCCTAAGCTAAGAGCGAAAACAACCAATAAGACGAGCAACACTTAAACAAAAGAGCAAGCAAAATTATCCAAATGTGACGAAATTTATACACAAGGTAAAATACGAACATACCTAGACATAGAAACTGAAAACTTAATTTGGATTTGTGGTGCAAAAGATATTCTCTAAAAACCTAATTTCGCCATAATTAGCACTATAGCAAAAATATTTTCTAGGAAGATTTTGAAGCTGAAATTTTATGGTAGCTACCCACTGGTATAGTGGTAACCCATATAAAATTTCAGGTCATTTGGAGTTAAAATGATTTAGTTATGATTTTTCTAAGTTTTAAATCTAAGACATGATTAATTTCAGATTAAAGATTACCGAAACCTATACTAAGCTAAAGTACTTTAATGATGCATTTATCGAACTTTAGTTTGTTAAATTTGGAGCTACAGAGAAAAGTTACGCAATTTTGAAGTTTAAAACAATTAATATGTGCAAATAAAAGCTTTCTGACTAAACTGGAAAACCCATAAACCGGGAGGTCGGGTCGTTGATCAAAGATCGCACGGCCACGATCTCGATGCTAAAACCCGCACGAGCACCGGGCGCAAAGACCTCATCGCGCCAAGGGGAGGTCTTAGCCGCTAGATCTAGACTTGATGGTCCGAATCTAACGAGAGGTCCTAGACGGGCAAGATCTAGCGAGGAGGTCTAAGCCGTAGATCTTGAATCCAATGGTTACGACCGGTGCACGACAACAAGACGCAAAGGAGGTCCTCGCGCTTATCAGAGGTCGTGACCGCCGATCAAGATCCGCGTCCCGAGCACTAGGGGAGGTCCTAAGGGTAAACCTACGAGGGAGGTCCGACGGCTAAGATCTCACTGAGGAGGTCTTCAACGGTCTAGATCTCCGGAGGAGGTCTTTAACTGACACGATCAAGTGAGGGAGGTCCCGGCGATCAAGATTGAACGAGGAGGTCCTAAGGTTTTAAATCGAGGAAGGAGGTCTAGCCTCATAGATCTAGGTCTAACGGTTTAGACCAGAGGAGGAGGTCCTAACGCTACGGATCCAAAGGAGGAGGTCCTAGACGGTCAAGATCTCCAGAGGGAGGTCTTGATCGGTCGATTGACACGAGGAGGTCTTGGATGGCCAAGATCTTCTCGGGAGGTCCTAAGCGATAGGTTTTATCGGAGGAGATCCGACGGTTCAGATTATACCTAGGAGGTCTTGAACGGTCCGCATCGACGCGAGGGAGGTCCGAGCACTAAGGATTTGACAAAAGAGATCTAACGCCGATCTAATCCGGAGGTCGTGAACGGCTAGGATCGAGCCTAAGAGGTCCCGAGCGGGGTTTTTGTTGTAAGGCCACGGGTGGCTTTTACAAAGACGACCTCGAGGTGGTCTCGAGGTGGTCTTTGCATAATGACCAAGGGAGGTCTTTTGCAAAGAGGACCTCGGTGGAGGTCCCGAAGGTGGTTTTACAAAAATGACCTCGAGGAGGTCTTTTGCAAGAGTGGTCCTAGCGGCTAGGATTTAACCAAGGTGGTCCTAGGCGGCAGGATCAACTCAAGGGGAGGTCCTAGACACCGAGGTTTTTATGAAAAGAACCTAAGGCCCATATCTAATCTTGGAGAGGTCGTGAACGGCCAAGATTAGTCCCAGGAGGTCCGGGGTTTTCTTTAATGGCGCGACCACCTGACAATGACAAAAGGGCGGCTAAGACAAATTTATTGCTCCTCGAAGATTGGCAATGAATGAACCTAAAAGGGGCACCAAAAGACTTCCGGATTTAACTTCTAAGCCCATGGCCCACATGTCGCTGACACAATGGCACGCCTTAAGATGTGATTAATGCACCCAATGATTAGCAATAAATGGGGCATTGATGATGTCCTAAGAAAGTGACGAAAACGGAGGTTTTGAACCGCAAATCCCGAAGGGCTCAACGGTTTGCCGCGCGATGTGGACCTCGCGGCGGAAACCAAAGGCACGGATGAGTTCCAAATAGGAGGAGAACCTAAAGGTGCCAAAAGCTACACCGAAGCACCACCAACCGGCGGCTAACCGGAGATAACCGCCGGGACCAATGCGGCTAAAAATGAAAACCGAAGAGGTCTAATGGGATCGGGTTTTTGGAACTGAAGTACTCACCCGGGATTGAAGGAGAACCGGGAGTGGTCGCGTAGCTCCGGTGACGGTGGAGGTCGCCGAGATGAAGAAGACGGCCCGCCCACCATTTATCAGCAAGCGCCCACCTCACAACCTCTGTGAAGGTCAAACAAAGCGAAGTTAGGAGGCTTGAGGTGACCAAGGAACAAGATGATCGCCACTATTGCAATGTTGAACCACCGGCTCTGAGGTCGCCGAGCTCCAATGTCCTAGAATGGTGGCAATGGCTTTCGGGTGTTTGAGCACAAGAGGACCGAGATGAGCTAGGTGCAAGAGAGTGACTAAAGGAACTATGAGAGGAAGCTTGAGCTTCAAATATAGCCGTGGGGAGGATGGCAAAGTCACCGGTGCACCGAGCCCAAGTACACGAACCGATGGGAGTAGGTGTCGTGGTGACTTTTGAGCAAAAGGTGCCGCCGGACATTTAATGTTGGCAGCACATAGCCGCTTGTCACCAAAAGTTGACAAGGCACCGCTCTCTCCGCCATGCACAAAATTGATAATGCCTGTGCCCACCCGACAGGTGAGAGGACCCGAGGACCGGTCAAAGAGCTCAACGGCTAAAATCAGCACGTAGCTCCCACTAGGGAGGTCGTGAGTCGCTGGATTGAAACAAGGGCCCGATTTTGGGCTAAGTATTAGAGGTCCTAACACTTAGGGAGGTCCGAGCCACGATCTCAAGATGGACGGCTCAAGATCACCCAAGCGATAGGGGTGGTCGTGGAGGGCTAAGGAGGTCGCCAGGTGGTCTTTGCAAAGGTGCAAAGGAGGTCCCGGGAGGCCCTCGAGGTTGTCTTTGTAAAAGAACCCGAGGAGGTCGTGGGTGGGAGGTCCTTTACAAAGACCCGAGGAGGTCCTTGAGCGCTGGATTTAAAATCCAACGGCCTGCACCACCGCGCTCAACCCGATCAGAGCCCGACACGGCTTAATTGCCTCGGCATACCAAGACTGAAGCTCGACTGGTTTGAGTCTAAGTTTGACTCGACCAGGTTTAGAGTTTTAATTTGAATTGAGATTTTGAAGGGGTCTTAAGAGATAGAACTAGCTCCAAATTTTATGAAATTTTGATGCTGGCTTGCTAACCTTGAGATGGATCTTGTATAAAATTTTCAGAGGTTTTTATGTCGAGCACTTTTCTCCGTAAATTATACAATGCTTTGAGCTAGGGTTTGACTACAAGTCAAACAAGTTTGACTCGACCCTTAAAAATATTCAACAATTTCTAAAAATTGTGAAATTTTTCAGAGGGGTCACCAACCATCCCAAGAACTTAGGAAAATATTTCCGAGAAGGATCACAAGACTGACAAGATTGTTTTTGGAGGATCAAGATTTGGATCAACAGATTTGTGACTTTGTATTTCCATACTCTTGTACAATAATTGTTTAGTACACACAGAAATACATGATGTAAGAAAAAGTTTTAATTTCTACCCATTTTCTTACATTTGAAAGACAAGTTGAAAATGGGGATGTTACAAAGGCATACAAGGTGATGCGGTGGAACGTGGACCATACCTCCCGGAGACAAGAAATGGCTCGAGGATGTCACTCGGTGCGTGCTCCAGAGCGGCCGAATGGCACCAAGGTGGAACCAATGCTACAAGTCATCGCAAGCGCTAGGGTTAGCAAAAATGGAGAAGGCATGGAAGGTAGAAGCTGAGGGCACCGGTACTGAGAAGCTTACCAGAGAGAGGAGCTCAAGGAAGCTTCCCTCTCCTCTGTCAACCGAGGAGAAGTGAGGCTAAAGGAGGAGCAGGAGGGGGTAATATGGCCAGAGGACAGTGGGAGCGGGCGCGGTGTACAGAGGAGAAGCTCCAGGATAGGCTCATTTGGGCGGTGGCGCAGGAGTGCGAGGCGCCGGCGCGACACGCCACGTGGAGCTCGCTCTGCGGCGCGCGCCGCCGTTGGAGAAGACAAGGCCGGCTGTGGGCCCGCGATGGCGCGTGACTCAAGGTGGCGCGGCTCGGTGCAACACGGGATTAAATCGACCGTGGGATGACGAACGACGACCGATCGAGAGGGGTTCTGACAGTCGGAAGGGATATGCGATCGTGGTCGTTGATCTTAGATCGATTTACCGCATGTGAAGGTACGTTTAGGAGGTTAATGAGCCGTCACGAGCCTGACTCAAGCCCGAGGAACAATGAGCGATCGTTTGGGTCCGAGTTTGACCGAGATTTAAATGGTTTGCCCTACTTTGATCGAGGCTTAGAAATAGAAATAAATTTCCAAAAATTATGAAATAATTTGTGGGGTTCCTGGAGTATATAGCTCCCATAAAAATTATAAAACCCTACTATTCATAAGATAGTTTGTGATATTTAAATTCAAACATGTTGTATGTCTATGAATGTCGCTTGAATTTTAATGAGGTTCAAACTAGTCCCAAAAATTTGGGAAAAATTATATTAATTCCTGATAATTAATGTAGTATTTAAATAAATTGATTTCAGATGATGATCACAACTTTTTATTACTGATTTGAAGTGAAATCTGAATTTTGATGGGTATGTTCACCTCAAATTAGATTTTCCAAGTACAATATATTATGAAATGATTTGAATTTGATAATGCATGTTAGTGAAATACATATTAATCCAATTTAATTAGTTGGGGCTGTGACACTGGCCGTGCCTTGGCCGCGCCCTCTCCCCATGCTTGACTACGCCGCGCCGTGTCGCCCTGGCACCAACCCATGTCGCCGCTGGCACGCTCCAGTGCTCCCACCTGCTCTCCTGGCGCTCTGTCGTGCACGTCACATCCCGTCCTTGCCCTCACCTGCTTGGCCTCCTGGTCTTCGCCCCTGTCACCTCGCCCCGTCGCCTCCCCATATGCTGCTCTCACCTTCCGCGCAGAGCGCGTCCGCCGCTCCCGGCAGACAGCATCTCTGCCACCACCACGCCGCGTGCCCGCCGCTTCCGCCGGTCCTCGCTGCCCCACTCCCACCTTAGGACCGTGCGCGCCTCAGAGACCCAACGGCTCCTCGCCCTCCTCCTCCTGGGTATAAGAGAGGCCCCCCTCTACCTCCCTTGTTTCCCCCATTGCTCACCTTCTTTCTTCCTTGAAGCAGTAGCCGGCCGCCGCCCTTTCTTTGGCTACCTCCGCCTCCCGCTGCTCGCCGCCCGATGAGCCTCGCCTGGCGACTTGCCACCACGCGCCCCAAGGCTCGGGGAAGCTCACCCCCACCTCCCTTTGTCCTCTCCACCGCCAAGGAGCCCCGCTGCCGTAGCTCCCTTCTCCTCCGCCTCGGCCGCCGTCGCCAGACCGCCTCGAGTCACCTCCAGCCTCCCCGTCTGGCTCTATGCATCCCTCGTGACCACGCGTAGCTCGTGCATGTGCCCTCTTCGCCTCCGCGCCACTCCAGCGCCGTGCGCCTCCAGGCCGTGGCACCCGCTGCCACCTTGGGCCTTGTAGCCGCTGCGCCCGTCCCTCTCCGACGCCGCCGCCCACGGGTCCCCGACCTCGGGAGAACCCATTCCGCCCACTCACCGGCTGCCCCGTGCCTCCTCTCGCAGGCGCGGCCACCGCCCTTGCGCCGTTGAGCCCCTCCTCTACCCCCATTTCTTTGCAGCCGAAGAAATCAAATGGGGAATGAGCCCTTGGCCTTCTCTCTCCCCCCTTGTCTCCCCTCCATGTGGGCCCGCACAGTAAACCCCCTTTCTCTCTCCTTGCCTCTCTTCCAGTTGGGGCCCACGCTGTTATGGCCTCGATGGCATTTCAGTAAAATGACAGAATAGTGAAATCTGAAAGTGCAATTTCAAGTTTGTTTCTTGAAAATTTAAACTTCAGAAGCTCCGTTCTCCTCCATTATAACTCCAAAAATTATGAAATAAATTTTTAAAAATTTGTTAATTCAAGATCTTGCTAATGGCATAGGTCTTGTTCAATTTGGAGTTCATTTGTGGATTCTTGTGTATTTATTTGCTCTCTTTGCTATTGTGCCTTTTTCCGGTATTTTCGCCCGATTAGGATTTGAAGACGCCGGAGATCCTCAAGTTGATCAAGACCAAGAGTATCAAGGTCCCCTTACCTTTAACCAAGGTGAGTTAATACTTTGATCATATTGAGCCTACATTTTATGCAAATTATATTCTTTTAAAATAGCAAATCGTATGCTTTAATTCATTAAGCAAATGCATATTAAAGCTTAAGGTAGTTAAATACCCATTTGATGAGTAATTAATTATTATGACATCCTTAACAATTTGAATCCCTTAATCCTTGTCACCCTAGTAACTATGTGGTAATACTAGTTAGAAGTTGTACTCAAGCGACATGCTAGCCTTGCTTAAGTACCGGGACACTAAAATGTCCCAATCATCATCTCTTCAAACATGAAAATAGTTAAGGCAGTCATCGGTGGTCCACGACTAAGATAAATATGGTAAACTGGTTTTTACTCCTCAAAACCCTAAATTGCTACTACCCTGTCTGGGTGGATGGAGAGGTGGATGGTATAACATTGGGTGCTAATGTAGTCCAGGGAATGTTATTTTGTGGATGGTATGTGGAATGAACCGCTCAGACAACCCTAAGGACTTAATCTTGTCACGACCTCCCGTGTACAACATGTACAACCACAAGTCTGTAAAGTACAACTTGGCTCAGTAAAGTTATTAAACCCTGGAGTCATCTTACTAGAGAGGATTGAGGATGCACAAGTGTCGGAGGTGGTCCGGCTTGAAAGGGACACCGTGTAGGGCGAAGTTGCCAGCTGCACTAGTCGTTGTGGCCGGGGCCAGCTACGCTAGTCGTTGTGGTGAACATCCCGTGCAACATATGGGCATAACCCCATATGGGTGAAATGACAGAAGGGGTCCTTAACTGACCTGGGCGACAACCAACGGAACCCTGGGCCTCAACCTACCCAGTTGAGCCTGCATAAACTCGCACTCCACCGACAACCATTTCGCCAAGTCCAAACCATCATTTTATTTTATTTTTCAAGCATTTGTAAAACTCCCATGACACACCAATGCCAAGGGTACAATTTAAACAACATTTGACTTCTGACTGAAATTCCCCAAATGAAACATATTTGGTCTATAAGCATGGCTAAGCACAATATTTTCCAAAATGATCCCAGTTCATACTATCGTATCAACCAGGTTTTGACTAGGGTGACAACATGTTTGATTCAATTATCAAAATTGGCCATACAAAGGAGTTTAGGCATAACTATAAATTTAAAACAGGAACTTAAAACTATTGAATATAAATAAGCATGCAGTAATAATTTTAAATAGAATTTAAATAATTTTAAATAATGGGTGCATGTATGGTCAAGAATGTAACTTGCCTTGCTCAAATAGTTGCTCTCAAACGGCGTCGAAATCTGACTCTCCGAAGTCGTCGAAATCTATACGCGAAAATAAGCCAAATTCAAACTAAATTCAAATAAGATTCAAATTAACTCCAAATTGGATAAATTTGGTTTAGTTGGCTAGATCTTGAATTTAGATAAATTTAGAAATTTGAATGGATTCAATCGGAGTTTGGGTGCAAAAGATATGGGCTTTTGAAGTTTGAATTTACATGAAATGTTAGATTTAGGGTTTAAAGAAATTTGTGGTCAAATGAACTCGAAAGTAAATAATTTTGGTTTAGTTAGCTAGATAAAGATTTTATACAAATTTTGCAATTTGAATCACCCAATTTGGAGTTGGGATTCAAATGATATGATTTTTCCGAGTTTAAATCTATTAAAACCCTAAATCGATTTTTAACAGAATTTTGAATTATTTTTCTAAAGAAAACCCTTTTATTGCGCAATGCTAACGCCAAGAACTGATTTTCGGATTTAAAAGAATTAAAAGAATTTCTCGACACGTGGTCCCATGTGTCATTGACATGGTCCATATGGACCAAGTCCATGGACCTTCTGGCCTGGTCTGGTGGACCGTACACGCAGCGCGCTACATGGCGGACACGTGGAGCGAGGGTGGCGGCGTGGCGTTGAGCTAGCGCCAAGGTGGCAAGCACGCGGCGCCACATGGCCGGCCACGCCGGCCGCCGGCGGGGCGGTGTCGGGGCGATGGCGCGCGCGAACCGGCGGCCCGGCGAGGTCCGGCGAGGCATGGGTGGGAAGAGGCGCGAGAGGATCACAAAGCTTACCCCGACGACGGCTAGCGCGAAGAGAACGCCGGCGAGGTCAAAAGCGCGCGGCGATGTTCGCTCGCGGCGGCGGCGAAGTTCCGTGAGGCACCGGCGAGGCGACGAGCGCACCGTGTAGGCCTCAATGCCGCTGATGTCGCGTGAGGTCGATGTTGCTGTGGCGCCGCCGACGGAGGCGTTAGAGGCGCGCGAAGAAGTGGCAATGCGATTTAAGAAACACCGATTCCGGCGAGGTGGAAGAGAGGTAGGAGAAAGGGATGGTGGGAGCGGGACGAGTGGAGAGGGGCACACCCGGTGCTCGCTTAAATAGAGCTCGGGGAGGAGAGGGGAGCGAGATTGTGTGCGGGATGCCGGCGGGGATCGTGGCGGCGGCAGTTGGGCGTGCCGGCGTTCCGGCACGAAGACAGGGGGAAAACGTGGGGGGTGGAGGCGGTTGAGGGCGCCGGGTTCATGCGCACGACGTGCGGGTCTTGCGGGTGACCAGAGCGGTGGTTGGATGGTGCTCCCGCAGGCGAAAATGGAGGCGGTGGGCTCGGCTTCGCGGAGAAGAAGGAGGTGGGGGAGACGATGAAGCGGGGCAGTTGGATTTGCATCCAACACCACGGGGGAAAACGGGGTGGCGTGGGAGTGTTGGTGCCGTCCGATGTAAATCGGACGGTGGGGGTGAGGCAGGGGAGAGAGTGGTGTGAGCGGGCCGACTCGGGCCGAAGGCGCGGAGAGGAGATGGGCCGAAGGAGGAGGTTTCGGCCCAAAGCCAAATTCAGGTTTTTAATTGATTTCTCAATTGATTTAATTCCAGAAATTCATTTAGGCTTTAACAAATAGCAAAATGAATCAAAAAATTATGAGAAAATTCACATAATTTTCTAGAGGTATTTTGGACTTAAATAAAATACTTCCAACTCATGATCTCATGATTGGCTTTTAATTTTGCAAATAAATTTGTTTTGGCTTTAAAGTACTTAGGAAAAAGTTTTAAAAATTCCAGAAAATTCTAGAAATTAAGTAAATTTTTATTTTTCAAATTAAATCAAATAAAACTTTAAGAAACTTCAAATAAATTTCACTTTTGACTTTTAAAATCTCAAGAATTCAAATAAAGCAATGAAACTCTAACAAATTTCAGAAAATCCAATAAGCATTAACTTTATTTTATTTTATTTTATTTTGGTAACATTACTTTGGAATGTTACAAACTACCCCCCTTAAAAAGGAATCTCGTCCCCGAGATTCGAGTGGCTAGAAAGAAAGCTGGAAATGCTAGGTCTTCAATCGAATTGTCGCCGCTCACATCCCGCTCATCATCCGGAGTAACTTCGCTTGTGATATTGTATGCACGCTTTTTCCCGAATTCTCGCTTCTTGGTTGCTTGCATGATGTTGACTTCAGGGTTGGCTGGATTTGCTGCCTGCTGCTTCTTTGGACATTTACTAGCGAAATGCCCAACCTCATGGCAATTGAAGCACGTGATGCCTGCAACATAGGATGAGTCCTTCTGTGCCTGATCACCATCAGATGTGGTGGAGGACTCCAAGTTGATCAGTTGTCTCGCCGTTGGTCGAATTTGACTTGATATGATGAAGTCCTCTAGCTCTAGAAAACTTCCGCAGTTGAACTGCGGCTATCATTCTTCTCTTGCGGTTTTCCATCTCGCGGTGCTTGCCTTCTTGACGAATAGCCTTGTCGACTAGCTGCTGGAAATCAGTATAATCCTGGGAAATCAGCTGTATAGACAATTCATCATTGAGTCCTTTGTAACATCCCAATTTTGGGCTTGTGTTTCAAATGTAAGAAAATCAGTAGAAATTAAAACTTTTTCTTACATCATGTAATTCCTGTGGTGCCAAGAAATTCTTGTACAAGGAATTATGGAAATATATTGTCACAAGTCTTGTTGATCCAAATCTTGTTATTCCAAAAACAATCTTGTCAAATCTTATGATCATCCTCTGGAAATATTTTTCCTAAGTCTCTGTGATGGTATGTGACCCCTCTGAAAAATCTCACAATTTTTAGAAATTGTTTGAAAATTTTTAGAGGCAGTCAAACCTGTTTGACTCTCAGTCAAACATTAAAACAGAGCCTTGCAGAATTTTTGGAGATTTATTCGCAGCATAAAAATCTCTGAAAATTTTACACAAGGTTAATATCTGAGTTAGCAAGCTCTGTAAAATTTTCATAATTTTGGAGTTAATTTGCTACCTCAAATAATTCTTTCAGAGTCTCTCGTCTTTTTCAAAGTCAAACTTGGTTTCATCGTTGCTTGGGTCGAGTCGACTCGGCTCGAGCCACTTGTTTCGGTCCATCAACTAAACGCACCGAGCCACTCTTTAAAGAGCGCGTTGAATCTCGTCCGTTGGATTTCAATCGCACGGCCCGCGCGCGAGTAAGACTTCGGACTTTCCGGTTGCAAGGTTGATTGTCAACCGTTAGATCTCAATCCAACCGCCGTGGTCCTCCGAAACCTTCTGACCCTCCGCAGCATTTTTGGATCGAGCCGTTGGATTAAGATCCAACGCCGCGCACTTCTTCGCTGCGATAAGAGTTTGCAACGTGGAGCAATCAGAGCCGTTCATTTCTAATCTGAAGGCTCGCAATCTCCCTGTTGTGTTTTAAACCTGGGAGGCGTGGTGCTTTCGTGGCCGTCCGATTTAGATCGTAGGGTCGTGAATCGCTCGAGCTTTGCGCTGTCATCTTCATCCTCCCGCCGTGCGAAAACAAGGCAAGGCATGGTGAGGTCATTTCTTGCTCCCTAAAGCCACCCTAGCCGACGTGTAGTGGTATGGGAGGTACACCGAGCCAGGCCATGCCTTAATGCACGCCTTCACCTCTTTTCCTTGCTCGGCGCGCTTTGTGTTTTGTGTTTTGCCGAGAGAGGAGTGGTGCAAACCCTAACACTTTCATGACTTTATAAGCACCTCAATGCCTCCTCAGGTATGTCTTTAGACCACCACCAAGCTTCACTCACGTTGTTGGAGCTTAATACCTCAAAAATGGCAAACCGCCATTGTTGACCCGTGGAGCTCCATCGTTGTTCTTGGTGTTCCAGTGGTCCTCCTTCATGTTTCTTTGCCCTAACCTCATCTATTCATCACCTTGAACATTTCCCCTCACTTAATTTTGGATTTGATTCTCGTGAATTGTCCAATTTGGGGTTTGTTCAAATTCGCCAAATTGGTCATCTTCTTCCTCACTCAGTGAGTGCTCCATTTTCCAATTCTTTGCTCATGTAGCTTCGTGAATCATTATGAAGCTATAATCAAGCTTTGGTATCACCATTTGGCTCGGGTGTCATTTTCGGTTTTCTTCTTCAAGTCCTACGAGCTTCCACCGTGGTCAAGCTTCTCCGACCGGGCCCTGAAGCCTCTTCTCGCTAAGGTAGCTTCTTATTAGTCCTTAGAAGCCATGGCACCCGCTTCCTTGACCGCAATGAGCTTTTCGCTATTTTCATGTTTAGCAAGAAAGCTCCTGCTTTCATTTTCCGGCTAGCCGGCTGTTTCATCCCCGCCACGAGAATGCTACCATTGACTCGCTGTGCTATTGCGATTCCATTTTAGTACTTGGTGAGCGCCGCGCGTTGTCGCCGCGATTCGCGTTGAAGCCACTCGGTTTTCTTACAACACAGCCTCCCGCTGGCTACTCATTAGGACACGCTAATTGCTGATCATTAGTTATTAATTATGTCGTAATCATTATTATTGCGCCATCGACCAGGGGCCCAATATCCTTAAATCGATCTCGTTCACTCGCACCGCTCCGACATCATTAATGTCAATCATTGCTTAATTAAATGAGTCGGATTTAATCGCCGTTTAATTAACCTCCGGTCACGACTTGTGGGCCCGAGGATTAAAATCAAA
Organism: Ampelocalamus luodianensis; assembly: GCA_036346255.1. Lineage (NCBI taxonomy): Eukaryota > Viridiplantae > Streptophyta > Magnoliopsida > Poales > Poaceae > Ampelocalamus > Ampelocalamus luodianensis. Next base: position 48,608,741 of record CM070618.1, on the reverse strand, counting down.
TTCCGTGAGTCATTAGTATCTATTTAATGATCGCATTAGTGGCATTAGTTCGCCCTAACCACCACTCGATGCCGACAAGTGGGTCCAGCAGCACCGTGCACGGGGTAAACCAGGCGTGGTGACTGGTCACCGACATGCGGTCCCACATGTCAAGATCCTCGTTGAACTTCGATCATCACCCACCGCTCATTTTAGATCTCGCGGTCTTGATCGTGAGTGCATTCGACCATCCGCTCCCTCATCATCTCGACCGCCGATCTTGCGATCAATGGTCGAGATCGTGTGCAATCTGACAATCCGGCTGTTGGTGCGGCCGGGCCGCCCATCGGCCGATTCGCGGCCGATTGGCCCAAGCAACCGCACCGTCCGCTGCATACATCGGTGAGCCGTTGATCTTGATCCAACGGTGGACCCCGACAGGTTTGGCGCAGTGCGCTATTTCCAGCGGGCGTGGTAATGTTGATTTTAAATCTACGCCACGGCGCCCACGCCATTTTCTTTGTTTTGGGTTGTTCTCAGATTTCGTAAGTATTTATTTAACGATCAAAATGATGTAAAAACTTTAGAAACTCATAACTAATTCATTTTAATCGCTTTTAGTTAATCCCAATCGTAATAAATCATGTTATCACTTTAGCTTATTATAAAATGGATGTAAGCATGTTCCAAAGAGTGTAAAATTTATAACTAGGAATAACTTGATTTCTCATTTTGATTATTCCAAAATAAATAAAACTTTAGAAAATGCATATCTTGCTCGAGTATGTCCAAAATGAATGATTCCAACCTTGATAAATTTGTTATTAACCCAATGTTAATGTAAAATGATGGTAGGTCCAAGATTGTACAGTAAACCTTGATTAATGAGTTAGTACCTATTTTTAGCATTTAGAAAATTCTGAAGACTTATAAAATGTACAAGTAATTCTCTGTAAATGCAAAATATATTTGATAAATTCTAGAAAACCCTCTGTTGGTATACTTCATCGTAAAATTAGTTTTGAACATATTTATGCTCCCGAAAGTGCATTATGCCAATTTTGCATCTTAGAAAAATCATAACTAAATCACTTTAACTCCAAATGACCTGAAATTTTATATGGGTTACCTATATACCAGTAGGTAGCTACCATAAAAATTCCAGCTTCAAAATCTCTCTAGAAAATAATTTTGCACAGTGCTAATTATGGCGAAAATGTATTTTTATGCATTATCTTTGCACCACAAATCCAAATTAGGTTTTTCCAGTTTCTATGTCTAGGTATATTCGTATTCTACCTTATGTGTAAATTTCACGCATTTGGTTAAGTTTTGCTTGCTCTTTTGTTTATTTGTGGCTCGTCTTATTGGTTGTTCTTGGTTCTTTTGCCTTTCGCTTAGGATTCGACATTTGCGGTAATCCCAGAACGATCCTCCGCAACCAATTGAGCAACAGTTAAGAAGGCAAGCAGTTTGATCATGTTAATCCCAGTATTTTAAGTATTTATGTTGATTACAAATTCTATGTATGCATTGCTACTTTGTTTTAATAGTTGGCCTAGTAGATGCATTTCCTTAGCAAATGATTATCCTCTACTACCATGAGCCTAGGTTACTTGCGTGATTAAGAGTTCGTGGAGGGCTCTTGTCACTTAGTAGTTGCGAATAAATTGCTTAGCCATGCCTAGCTTCGTAGAATGGGCGGTTATCGACTTGTCGATAACCTTGATCACACAAAACTTATTATGATTTATGATTTCCACCTTGTGCCATGTCTTCTTGTGAAAACTAAAATTAAAAGCAAAATGATTTAGACTTGGGCACAATGGTATGTTGGTGTGATTCTCGGTGTGGCTGGAATGGTGCCTAAGTCAACAAGGACCGAACATCTTGTTACACTAAACCAAGCATTTTGCGTGCTAACCACACTAGAGGGAAATGGACCTCTCTTGACTAAGTACTTTGGGGTGTTAATTAATGAGTCGCGTGGTGGGTTGCATATGGGATATATGCAACATGGACGTGTTTGTGGGGAGGGGAGCACCCACGAGGCCGGTGTCTCCTGCTCCACGTATGGGTCCTTGTGATCCATATTTCGCCGGGCAGATCACTAAGGGTTAACCCCATACGTATGCTCTTGATTAGCTCAATCCATTGGAAATGTCTCAGAGGACTTAGCCGTGCCGGCATACCAAAGGTAGTGTGCTTCATCCGTGGCTAAAAGGCGGTCAAGTGTGGGTACATTGGTACACCCCTCAGGTATTAAAACTATTCGAATAGCCTCGCCCTAGGTTATGGACACGCTTGGCAATGTCTTTCAAGAGTTAGACTACAACCTTTTAAATTAAAACTTGATGGGTGGTACGAATCGTGATTCGTGCTATGTTGTGGTGACTATTGGGATAGTCACTTGTGTGGTTACTTGTATGTATCCAGATTTCACTGTTACTTTGATAACTAAACAGATTTGCAAACTTGCTTTTGAAATGTATTACATTATTGCAAATAAAGTTGGCTTCATGCAAAATAAGACATACAACCTCCACCTAAATAAGCTTGCACGTAGTTATGAATAGGTCTCTATTCCACACGTCGGCCTTATTGGGTACAAAGACAATCTTTGTACTCGGATGCTATGCTTAATTGTTTTGTTGCAGAGGAAGAAGGTGAGTCTCAAGGGCCTCACTTTTGTGAGTCGTGTTGTGGTAGCTATGGGCTACTAGCTTATGGCCCGCCGGTTGCCTTGTGGGTGTGTGGCTAACCTGGTCGACTTTTGTTCTAGCCATCTTATGGCACATTTGCTTCCGCTTGTCATTCTTGTATATTGTTCTATTTGGCCGGCTCTCTTTGTAATAACTTTACTTTATGTCGTTGTTGAACTTAGTGATGTATGTTGTATGGAAATGATGTGTAATTTTGTGATGATGTGCATATGTTGCAATTCAGGAAACATATGCCCATCGGGCTTAGAATGTTTAATTAGTAATGCTAGAACCGATTGGAGGTTAAGTGTTACTAGTTAAATATTCCGGTCCTCACAAAGTTGGTATCGAAACCATCTTGACCGAGAAACCCCTAGCTTGGGCGTCCCTAGTATATTTTGAAAACTTACTTTCCAAATATCGGTGCTTTCTGAAAATCTTAAGTAAGTTCTCGATTTTACTTCTCATCTATCCTAGTTTGCTCATCTCACCTCATTCTAAACTAAATTTGAAAGCTGAGTTTTCTCATCTTCTTTCAAAAGAGAGTTGTTTATCGAGTAGATTGGTTTTGGGGACATCATGAGAGTTATAAAATAAAAGTATGGCTGTCTTGAGAAGATTAGGAGCTGCTGAAGCTGCAAATTTCGCCATAAGTTGAATGGAGGAATCGGACAGCAAGCAAGACAATTTCTGACAGCTAGCATTTAGGTAGTAAAAGTGCTGAAATGAGAGGTTAATTCCACTAAAAACTTGTAGGGTTAATGGGGTAAGAAGTGATATGAGTTAGCTTAGTGTCTAACCCTCCTGTAGTATGATTTTCACCTGTTCCTAGCTGTCTCGAATGTAAGTTAGTGCTCTGAAATTTGTCTTTACGAAAAATTGATCACTCGCTTTTCCATACAAGTTAGTCATAACAGAAGATGGTTGTTATCTTTGTGAACTTGCTGCGCTTTTATGTTGATACTTGAGCTTTTAAGGATTGTTTTGTTAAGCGGTTAGTAGTTTTCTTTGTCTCCGCTCCGAGTTGAGTTTTAACCTATTTTTGTGAACAGATGACAAGAACCACCCGCAATGAAGTCACCGCCGGTTCGATGAGGAGCTTCCCCTCCTCCGACCATGGTCGAGGTTACGCTCGGGACGAGCGGAATCGCATGGACCGCACCGTATCTTGGAGGTCATTGCGAGGAACACCTCCGCTCCGGCCGCCGCTCCGTGAGTCCGGAGGTGGTGGCCACCGCCTCGTGGTGGGCTTGCGGAGTTTCTCCGCACGCAGCCACCCACTTTCTCGATCGGAGGATCCACTCGACGCGATGATTGGTCTGCGCCTTGTTGAGCGAAGCTCAATATCGCCGCGCCGTGAGCAGAGCGGCACTCTTTGCATCCCATCGCCTTGAGGGTGCAGCACTATCTTGGTGGAGAACTTTCTCGCCATGCAGCTCGCAGACACGTTGTCTCGTGGGATGAGTTTCGACCGCTTCCGTCGGGCCCACATTCCCGATGGCGATGAAGCTCAAGAAGAAGGAGTTTCTTGCGCTTGCGGGCGCAAGTCTGTCTCTGAGTATCTTTACGAGTTTAACCACTTGGCTCGTTATGCTCCGGAGAGGTGGCCTGATGAGGCTAAACAGAGAAGTTCATGGATGGGTTGTCCGAGGAGTTGCGTGACAAGCTATCTATAGTGGACTTTGCGACTTCGTGCCTTGGTTGACAAGGCCATCGCCGCGAGCACAAGGCGAAGGCGCTGGGTGAGTCCCGCAGCGCAAGTGGGAGGCACATCGGTGCGCACAGCCGGCCTCACTCGCCCCGTGTTGGGCCCACACCAGGGCTCGTGCTTTGGCTTCACCACCGCCAAGGCCGTCGGCACTGGGGCTTGCTCGTCCCCCGCAGCCGTGTTTCAACCACGCACTCTCGCGACCAAAGAAGAAAGTTGCGCCCGCAACTCACCGCCGATGTTACCGCTCGCCGCAACAAGAAGGGCCATTATGCTAGCAGCTGCCCTCGAGGATCGGAGCAGCCCTCGCCCCAATGGAGGACGCGGAATGGTCACACACCGACCGTAAGGTGATCCAAGACCTGTGGTGTCGGGAGTGGTCGAGTCAACCACATCTCGGCCGAGGAGGCACAGAGGCGCCCGACGTTGTGTTGGGTACGCTCCTTGTTAATTTACATCCTCGCTACGCTTTATTTGACTCGAGCTTCGTGATTCTTTTATTTCGAGGTCTTTTGTCGTTGATTGTGGACTTCATCGTGTTCCTTTGGGGATTCCATCTGTGATTCGCTCTCCGGTTCGGAATTGAGAGTCACCAAGTATGCCGGATGTTCCTATCCACATCGAAGGAGTGGGATTCTTGGCGAATCTTATCCTACTCGACTCGCACGCTTGGATGTGATTCTTGGCATGGATTGGTTGTCCCAACACTTGGGGCAAATCGACAGTGCGGGAAGATTGTCTACCTCACCACCTTCAGTGAACAGTTGGGTTTCGCCACGCTATAGAACCCCATCTTTATGTCCTTGAAGCCAAGCATTGGAGATTCACGACGTCCCCACGGTGTGTGACTTCGGATGTCTTTCCCGAAGATTTGCCGTGATGCCTCCTGCTCGCGATCCGAGTTTGTGATAGAGTTGCTGCCGGCATCGCCTCTATTTCTAAGAGGTCGTGACGCATGCCTCCTAATGAGTTGGAGGAGTCAAGAAGCACCGGGTGAGCTGCAAGGGAAGGGTTTTATCCGTCCTAGCTCATCTCCTTGGGGTTGTCCAGCTATCTTTGTGAAGAAGAAGGACAAGACCTGCGCGTGTGTTGATTACCGTCCGCTTAATGAGGTGACGGTAAAGAACAAGTATCCTTTGCCCCGCATTGATGACCTTTTCGATCGGGCTTGACCGAGAAGCGCGTCTTCTCCAAGATTGACTTGAGACTGGCTATCATCAAGTCGATCGATCGTTCGAGGATATTCCTAAGACGGCTTTTGCTACTCGTTATGGCCTTTACGAGTACACCGTCATGTCTTTTGGTTTGACTAATGCTCTGCTTTATTCATGAATCTTATGAACTCGGTATTCATGGAGTATTTGGATAGGTTCGTGGTGGTATTCATCGATGATATCCTTATCTACTCCAAGAGTGAAGAAGAGCATGTCGAGCATCTTCACTTGTATTGGGCAAGCTGCGTGAACACCACCGTATGCCAAATTCGCCAGTGCGACTCGTTGAAGGAAGTGGCGTTCTGGGCCATGTTCTTCAGCAGAGGTGTGGTCGTGGATCCTAGCAAGGTCGGTGATGTGCTATCTTGGGTCACCCAAGCTCGGTCACCGATGTGCGGAGTTTTCTTGGTTTGGTCGGCTACTACCGCCGCTTCATCGAGAATTTCTCCAAGATTGCGGCCTATGACCGAATTGCTTAAGAAGGACAAGAAGTTTGAGTGGTCCGCTGCTTGTGATGTGAGTTTTCAGAACTCAAGAAGCGGTTGACCTCAGCCCAAAGGCTTGTTCTCCCGATATTCACAAGAGTTTCGATATCTATTGTGATGCTTCTCGCCGTGGTCTTGGTTGTGTTCTTATGCAGGGAGGGCAAGGTTGTGGCCTATGCATCGCGCGCTTAAGGCCTCATGAACTCAACTATCCTACTCATGACTTGGAGTTAGTCGTGGTCCATGCACTCAAGATTTGGCGGCATTATCCGATTGGTAACCGCAGTGAGGTGTATTCCACCACAAGAGCTCAAGTACTTGTTCACCCACCAGATCCGAACCTCGTGCAAAGAAGATGGTTGGAATTGATCAAGGACTATGACATGGGCATTCGGCACCATCCGGCAAGGCCAATGTCGCTGCGGATGCACTCATCGGAAGGTGTATTGCAACATGTTGATGCTCCAAGAGCAAAGAAATTACCCTCATTTCGTAATTCCAATACCTCAATTTGGGTTTGACCGAGCACGGTTCCCTTGCTACGTTGGTTGTGCAACCAACCTTGGTGGACCAAATCAAGGCGCATGCAGCATGATGTTGGTGTGAGCCAAATCGCGTAACATCAAGGATGGATGGCCAAGTGCTTTTCAGAGGATGAGCATGGCGTTGTATGGTTTGGGCGGCGCCTTGTGGTTCCTAAGGTCATGGAATTGCCACTACAAGAAAAGCAGCATATAGCAACGGATATCCTGAACGAAAAACACAAGCGTTGTGCTTGCTCCACAACCTCCCACGCCTCAAGTAAAGCGCCACATCTAAATTTATCCTAGAAAGCATGTACCCATCCTATCTCCTTCCTTCCTCTCCCTGTTCCTCTCAAAAACTAAAAATCCCCTTCGCACCGATCTACTAATCTACACGATGCCAACCTGAATCCCTGATCCCTAATCCCTCCCGTGAAAGGGCGGTGGCCTGCTCCCTACCGCCGCCGCACCCTGGCTTGGTGGTAGCCCGGCGTCGCCGTTCCGCCGTGGCTCGGCCTGCCATGGCATCGGCTCAACCCCAACTCCGGCTGGAGCTCCTCCCGACGCCGCCTCCCTCCGGTTCCTCCCCGCCTCTCTACGTCCGCCCACCGGCCCGACCCATTCTCCGGCTTGCCGTCACCTAGCCCCGATCTGGCCTCCATGGCGCTCCTCCTTCGGCTCCTATGGCATGCACGGAGCGCCGCCGCTCAGCTCTGGCGTGGCTCGGTTTGCTCTCTCTCTCTATCTCTCTCTCTCTATGACACCGTATCCTCCTGGCGGCGCCGCCTCCTTGGCGCCCTCACCTGGCCGCCCGCGACGCACGCGCGCGTCGCTCCGGCCGCCTCGCGTCGCGCCGATCGACAACATGGGGCAGCTCGCCGTCGACCTGCTGTTGTTGTCGGCGAGGGCTGGGCGGATGGCCTACCTCGACGAACCCTCTATGCTGCCCTACGCCTGCAATGACGCCTTCGGCCCCGACACCGTCGGGGACTCGCGCCGCGCCAAGGCTTGTTTCTTGATCTGTGCTCCCCGGTTGTGCTAGGCGATTGTTGGATGGATTGTGTTAGTGGTGTTGCTCTCGCCTACGAAGATCATGGCCATTATTATGTGCTCACCAACTGCTTGATGAAATGTGTTAGTGTCTCGATGCACTCTTTACACTCTGCACACCAACCGCTTGATGAAATGAAATACCTTGATAGGGTCTAAGAGAGAAAGAAAGTAGTATAATAGAAAATGAACTATTTTTCTTTAGAACTCACATTACTTCTAAAGATACATACGCACATATGAGTAGGTCTTGTGATATCGCTCCACTTAGTCAAGGTGTGAAATGTTAATATGAGATGCACTCACCTTCTTTCTCATTTTCTTTGCGACTATGAATCTCCACCTCATAAGTGGCTTTCATTCAACAAAGTTCTCCAATTATTACAAGATGTTGATCTCGAGCTCTTTGCCGCATGCCCGCATCTTGATATGTTTTAAGAATCTGCAGTGGTAATTAGATATTTTTCAATTTGCTAGTGTTAGTATATGTTTTATGCATGTGCAGTTTTCGTGTTTAAATCCCTTTAGTAGGGAGAAAGAATGTAGATGGAACACCGATGTAATCGCATTTGAAAGTTTTGTTGCATCAGTTTCTTTCAATTACATGCAAAAGAATCATATTTTGATGTCTTGTCTTGTAGCGTGCAATTTATGAACTTATAGTATTGACTGCTTGTGTGTGTGGGTGGGGAGGGGGGTTCTATGTTCTCATGATTGTGATGTACTGATGCCTCACGTAGGTAGTCGAGCAAAATCAGTAGCTACCGATCAACAATTCAACATTGATAGGGAAAATGTTGTGTCAGAATTGAAACAAAATGATGGTGATGTACTCGATGCCTATGTAGGTAGTCGAGCAAAATTAGTAACTACCGATCAACAATGCCTTTTAGCTATCTTCGCGCTTATGACTCAGTTATACCTAAAATATAATCGTGGTCCGCCATCGTTTCACAATAATGCTAATTTCTTAGGAAAAGAAACTACCTCATGGTTATGTCATGGTCAGAACAGATTCAGAAGAATATGGTCTGTGGTTGATACTTGATTAGGACTTATTACAATTGTTCCTTTCTGAACTCTAGTAATTTTCTAGTTCTGTTACCAACACACGCAAGGCTTCCTCAGATTAAATCAGAACCATAGAAGGCATATTATACCCTGGTTGTGCACTTTGAAGTTTGAAATCATTTGTTTTTTCTCGTACGATCATTTTTGAAACAGAATCTTGTTCTAGCAACTTTCAGGAACATAGTTACACAACTTATTTTGTCTATGTTAATTTTCTGATCTAGTAGGGAAATACTAATTATTTCTGTTTAATGTTAATTTTTAAATCAAATAGAATAGTGTCAATCATTTCTACATTCCAACCTTTTTTGCAGGGAAAGAGAGCTGTATAAAAAATCCTAAAGATGCCTTCTGTAGACCAAAAGGTAAGTGATCCGGTGTTTTTTTTATAACTTCTTTCACAATGATGTTCTTTTCCTTACACTCTTTCACTTTGGTTTCCTGGTGCCTGCTTGGTTTTTTCTAATTTTCATTATCTGCCTATTTACTATTTTGTTTGATACTTACATGTAAATGTTGATCTTCCAAGTTGAAAGATCAATTGATTTATCATATTTGGATATTTTGTCGAGATGCGGAAGGACAATATGAAGCAAATTTGATAAAAATACAAAGAATTTTCTATTTCAAAGCCAAATGATGTATGGCGTGGTGTATTGACAAATTCAAGTTGTACTTATGAATGATGCAAATAATATATTCTAATTTTTTCCTAATAATATATTCTCGAGTTCTTTTCTCTAAGCAATGGAATTGTGAAATAATTGTATCATCGAATCTTTTATTGTGAATTATTAAATTGGAATATTTTTAAGTATACCAAATATCCCGACTTAGAATAATAAATCATGTCGCAACGCTTTAAATGTTTCGCAAATATAGAAATTTAATCATTTGCCTATTGCATATACCAACGCATAAATGTATAGCTACTGACCAATGTATGCGCTGCAAGGTAGCAACGCTTCTTGTATTTACCAACGCTTAAATATGTGTTGTGATAGACCCTTGCAACTAGCGATAATAGCAACACATAGACAATGCGTTGGTATAGACCGTTACAACGCTTATGTGGACTTTTAGCAACGTATGTATGCGCTGGTAAAGGGTGTTCTGTTGTAGTGTGCGGAATTTGATTCTCCGCTGGCCCATGATTCTCCTTTGTCTATTCATCCCGGCTACCAAGATGTATCGTGATCTTCGCCAAGGTTCCGTGGACCCGAATGAAGCGCGAGATTGCCGTTCGTTCTTCGAGTCGGCGTGTCTTTGTCGTGTGAAGGCCGAGCATCGCGTCAGCAGTCTTCTTCACCTTTGCCGTGCGAATGGAAGTGGGATTCGCTGGCATGGACTTCATCACCGATTGCCCCGTCGTCCAAAGGGAATGATGCCATTTGGGTCGTGATCGACGAGTTGACTAAAGTGGCACATTTCCTTCCGTCCAAGACTCAGACCGTGTGGGGCCTTTGCCGAACTTATGTCTCGAGGATTGTGAGTCTTCACGGTGTGCGAAGACGATTATTTCGATCGTGGTGCGCTTTTCACCTCGCGGTTTTGGCATAGTCCGCAAGAGGCTATGGGGACCGCTTCATTTCGCATGACCTTTCATCCTCGGGTGATGGTCGAGCGGAGCGAGTCAACCAAGTGTTGGAAGATATGCTCTGCTTGTGTTCTTTCCTATGGGAAGAAGTGGAGAAATGCCTACCATTTGCTCGAGTTCTCCTACAACAATGAGCCTTTCAGGCCGCCTTGGCATGGCACCATTTGAGGCTTTGTATGGGAGAAGATGCGTAACCCCATTGAACTGGTCGAGATCGGTGAGCGCAATTTTTCGCCCGTATTCGATCAATGAGGCCGAAGCTGTTCATTGATCCGCGAGCATCTGCGCGCATCGCCCGACCTGCATAAAGAGCTATGCAGTCGCCGCCGCCGTGAGTGAGCTTTGAGCCCAATGACTTTGTGTACCTCAAAGTCTCACCCTTGAAGGGCCATCGCTTTTGGCATCAAGGGCAAGTTGGCTCCTCGATATGTTGGGCCTTACCGATCATCGAGAAAGTTGGAGCGAAGGCATGATTGGAGCTACCAGCCGTGCACTTGAGGGTGTGCATGATGTGTTCCATGTTTCACACCAAGAGGTGCCTCCGTATCCCGACCGAGGAAGCTCCATTGGAGGTTCTCGATGTACAGAGAATTTGACCTACCGCGAGCATCCTGCTCAGATTCTTGAGGAATCAACGGAGGACGAGGAACCGTGTCATCAAGTTCCTTAAGGTTCATGGTCAAACCATTCAAGATGAAGCAACTTGGGAGCGTGAAGATCGCCTGCGCGTGCATTTTCCTTCTTTCTTCTCGAGTAAACAGTAATCTCGGCCGAGATTCTTGTAAGGGGAGAGTTGTAACATCCCAATTTTGGGCTTGTGTTTCAAATGTAAGAAAATCAGTAGAAATTAAAACTTTTCTTACATCATGTAATTCTGTGGTGCCAAGAAATTCTTGTACAAGGAATTATGGAAATATATTGTCACAAGTCTTGTTGATCCAAATCTTGTTATTCCAAAACAATCTTGTCAAATCTTATGATCATCCTCTGAAATATTTTTCCTAAGTCTCTGTGATGGTATGTGACCCTCTGAAAATCTCACAATTTTTAGAAATTGTTTGAAAATTTTTAGAGGTACAAACCTGTTTGACTCTCACCAAACATTAAAACAGAGCCTTGCAGAATTTTTGGAGATTTATTCGCAGCATAAAAATCTCTGAAAATTTTACACAAGGTTAATATCTGAGTTAGCAAGCTCCTGTAAAATTTTCATAATTTTGGAGTTAATTTGCTACCTCAAATAAATCTTTCGAGTCTCTGCTCTTTTTCAAAGTCAAACTTGGTTTCATCGTTGGTTGGTTAAGTCGGACTGGGCTCGAGCCACTTGTTTCGGTCCACCAACTAAACGCACCAGCCACTCTTTAAAGAGCGCGTTGAATCTCGTCCCGTTGGATTTCAATCGCACGCCACGCGCGAGTAAGACTTCGGACTTTCCGGTTGCAAGGTTGATTGTCAACCGTTAGATCTCAATCCAACCGCCGTGGTCCTCCGAAACCTTCTGACCCTCCGTTGCATTTTTGGATCAGAGCCGTTGGATTAAGATCCAACGCCGCGCACTCTTCGCAGCAGATAGAGTTTGCAACGTGGAGCAATCGAGCCGCTTCATTTCTAATCAAGGCTCGCAATCTCCCCGCTTGTGTTTTAAACACAGGAGCGTGGTGCTTTCGTGGCGTCCGATTTAGATCAGAGGGCCGTGAATCGCCCGAGCTTTTGCGCTGGTCATCTTCAACCTCCCGCCGTGCGAAAGCAGTGCAAGGCATGGTGAGGTCATTTCTTGCTCCCTAAAGCCACCCTAGCCGACGTGTAGTGGTATGGGAGGTACACTGAGCTAGGCCATGCCTTAATGCACGTCTTCACCTCTTTTCCTTGTCGGCCGCGCCTTGTGTTTTGTGTTTTTGCCGCCGAGAGAGGAGTGGTGCAAACCCTAACACTTTCATGACTTTATAAGCACCCTCAATGCCTCCCGGTATGTCTTTAGACCACCACCAAGCTTCACTCACAAGTTGGAGCTTAATACCTCAAAAATGGCAAACCGCCATTGTTGACCCGTGGAGCTCCATCGTTGTTCTTGGTGTTCCAAAGTGGTCCTCCTTCATGTTTCTTTGCCCTAACCTCATCTATTCATCACCTTGAACATTTCCCCTCACTTAATTTTGGATTTGATTCTCGTGAATTGTCCAATTTGGGGTTTGTTCAAATTCGCCGAAATTGGTCATCTTCTTCTCGGCTCTGTGAGTGCTCCATTTTCCAATTCTTTGCTCATGTAGCTTCGTGAATCATTATGAAGCTATATCAAGCTTTGTATCACTCATTTGGCTCAGGTGTCATTTTCGGTTTTTCTTCAAGTCCCGCGAGCTTCCACCGTGGTCAAGCTTCCGACCGCCCTGAAGCCTCTTCTCGCTAAGGTAGCTTCTTATTAGTCCTTAGAAGCCATGGCACCCGCTTCCTGATTGCGCAGCCGAGCTTTTCGCTATTTTCATGTTTAGCAAGAAGCCCTGCTTTTTTTCCGCCAGCCGGGCGTTCGATCCTCGCCGGCGAGAATGCTACCATTGGACTCGTTGTGCTATTGCGATTCCATTTAGTACTTGGTGAGCGCCGCCATGCCAGTGTCGCGGCGATTCGCCGCTGAAGCCACTCGTTTTGCGACAAAGGCGCCCCGCTTAAATCTACTCATTAGGACACGTTAATGTCGATCATTAGTTATTAATTATGTCGTAATCATTATTATTGCGCCACCGACCGATGGGCCCAATATCCTTAAATCGATCTACGGTTCACTCAAGACCGTTCCGACATCATTAATGTCAATCATTGCTTAATTAAATGAGTCGGCATTTAATCGTCGTCCGAATTAACCTCCGGTCGCCGACTTGTGTCCGAGGGATTAAAATCAAATTCAAAGAGTCATTAGTATCTATTTAATGATCAGCATTAGTGGCATTAGTTCTCGTCCCAACCACCACTCTCGGGCCGACAAGTGGGTCCAGCAGCACCGTGGGGTAAACCAATAGCGCAGGTGACTGAAGTCACCGACATGCGGTCCCACATGTCAAGATCCTCGTTGAACTTCGATCATCACCCACCGCTCATTTTTAGATCTGCGCGTCTTGATCGTGAGTGCATTCGACCATCCGGTTCCTCATCATCCTCGACCGCCGATCTTGCGATCAATGGTGAGATCGTGTGCAATCTGACAATCCGGTTGTTGGTGCGTCCGGGCCGCCCATCGGCCGATGCATGTGCCGATTGGCCCAAGCAACCGCACCGCCCGGTTGCATACACTCGTGTGAGCCGTTGATCTTGATCCAACGGTGGACCCCGATTAGGTTTGCGCTGCGGCGCTATTTCCAGCGTCGTGGGTAATGTTGATTTTAAATCACGCCCACGGCGCCCACGCCATTTTCTTTGTTTTGGGTTGTTCTGTATTTCGGTAAGTATTTATTTAACGATCAAATGATGTAAAACTTTAGAAACTCATAACTAATTCATTTTAACTGCTTTTTAGTTAATCCCAACTGTAATAAATCATGTTATCACTTTAGCTTATTATAAAAATGGATGTAAGCATGTTCCAGTAGCAGAAAATTTATAACTAGGAATAACTTGATTTCTGTCATTTTGATTATTCCAGAAAATAAATAAAACTTTAGAAAATGCATATCTTGCTCTGAGTATGTCCAAAATGAATGATTCCAACCTTGATAAATTTGTTATTAACCCAATGTTAATGTAAAAATGATGGTAGGTCCAAGATTGTAACAGAAACCTTGATTAATGAGTTAGTACCTATTTTTAGCATTTAGAAAATTCTGGAAGACTTATAAAATGCACAAGTAATTCTCTGTAAATGCAAAATATATTTGATAAATTCTAGAAAACCCCTCTGTTGGTATACTTCATCAGAAATTAGTTTTGAACATATTTATGCTCCTGAAAATGCATTATGCCAATTTTGCATCTTAGAAAATCATAACTAAATCACTTTAACTCCAAATGACCTGAAATTTTATATGGTTACCTATATACCAGTAGGTAGCTACCATAAAAATTCCAGCTTCAAAATCTCTCTAGAAAATAATTTTGCTACAGTGCTAATTATGGCCGAAAATGTATTTTTATGCATTATCTTTTGCACCACAAATCCAAATTAGGTTTTTCCAGTTTCTATGTCTAGGTATATTCGTATTCTACCTTATGTGTAAATTTAGTTACGCATTTGGTTAAGTTTTGCTTGCTCTTTGTTTATTTGTGGCTGCCTTATTGGTTGTTCTGGTTCTTTTTGCCTTTCGCTTAGGATTCGACATTTGCGTAATCCCAGAACGATCCTCCGCAACCAATTGAGCAACGCAAGAAGAAGCAAGCATTTGATCATGTTAATCCCAGATTTTAAGTATTTATGTTGATTACAAATTCTATGTATGCATTGCTACTTTGTTTTAATAGTTGGCCTAGTAGATGCATTTCTTAGCAAATGATTATCCTCTACTACCATGAGCCTAGGTTACTTTGTTGTGATTAAGAGTTCGTGGAGGGCTCTTGTCACTTAGTAGTTGCGAATAAATTGCTTAGCCATGCCTAGCTTCAGAGAAATGGGCGGTTATCGACTTGTCGATAACCTTGATCACACAAAACTTATTATGATTTATGATTTCCACCTTGTGCCATGTCTTCTTGTGAAAACTAAAATTAAAAGCAAAATGATTTAGACTTGGGCACAATGGTATGTTGGTGTGATTCTCGTGTGACTGAATGGTGCCTAAGTCAACAAGGACCGAACATCTTGTTACACTAAACCAAGCATTTTATGTATAACCACACTAGAGGGAAATGGGACCTCTCTTGACTAAGTACTTTGGGGTGTTAATTAATGAGTCGCGTGGTGGGTTGCATATGGGATATATGCAACATGGACGTGTTTGTGGGGAGGGGAGCACCGCCGAGGCCGGTGTCTCTGCTCCACGTATGGGTCCTTGTGATCCATATTTCGCCGGGCAGATCACTAAGGGTTAACCCCATACGTGCGGCTCTTGATTAGCTCAATCCATTGGAAATGTCTCGAGGACTTAGCCGTGCTTGGCATACCAAAGGTAGTGTGCTTCATCCGTGGCTAAAAGGCGGTGCAAGTGTGGGTACATTGGTACACCGCAGGTATTAAAACTATTCGAATAGCCTGCGTCTAGGTTATGGACACGCTGGCAAGGTCTTTCAAGAGTTAGACTACAACCTTTAAATTAAAACTTGATGGGTGGTACGAATCGTGATTCGTATATGTTGTGGTGACTATTGGGATAGTCACTTCCTGTGTGGTTACTTGTATGTATCTCAGACTTCATCATACTTTGATAATTCAAATGATTTGCAAACTTGCTTTTGAAATGTATTACATTATTGCAAATAAAGTTGGCTTCATGCAAAATAAGACATACAACCTCCACCTAAATAAGCTTGCACGTAGTTATGAATAGGTCTGCTATTCCACACGTCGATCTTCATGGTACAAAGACAATCTTTGTACTGGATGCTATGCTTAATTGTTTTGTTGCAGGAAGAAGGTGAGCCCGGCGGCCTCACTTTTGTGAGTCGTGTTGTGGTAGCTATGGGCGACTAGCTTGGCGGCCTGGCCGGTTGCCTTGTGGGTGTGTGGCTAACCTGGTCGACTTTTGTTCTAGCCATCTTATGGCACATTTTGCTTCCACTGTCATTCTTGTATATTGTTCTATTTGGCCGGCTCGACTTCTCTTTGTAATAACTTTACTTTATGTCGTTGTTGAACTTAGTGATGTATGTTGTATGGAAATGATGTGTAATTTTGTGATGATGTGCATATGTTGCAATTCTGGGAAACATATGCCCATCGGGGCTTAGAATGTTTAATTAGTAATGCTAGAACCGATTGGAGGTTAAGTGTTACTAGTTAAATATTCCGGGTCCTCACATCCTTCTAGGAATCTTTCCTGCTTGTCTTCATCCTTAGCAACATCGTTAGGTGCATATCGTGCCAGTTGATTGAACTTGTGCAGGTACTCATTCACAGAGAGGTTGCCTTGACGTAGCGAATGAAACTCCTTCTTCTTGAGGGTCATCATGCCTGCAGGAATATGTGCATGGCGGAAAGCCCGCACAAACTCATCCCAGGTAATTTCTTGAGCATTGGCATGTGAGATGCTGAAGTTGTCCCATCATTCGGAAGCTGGACCCATGAGCTGGTGCGAAGCGAACAACACCCTCTCACGATCAGTGTGAGGACCCCAATTTATTTGGCTTGTAATACTTAACCAACCACCCGGTCCTAGCATCACAAATCAAATAAACTGATCCTCGAGATATGTATACTTCCTGCAGCAAAGATACACACCTCGGTACAAAATTAGACATCAACTCCATTCCAAACATAGAGTCCAAACATCACACTACCAAACGGAAGATAAACAAATAGCAGAGTTATTACGCATAAAGGCCGACAAAGCACAAGATACAGGAATAAACAAGAACGACAATGAAGCAAAAGTGCCATAAGATGGCTATAAACAAAGCCAATCAAGGTGCCTTCAACCCACAAG
Organism: Ampelocalamus luodianensis; assembly: GCA_036346255.1. NCBI lineage: Eukaryota > Viridiplantae > Streptophyta > Magnoliopsida > Poales > Poaceae > Ampelocalamus > Ampelocalamus luodianensis. Next base: position 48,591,851 of record CM070618.1, on the reverse strand, counting down.
GCATCCGACCGACCACAAGTCTAGTCGCCCACGAAACGACAACACAACTCACGTAAGTGAGGCCCCGAGGCTCACCTTCTTCCTCTCGCAACAAAACATTAAGCAAAGCACCCGAGTACAAAGATTGTCTTTGTACCCAAGACCGACGTGTGAACTAGCAGACTGCTAATATGCTACATGCGAGGCTTGTTTAGTGGAGGCCATATGTTTCCTTTGCATAAAGCCAATTTTTATTTGCAATAATATAATACAGTTTAAAGGCAAGTTTGCAATTCGTTTTTAATGTTGAAATAAAAGTAAAGATAATAATAATAAAAGAGAAAGGTAAACAATCCTAGAAGTGACTATCCTAATAGTCACTCAACAATAGCACGAATCCCGCATTCGTACTCACCCATCAAGTTTTAATTTAAATGTTGTAGTCTAACTCTTGGAAGACCTTGCCAAGCGTGTCCATAACCTAGGACGAGGCTATTCGAATAGTTTTAAACCCCGCAGGTGTACCAATGTACCCACACTGCATCGCTTTAAGCCAAAGCACACTTCCAAGGTATGCCGCACACTAAGTCCTACGAGACTTTTTCCAATATTGTGTATTAACTACGAGCCGCTCGTATGGATAGAAATCCATACGCTTACATGGTAAAGCCGAAAGACAACTACCCACTCAGATAAAGCTTTTCTGACAACTACCATGCTCCCACCTCCATACCTCCTGCGACCTCCTCACACCGAGCCAATACACGCCAGCATCGGGTCAAGAGAGGTCCCATATACTCTAGTGGTTAGCACGCAAAATGCTTGGTTCGAAGGTAACAAGATGTTCGGTCCTTGTTGACTCTGCACCATTCCGCCACACCCAAGATCACACCAATCATACCACAGCCCAAGTCTAAATCATTTTTGTTTTCATTTAGTTTTGCAATTAAACATAGCAAAAGTGCTAAAACATAAAGTTATAGTAGATTTTGTGTGATCAAGGTTACCGACTAAAGTCGATAACCGCCCGCCTCACCGATAGCTAAGCATGTCTACAAGTTGACTCGACCTACTAAGTGACAAGAGATCATCCAATAATTCTAATCACAGCAAATAACCTAGGCTCAGGTAGTAGAGATCAACATTTTGGCTACAGGATATGCAGCTACGGATTTAACTAATCAATTTAACACAAATTAAGCAATGCATACATACAGCTGAAACAAAATATTAGACTTTAAAATACTAGGATTATCATGATCAAACTGCTTGCCTGGCTGCTGTTGCTCAATTTGTTGCGGAGGATCGTTCTCAGGGTTGCCGCAAATATCGAAGCCTAACGATAAACAAAACAGCGAATAAGAACGAATAACACCGACAAAACTCAAACATACAACAACATCAAAACATGCCAAAACTCACACAGCAGCCTAAGCATGATATAACAAATTTTTAGAAACAGAGAACAATTCATTTTAAGTGGTTATGAATTTTCTAGGAATTTTCTAAGCTAACAATACACATGAAAACACTAGTTAATTACTTAACAAATTTTCATGAACAGAAACAGTATCTAAAACCTATCCTAATAATTAGTATACTGAAAATGAAATTTTACAGAATTGGGTTCATTGAATTTGGACAATTATTGAAAGAGATATGCATTTTCTAATTTGGAGATTACATTCTACAACATTAAATTAATTGACAGATTTTTGCTACAGATGCAAGGTTGAAACTAATTTTAGTAAATAGTACATTTAAAATGAAAATTAACAGCACTGGTTTCATGCAATTTGGATAAAAATTGAATTAGTTATGCATTTTCTAAGTTTAAATGAATTAACAAAGGCAAATGTAAAAGCATTACGTAAATCTATATAGCATTTATACCTTTCCTACCGACAACCAACTAGCCCTCAGACATCGACAAATGGGCCCGCGCAAAGTGCTGACCAGAGCAGCCGCTTCATCGAAGGTGACGTCGAAGACGATTCTAAGAATACGCCTTCGCTACCAAAGTGTAATCCTAGCATACTCTCGCAGAAATACGCCACCGACAGAGAAAACGCATTACGAGCTACACAACCCTAATCGACAAAGACGGACCACATGGCGGCAACTGCAGGAAATATAACGGTTGGATTAGAGTTTACTAAACACGATTAACCGAGATGGACCCACATGGCGTTGGATCGAACTAAACATGGATTAGTGCTAATCGAATGCCACCGCTGCTCGCCGCCAAGACAGGGACGGCGGCGCGGCGCGCAAGAATCGTTCTTGCGAACCAGAGGTCTCGTGGCGAGTGAGATATACCTTCGTGTTCGCAACGATCTCGCGAACTTCGCCGACGGTGACCGGGATCGCGAGGATGCCGGCCGCGTAGTCAAGCGAACGGAGGCGAGAAGAAGGTGCGCTTCCGGAGAGGACGCGATAAGCTTCTAGAAGACTCGGAAGGTGCGCACAAGCTCGCCTTGACGCCAGGATCAACAAGCACAAGATAACACCGACGAAGATAACTCGAGGTGGCCGGAATTTCCACGCGCGCGTAAAACCGAGCTTGGAGAAGATTTGGTCGCACGCCCGCAACGATGCACAAAGGCGTAAACAAGCCCACCGTTAGACTCGGGGCATCACGATCCTAAGGGACTAGGTGGCGGAGCTAGAAACTCACCAGATCGCAAACGACTCAGCGGGGCGAGATTGCGAGAGGCGGAGACGACGATACCGCCCGGTGATCCATCGACGCCAAGGGCCCGTTGGGCAAAATGGAGGCGGCGAGGCAAGAGGAACACGACGGTGCGGTCGCTCCCGGCGGCTCGAAACGGCGGCGCTACGCCGAGTTCTTCTCCGCCGAGAGGAAAATTTGGGCGGAGAAGGTGAGAGAGCGGCGAAACGATGAATGAATGAGTGCGTGAGGTTATAAAGCTCGCGATGCTCCACGACGTATACGAGGCAAATAGGTGGCGAGGTACGTGGCACCCATGCGCGAACGCCGCGAGCTCCGGTGAGGTGCGGAGAAGACGAGGCGAAATCGACGGTAGGGTCCACCCATCGGGCCGATCGACGGCGTGCGAACGTGGTTTGACTTGATCGATCGCACCGACCGCTGGATCTCGAAATGGACGGGCCGAGATTGGTGTATGCATTCTGACAGTCGGTTTGCGACGCGACGTGGATCGCTCGATTTGCATCGGACGGCCGATAGCCATCGGGCTCGCACGGTGCAGCTAGGCGGTGCGATCGAGTCAAGTGGTGCGGGTCGGACTCGAGCCGCAGGTTGGGTCCGAGCCCGAGGAATGTTGATTTCAGTGTTTTGATTTAAAAGACAGAGAAGGTTTGGAGAATTTTAGAGGTAGCTCCTGAGCTCCAAAAATTTCTAAATTTTTATGGTAGCTACTAGGGACAGAGGACAACCTTGTGAAATTTTTCCAGGAGTTTTCATGCACTAGATTTCTCCCAATAAAATTCACAAGCTGCTGAATGAAGTTTGACCAGATTTCAAACTAGGTTGACTTGGCCATTTGAAATAGCAAATAAAATCTAAAAATTGTGAAATAATTCAGAGAGGTAGATAGGGTGACCAAGATGATAGGAAAAATAATTTCAGAGGATGATCACAAGTTTGAAGCTAAGAATGTATGACAACAATTTCCATTCACAAGATTTTATTTCTAGAAAATGGAAATTGCTAGGGAACATTTGTAAAACTTCCAAATGATTTGAAGAGACAACAAAAGTTTTTATTTCTCCTCAAAATTTTACATTTGAAATACAAACCCTAAGTTAGGGCTCATTACAAATCTCCCTCTTACAGAATCTCGCCCAGAGATTCTGATCACTGGGAGAAGAAGGATGGGTAATCTGCTCGGAAACGATCTTCCCGTTCCCAAGTGGCTTCATCCTCGGAGTGGTTCGACCACTGAACTTTAAGGAACTTGATCACCCGGTTCCTTGTTCTCGCTCACTTCTTCGAGGATACGAACGGACGCCACGATAAGACGATCTTCTTGCACATCGATATTTTCCAATGGTGTTTCCTCCACAGAACACGGGTACTTCTTCAATTGCGATACATGGAAAACATCATGCACCCTCAAGTGTAGCGGCAATTTAACTTGTATGCAACAGCTCCCACTTTCTTGATGACGCGATAAGGCCCGACATACCGAGGAGCCAACTTGCCCTTGACACCGAAACGACGATGTCCCTTCAGAGGTGAGACTTTGAGATACACAAAGTCATTGGGCCGAAGCTCAACTCACGGCGACGCCGATCTCAATAGCTCTTCTCGCTCGATCGAGCTACGCGCGAAGTGCTCACGAATCAATCGCACTTGACTTTCAGCCTCATTGA